>CM048744.1:223514637-224714637 GCA_026315105.1 Locusta migratoria | reverse complement strand
TTAAAATTAGCTGGACATTATTTTTCAATTATGGATCTGCTGCTGTTGCTCTAGAAACACAACTATTCGTGAGAGGAATAATTCACGGATTCAAACTGTATATTGTAATACTGTACGGAATATTTCATGGATGCTGAGAACATATTACAGCCTGTAGGAACAGAGGGATTACAGTTGCTGAATTAGATATGGAGAGGCCGCAGTTATATCTTCCCTTTTTCGATGAAAAGTTCAAACAATCTACAAATTTGATGATATAATATATTGTCTGCATTATATTCAACATTTGTCAGGGCTTAAACGGAAGTTCTGAAGAAATTTTTCTCTGAAAGCAACGTTCCACAAAAATGGAAGATTCCCTGAATAGGAATGAACAGGATGATTTTCGCACCCCGTCTATAATCTGTTGAAAACTACTATTCTGAACAAAGACCAAGCGAATTGTGCAAGCTTCTGCACAAAAATAAAGACAGTAAGTAAAAAAAAAAAAAAAAAAAAAAAAAAAAAAAAAAAAAAAAAAAACGAGCTTGGTGGAAAAATCTTGCCAACACTAGAAATATCGTATGAACTTGAAGTAACTAAAAGTCATGAGCACCTCGTAGGCAAAGTTATTAACATTTCGTAATATTTTCATAGAATCTTAAACGGACCACAATAGGACCATTACATGTTTCATGATAATGAATTGCTTTCACTGGCAACGAATATATACCGGACGAATTCAGATTTATACATTGTTTTACCATCTTTCAATTTATTCTTGCTTACAGACAATGAACCAGATTTTTATCTAACAATTTGCGCTGACCTTTGTTAATACTTTGTACATAACTGTGGCAAAGTTCAATATAAATGACCAGTGTTGCCAGTCCTCCTTGCAAGCTTAACAGCAACTATCTTAATGTTATAGCTTCATACTAATTGTTCACTTTTACAACCATTTATCTAGTGGAGTAACCTGCTAGGATTTTGAAACATTAATTTTTTTTATTCTGTTTAGACTAAGAGTCAGTCATATACTTATATATATATATTACTCATTGGAATGAAATGAAATCATAGCCTAGAAAAAAATTACCCATAATTTCATTCGTGTTTGAGGATTAAAATTACTGGATACCAGGTAAAAAATATTTCACGAAATGTATTGGCCTTATTCACTACCAACCTGTTCCTCACATAGTGAAATTGTGCTTGTGAACATAGTTTGAACTTACACTGGGAATCAGCTTCATAACGAAAGAGAGACATATTTTCTGAAATGTTTTATGACATTCTCTGTTGCAGACATGCACACTGGAGTATTAGTTAAGAAAATAAACAGTGATTATCTTCAAATAAAAAATTATCCCCCCTTCATTTTTTTTTTAAATTTAAAATTTTTTTCACTATTTAATGTGGTTTAAGCATTGGAATATTTTTGTAACCATAGACACTTGAAAATGAGGCCATGAAGCGCAGAAGAATATTAAAAATTTTTTTCTAAGAAGCGACTGTGGTTTTGAACATTTTTTGGGTGTTTCCTATATCAGTTATATGTGATAACGACTATAAAAAATTTATTTCTAATATATATATAATGTGTGCGTTTTTGTACTTTAAAATTAGTCTCACAACGCCTTTAAGGACATGTTCACCCTTCTCAGCCTTGTGTCCCCCCCTTCCCCACCCCTCCCCCCCACGAAAAAATTCTGTATCCGCCACTGGGGTGAATCGTTCAGTGTCTCGTTTCTTTCCATGAGGCCATTTGCGATCCATATAGTTCTGGTTAGATCCGTCGTCGACTTTTGCCGTCCAGCTATTACTCGAAGAAAACATTATTCCTTCAGCGAGTGCCAAGATGTTGCTGAAGGGGTGCTTTTCCTTGAACTTCGATGTCAGGTTTTAAAATCGTCGTTAGGGTCGTTTGGGTCGCCAGTTTCCGTGGTTTTCGTCATTCCCATACGGAGGTGAATGCTGGAGATTTCCGCCGTGCATTGGTGGGAAGTGTAGGATGGTGTTTGATGGTGTGGGAGGGGGAGAGTCCAGCCATGAGGGAAGTGTCCATCCAACAGCTGCATGTCAGGAACATGCATGCGGAAAGTTCTGATCGAACGAACCAAGGACGGCCAGACCAACCAAAGAGAACAAAATACTTATAAAAATTATAAAAGTTTTTATTTGTCACTCATATTGAAAGTTTCTCGTTTCTCCTTCTCTCTTACAAAATTTCCGACTGCTGTATGTTTGAACTTGTTCTAGCTGAATGCCTTTGTACAACGTTATGTTAATCTGACTGCGTATTTTTTTAACTGTATTCTATGTGAAAATATATCTGACTGCGTAATGTTTATTACAATGAGACACCAACTGCTAATTGTTTCTGTTTGAAAATGTCGTAACAAAGTTAACTGTGTGAAAATTACTGATAATAAAAATCACTGTGTTAATAATTCTGGCCCTACAAACTCGTTGCTGACTGAACTAACAATTTTTAACGGAATGTAACGAACACAATATTTATCAATGCAATCTAATTGCAAACATTTGTTAACCTGAACACTGTATGAATTGTCCTACCCTGAAATCTGTAAATCATACTGAACTGTAAGCTTGACAAAAACTGATTCTTTCTCACCTTTACTTTTTGCATAAATCTGCGCAGCACCAAACTGCTTCCTGATGTACTAACTACTGGAAAATTAACTACTGAAAATATCTATGGCACTGTTAATAATAATGTGAGGAGGGATAAACAGGTAATCTGTTTAAGAAACTCGAACTAATTATTAAAAATGAAATATCTGATTTATTTTATGACATGTAACTTCATGAAAATTACTAACAATGTCATGTTTTGGATTTTAAAATCTTTCACAGAAAAATATAACTCAGATATTTAATCTGTCTACAAAATTATTTTTAAACAAAGATAAACATTTCTTTACTGTTAATAAATTTAACTCGATTTACACAAACAATGTTACAACAATGCCATATTTCAAGAACACTAGCCATGAAATTCCTATTTCATAAAAAACGCAATTTCAAAACTAAACTAGTACAATAAATACTTTTCCTAACAGAGAAAGGAGTAAGTAGCATGAATCGTGAGATCACACGCTAACAGAAAGATCTTTCCCGACCGTTTCTGTTACCATCAATTCAGCCTAACAATGCGAAGTTGTGCCATAGAAACATGCCAAGTATTTAATGAAAAATTTTACGTTATAAAAATATCGTTTCTCCAACGTCATCTATTCCTCTCGTCTCCATATCTTAAACAACTTGGCTTAGCATTCAAGTCTCAAAATCTCATCTCCTTCGCTATCCCGCCGGAACGACAACTGCACACAACCACGGTCCCCACGCTTCTGCAATCTCATCCGCGCGCCTAGCGAAGTCTGCACTCTCAATAATCACAACGTTACTTCCCGGCAACAGTACTATCACGTCTCCAATATAGACAGTACTGCCATCGAAAAATAAGCCCGCAACCAAAGATAAACGACCCATGCCTGACTACCTTGACACTGGACTCAAATTCGCGGTACATTTGAATATGAAATGTATCCTTCCCATAGCAGGTATCTAAAAATATGTGCCCGAGGGTCAGGTGTCGCCCTTATATGACTCTTTGAACACTCGGCAGTATCAAGAATGTGCTCCCCCGCAGCAGGAGCCATCATGGAGCAGCCGTCTAGGGCTGACGTGGAGTCTCTACTGGGTCCCGGCGCCTCGCTGCTGCGGCTGATGGGCCTCTGGCGACCGCGAGGAGGCCGCGCCGCGCGCCTCCTCAACGGACTCCTGACGGCCTTCATCCTCGCCTCGCACGCCTTCCTGCCCGTCTGCGTGGCGCTCAAGCTCTACGTCGACCCTCCGGAAGAGCTCGAGCAGATCACGCTCTGCAGCCTCGTCACTTCCATCTGCATGGGATTTCTCTTCAAGGTAATAAGTCTCAAAATACACTCGTCGTTTAAAGAGTGACGGGAGCGACTAATCACCGCCATTTCTGTTCTACTTCCATGGTGAGAAGTGTGATGTCGTCCACATGAGTACGACAAGAAATCCAATAAACTTTGTTTACAAGGTAAATCAATCAAAAGTGAAGACCGTAAACTCCACAAAATACCTAGGAATTACTATTACTTCAGACTTAAACTGGAAAGAACACGTAGATAATGTCGTGGGAAAGGCGAACCAGAGACTGCGTTTTATTGACAGAACCCTTAAAACATGCAACAGAACTACAAAAGAGACTGCATACACTACGCTTGTTCGTCCATTTTTGGAGTATTGCTGTCCAGTGTGGGATCCTTATCAGGTGGGTTTGACGGAGGACATCGAAAGAGTCCAACGAAGAGCAGCTCGTTTCGTATTGTCATGATACAGGGGAGACAGCATTACGGAAATTAGACAGGATCTGGGATGGGAATCATTACAACAACGGCGCTTATCACAACTTACGAAACTCAATCGCCAAAATTCTCCTCCGAATGCGAAAATATATTCTTGGCTCCCACTTACATAGGTAGAAATGATCATCAGAAAAAAGTACGAGAAATCAGAGCTCGAAGAGAGATTCAGGTGTTCTTTCTTCCCGCGCGCTGTTCGAGAATGGAATGGGAGATAAATAGTATAATTTTTTTGTAACTAGATTCCATTTTGTGCCAGCCCACCACAAAATTATAATGAAATAAAAGGTTTCCGCTTGGTAGGCGATGTGAGATGTTTCTTTTATTAAACTTCAAAACATATCGATTTCGTCCCTATGATGGGACATCATCAGTGCAGAATTGCAAGTCATGATGACCTACGTGCTCTGCTTGCATGATTTTTATGACATGACTGATATAAATGTTTTAAGCAGAGCACATAGGTCATCATGACTTGCAATTCTGCGCTGATGATGTCCCATCATAGGGACGAAATCGATATGTTTTGAAGTTTAATAAAAGAAATATCTCACATCGCCTACCAAGCGGAAACCTTTTATTTCAAATAGTATAATGCTGGTTCGATGAACCCTCTGCCAGGCACTTAAATGTGATTTGCAGAGTATTCCATATAGATATGGATGAAATTTATACTCGATCTGGAAATTCTAAAATGGTTACGGCTATAATGCACGAAAAACTTCGCATACTGATCTGCACTGCAAGTGGGGAAACTGTTAATCCTATAGATATTCTCCTGGCCGTACCTCGGGTGTTGCCTTTTCATCACTTGCTGTACATTTCCGTTACGTGAGCTGACAAAATTAAAAAAAAAAAAAAATCGCACTGACATGTTTTACGGCCCACTTAAGATTTGTAGTTTTATAAGTTTTTGCAAACATTTTGGACCAAAATCATAATCTAAATAATAAAAAATTAATTAACAAGCGTGTCTGAAACCCTTTTAGGAGAAAAGAAATTTAGATAGTTGCGGGTTCCGAACCACCGACCATTACCGTCATAGTCCAACGTCTTGCCCACTACGCTATATTTTTTTAAGCCTTACCCACTACGCTATTTTCTTCCTCTTTTTTTTTTTTAAATTATTTATATATAGATGGTTGTCTTTACTGGTCGCCTCGACCCTTTTTCAAATTTATCTGTATTGAAAGAAATTAGGGGAAAAGGAAAAAGGAGAAAGAATACAATATAATCAAAACGAAGGAGCCCTTCAAGCATAAACAAAAGATTATCTGCGACTTCTTTGTAATGAAATTAATGACTCCGTCGGACCAGCACGTCCTCACAAGACTGGCGATCGCTGTGATTAGCCGCACGAGAATAAAAACCGCACGGCTGCGATACACCAGTAGATCATCCACACACGTCTTCTCGAAATTATTTAAGGATTACCGGTGTAATGATCGATCATAAACTGGTAATAGGGAACGTAAGTCAGCTTCTCCCTGCATGGATGATCCAGCTGCGAAGGGGGTCGCGGAATGCACTCTGGAGGAAGTTCGAAAAGTATTGCTGGTACTTCGGGTTCTTGACAACTGCGCAGTGTCGTTCATTGATGTATTGTCAGAAATCGAGAACTGATTTATCACCATTTCCAAATAGATAGTGGACAGCGAGTCCACTAATCCATATCACTGTGTGGGTCTTCGCTCGTGGGAAATAGTCCTTATCGGGGAAGAGAAGCATTTCGGCAGTGATATTGTCAGGGGTTGTTCGTGTAAAGAAGGCCAACATCTGGCGGAACAAAAGCCAAACATTGCCTGCCTCGCCGCAGACAAGTCGATGGCCGTCGTCGTCTTGCACGCCACATGTGGCACATAATGGCGATGCTGCTAGGTGGATCCTGTGGAGGCGCGTCTGGCAGATCTGCTTCCCATTGACCGTGAGGTACCAGCTGGACTGGGCATCTGATGTAAGCGTAGGATCATGCACTGCTCGCCACACTGCTGTCCAGCGAACATGCGGATGTTTGTGTTCAATCGCATTCGGCGGAAGTCTCGATCGCATCGCTGAGTACACCAGCCGAGCCGTAGACATACGTGGACGGGTAAGTGTGGTTCTAAGATAACTGTATTCGAGAAGAGGTATCTCAAGTAGAAAAAGGGCGTTGGGACGGCGGTCACCTGAACTGGTGCGATTAGCGAGCTTGGGGCAAGGGCCCTCATTAGTAGGCTGGAAAGGCAAGTCGGAGTTCGTCGCCACATCTTGATATGCGTGCTTACAAAGAGGGCCGTCGCGCGATGAGGTACATGACAGAGGTTAAGGCCTCCTTTGCTCCTTGGGAGGGTTAGGGATTCATAGCTGACCTTGAATAACATACCGTCGCTCACAAACGAGCCCAATGCCGCCAACATGCGCTTGGCCATCGTCGAAGGTATGGGGAACGTCTATGCCACGTGTGGGATACGGGATGCGACATAAACATTAGCGTACTGGGTGCGTTGTAGCATGTTCAGGGCTCGAAGGCGGTGATCTAGAAGTTCCACCCGGATCCGTCGAAGAAGACGCCTACTGTTGAGAGCCACAGATCGCCGCAAGTCGGCTGTGAAATCAATGCCCAAACATCTTATTGCGTCCTGGACCGGCAGGGGAGCGACGTCAGGCTGTCCGCATCCTATTGGCAGTGCGCGTGATTTGCGAATGTTAAGGATGCTGCCTGACGCAGCGCCGTAGGACTCCACCCACGCCAGCGCGTCTTGGACGTCGTTGTGGTTTCTCAAGAAGAGGACCAAATCGTCCGCCTAGGCCGTGCAACAGAAGGTGTGGCCCTCAAAGGTTATCCCCATGAGGCATTGGCGGAGGCCACGTAGGAGCGGTTCCATGGCAATAGCGCAGAGGATTGTTGACAGAGGGCATCCATGTCCTACTGACCGTTGTACCGTGATCGGTGGTGTTAGTCGGCCGTTGTACAGAATCCTCGATGTCGCACGTCGAAGCAGAGGCATCTTTATCTCCACGATGTTGTCTGGGAATCTCATATTCTGCATCACCGTCGCCAGAAAGGTGTGATCGACCCTCCTGTCGAAGGCCTGACTGAAATCGAGGGAGGCTAAGACCCCTTCCATGCGCCGTGTCCGCGCTAGTGCGATCATGTCTCGGTATCGATTTAACGCAGTCCGAATGTTGTGATCGCCCCCTAAGGACACTTGATCGTGGGATATCACGTATCAGGTGACCTTTCGGAGACGTGCTGCCAAGAGCCGCGTAAATATCTTCATGTCGCAATTCAGGAGTGATAGTGGACGGTAGTCTGTGAGGCTTGTTCCACCGTTCGGTTTGTGTACAGGAACAAGCAGTCCTTCAAGGTATTCACCAGGAATTTGTACTGTCGGCCTCATTAAATCGCGACATATGTCTATCCAGACCGGTGTTAGCAGCTGGCGATAGGTCTTGTAAAACTTTAACGGGAGGCCGTCAGGTCCTGGTGACTTGTGTGGTGTGCCAGCCAATATTGCTGCAGTGACCTCTTCCTCAGTGACATCCTCAAATAGACCCAATTGCTCATCCTGGGGTAGTACTCCGTATGTTAGGCGAGAGATTTCCTCTATCACTTCCGTTGAATGATTCTGAGCTGCGTATAGTTCACGATAGTGAGCGTGGAGAGCAGGACCAATAGGTTGCGTTTCGATACAGCGACCATCATCTAAAGTTATACTCTGAATCAGGGCCCGCCTCCGTCGTCGGCGTTCAGCGAGGATATGGTACATTGACGGCCCTTCGTGGTCCATTTTGTGTGTGGTGCGTACACGAACAATTGTTCCCTCAAGGTGACGCTTCGTAAGTAACGTGATCCGCGCTTTCGCGTGATTCATTGTTTGCTGGCGGGCAGGCGAGTACATCATTGTTGAACAATCACATAGGATGCGGTAATAAAAGTCCATTGTGTGTCGTCGCCATGCAGCTGCCTCCATTGCGTGTCCAATCAACGCTTTTCTCAAACCAGGTTTGGCACATTTTATCCACCAAGAGATTGTTGTTGGGTAAGCTCTTTTCCGGCGTGTGCATTGTGTCCACGTGGTCTCCACGATCTCTCGGCATTCTGGCGAATGTAGGTGTGCAATGTTCAGCTTCCAGGGGCCCCGCCCATGCCACGTCTTCTGTCGGCGCATGGTAAGAGTGCATATATATGCACGATTGGAGAAACTTACAGGCCATATTTCGGCGGCCTGTGTGCTCTGAACGAAGGGTCGCGAGAGATAGATGCGATCTATAGGGCTGGATGAGTGGCTGGTGTAGTGTGTAAAACCCGGCCGATCGCCATGTATGTACTCCCACGTGTCCACTAGACGTAAGTTGGTGATGATGGCAGCGAGCGCCGCACATGGAACATGGTTTGGTAGTTAGTCCTTGGGCGCCTGGGTGGAATTGAAGTCTCCACCGATGATTAAGGCATCCTGACGACCCATAAATAGGGGCGTGACGGCTTCAGCGAAGAAAGCAGTCCGTTCACGGCGACGACCAGATCCAGATGGTGCGTAGATGTTAATGATTCTGACGTCATGTAGGGTGAGTGCCATGCCTCTTGCATCAGGTGTGAAAGTGATATCTTCTGCAATTAAGCTGTCACGGAGAAGGATTGCCACGCCGCTGCCTGTGTCAGACGCGTGAGAGACATGAGTGGTATATCCATAAGGGCCGACGAACTCAGCAACATAGACCTCCTGAAGAAGGGCAGTATCTATATCCGCGGCATTCAGCATCTCTTGTAACATCCTTAGTTTATGGTGTGCGCGAATAGTATTAATATTGATAGTGGCCAGTCTGTATTGTCGGGTCTCCTGGAAGAAGTCTGCTGCTCTAGCGGTGTCCGTTCGGAATGGAACAGACACAGCAGCCATCAAGTTGTCAGTTACTGTGTCGGAACTATGTCCGACAATACCATGGGGATATCCCCTTCATTTTCACCTTCGTACAACGTTTCGTCCGCCCACGATCGCGGCAATTCAGATGTAGTGTCCATCAAAGTATCGTCCGCTGTGCCCGCAGGTGGAGGTGGCACGGCAGGTGGGACGCCTTCTGAGACTCTCCTGGGAGTGGGCGTCATCGTCGCGTTACGATTGTTGGAAGCGGTCGGGGGATGAGTTGTCGGCGCAGTGACGTCTGACATCTGCGTGTCAGAAGACCTGCCGTCATCGGACAGGGAATCGTCTTCTTGTAGCCCCATTCGTTGTAAACAATCATCAGAGGGCAGACGATGTTTCTTCCGGCGCTTCCGAGGGTTCTTTTGTTTGCGGTTATGTTGTTCAGAGTCGGCAAGAGCGTGGGTGTCTGTCTCATTCTTGTTTGTTGGAATGAAGGCAGAAGTTGGCACGACGTCAAGTGTCGGTTCCTTTGCATCTTCTTGCTCAGCGGAAAGGGGTTGCTGCATTTCTTCTTGCACTGCGTCTGGTTGTCATGGCGTCGAAGGTGTGAGATTCATGTCTATGTTTGCGACCGTTGTCGGTGGTTGGTTAGATTGACCTTGTAGATGATCGGCCGGTGGTGCGGCGGCTGCAGCATAAGTAACAGGGAGAAATGTGGACGGCGCAGAGAGGGCGTCGTCGTTGACAGGCGTTTGTACAGGTCGACGTAGGGAACATTGTTGGCGGACGTGTCCTTCCTGGCCGCAACCGGCACAGGTACGGGGCTGACCGTCGTACATGATGATGGCCGTGCATCCTCCTATATTCAGGTAAGACGGTACGTGCTTCTTCAGTTCTATTTGTATTTGCCGTACGCCGTTGAGGACCGGGTAAGTCTCAAAAGTTTTCCATTATTCGGCCGCGTGACCGATGACATTTCCGTACGGGCGGAAGGCTGTCTTAACGATATCTTCTGGGACCTCGAACGGGAGTTCGAAGACCCTGATTGTACGCAGGCCGTAACCCACATGCTCGATCACGACGGCACCGATGTGGCCATCAGGGTGTTTGAACTTGTGTCGTTCCGCGTGGCGGTTCACAATGTCGGTACACAGTTCTTCGGTGCGCATCTTGACATAGACAACATTCCCGGTAATGGAAAAGCGTATGCCGATTACATCTCGTGGATCGAGGTGCAGATCGTCTCTTATAAAGTTCTCAATTTCAAAAGGTCGTGGTCGTGCGTATTCTGCTTGGAAAGAGATCTTGATAGTCGTTCGGCGGTATGAGTGCGCCATGGCTCACTAGTACAGGGGACTCAATACACAATAGCGCGACGCGAAGTAAACAAGGAAAACGCAAACGCGTATATCTATATATCTATATATATATATATATATATATATATATATATATATATATATATATAAAGTTCAAATGTTTGTAAATCTATCGGACCAAACTGCGTGCTCATCAATCCGTAGCTTACAAACTACTTAAACCTAGGTTAACTAACCTAAGGACAACACACACACCCATGCCCCAGGGAGGACTCGAACCTCCACGACGAGCAACCGCTCGCTCCGCAGCTAGAAGCTTTAGACCGCTCGGCTACTCCACCGCGGCTATCAATCAAAAGATGAGTACTTTAATCTCATACTATTGATGGCCGTTGTTAACTGATGCTAATATGACATTTGTAGACACTACATTATCATTTATCGTGCGTAGAACGATGTGTTTTTGTTAATTCTTCAGTGCGCCATTGCTTTGAAATGACAACGTGTAAGTTACAATAAGAAAATCATCAAAAACGCCACGCAAGATGGCGTATGCCAGAGAGAGAGTTCTGGTCGAGGAATGTCACGTGACGTCTCCGAACGCCTGGTTTTCTTTAATTCAATGGAGGGTGTCAAATCTCCGTTATTTTTGCAAATATGACTCAAATGATAGGAGATACGAAAAAAAAGACATAAGGGAGCTAAGTTGTAGAGAATTTTGTCCTCTACAAATTCGGTCATTCAATTTTCGTGTCAGATGAATAGTTAAGCCGTTATTTTCATTTAAATTTCGAGCTGTCAAAAAAGATCGCAAAGGCCCACTTTCAGTGTTACTACCGTAACCTAAAGTGGGCCGATACTGATTTGGCGTCTATATAGTGGAGCTATTGTTAATTTACTAAATGAGTATTTTGTCAGTTGTTAAGCACGTTGTAGTGTAAAATAAATACCTATAAACACTGGCTGAGAAATGTACAATGAGAAAGCATGTTGTCGTGATCTGTCCTATTGGTGGGAAAGGATTTCATAGATAATTGTGACATCTCTCCTGTCTGACTTTGACATCGTATTTAAGGCCGTGTAACTTTGTAGAAGCAATGAATTAATAATTTAACATAAAGTTATTGTAGTCCTCTTACCATAATCTGTGTTATTCGTAATCTGCATAAATCCCTTCGATTCAAGAATTTGTAGAGTTTACTGAATTGAGTGAAGCCCATTACAATCACAGGATATCTTCGAAAGTTTGTGTAAATATGATGGAATGACGCTGCTCATATTCAAGTCTTTGAATAATAATTAACTGTAAATTTTCTGGGTCTTTTCAGTCGGTGGGAGAGCTGAGGCTGCGGTGCTACACTTGAAAGTGGAGACAATGGCGGTGGAAACAAGGACCCTGACGTTCACGAGTACATATTGACAGTGTGTTACACTTGGGACAGACAATTCAGTGTGTTGTTGTTCTTGATATTGTCGTCTTCAGTCCAAAGACTGATTTGATGCAGCTCTTCACGCTACTCTATCATTGACCTCTTGATATATGAATAACAAAATAACCCTCATCCAATTTAACCTGCATACTGAACTCTTACCCTTCGTCTGCCTTTGCAGTATGTACCCGCCAGGCCCACGCTTCCTACCATTAATAAATTGACAATTACTTAATGTTTCATAATTTATATAAGTAATCCATCCCTTCTTTTGCGCAAGATGTACCAGATCTTCCTCCTCAACCAAATTCTGATCAGTACCTTCTCATTAGTTACGCAATCCACACATCTAATCTTCAGCATTCTTCTGTAACACATCATTTTAAAAGTTTTTGTCCTCTTCCTGTATGAACAGATATCGCTCACCTTTCACTTTCGTCCAAGGCTACTTCAGTTAAAATTTGATCTTAACAATTTTTCTCTTCTTTAGAAATAATTTTCTCTCCATAGCTATTCTGCCATTTATATCTACTCTACTGCCTACTGCCATCATATGTTAATTTACCGGTCATACAACCCAAAAGATTGTATTCGTCTGAGGTACAAATAGGTCACAAGTTGCAAAATTTTAACACGAATTATTTACAGCAGGATGGAAAAGTTGGTAGAAACCGACCTTGGGGAAGACCAGTTTGGATTCAGAAGAAATGTAGGAACACGGGAGGCAATCCTCACTTTACGGCTTATCTTAGGAGATAGCTTAAGGAAAAGCATACCTACATTTCTACCTTTTGTAGATTTCGACAAAACTTTTGTCTGTTGATTGGAATACACTCTTTCAAATTCTGAAATCACCAAGAGTAAAATATAGGGAATGGAATGTTATTTACAACTTGTACAGAAACCAGACAGCAATTATCGGAGTTGAAGGGCATGAAAGGGATACAGAGGTTGGGAAGGGTGTAAGGCAGGGTTGTGGCCTTTCCCCAATGTTATTCAATTTGTACATTGAGCAAGCTATAATGGAAAGCAAGGAGAAATTTGGAGAAGGAACTGAAGTTCAGGGTGAAGAAATAAAAACCTTGCGTTTTGCTGATAACATTGCAATTCTGTCAGAGACAGCAAAGGACCTGGAGGAGCAATTGAACGGAATGGACATTACGTTGAAATGAGCACATAAGATGAACACTAACAAGAGCAAAACACGGGTAATGGAATGCAGTCTTAGAAAATCAGGCGATGCAGAAGGAATTAAATTAGGTGAAGAATCAATAAAGGTGGTAAATGAGTTTTGTTACTTGGGCAGTAAAATAACATACGATGGTCGCAGAACAGAGGATATAAAATGCAGAATGGCAATGGGAAGAAAAGCGTTTTTGAAAAAGAGAAATTTGTTAACATGGACTATTAATTTAAGCATGAGCAAGTCCTTATATGGGAGTGAAACATGGACGATAAACAATGTGGACAGGAAGAGGATAGAGGCTTTTACAGTGTGGTGTTACAGAAGAATGCTGAAGATTAGGTGGGTGGGTTGCGTAACTACTGAGGAGGTACTGAACAGAATTGGGGAGAAAAGGAATTTTTGGCATACGTTGACTGAAAGAAGGAATCAATTGGTAGGACACACTCTTAGACATCAAGGAATTGTGAATTTAGTGTTGGAGGGAAGTGTGTGAGGTAAAAATCGCTGAGGGATGAATACAGTAGCTAGAGAGGAATACAGTATGCAGATTGAAATGGATGTAGCTTACAGGTGTTGTGAGGAGATGAAGAGGCTTGCTGAGGATAGAGTAGGGTGGAGAGCTGCATCAAAAGAGTCTCCGAACTGAAGACCACAACAGAAACAACAACAACAACAAAAATCATCTAGTACATTTATTATCTCGTCTTTTAACCTCATTCCTTGAACATCTACTGACTTTATTCCACTGCATGCCACTACCCTAATTTTGCTCTCATTAATGATAACCTAGCGCTACTAACTGATGTGTCGCAGTGGGTTCAGCGATTCGCTCTAGAACATATTAACCAAGGACGGGCTTGGATAGTATTTGAATGGGTCACCTTCTGGTTCTGCTGATAGCTGTTGGCAGGCGGGGTGCTCTCAGCCCAAGCAAACTGAGGAGCTACTGGACTGCGAAGTAGCGGCTAGGAGTGCGGTGCGCTGAACACGTCCCCTCCATACCGCATCCACTGAGGCCTTCGGACGGAGTCTGACTCGGAGGCCGGTCGGTGTCCGGTTGGTCTGCCGAGGCCTGTAGGAAGAAGTACAAGGACTTTATGTTTACCTTGCACTTTCAGGATATTGTTTACTCCGTTAATTTGATGTTCCAGATACTGAACTGACACAATTAAAATGTCGTCGGAAAACCGCTAAGTCTGTATGTCTTCGCCCTAATTATTAGCCCCTGAGGTACTGTTGCCGTTATTACATGTTCTCTGCTTGTAGGCGGCGCTGTTCGTGGCTCAGGGCGAGACGCTGCGCCAGACGGTGCGCCTGCTGGCGGACATCAGGGCGCAGTTCGGCGACAGGCAGCAGAACCACAGCACGAGGCGGCGCTACCGGCGGCTCTCTGACAGCGTGTACCGCCGCTACCAGGTTAGGAATGAGAACATGTCTCTGTTATCCCTATAATATCTCCAAAGAATCACATACTAGTCTCCAAGACAAACGCGCAATCGTGCAGCATCACGTAGGTTACAAGGACTCCTTAATCCCGACGCTGAGTGCGTAGAGAGAGAACCTACAGGGTGTCAGAAATGGACTCCCTGATGTCAAAATTAAATATCTCAAAACCAAAGATCGATAGAGGAATGTAGTAAACGGTATTTTATTGTGAAAGCTGTAAGATGTTTATACAGCAGTTTGAAATAATAGTTACAAAAGCTACTAACAGATGGCGCTGTAATCGCCATACGTAATGCCTAGTATGAATAGTGATCCGAAGCCCAGAGCGATCAATTCCACTATTGAAACGTGAAAGGAGGTTAGCGTACCGAAGGAAGAGATTAAAACCACGTACTACAATGAACAACGCGTTCTTCTGCTGCTAGAGTACCACAGGTTAGAAGAGAGTCCTACGGCAACAAGGCGAAGTTTTGAAGCACGATTTAATGTTCCAAAAGGACCCGATGCGAAAACCATTCGTACGCTCTTCGCAAAATTTACACGAACAGGCAGCGTAACTGATGATCTAGTGGGGCATGTTGGCCGCAAGCAAACCGCAGTTACGCCTGGATATATCGCCACAGTTTCTGGAATTATTCAGCGAAATCCAATGTCATCCGTCCGTAGAATTGCATCTGTGACTGGTTTGAAGCGTTCCAGCACGCAGAAAATACTGAGAAAGAGCCTACACATGTTTCAAACGCACCAGGCCATACCCGTACGAGCTGTGCAACAAAGAATTGCCTATGCTAATCAGATGCTCACAATGATTGATAGTGAAGGATTTGATGTTGGCTGCGTCTGGTTTACAGATGAAGCACACTTCCACCTGAATGGATACGTGAATAAGCAGAACTGGCGATTTTGCGGTTCCGAAAAGCCATATTGGTGTGAAGCGAAACCCCTGTATTCTCCTAAAGTTACTGTGTGGGCTGCAGTATGCAGCAGAGACATTATTGGCCCTTTTATCATTCGAGAAATGGTCACTGGTGCACGTTACGTCGCAATTTTGGACAATTTGTCGCCACACAGCAAGCATTAGAGGATCGACAGGTACTGAATGATTTATGCAAGATGTAGCCCGACCACATCGGACCGAACAAGTGTTTCGCTTTCTTGAGGAATACTTCGGGAATCGAGTCATTCCTTTGGAATATCCCAAATTTACTGGCGCAGGCATGGATTGGCCTCCATATTCGCCGGATTTAACTCACTGTGATTTTTTTTTATTTTTATTTATTTATTTTTTTTTATTATTTTTTTTTTTTTTTTATGGGGCACAGTGAAAGACATGGTCTACCCGAAGCATCCCGCCACGCTGGACGAGTTTGAATCGGCGATCTTTGTGGCATGTGAATCCATTTTGGTTGAGACACTACGAAATGTGACGGCGAATTTAATTCTTCGTTTGCGCCACCTCTGTAGTGCCAATGGTGAACATTTTGAAAACATTGTGATGTGATTGTTTGCAAAGAGTGTTTTCATACGATTATTTCACTTATGTATGCTGATATGAGCTGTACAGCGTACAGTACCATCTGTTAGCAGCTTTTGTAACTATTATTTCAAACTGCTGTATAAACATCTTACAGCTTTCACAATAAACATACCGTTGACTGCATTCCTCTATCTATCTTTGTTTTCGAGATATTTAATTTTGAAATCAAGGAGCCCTTTTCTGGACACCCTGTAGTTGCTTAGATTGTCCATATATGTCTCTCAATCCGCACAAAGATGTAAACAACCGTGAATGAGCAGTGGCAATGCAACAAAATGGGTAAGACTATCGATCAGTTCCTTTCATAACAGAAGGAAGTACTAACTCGAAGTGCTAACAGTAGTTTTGCCGTGCCTAGGTGTTCAATTACGAAGTTCGATCGCATGCGCATTGTTACTTTCAGTCAAGAGGCACTTTCACCGAGGTAAGTTTCCAGACTTTCAAGGAGCGAACCAAAGCGATGCTCTTCGGCAGTGGAGGAGGTACACAGCTGTCGATTACTTGGCTGACTCTGATCGCCCAAAGACTACCACAGCAGCTGAAGACCGATACGTCAGGAAGGATTTCAGCTTTGAAGAACCCTGAAAGGAACGCCACCACACCGAATAACGATTTTAGTGTAGCCGAGGACGTCGTGTTTCGACAAGCTGCATGTATTAGGCTGCATGATTAGCAACTTCACTCCCGACGTCTAAGGCGAGGTCAAGTTTTGACGCCTAGACACCTAGCTGCACGGTACAGATGGGCCCAACAGCATGCTGAATGGACCCTTCAGAGTTTTAGGCAACTGATGTTTCAAATGTGACAAGGCTCGCATCTGCCTTCAACCAGACGATCGTCAGAGACCTTTGTTGGAGGTAGCCTAGTCATCCAGCAAGTCTAAGGCACATCGTCAAGCGAGTGCAGCAATATGTTTCGCAGTGGTATTATGTGGGGCCACCGTACAGCACTGGTGGTCGTAGAAAGCAACCAAACGGTTATATGGTACAGGGATGGCATCATCCATCGTATAATGCAACCGTATTGGGAGCATTTCGGTGAGGGATTCGTTTTAGTGAACGACAACTCTCGCGCTCACCAATTTCTGTTTGCAACAATGATAACTGAAACGGTTATTTTGTATATCTTTATTCGATTTTTATGTTAAGGGCCATGAATCCTTGATTCGTCGCGATGCAACACTTTTTTGTTGTGTATACACCTTTTAGCTTTATAAAAGTTTCCAATTTATTGAAACACTTCAACTGTTGAACTTACAGATTGTAAAAATGTAAAGTTTACGGTTTGCTTTCTGATCGTTCCATGTCGCTCTTTCATGACGTCAATGTTTAGAGAGCTCGTTTACGTTCTTTGAGGGTTACGCAGCACAGGAAAACTAGGTACTCTACACGGAGTCAGTCAGATTATCGACTATATTGCGGGGGCGCATACAACGCAAGCTGTGTCTGCTGTGTTTGGTCTATGGGACTGGGAAGTATTGTACCATCAACCATACTTTCCGAACTTAATAATCTCCGCATTTAAGACCTTGTGAGTTTGATTACGAATACGAAGGTACCACCTCGTGGCATTCGCTTCAGAAGTGTTCCAGAGATTCCATACGCAGTACACTGTTCTATTCGACCATCAACAGAACAGGCTCTATTAACGGTATACTATGCCTTCCACATCGCTGGTAACTGGTTCTGCACGAGTCTGGTTTTAAGTCTGAATGATGGTAATAAGTAAAAACTTTTAACGCTTTTGCATCGGTTGTGAATACATAGTTGTCACTATCTGAGTTCCAACCATAGCATATGCGACCAGTGATTTTTGGATTTTTAATTTTTCCATAATTGGCAGCCTAACGTTTCGTTCTGTTTATGTTCGTTCCCGTTTACTTCAGTCATTTTGTCAGAACCACCACCACCATACCGTCTAATTTCACTTGGTACAAGAAACTATAATATGCCTGTAACATCCCCATTGATGAATGAACTAGGTATGAAAAAAAAAAAAAAAAAACCAATAAAAGCAACTGGTTGCATTTTTCTGCCAAAATACGAGGCGCGTTCAGAAAGCAAGTTCTGTTGCAATTCATCTCCGCTGCAGCGCTGCGATTGCAGTTCCGCACATGCGCTGTAGACGATGTGTATCGAAGAGAAGAACGTGCGCCATTTGGATATCGCTCTCAGTTACGTATGCTTTGTTGTGCTTGTTTGACATTTCGGCGTTGATTGAAAATCCCGCCGCCTGTGAAATCAGGTCGGTGATTCGGTTTCTGAATGCGATGAAAGTGAAACCAAGTGAAATTTATCGGCCAATTTGCGATGTTTACGGACCAAATGCGATGAGTGATTCGATGGCGAGAAGATGGGTCCGACAGTTCAATGGTGGGTGTAGTGATGTGCACGATGAAGAACGAAGTAGGCGTCCACCTTTGGTTACAGAAGTACTGGTTTACGCGATTGATGACAAGATCTAGGAAAACCGTAGGTTTACATTATTAGTGCTCTCGCTATGGACTTCCCCCAAATTTCACGATCAATGATGCATGAAATTGTTACCAAACACAGGCGGCAGATTTCTATGAAGAAGGTATACAAAACCTGGTGTCACGCTATGACATATGCCTGCAAAATTTAGCAGTTATGTGGAAAAGTAGTTTAAGAGTTGTAGAATTTTGTGCAATAAAAATTTCTTCTGTATCTGTGAACAATTTCATTTTATTACCAAACGGAACTTACTTTCTGCACGCGCCTCGTAAATTGCCAATTTACACTACAGCTGCAGTGCGTATTCTAAGATAGTTACATTGAAATTTACATTTCTCGAAGAGTATCATTAGAGATGGCTTCAAACAGTTATAAGGCCTAGAAGCGCCTGATTGTTTCCATCGAATTGCACAAGTGTTCCATAGCTTTGGATGTTCTTTGATAGATGCATTGCACGTGAAGACCCACTGTAGAAAAGCGGCGATTTGCGCTGTGTTTGTTGTGCAGATGGTGGCGGTGCCGGCGGTGATCGGCTGGGTGCTCTGCCCCATGCTGTCGCGCTCCGTCAGAGGGTCCGACCAGGCCCCGCAGGTGGCTCAGCGCCAGCTGCCCGTGCCCGTCTGGTTCCCGGTCGACGTCTACGCGTCGCCCACGTACGAGTTCCTGTACGTCGCCCACTCCTTCTGCGCTCTGGTTGCAGCCGAGTCCAGCGTCTGCGTCGACATCTTCTTCATCCACATGATGTTGATGGTTGCAGCTGAGTTAGACGTTCTGAACGACAACCTTACGGTCATGGAAGACGTTAACTTGTATGCTACGCCGAACGAAAGAAGGGGCCTTACTTCAGTGAATGGAAGTACTGGCAGACAATCGGCAATACACGACAGTTCACAGTCCACATTAGGAGAGAACGCTGCACGAGAGGGCATTCATGAACAACTCTCGAAGAATGTGCAGCACCACCAGGCGATACTGAGGTTAGAAAAAAGTGCTAAATTATATGCATATATTTCACAAACAATGTCAGTCTTTGGAGCCAATCTAATGATTAAAAAAAAAAAAAATACAAACAATCGCTGCTTGTTTGGCATCGCTTAAAAACTATTACCGGTTTCGGCAAATGAAGATTATCAGAACTTTTATGTTAACATCCCACTATTTTGACGCAATACCAACACATTTTCATCTTTGCCCATTCGCAGATGATGTCATATATTCTGTGAATATTATTTTTTTAGTTCTGTTCATTACATTCCTGCTTCATAGGGCTTAGTTGAGCATCCCAATGACGTTCCCTCCACTGCTATTACTTTTATTGATTTTCCCTCAGTTTCTAAAATGTATCCCAAATAATACTAAGTATTTATTTGTTTTTAAATTTTCTTCACCACAATGATCCTCTGGATCATTATTCAAGTATTCTGTTTTTTGATAGTTAATGTTCAGACATTAATTTTTGTATGCTATAGCTAGTTAATTACACATGTAGTTTGCATCCTCCCCATCTTGTGCTATGACAACTTGATCATCAACAACCAATAACTGATGTAGATAAACTTCAGCTGTGATTTCCAACCCCATACTGTTACATTTACAGAACCACATTCTAAGGCAAATATCTATATAGATTATAAATAATGTTTGTGGCAAGGGACAGGCTTGAAACAGACCATTGCTTGTTCCAAGTTTCCGTGAAAGTGTATTACCCTTCTTCACTTGGCAAATGTTATCTTTATACATCTGTCGTATTACTCGTTACTTCACAAATATGTTAATTGATTTACTTAAAGTGTGTAAGTGAGAAAATTATAGTAGAATTTTCAAATTCCCATAAAAGTAATAGTAAGTGAGTTTATTTATTAGAAATATTGTTGTTGTTGTAGTCTTCAGTCCGCAGACTGGTTTGATGCAGCTATCCACGCTACCCTGTCCTGTGCAAGTCTCTTCATCTGAGAATACGTTCGGCAACCTACATCCTACTGAATCTGCTTACTATATACGTCCCTCGGTTTCATTCTACGATTTTTACCCCACACGCTTCCTTCTAATGCTAAGTTGACAATTCATTGATGTCTCAGAACGTGTCCAAGCAATCTACCCCTTCTCTTAGTCAGAATATGCCAGAAACTCCTTTTCTCCCCGATTTGGTTAAGCACCTCCTCATTAGTTACGTGATCTACCCATCTAATTTTCATCATTCGTCTGTAGCACCACATTTCAAAAGCTTATATCATCTTTTTATCTGAATTCGTAATCGTCCACGTTTCACTCCCATACAATGCTACATTCCAGACAAATTGTTTCAGAAAAGACTTCCTAACATTTAAATTAATATAGGATGTTAACAAGTTTCGCTTCTTTAGAAACGCTCTTCTTCCCATAGCCAGTCTGCATTTTATATCTTCTTTACTTCGGCCATCAGAAGTTATCCTACTACCCAAATAACAAAATTCATCTACTACTTTTATTGTCTCATTACCTAATCTAATTCCTTCAGCATTTCCTGATTTTCTGAAATTGCATTCCATTAGCCTACCTTCATTTTACTGTTGTTAATGTTCATCTTATAACTTCCTTTCAAGACACTTTCCATCCCAATCAATTGCTCTTCCAGATCTTTTGCGGTCTCTGACAGAATTACTACGTCATCTGTCATCGGCAAACCGCAATGTTTTTATTTTTTCTCCCTGCACTTTAATTCCCTTTCCAAATTTCTCCTTCCATTCCTACAATGCGTGCTCAATGTACAGATTGAACAACATTGGGGAAAGGTTACAACCCTGTCTTACTCCCTTCCCAATCTCTGCGTCCTTTTCTTGCCCTTCGAATCTAATAACCGCTGTCTGGTTTTTGTGTAGGTTGAATATAACTCTTCGTTTCCTATCTTTTACCGCAGCTACTATCAGAATTTGGAAGAGTGTATTCCAGTCGACATTGTCAAAAGCTTTCTCAAATCGACAAACGCTAAAAACGTAGGTTTCCCTTTCCTTAGCCTATCTTCTAAGATAAGTCGTGATGTGAGTATTGCCTCCCGTGTTCCTACATTTTTCCTAAATCCAAACTGATCTTCCCCGAGGTCGGACTCCACAAGTTTTTCTATTCGTCTGTAAATAATTCGTGTTAGTATTTTGCAACCGTGACTTATTAAGCTGATAATTAAAATTTACGCTCCATTTCAAGTTTTAGCAAGTTTTTGCTGTTTCTTATTTCTATTTACGTGATATTTCTCTGTAGCACACACTGATATAACTTTGCATCTATGTTGTCTGGTAAAGCTGTATACTGAGAGCAAATGTTGTTGCCCTCTATAGTAGAGAGACAAAAGTATACTGCGCGGCTCTGTAATCGCCCGATGTAGGAGGGAACTGTTGCACTCTACCTGACTGCTCCACTACAGGCATATTATGCGCATGACAGTGACTGACAGTTGCGTCACATCATAAAATATACGACAGCAAATTCCGTTTGTTGCGCTACAAGCAGTGTGTGCGTGTACCATCATCGTAGTTTTCAAATGTTCAAATGTTTGTATATTTTATGGGACTTAACTACGGGGTCATCAGTCCCTAAACTTACAAACTACTTATGAACTAACTACGACTAAGGACGGCACAAATACCCATGCCCGTAGGGGGATTCGAACCCCCGACGGTAGTGGCCGTGCAGACCGTGACTGGAGCGCCTCAGTCCCCTCGGCCACCGCGGCCGGCGTAGTTTTCAGCAGATGCGCTGTTCATGTGGCGTTCATTGTTGCATTTACGAATCAGTCAACGACAGAGGCGTTAGCGAAAGCAGTGCTGTGGTGAACGATGGACGTAGGTAACCGAATTGAACGACATTGTTTTTGCTTGACTTTGGATTCGAAGGTTCTCAGAACATCACGTCGAAACAGGCTTTCAGTATAAGTTACAAAATGAAAATAAACTAATACCAATAGCAAAGGTGGTATTTTATCTAGCACTATAGCTGTTATTACTGGCAATATATCTCTGTACCGCAATTTCATTATCAATAGCTGCCTTCTCCAGTGGGAGATTAATAGACATTTGCATTAAAATATCCCCCTGAACGACGTGCATAAAAACATGCAATTCACGGTATATCTTAAAACCAACAACTATATTAAGTTTCTGGTTTTCACCATAGGTAATTCGTCGCATCCAATTAGATATAAGAGGGAATATTTTATTCGATGCTACATAGGCTTAGAAACCTCCCACTGGAGCAGGCAGCTATTGATAATGAAATTGCCTTACTGAGATATGATGACAGTAAGAATGTCTATAGTTTTAAATTAATTGACGAATTACACAGTAAGATAAAGAATACGAGGCAGAACAAGGATAAAGATAAAAACAATAATACCTCAAAATTTGTCCCCATGAAAGATAACGGCCCCGTCTCCATCGAAATTGAAAATTTCCCAAAACTAGTATTAAAGTGGCCTCTAATACAATTAATAAGCTACAAACAAAATTGCGCCAAAAAGTTCGCACAAACGAAGATAAGTATGGAAAACTGGGGCTGTTCAAACTACGCTGTGGTGATTCTGAAGGCTTTAATGTTGGGTAGAGGGTAGGTTAATTTTGTTACGTTTGCGTGCATACTGTCAACCATAATAAAACTACCACTGCAGTACATTTACGGATAAGAAAGCATAAAATCCAAGACATTCATTATAGCATGAAGATTCTGCATAAAGTTCCTAAAGGAAATAAATTAAACATTTTAGAAAAAAGATACACAATAAACATTTAAAACAGCAAAGGAAAATGTGCTCAATGATCAACTGGAGACAATGTCTTCAACAATTTTGATGGTGTACCACAAGCACGCGATAGGCACTAGAGCTGAGCTATATTGGTAATCAAGAGAAATTACCTTCCGAATTATTACCTACTAAATGTGTGCTTCAAGGCTAATTCAGTTACTAAAGCAGATGCGGATGAAGTGAACATCTGACAAACATATGTCGTGACACATCTTTTAATAATTTATTCAAATTATCTTATGATGTTAGCTGAAATGGGAGCCCCGCCGTTTCCTCTCCATTCCTCTCGATTGTGCGCAAAGAATTAACACACATATTTGTTACAGCGCTGTTACTCTAAGGTTGTTTCGTCTTTAATAGATTCTTCTTATTCATATATGTGCTTCAGCTGTAGTCTATTTTTTCCGGAGAAAATTCAAATACTTGAATATTATAAACGACGTTGGTAAATGTAGGTGAATGAAAACTATAAAGTCAATGGTTATCTATATAAATATGTACCAAAGAAATTGCATGAAATTTAGTAAACGATTTCTTACTTCTGGAGATTGTAAAATACATAATACTTTCATGCTATCTCTCAATTACATTGACACTTTAGTTCATTGAAAATTTGGACATCAGAAGCATCTAGATACTTACTAGGTATGCCACAATTATTCCATATTCTTGAATGTATTTAAAATGTTGATTTGTACGATGCCGTCAAGTCGGAGTAGTAGTAGTTTCAACGATCAGCTTTTCCCCCCGTGATTATTATATTTCTGAGGATATCACATGAAAAACTTGTATATAATAAACGACTGTAATTTCAATTTAAGAAGTGTTCCTTGTAACCTTTTGTTACAGATCTGTCTCTCTCCTGCAGTCAGCAATGAATGTCTCTATCTTCAGTCTATTATTTTTCAATATGGCAAATCTATGCTCCAGCTTGTTTGTCGCCGCCGTAGTAAGTAGACTCATCTATTACTTTAGTAGTAAAATATAAATTGGAACTATTTTTCTTTCCCTCATTGGAATAGCTATTAAAATAGTTGTCAAAGTGTCTAGGAGGTCATAACTGACACCTACGATTTTACACATGGTGTATGATGGCTACTAAATGCATAAGGAACTCTTGATGTAAAAAAAGAACAGGAGGAAGATAAAGGCAAATTCATTAAATACAACTATTACTTAGTGAATGACGTAAGACCAAGTCAGGATAGTGTACAAAAAAGTGCAGAAATAGGTGGTTGGCTCGAAGAAACAAAGAAATATAGCTCTAAAGCTTATTAAGTTTTGATTCTCAGTGAAACCCAAGGCTGTTATATAATCACTGAACATAGCTGCAAAGAATAACCCGAAGAAATACAGGAAGATCTGACAGTTCATCTAGAGCGACAAGAGACTGACGTGATAAATACACAAAATAGAAATAAGTACTAACGACTTGTTAGCACTGTGATGATTGCTATGTTGAGTGTAGATGTTTGTATAAAGAAAATACCCAACTACAACTGATTTATAATGCAAACAAAACATTTTATAGTTTACTTTTAAGGCATATCGAGAGACCAATGTTCCACTCCAATCTCTGTGTAGAAAGAATAATAGCTCGAGCCCCCAAAATACTGAATCAACGTCACTGTATAAAATACATTACTTAGCTGGGAAACACTTGATCATTTTCACCACTATGAAATACAGAAGTAAAAATGAAACATAGTCTTTCACTACTGTTTCAGAGAGTAAGATCAACATTACCTGAAATATTCAAAAAATGTTCAAATGTTTGTAAATCTATCGGACCAAACTGCGTGGTCATCAGTCCGTAACTTACAAACTACTTAAACTAAGGTAAATTAACCCACGGACAAACACACACACACACCCATGCCCCAGGGAGGACTCGAACCTCCGACGGCGAGCAACCGCGCGCTCCGCAGCGAGGTGCCTTAGATTGCTCAGACACTCCACCGCGGCGAAATATTCAAACACTAAACTATAACGGAATATCTGTATGTCCCACCAAATGCAAATTATTCATACAGCTAGCTATTTGTAACGACCATATCGCTACTTATATCAATTCCCAACTTGTGTGATTTTAAGTATGGAAGTCTTGAATATTTCTCAGGAATTAAGGCGGGTGGCGCCGTATAAGATTAGCCATATTTCAGTAAGCAGACGTCTCATCTTCAGGCGAAGTTGACGTTAACCTCACCTGAAGATGGCAAGATATCTGCTTAACGATATATAGCGAATTTAGACCACGTCACCTGGCTGAAGTCCTTAGAAATATAAAAACTTCCAATTTCTTCCCAAACCTTCTCCAACGAAATCTGTGTCAAACATGTTCCCTCTGATTCAGTGTCTAACCTTATAATGGCCGGTCAATTGACACAGAAAACTGTGCCTCTTCTCCGAATCATAGTTCCCCTCCATTTAAAAGTACACCACTTTACGTCACCTAATTACTCCGAGTGAACACCAGTTCACAAATAGAACGTATTATACAATGGCTTGATCAATATTCTGGTCACCATTAGTTGCGCACTAAAATTATGTGTAGGAAACAATGTCATAACAATTTCTAGGATTCCGAGTGTGGTCATAAATAAAAGTTGAAACCTTTCCAAATTATCGTTAAAAGCGCGAGAATTATAAATATTCCCTGTATCCTTATTATTTGAGATACAATTACAAATTATGTTTGGCTTTTACCCCATTTTCTCTCCTCTTTCCACTGTTGGTAAAATGGAAGTATCACTTCCGTAATTTCTCTACGAAAAATTACATAAAACGAAAGAAATGAACAATAAAAAATGATATTAATATCTGAATAATGTGTTCATTGTTTGCGGTACCAACGCGTACTGCTACTTTTTTTTAATATATCCATGTTGGACACTGCTACGTTGTTCGTGTCACGATGATCGTTCAAAACATTTGCAGATTTTTATTAATTCTTTAATTAAGATTACCCTCTCAGTGTGTTAGCAAAAACTTTGGTGTGTTCGGTACTTTTAAAGTTATAAATGGTGTATTCCATACTTTTAAAGTTATAAATTGTTTAATGATTCTATCAGGTTCAATTCCATTCGTTCCTGTTTCCTATCACAGTAAAACTTCTAACTCACATCTACATATCATTTCAGTTATCTGCCATTTACGATCAATTGCTCTTCTGCAGTCAGCTTGTTTCTCACTACTTGTTGATAAAGTAAAACAATTGGTTTGGTTAATCCCAAGCGTCCATAGTCGCGGGGAATAACCCCAGAAGTGTGCAATCCAAGGGACAGCTGATTACTACAATGTTGCCTCTCGGAAATGCGAAACACCTTCGGCCACGGCGCACGTGTATCAAACGTGGTGCTCTGACACACCGGAACCGAATGACTCGATATGAGTTGTCATATTACAATACCTTCACCTAGCTGATTTCTCACACAGTGACAGGAGACGTCGTATAGCACCAAATTTAATGAGAGCCGTCGGCAGAGACAAGCAAAGGTTTCAGTCAGTAAAACATAAATGAATAACTGTAACATTTGGGCAATGGTATGGTCAAAAAATGAGGTGTGTTGTCGTCATCTAAAAACTGTCACTTGTCAATTCTGCATATGTAACACCTTATATTGTAATCGAACATCATTTCTCCATCCAATATCATTTAACGAAATCAAATGTTATCTTGTTTTGAGTGTTTCTTTGCTGATGACTGTGATAATTTAATATCGTGTTTGCAATTTTTTAAAAAGGACACTGCACTGAATTTTCAATACTGAGCCCGAAATGAGCCAATAAAAAACGTTACATTGCATTTTTAGAATTTATGCAATAGTCTTTAGCAATATAATACAAAATTTTGTAATTAAAAACTTTAATACAATCCGAACATGAGAGATAATCGAGGAACTAGATTTTTATGAAGAACTCGCTTTGTCGAATGTTCCTGCGTTTCTTCTTGCAACAGTGACAGTATCACAACAAGCTATACTTCGTTGATTGCGAAGCCTTATGCTATCAAACAAGGAAATGAAAGTTGATTGTGCCGTCCGATAAAATAATTTACCACTGATTCACATAGGAAAGGCTATTAAAACCCAGAATTGGCAGCCGAAAATTGAATGAGTAAAAGACAGATGCCAATATGCGGCAGTGTTTTTGTTACTAATGCTGTGATCTATGACTTTATTATGAAACAACTCCGAACAGAGAACTGCAAATGTAATAAACTTTATCCGGCATAAACGAAGATTTTGAATTACAAGTATAATTACGAAAACAGAACATCAGCTGAAATACATAAATCCAAATGACATGATTAATACGGCATAAAACACCAATTCTATAACCATCTTTCTTTATTGGAAGTAATTTAAACAACACTTAGTAAACAAACACACGAAAATTAAATAAATTCCCAATATTCTTATCTCCTACCATACACAAACGTTTTCTTCCAGAAAGACCCTTCAATTCTATCACGTTTCCTGGTTGCACCAAAGATAAATTCAATAAAACTTTGTTCAGAATTTATGTTGCATACATATGTGGTTATACAAGCTTTTCCAACCAAAATGTTTGTAGAAAAATTCGGCGCAATCAGAAAGCAATGCATAAACATTATTCGCCGGCCGCGTTCGCCGAGGGGACTGAGGCGCTCCAGTCACGGTCTGCACGGCCACTACGGTCGGGGTTTCGAATCCCCCCTCGGGCATGGATATTTGTGCAGTCCTTATGATTAGCCAGATCATAAGTAGTTTGTAATTTTAGGGACTGATGACCCCGTAGTTAAGTCCCATATGCTATACAATTAAAAAAAAAAAAAAAAAAAAAAAAAAAAAAAAAAAAAAAAAAAAAAAAAAAAAAAAAAAAAAAAACATTATTCCATTTATTTTAACTGCAGACGTGCGGTCTGTGAGGCCGCACACGTTTTGCATCAGGTGGTTTACATACTTTGCCACGCTCACTAACTAGTTCTAACTCATCCGTCTAGCGGGAAAACTGTTTCACTCGCAATTACGTTAATGGCACGATAGTGAGTGCGCGAAAATATTTAAATCACATATAAAAAATTTCCAAACATAATTGTTTTGGCATCTGTAGCTGTTATAAAGTATTTCCATAAGTGTTATAAAGTATTCCCATAAATTTTCTAAGTTATCTTCTATCTACAGACAGCGACATTTTACATTGTTATTATATGTATACAATTGAATATTAGCCCACGAACGCTCCAACAACCTTCGACTATCGTTTATTGAAGGAAAATCATCAATTACATTACTAATGAGAAATAAAACTGTTATATGAAGACCTCTTTGTACCGAGAAACGTGGAAGGAAAATGTTGCTGAATGTCGAATTGCGATGATTTTATATCCGTTTAAACTACGTGTTAAAAAAACTTGAGTCTGATTAGTTTATTGTCACTACTAGTAGCCATTTCAGTCTGTATACATAATATATCACCATGTCCTCACTTGTTTGAAAAATGATTCCGTCACACAACATATATCACTTCCAGAACCAATGAGGCATTCAACTTGTGCATAATTAATTATAACGTTTGTGATCGATTGAATTTTTCTACGCACCCTTTTCCAGCTCAGTTTTAGCTACCAAATCCCTTTCAATCTTTCTAAAACTGCTGGTACATAATGTATTAATACAGATACACTTGAGGTTCAACTTAAAAAAAAAAAAAAAAGCCATAATTTTAATTCAAATTTCATGCAATGGCTTGGTTCCAATTCTCTATCAAGGACTTTGTACTGGCATTTTTTTTCGTTGTTACCTATCTACAGTACGATATTTACATCAACATAGCAAAATCGTCTTTCCCTTTAGTTGTCAAATCTTGTGAATTAGATAAAGTAGTACCTTCGATTGACGCATAAAAGACATAGAAAACAACATATTTATATCTGAGAAATATTTGTCATTTACAGTTCTTATGTGCAGAAAAAGTGCTAAAAATATTTAGACCGTTTAGAGAACTGCAGTAGTGGCATTTAATGGCCTTAAATAAGAATAAGCAAAAGGGTTGGCTAGTTTATATGGACAAACAATAGAAAGAGGAAGAAGTGGGATGTAATAGTAAAGACGGCACGAAAGAGACAGTGATTTCGCAGAAAGCAAGAAAAATAACTATGGAAACTTTAATAACGTATCTAAATCCCAAAAAACATTCCAATATCCCAACATAATACTGAAAATTATTAGTTAATATTACAATATGTAAAATTACATTTTATTTCCGGTATTTTGTGCATTCGCTGATAATGTTAAATTAATTGTTGTAGATATTGTGTCGTTTTCGAGAAAGTAGCAACAGTCTTGATGCGCGTAAACTAGTCTTGTAAAGTGTATTGTTTGGCTCATTCAATAAATCTTTCTCATTTTTTCTCATGTGTGTTTCATGATGGTGTTAAATTTCTGTCCGTTTAGCTGGTGCAGAGAGATGGAAATGTTGGAAAAGCACTGAATGCACTTACCTCTATACCCGCTCTCCTGTATGAAACTCGGATGTACTGCATCTATGGGCACATCATGACCGAGCAGGTACGTGCAATACTGTGAGTTTAATTACTTCTGAGTGAAGTAATGGAGGGGCAGATAACTATTACTTTCAACTATTCCACATTTTTATGAGGTTGAATTTTTGTCTTTCTGTTCGTCCGTTAGGTACAAATTTTTGGTTGATTTCAAACTAACCTCCCTGTGGAAGAGAAAACTGAAACTTTCTCCATAACTCAGAAGTGAATGGCAATGCATGTTAATTCGTTTTCTTGAACAGTGTCTGGCGGAGGGTACTTTCAGTAACATTGCTCTTCCTTCTTGTCCTGTTTTGTGGAGGAAAAACGATTGCTAGTAAAACTCCGTGTGAGCCTGACAATCTAATTTTTATCTTCACTAAATTCTAATAGGATATACAATGAAGAAAGAAGTGAAGAGAAACCGAAATAAACCTTAAATTCCTACGCCCTTGTTTTACTCTGATGTAAAGTTTGAAATCGACGGCAAAGTTTCACGCACAGGACTAAAATTTGTTAATTATGAAAGTTTAATGGCTATTACAAGTAAGAAGTATGTAGCATGTAAATCGTAATTAGTGCACGAGTAGTTTACTTTCATACTGTTACCTATTGAAAGTGCATCACATTTTGCGTTTCGTGTTTCACAAATATTTTAAAATCTGTTAAAATATACCAGCGCAGGAGTTTACAAGAATCTATTTGGGTATGGGAGAAATTATTTGATACTTTTTGTACCCGTTTAAAAATTTTGTATATAGCAAAATAATTGTTTTTTGTCGACTTAATTAATTTAAATTTGTAATAAATTGCTGACAAGAAGGGCTAACTGCCATTAAAGTCTTAACAGTTGACTACTTTCTTGCACGCCTGCAGTGGAGATCTCTTGTGTATTTTGTTGGAGTATAACTTAAGTGAATGAAAAAATTCACTTCAGAAAAGTATTTTCGTTATATTCAGACATTAAACTTTCAAATGAAACGTAAGACTTCTACATATTGTTGTACTTATTACACCTGTTCAAGAATTTTTTTCTCAGAGCATTGTCATAGTTACGATAATAGTAATCTGCTTCTGTTTTCTAAATGTTTGTCGATAAAGTCAACTGGAAAAAAAGAAGAAAATGTGTCGTTTATGTAAGCCAAATTATTCCAGTTCCTCTGTAGATATTTCAAGGAGGCAGACAATGAAGACAAAAAAGAAAAATTTTAGTATTTTCTAGAATCAATTTTTAGCAAGATAAAAAATAAATTTCTTAAAGTTTCCTCTCTTATGAAAGCTACAAAAGAATCTGCATCATGAGAAAGAATTGAAGGTGTCTCTCCTGTAAGATGTAAGATGTACAGATGGAGTCGGCGACATCAAACGTGGTTCGTCACGGTTTTCATGCCATGCATAATGTCTGTAAAATTCAGGTGTCTGAGTCCCATTTTAAGCGAACTCACTTTTAAAGTGAAGTGTCCACATGAGACAGCGGTCCAAAATTTCTTTAGTGTAATATTTCTTTTATGATTATGTGTTAACGAGAACAACTAAACACGAAGATTAGTATATTCACCCAATACCGATTAAAGCTACCAGAAAGGGACGTAGTCACTGGTGGAGAATGGCTTGATCTGTGTGTTCCAATATCTCCCTTTTTAATACACATCGCTAACTCGAATATCACGGTAGACTAGCTTGGCACCACTCTGTCTAGTGCACAAGTAATATTCACTGAACAAACCAGTAGATTCTGCTGACACTGGGTGTAGAATGAAACATGATTGTGATGACAACTGCATCTACACATTGCAGGAACTAAATTGCAAAAATCTGGTGAAACACCAGAGAAAATGTTCAGGAGTTTCCAATTGGATGTTACTCATTTATTACATTTATGCATGCGGCAAAATATTAGCATTACTTTCTACACAAGTGCACTTGTGTAATTTACATGTAATAGAGCAACGTCTTACCATCTCTTCATTCAAATGGCTAACGCTTGTCAGGTATACGCCATTTCACTGCTGTACCGCTGCCTGCCTCTTGTTCTTCAAACAAACACACCAAGCTTTGTTTGTTGTCCCTGATCTCTCCATTACACTCTCTCCTCCTCCATAACTATCACGAATTTATTGTCCAGTAAAACACACTCTCGTGAACATTTATTTCTTAATGTGGCAATTATTCGTCTACTTTTGCTGCTGTATATACAACTCTTACTACATTTGTGCTCGGCGGTATGTGAAATACGCTAAAGATTGTCAAAGAGAACATCAGCAAACTCTCGAGGCTCATTTACTTGGTATTTCCTGGAAGTAAATAATTTGCAAACAAGAGATGCGTTGCATAAATATTCACTCCACCTCATTTCAATTTGGTACCCTCAGACTTTAAGAAAAATGTAATAATCCCCATTCCAAAGAAATCAGGCGCAGACAGGTGTGAAAATTACACAACCATCAGTTTGATAAGTCACGGTTGCAAAATTTTAACACGAATTATCTACAGGAGAATGGAAAAGCTGGTAGAAGCTGACCTCGGGGAAGATCAGTTTGGATTCAGGAGGAACATAGGAACCCGGGAGGCAATACTCACTTTACGTCTTATCTTAGAAGATAGATTAAGGACTGGAATACACTCTTTCAAATTCTGAAGTCAGTAGGGGTAAAATATAGGGAAAGGAGAGTTATTTACAACTTGTACAAAAGCCAGACCGCAGTTATTAAACTCGAAGGGCATGAAAGGTAAGCATCAGTTGGGAAGGGAATAAGACCGGGTTGTAGCCTTTCTCCAATGTTATTCAATTTGTACATCGAGCAGGCGGTGAAGGAAAGCAAGGAAAAATTTGGAATAGGGATTAAAGTTCAGGGGGAAGAAATAAAAACATTGCGTTTTGCTGATGACATTGTAATTCTGTAAGAGACAACAAAGGACTTGGAAGAGCAGTTGAATGGAATGGACAGTGTGTTGAAGAGAGCGTATAAAATAAACATTAACAAGAGCAAAACAAAAATAATGGAATGCGGTCTTAGGAAATCAGGCGATGCTCAAGGAATTAGATTAGGTAACGAAACAATGAAGGTGGTAGATGAGTTTTGTTAGTTGGGTAGTAAAATAACATGCGATGGTCGCAGTACAGAGGATATAAAATGGAGACTGGCAATGGGAAGAAAAACATTTTTGAAAAAGAGAAATTTGCTAACTTCGAATATTAATTTCAATGTAAGGAAGTCTTTTCTGAAGGCATTTTTGTGGACTGTTGCCTTGTACGGGAGTGAAACATGGACGATAAGCAGTGCGGACAGGAAGAGAATAGAGGCTTTTGAAATGTGGTACTACAGAAGAATGCTGAAGATTAGGTGGGTAGATCGCATAACTAATGAAGAGGTACTGAACAGAATTGGTGAGAAAAGGAATTTTGGCATACCCTGACTAAAAGAAGGGATCGATTGGTAGGACACATTCTTAGACATCGGGAAATCGTAAATTTAGCATTGGAGGGAAGTGTGTGGGGTAAAAATCGCAGAGGGAGACGAAGAGACGCATATAGTAAGCAGATTAAAATGGATGTGGGTTGCCGTTCTTATGAGGAGATGAAAAGACTTGCTCAGGATAGAGTAGGGTGGAGCGCTGCATCAAACCAGTCTCCGGACTGAAGACCATAACAACAACAACCCTCCGAATTTCAGGAACACAAATTACTTGTGGGAAATGTATTAAACTCTAACTTCCAAATACCTCTATCCTGTTGATCTGCTCGGGTTTAAATATCAAATAAGAAATCAATTTCCATGGAGATATTTTGTCTCGGTGTATGAAAGCTATTGAATAGAAACACAGGAGCTCTTGCTCAATAGGCAAGTGCTTTAACCATTCCGCCATAGCGGCCTTATGGAAACTGCCATAACACAGACTTTAGCTTCATTTTCCACCACGTAATACAAAAACACACTGCTATGAAACAATATTTGTACAGTCCTTTCAGAGTGTAACTACATTAATGATCACGTTTCAGAGCGAGATGCTGATGCACTCTGCCTTCAGCTGCAGCTGGATTACTTGTGACTCTCGTTTCAAACGGAGCCTCATTATCTTCATGACGGCATCTCTCAACCCCGTTGTAATTACTGTGGGCAAGACGTGCAAGCTGTCGAAGGAGATGCTGCTCCAGGTGGGTTAAGATATTGTGCTGTACTACCAAAGATCCAATGAAAATTTTCCATTCAACAGATTGCAACAGTTTATTGTATTTTATTGTATTGTTCAATGGTAAATTTTCTTATTAAGGAATGCTCCGTGAACTGTATATGGAAGAAAAATCGACAACCGTGTAATAACACATTTGATTAGAACTGTAAATAGTTACTGCATTAATTAAGTAGCTGGTTATGTAGATACTAATTACTGTCTTTCATCAACTTCCATTCACTTTCTTGTAATACAGAGAGCGATTATCTTGTTAGATGGACATCTTTTATTCATTGACAGATTTATTTCATAACATTTAGTAAACTGAAATGATACATGCACATTAAAATTCCAAAACGTTTGCAGGTTTTATCAGTTACGATGGAAGTCAGACATGAGGTTTCTTAAGCTTATAATGGTTTCAGTAATGTCAGAAGTTTGCTTACTTTATCTTTTGTAATACCCTTTCAGATAATGGAAAAATGTTTTCAGTTTCTGGTGCAATACTCAGAATAATATTTTTTCTGTTTTCTTTACAGGTTTTGAACGGAACGTACGGCTTGTTAAATATGCTTTACTATCTCCAAAGAAGAAAATAGGATGTCAGGATAAAAGCAGACCTGAAGAACACTCTGAATATACTGCACATTTTAATCAAACTGCCAAAATTTAAATTTCAATCTCAATCATTGTTTGAGAGAATCTCCATAACGATTTTTCGTGCAATTAATACAAACGTGATGTATATCAAGCTATGCACTACAACTCTATGCATTGTTATTTACATGTTCCACAAAAAATAAGTGTCTCCTTACTGTGGCTCTCTGTGATGAAAAATTAATTTTATCTAATCTTTTGACTAGATTATTCAAATTAAAGGTTTTCCATACAGTAGCAGTCGTACATTCTTATATTTTAGAGGTTTGCATTATAATGCGTGTTTTATTGTTTGTTAATAACATGTAGGTAACGTTATGTACAGTTTCTGAAGAAAATATTTCATATGAAATGTTAAATGACAGGCAGCAACGACATATAGTGTGGCAGAATGCTAGCTCGTTACTAGTCGCTGCACGCTAGTCAAATTTATTCACTCCAAATGTCAACATGTATTTCACACTGGCTATTACAGTAAACAATTTTTGTGATGAAGTTTATGTGGCTAATGATTCATATTATATGAGCGACTATTAATATGACTATATATGTGACTACACCATCTGCTTAGTACACCTTATTTATTGAGGTAAAGGAATGCTTCCATGTTGCTAAAATCGGATTCTAAATCTGTTTCACACAATTCGTAAATATTTATATGTCAACCAATTTTTGTACCTGTAACTTTAAGTCAGAAGAAGGACAAAATTAAGTGAAATTAATAGCCTAAATAAAGCATGAATGCCAAAGAACGAAAATTGGTATTAATAGTTAATTCATATGGTAATTTCGATTAGTAAGTTTCAGAATGACTAGTGAATGTCTGTATATTAAATCAGAATTTCAAGTAAGCGTGCTGCATAAAATGTCCAAATGTTTGTGAAGCTTAAGGGACTTAACTGCGGGGTCATCAGTCCCTTACAAACTACTTATGAACTACCTCATGCTAAAGACGGCACAAATATCCATGCCCGAGGGAGGATTCGAACTCCCAACTGGAAACGACTCGCGCATCGGAGCATAGCGCCTCAATGCGCTCGGCCGCTCCGCCGCGGCGCTGCATAAAATATTAAGAAAATCCTAAAACATCAATTAGTACATCTACGGAGGTTGTCATAGAAAGTGTGGTGCAGCGAGAAGTTTTTAATGAAGGATTTAATCTCTGAAGATTATATTTTCCACCCTGTGCCACTGTTATTTCGTATTAATATTTGTTGAATCTTCTTTTGATGTCTGCGAAAAAAAAGAAAAAAAAACACTTTTGCAGATCCATAACTAAACCAAGCGTCATCAACTGGAAATAGAAAGGACAGCTCATGAGACACGTATCCAGTACCTTGCGTAAGAGACAATGGATAAGAAGAATAACTTTGCCAGTTATCAATAACATAGACCTAACATGTGACATTTATTATGTACCCATATCTGATGAAAATAAGTTTTTAAAGTTATAAATAAATGTAGGATGAGAAGCTCAGTAACAAGGTCGATGCGTCATCATCCTATATTAATTGTAATTTGCATTACATACGAAATAAAAAATAAAGAAATAAAAACTAAAAAATGAAAATAAAATAAAAATGTAACTAGACATTATTCTGCCATACAACCATCCACATTTTTATCTGTCTAAAATATGTCCATCTCTAATAATCATGCTGTCGATGGGACGTTATACCCTAAGCTTCATTTCCTCCTTTCCTAAAATATGTACTGTTTTAAAAACTTTAGAATGTGAATGAAAAGAAAATATTTTCTCAAAGATAACAGTAACTGATCATAGCAGTATACATAGGAATAAAATATTGAACCCAATTAATGTATTCGGAAATTCCCATCTACTTTTAGTTATTCTGTTACAAAGTTTCATCAGGCTCCAATTGACTATACAGTACACCCATATACAGTTGCTTGAGTGGAGCAATGGAGAGCTATGCAGTGTCCTACGATATAAAGATTAGGTAATGCAAGACCACTATTGTAATACCACTATTGTAAGTAAAACCACTTGATAGCAAGGAAATCAAATATAGTTCCACAGAAAATCTATACACAAAAATAATATCGACTGATGTATGTGCTGTGGGTGTGCTGTGGTATACTCTCAGATTCGAAATAAAATGCTTTGCTGCACTGACTTCTTGAGTGGCGCGGACTGGCTGTCATAGTACTTGGATTCGCCACTGAGAATCAGCTCACACATACTTCACTCTAGATACCGTACAATACAGGAATAGTTGGTGGTTGGGGTTGGGTTATTTGGTTGGGATAGTGAGACTTAACTGCTTAGGTTCAAGGGGAAAGAGTGAGGATAGGAAAGAAGGGGAGGGAGAAAGGATATGCAATCCGGAAAGAAGGAAGGAAGACTGCATTATCTCAGGGGCCCATGCTCGCCACGTACGTACTCACGAAAGAAGCGAGACCTCATGGGAGCACAGCAATAGTAATAATGTTGCCACTGTAAACTGAACGTATCGTAATTTTTATATAAAAATCATAACTTTCGGGATTACAGATATGATAATATTTTCCAATAGAAAACTGCACTTCCTGATTTATGGTTAAATTCTGTATCTTTTTTTTATTTTCAGGAATATGACTGATGATGTTTGGTCTCCCATATGTGTGACATCAACCGGGAAGAGCGAGAAAGACAGTGACAGGACCTTCAGACATTAACATTTACATGATTAAAGATGTTATAACTCACTGTGGAAATAACTATTTTTATTCATTTCACTCATTCTGTAGTAAGTTATTTAACAAGTATGTCTCAGAACAAGTAGTATTCAGCATATATCTTAATACATCTGTTGAGAAATTTCTGATTATTGAGATCGATTATATAGCTTTGATAAATAACACGGTGGGAATAAGTACATTACTTAAATTCGTATTTTATCCAACGTATGTCAGAAGGTAGGAGAAGATAGATTCTGGTGGTTGTTGGATGCTTTGAAGACGAAAGTGAGGCAAGCTGAATTCTAGAATAGATTAGTGATGACGGTTGATTGAATCTCAAAGAGGTATAAAGGTATCCGTAATATCTATGCTGAATGGAAGAAATTTTGATACAAGCAAACAATCTCTTACATAAACATCAGAATAGCAAATAATAATTTGTGTTGTTGTTGGGTCTTCAGTCCGAAGACTGGTCTCATGCAGCTCTCCATGCTACCCTGTCCTATGCAAGCCTCTTCATCTGAGAATACGTACGGTAACCTACGACCTTTTGAATCCGTTTACTGTATTCGCCCCTCGGTCTCTATCTACTTCTAATGCTAAGTTGACGATTCCTTGATGTCTCAGAATGTGTCCCACCAACTTATCTCCTCTCTTAGTCAGGATATGCCAGAAACTCCTTTTCTCTCCAATTGAGTTGAGCACCTCCTCATTTGTTATGTGATCTACACATCTAATCTTCAGCTTTCGCTGTAGCACCACATTTCGAAAGCTTCTGTTGTCTTTTTATCAGAACTCCTTATCGATCACGTTTCACTCCCACATCATGCTACACTCAAGACAAAAGCTTTCAGGAAGAACTAATATTTAAACTAATATTGGATGTCAACAAATTTCGCTTCTTCAGAAACGCTATCTTCTTATAACAATTCCGCATTTTATATATTTTTTTAAATTTCGGTCATGAGAAGTAATCTTGCTTCCTAAATAACAAAACTCATCTGGGCCTACTACTTTTATTGTCTCATTAACTACTCTAATTCCTTCCGCATCGCCTGATTATCTGACACTACATTCCATTACCCTCCTTGTATTCCCGTTAATATTCATCTTATACCTTCCTTTCAAGACACTGTCCATTCCGTTTAATTACTCTTCCAGGTCCTTTGCTGTCTCTGACAGAATTAGTATGTTGTCAGCAGACCGCAACGTTTTTATTCCCTCTTCCTGGACTTTAATTCCCATCTCAGCTTGCTGAATGTAGAGACTGAACAACGTTGGGGAAAGGCTACAACACTGTTTTACTCCCTTACCAACCACTGCGACCCTTTCATTCCCTTCAAAATCTAATAATTGCTGTCCCGTTTCTGTACAAGTTGAATATAACTCTCCGCTCCCTATATTTTACCACTGCTATCTTCAGAATCTGAGAAAGTGTATTCCAGTAAACATTGTCAACATTGTCTAGATTCACAAAAGCTAAAAACGTAGGTTTTCCTTTTCTTAATCTATCTTCTAAGACAAGTCGTAATCTATCGCCTTGCGTGATCCTAAATTTCTCCTGAATCCAAACTGATCTTCCCTAAGGTCGGATTCCACCAGTTTTTCCATTCGTTTGTAAATAATACGTGTTAGCATTTTGAAACAATGACTTATTAAACTGATAGTTCTGTAATTTTCACATTTGTCTGCATTTTCTTTCTTAGGAACTGAAAAAAATATATTCCTCTTGACGTCTGAGGGTATTTTCCCTGTCTCGTACAGCTTGCATACTAGGTGCAACAATTTCTTCATGACTGGCTCTCCTAACGATAGTATCAGTTCAGACGGAACATTATCTACTCCAGAGGCCTTGTTTCTACTCAAATTTGTCAGATTCTTCTCGCAATATAGTATCTTCTAACTTATCTTCCTCCATTTCGGCTCCCGTTTCTAGATTACTGCCTTCAAGATTATTTCCTTTGTACAGGTCTTCTACACGTTCCTTCCACCTTTCAGCTCTACCTTCTTTGCTTAGTACTGATTTTCCATCTGAGTTCTTGATAATCATACCGTTGCTTTTCCTGTCTCTAAAAATAATTTAAAGGATCTAAATTCATTTTGTCGGATCTTTTAAATTTTCCTTTATATTTCTGATATAAGTCCATTTGACACCGTTCAGAGGTATCATTCATCACAATTAACAGATTACAATATAACAGGCTAGGAAAATTAGTGTCTACAACGTGAACTGTAAAAATTTCTCCACTGAACGAGGTTATATGTATATAGCTAGTGTACAGTTTTATGCAAAGAAAAAATTACTGTTCACATGCTACTTCACGTTATCAATATGTTTTCTGGAAGCACAGGGTAGTGTCAATTGCTTCACAGCATATGTAACAAGCACTACGGTTACTACATATGTATACTAAGTACTAGAGTTATGTGAAATTCACTATTACCCCATTTATTCCGTTTATGATTCTAGCTGTAAAAGAAAACGTAATCACGGTTTGAAATAGAATATATTTTAGCGCAGAACAGAGTAACATGAATGAAGTCATATCTGAACTACAGGAAAGGTAATACCATCTACGTTAACAGCGTCCATAGTAACCATGTCAAAGACAAACATTTTAGTAGATGCATTTATTCTAATTAATGACTTTGAATATATTCCATAAATAGTGAATAAAGTCTAAAAAAAAAAGGTAATTCGCTGCAATGTATACACTTCTTTTCCGTTTCATTAAGGAATTGCAATTGCCACAGAAATCTAGGATTTCTTTCATATACGAAATTACTAGTATCAGCACGTTGTTCAGAATGTTCATTATTGCAGTATCCTCCCAGTTTACGTGCAGCATATTATTCAGAAGACCATCGTTCAATTCGTTGTTACGTATTTCACGGCATGTTCACGAAATAGAACAAACACTCATTTTAGAGGGAGCATTCTTATATATGCACAACTCTAAATTTTGAGAACATAGCTCTATTCAATTAATAACAGTGCCAGAACCCTTTTAGGAAAAAAGGAGTACAAGTAGTGGCGAGTTCTGAACCACTGACCATACGCGTTAGAATTCAACGCGCTGCCCACTACACTACGGCGAACAATTGCGAACTTCTTATTTTAATCCCGTACTATAGATGGCAGTTGTTAACTGATGCTGATATGGCATTTTTAGACACTAGATTATCATTCTCGTTCGAAGAACGACGTGCTTTTGTTAATTCTTCAGTGCACCATTGCTTTGAAATGGCAGTGTGTAAGTTATAATAACAATCATCAAATAAGCAACGCAAGATGGAGTATGCCCGAGAGAGTTCTGGGCATGGAACGTCACGTGACATCTCCAAACGGCTGGTTACGAAAAAAAACCTAAAAAAATAAAAAAAATAAAAATAAAAAAGACTTAAGAGAGCAAAGTTGTAGAGAATATTCTCCTCTACAAATTACATCACAAACGTCGTTTTTTGGTGTTACTAACTTTGACCGAAATGTTAGAAAAAGCCACTTCTGGTATATGGCAGCCAGAAGTTATGTCTGTAAAATTTGGAGCCGATCGATTGAACGGTTGGACCTAAAAAGTGGGAACACGTTACAGACAGACAGACATCACAAAATCGCCGTTATTTTTGCAAATATCTGTGAAACGATGCGAAATGAGGAAAAAAAACATAAGAGAGCAAAGTTGTAGAGAAATTTCTCGTCTACAAATTCATGTACTCAGTTTCCTTGCCGGCCGCAGTGGCCGAATGGTCTGCGGCGCGCCAGTCACAGTCTGCACGACCGCTACGGTCGGAGGTTCGAATCCCCCTCGGGCATGGATGTTTGTGTCGTTAGTATATGGTAGTTCATAAGTAGTTTGTAAATTTAAGGACTGATGACCCCGCAGTTAAGTCCCTTAAAGTTAACAAACATTTGAACATTTGAACATCCGTTTCCGTGTCAGATGAACAGTTTAAGCGTTATTTTCATTTAAATTTGGAGCTGTCAAGGCTTATTTAAAATGTACAGGATGACCAGCCAGTCTAAAACAGGTTAGAGAAATAAATCATAATTTTATTTCAAAACTTCGCCTAAGTTTTACGAGTGTTCTTCCACCGCGACATACGCCTTGACAACGTGACCAAGTCCGTCCACCTTGCAGGACAGAGCCGGCCAGAACCAGTATTGAATGCTGATTCTAAAATCACGACACCATTCTGGTGTCCGGGCTGAAAGTACTGACGTTTCCACGCTACCGTGGAGCCAATAGCAGACACCCACGTTTGATCACGTGTGCTACTGCTGCAGGGCTCGGAGGTGCGAGAATCAGTTCCTCCGCTCTCTTCAGTTTGAGTTCTCGTACAGAACAGACGAATTCCAGAGGCTCGGTGTCTGTGCGGGGCGAACGGCCGCATGCCGCCCGCTCCCGCCTAGCGGCTGTTCGGTATCAGCCACCAACTGTGTGAACCGTAACCATTACCGCAACCTTTTCCATTTTCTAATCCGTTTAGACTGGCACTCATTCATTGCATCCGTACCCAGGGCGAGTCCCGCCATGTACCCCGTATTTCAGAATATACCAAATATTAACTTAAAGCCTATCTTTTATATGCCATTCAGCCACCCTTTCCTAGGGCGCCCACAAGTCTTCACCGCTCCGCCTTCCATCCTGACAACGCTTCCAACCCATTTTATTTATGGAGCACTGGGATGGGTTGTATAATTTTCCTATCATCCGTAGCATAAAGATCAAGTGCTGTACAAAAAATATAGCTTTTATATTTCGTTCACTGAATGGAGATCTTCGGTGCTGTGGAAAACAACTTTATGAGTCATAAAGAAGAAATTCATGTTATGACGAGATTATTAAGTAAATAAACAAAATTACATAACAGTTTGAAGTCCAGGGACCTCATGTACAGCGCTTTTAGACTTGAAATACATAAAATGATTGTGTGTGTTACATATTCAACTGAGCTAAATGCTTACAGTCACCTACGCAGATAAGCTGCATGCAACTAGTGACCAGCGCCCTCTTCATTGGAGAATTTGGTTTAGACGGTTATGTTAGAATACAATAAACTTTGAACTTTTTAAGGGAAGGAATGGACAACGATACAAAAAAACAGATATTTAAAAATTCCTAGCTCAAATATTTTTAAATACATTACACAAAACTTTTTCAGAATCCTAAGGTGAGTATATTAAACAACATTTTTTTGAACGTAAGAATGTTATTGATAAATCTGAAGCATTGAATTAAAATTTGTGGTGCGGCCGGGAATCGAACTGGAACCTCCATGCTTACTAGGCAGCGTCTTAACCGTTAGACCACCACATGGAGGTTCGGGTTCGATTCCCGGCCACACCACAAATTTTAATTCAATGCTTCAGATTTATCAATAATGTCTTTTACATATTCGAGACGAAAATCCGTCTCAGGGATTGTTTATTTGTGTTAAATTGATATTATATCACCTTAAAGGATTGTTCCAATATATCCATTGCCGAGGTGCTATTCCGCTGCATAGAGAGCCTTGGCAGTAGTGGCAATTATCTTTGGAACACAGAAGCTGAATTAAAGTTTGTGACGTGGAGGGAAATCATATTTAGACTATCACAAGGCGCCTTAATCGTTAGTGGGTTGGTGGTCTTCCGGTTAAGACGTCTCCCTAGCAAGCATGTATGTCTGGGTTCGACCCTCGGCCGCACCACAAATTTTAATTCAATGCTTCAGATTTATCAATAATGTCTTTGACATATTCGAGACGAAAATCCGTCTTAGGGATTGTTTATTGGTAAAAACGTTAATTTCATAAATCAATTAAAGTTTCTATGGTGTAATTTTTTTAAAAAACTTCATTGTATATTGAGGAATTAACCAAATGTTCAAATGTTTATAAATCTATCGCACCAAACTGCGTGGTCATCAGTCCGTAGCTTACAAACTACTTAAACCTAGGTAAACTAACCTACGGACAAGCACACACACCCATGCCCCAGGAAGGACTCGAACCTCCACGGCGAGCAACCGCGCGCTCCGCAGCGAGACGCTTTAGACCGCTCGGCTACTCCACCGCGGCGAGGAATTAACCCAGTATTATTCCTATCGTGAAGAAATTATGCACACTTGACGATCAAAACAAGAAGATACGTAACAACAGACTTAAGCAACATTTCACTATTTATTAGAAAGTTCGTTCTTGTATGAATGTTTTCATGGAGAGGTTTTCATAAAATGCAAATAAGCGCACAGTTCACAGAAAGGGTACCTTGCAATAAACATTGACAACATTTCACTAATCACCGTGAAAAATGACAGATATTTGTCAGTTTTCATATATAGCGGCAGATGGAGGTAAACTGAAGAAGCGGAATGAACAGAGAGAGAGACGACGACGAGGAGATAGGGGGAGGGGCTGAAGAGGGGCCGAGAGAGGGGAAGCAGAAAAGGGGCATAGGAAAAAAAAGGAAACACAAAACAGGGGGCACAGGGCTGGAAAGGGGAGAAATTGACAGAGTGAGGTGATCGGAGGCGAAATGGACTGTGAGAGTTTGGATTATCTAAATACTCAGGCAACGACGAGTTTTCAACTAGGGTGTGAATTACATGGTAATAAGGGTCGTTTTCAGATCCTTCAGACTGTCGATACCTCTTACCACCCGTATATCTTTGCTGAACACATTAAAACGGTGCCTTTAGAGAGACTTCGTCAACCATAGAGCTAAATGGCACTCGACTGCTATACTATACAGCCTGCTTGGGAGGATACGGCCTCTCATCGATGCTGCAGGTACGTACAGTATGTTGCAGGGAGTCCATTACTTGTGGTCGTCAGGCGTCTTTTGTGAGGACGTAGAAGAAGAGAGTGCCTGTCGACGCGTTCCCATGAAGTCCAACATCAGACCACTCTCACATTCGAGTGGCCAACCAAGTTCAATTCTCTACGATTCGGCCGCCTGTCCATTCAGAGTCCTCTCAAGTGCTGCCAACACTGCCATAAAATAAAATCAAGAAATTCCAACTTGGTGACAGATATAAAGTATTTATTTTAAATAACAATTTACATATCGATTTCGTTCAAGGGGTGGAACATCGTCAGTGTAGAATGCACTCATGAAAACCATAGAAGAATGTATAACCAGGGCAAAGATATATACCGCTTACATAAAAATTAAAGATATGTTTGGAGACAAGAAAAGCAGCGGTATGAATATCAGGAACTCACAAGGAAAGTATTTGGGCTCGAACAAACACATATACATCAAAATCGTACGAGAGATAATCCCTTACTGCACTATTGACACTCACGCATCTGCAAAACTCTGCAGTCGTCCGTTAGAGGCCTCTGCGTGTACCTTGCCACATTGCACTTTGACCTGTCGGTTCGCCAGTAGGGACGGTGCATCGTTCCCCCGAAGCTGCGTTTTGTGACATTTGTGTGGTGAAGCGTCAGATGGAGCGGCGATTGATAATCATTCCTGCTTAAGTATTGCGATTAATCGAGATGAAGTTATGAAGAACCATTCTTCGTGAACATGGTATTAGTGTAGAAGATGAATCATTCGCATGCTTTCTCGTATCTGTTATGGTACAGAAATATGAGCATAAGTTAGATACTGTTGTAACACTAACACATAATGATGATAATAGGGATGATAATGACGAAGAACTCATTGCTAGCGATAGTGCTACGGTAAATGCGGGAAGAGGCGATGGAAGCAGTGGCAGTGAATACCAACAGTCTTCCGAGAAGAAAGTTAAACTTGCAACTATATCATGGCTTATGATGACAATACGCTAGAAAACATGTACGACGATTAAATTAAAAACATTTTGTGTGTGTTCTACAAGTTTATTTTTGCTTACTTAACCGGTTTTCGGCTTATTAGGCCATCTTCAGAGTATTTAGTGCTGTGGCAAAGAGGTTACATAGTTTAGATACAGTATGGCAAGAGATGATAAATGACTACACTTAGATCGGCATACATAGTATAACACTTCTTTGACATTATGTTATTACAGTTATGAACTTAAAAACTAACTGTAGTACAAGAATATACAATGTGTGGAGGATAAAACAAGGAATAAATTTGAATATAACTAGGGAACTGAAACTACAGCTATTAAAAACAAACTGATAATGCTGATAAATAAATATATATAAGTGCCTTGTTAATAATTCAGCACTATAATTATAGATGGTGTTGCATATGACAGTTGTAAGGCCAGGTTTGGAGTGGAATCCAGAACTTAAAATGAATAGTTACTTCATTAGATTAAACTAAACAAGTCTGTCTAATGAAATTAATATTCTAAAAATTCAGGTAGATGAAAATGAGTGTGTGGGAGTTGATGGAAAAACGTAGGTAATTGACTGTACTATGAGGAAATGTATGAAGAGACTGGAACTGACAGGGTAGGAGGTAATGTGACTCAGGGATGAATTAAGTGAAATCTAATAGGGGTGAACTGTTTAGTTGTGTTTGATCATTTAATACTAGATCAGGGCTATGGGCTAGGTGTTTATTTTTTTCAAGAGCTTCCAATAAGTTAAGTTTTTGGTCCTTGTTTGCTAAGTGAAGGACTTGACACAGTGGCTGGTAGCTATGGCCCTCACTCAGTACATGCTCAGCAAATGTGGACTCCTGATTCTGTAGTCTCCAGCTGCGTTGATGTTCAGCTAGTCTAGTTGCTATGCTTCTGCCTGACTGACCAATATAAAACTTATTGCAATCTTTACAAGTAATTTTATATACACCACTGTTGTTTAGTAAAGGAGTCTTGTCTTTGCTATTAAAGATGCACTGAGCTATGGTGTTTGTCATGTAGTAGAAAACCCTGTAGTTGCAGGATTTCAGGGGTTTAGATACTTGTTGTGTCATTGGTCCTATATATGGTATTGCACACCATTTCCTGTAGTCATTGGAGTGGAAGTCAGAGGGAGCATAGAGGAGGGGTATAATTTTCTTCTTTTGTTTTTTGTGCAAAATTCCATCAATCAGGGCTGGATTGTATCCATTGGTTGTGGCAATAAATTTTATGGCGTCTAATTCTGATCTGAAATTCTCTTTAGACATAGGAACAGATATGAGGCGATGCACCATGGAGTGGAAAGCTGAGTGTTTGTCAGTAATTGGGTGTTGTGAGGAGGCAGGTATTACTGTGTCTGTAGCTGTAGTTTTCCTGTAGATTTTGAAAGAGTGTGTATGTTTAGTGATATCTATGGTCAAATCCAAGAAATTTATGGATTTGTTACTAAACATTCCTCATTTTCTGGTGTCGTTATACTGCGTCTCGGGCCAGGACGCAGCTTATACAGTGTGTTTTCAGTTGATCTGAAGTATTCCACCCATCTGAGGATTGGGTTACGGCTCGGAACAGCTCAGTGTCTCCCGACATTAAACCGCGCATGAAACAATCGCTGCGTAGCAATAATAGATTCACCACTTTGCATAGACAAGTCCGGACGCAGTGGCCGAGCGGTCTGCAGCGCGCCAGTCACAGCCTGCACAGCCGCTACGATCGGAGGTTCAAATCCTCCCTTCGGGTATGGATGTTTGTGTCGTCTTTAGTATAAAGTAGTTCATAAGTAGTTTGTAAGTTTAGGGACTGATGACCCCGCACACTGAGGCGCTTCAGTCACGGTCTGCACGGCCACTACGGTCGGGGGTTCGAATCCCCCCTCGGGCATGGATATTTGTGCCGTCCTAATTCGTAAGTAGTTCATAAGTAGTTTGTCAGTTTAGCACTGTACCAGTCTCACGCAATTTATGAACACACAAGTAAACTCTCTTCAATCTGGACGTCTGTACTTAGAAAAGAGTATGCCGTATTCACACCGTTTCCATTACAAAACCCATACGCAAATACCGTATCGGTATGTGCGGTACGTTTACACGGCACAACACAGTAGTCTTATCCAAGAAATTACAATTAAATCTTCCATGTAAACTAAAACACGACTTCACTATTTGGACATCAACACTATAATGCCGACATATGGTGTGCCAAAACATAAAATCAGGTGTGTCTCTGAACGCAATAAAAATTAGACATCTACTAAAATATTTACATTCCTCATGAAGCACCATAATACCTCAGATCTCCTAACAACACTTTTGGACTATTCTACCTATCGCTGCATTTCTAAACATTTACATACTTCATGTCTGCATCTACATAGATACTCTGCAAATCACATTTAAGTGCCTGGCAGAGGGTTCATTAACCACTTTCATAACTTTTCTCTACAGTTCCATTCTCTAATAGCGTGCGGGAAGAAAGAACACCTAAATCGTTCCGTTTTCGATCTGATTTCTCTTATTTTATTGGGATGGTCATGTCTCCCTAAGTAGATGGGTGCTAGCAAAATATTTTGACATTCAGAACTAAAAGTCGGTGATTGAAACTTCGCAAACAGATCACGCCGCAATGAATAACGTCTTTCTTTTAATGATTTCCACCACAATTCGTGCAACATATCCGTGACGCTTTCCACCCCGTAACGTGATAAAACAAAACGAGCTGTCCTTCTCTGAATCTTCTCAATATCTTCCGTCAGTCCCAACTGGTGAGGGTCCCACAAGGGGAACAGTACTCCAGGAGAGGACGGACAAGTGTGATGTAGACAGTCTCTTTGGTGGAGCTGGTGCATCTTCGAAGCGTTCTGCCAATGAAACGTAACCTTTGATTCGCCTTCCCCACAATATTTTCTATGTGTTCTCTCCAGTCAAAGTTGTTCGTAATTGTAACTCCTAGGTATTTGGTAGAATTTACGACCTTAAGGTTTGACTGATTTATCGAGTAACTGAAGTTCAGCGGATTCCTATTACTGGTCGTGTGTATTACTTCACACTTTTCTTTATTTAGTGTCAGTTGCCAATTTTCGCACCAAGTAGAAATTTTGTCTAAATCGCTTTGCAGTTGCTTTTGATCCTCTGTCGACTTCAGTAACCGATAAACGACAGCATCATCCGCGAACAGTAGTTATGAACGGAAAAGAGAGATCAGTTGTGCAAAAAATCTGATTCATTTCAAATCGACATCATCATCGATGGTGGAGATAAAAATTATTGCTATATAAGTTCCACTTCTTACAAATGAACGCAGACTAGCGAGATGCTGTAAACTACAGATAATGTGCCATACGTCAGCAATTATAGTTTATTTAATATTCAGCTTCCATACAGTTTTAACAATGTTTACAATTTATATATGAGAAGAGAGGGGGACGATATTAGTTTGGCTGTAGATAAAATCATAGTCGCCCTCTTTCTTGGCGAAAAATACAAATGTCGGTGTTAATGTTCCATTATAAAAATGTGTAAAGTACAAAATTAAGAAGTAAGATTTTGTGTATGGTATTTTGTTTTGAATTAAACAATGCGATAATTACAGAAATAATGCAAAATTTAAAAAGTGCAAATGGCTGCGTCGTATCATACTAGTAATGATATAAAGAAAGAACAGCATAAACAGAATTGATTATACGTTCACAAAGTTTTGCAATTGCGTAAAAGATGACGGAAAAATGGTAAAGACAAATAATAAGAAAGCAATTCTTAACCGTTGATACATTTTAGTTAAAACATTTTGTTAATTATAAGACTCATAATTAGACTAACACTTGCATAGTTACATGTGACTAAGTTACTGGATAAACGATACCTGGAATCAAGGTCTAATCCTGGATTTAGTTTTGGGGGCGAGGAGGAGGAATAGCTGAAATCATAGAAATTTTGAATCCCTATGCAGGCTCCCTACCCTCATAAACTACGACATTGCCTAGGTCGGGTGGCTTGCGTGCCTCAACGATACAGATAGCCGTACCGTAGGTGCAACCACAGCGGAGGGGTATCTGTGGAGAGGCCAGACAAGCGTGTGTTCCTGAAGCAGGGCAGTGGCCCTTTCAGTAGTTACAGGGGCAGCAGTCTGGATGATTGACTGAGCTGGCCTTGTAACATCACCTAACATGGCTTAGCCATACAGTTACTGCGAACGGCTAAAAGCAAGGGGGAACCAGCGTCATTATTTTTTTCTCGAAGACATGTAGCTCTATTGTATGAATATAGGATGATGGCATTCTCTGGGGTAAAATATCCCGGAGGAAAAATAGTTCCATTCGAATCTCCAGGCGGGAAGTACTCAGGAGGATGTCGTCATCAAGAAAAACAAAACAGGTGTTCTACTGACGGGAGCGTGGAATGTTTTATGCTTTAAAGTTAGAAAATCTGAAAAGAGGAATAGATAGGTAGATGTGGGGATATGTTGGGGATTATTGAATTTCAGTGGTAGGTTGAACAGGATTTTTGGTCAGGTGAATACAGGGTTATAAAAACATAATCAGTTTGTGGTAACGCAAGAGTAGGCCTAATAATGAATAAGAAAACAGGATTGCGGGTAAGTTACTGTGAACAGCATAGTGAACGCATTATCATATCAACACCGAAGGTAGTAGTATAAGTTAATATGCCATCTAGCTCTGCCAATGATTGGGATATCGAAGAAATGTATGAGGAGATGAAAGAAATTATTCAGACCGTTAAAGGAGAAGAAAATTTAATTGTGATGGAGGATTGGAACTCGGTAGTAGGAAAGGGAAGTGTTAAAAAAATATTCAAATGTTTGTATAGCTTATGGGACTTAACTACGGGGTAATCATCCCTAAACTTACAAACTACTTATGAACTAGCTAACACTAAGGAATTGTCTGAAAAGGGGAAAAGTAATACAGTAAAAGAAGAATTGTCAGCTCTGGGAGATAGGGTAGTGATGTGCGCTGAGGATCATATATGCAGAAAAACAAGGCCTAATAGATGTTCAAATGTTTGTTAAGCTTAAGGGACTTAACTACGGGGTCATCAGTCCCTAAACTTACAAACTACTTACGAACTAGGACGGCACAAATATCCATGCCCGAGGGGGGATTCGAACCCCCGACCGTAGTGACCGTGCTGACCGTGACTGCAGCGCCTCAGTCACCTCGGCCACCGCGGCCGGCGCCTAATAGAAATCATTGAATAACATAGGCGATCCTGAGCATAACTGATGAAAAGAGAAATTATAAAAATATATCAAGGGAAGCAGGCAAAGGAAGTACATACTGCGACACTCCTGCCGCTAAGTGAAGTTTTGCAGCTGCTTACAGTACAGTTAGCAATATGCAATAACTCGCAAGAAATTTGTTACATGTATAGTAATATTACTAAACTGCACCGAATCGCTACTAGAAGCTTATGTCAACAGAACTGTGCCTCTCCGAGAGCATTTAAAGTTGACCGCGTGTGATACTAATAGATGAAAGCATCGGAGGTAACCTTAGAAAATAGTGTTGAAATTGCAAGGACTCAGAAAGTTTTTACATTAAGAGCAAAACCTTACTACTGCAATTGTTTTAATTACGGTCGCCAGTCCCTATGCACAATAATTAACTATTTTATTTGTAGTCTCAATACAATTATGCAGTAAGAAAGATAAGTTTCTTTCGTAAACTGATAAAAGTATTGGTAAATAGACTTTAAATGCAACAGTACCTAAAACTGTAACTATTGTAAACGTCAGACAGCATCACAGCAATCTACACTTAAAGTTAGTTAATAAGAAAAATGGAACCGCCATTAATCTGTTTACTATTGGATGTTAGACTACAGAAACCTACAAAAGTTGTGAATAATAAGCTTACTCTCTCATTAGAAAAAGTGAAACCAAAATACTAAAATGATAAGTATTTCATTTAGGCCTGTCCCAAAATACAGTAAATTAATTCCAGAAAACTCACTATTTTGGCGTAGTTTTGTGAAATCACTCTAATAGCAAATCTTTTAAGAAACCTAGTTTTTAATTCATTTTTTAAGAACACACACTTTGAAAATGAGGTACCTGTATCTGACATACTGTCTTTTAATTAACTCAAACAATTATGCACGTTACTATTACCATAACTTTATAACCCTGTTAAGTAATTAATTTTTAATTAAAGTTGAGTAAACACTTTAAGACTTCAGCACTGAAACAGTTTGTACTTGGTGGATATGCCTACACTTTACGTTAATCTCCACAATATGATTATGCAGCAAAAATCACTATAACTTCTTGCACTCTATGGAAATGTTATTATTTTTGTTACATCACTGGTTCAATATTTCACTTTAAATAGGAAAAGGACATAGGAAAATACCAGCACTGTTTAAAGTCATAAAATTAATTATTTAGAAAGTTTACAAATGTGAGGTTCTGACTGTTGTCACAGTACTAAAAAATTGTCTACTTTGCCTTTGGTGGAAGATTGGCGCTGCAGCGCGGTTCGTTGTGGCTTAATACATTCAATTACTGGCTCTAGAAGCATGTGGCGAATTTAGTATTCTTAGCGTCTAAATAATTTCAATAATAAGACCCAAATATTAAGCCAGCTGACATATTGAAAAAAGTACTCCATCCGAGGCCATTTCACTGCTCTTCTTGAAAAGTATAACCTCAAGAAAAATAGCCGCAAGACACAATCACTGTGCACTCATTAGCGTCCAAACTACGACTCTCTCGCAACTGACTTTTTCGCCTCGCAAAGTGGCCACCTGGTGCGTTTTTTTCACCTTTTACTTCCACATCATCGCTCTCCTTTGAAGTACGGCTACCCCTTCCCCCTCACCCCACCCATCTTTTACACATGAGTATGCTTTACAAAAGACCAAAGCCATAACCTCAGAAATAGTTAACGTAGTAAATATTACAGTTACAACAATGGTTATACGCATTTTACACCAGTAGAACTCAGATGGCAAACAGCAGTGAGCAAAAGAACGAAAAGGTGAAAAGTGGAAGCAATATACAGAGAGCCTATACAAAGAAATAAACTTGAAGGTAGTATTCTAGAAATGTAATAGGAAGTAGAGGAAGATGAGATAGGAGGTACTATACTGCTAAAAGAATTGGAATGAGTACTAAAAGATTTGGGTATAAACAAGGCCCCTGGAGTAGATAATGTTCCGTCTGTACTGCTTTTATCATTACGAGAGCCAGTCATGAAGAAATTGTTCCACCTGGTATGTAAGTTGTATGAGACAGGAGAAATACCCTCAGACTTCAAGAAGAATATAGTGATTACAATTCCGAAGAAAGCGACTTGAGACAAATGTGAAAATTACAGAAGTATCAGTTTAACAAGTCGTGGTTGCAAAATACTAGAATTATTTACAGAAGAATGGAAAATCTGGTGGAATCTGACCTTGAGGAAGATCAATTTGGATTTAGGAGGAATGTAGGAACACACGAGGAAATATCCACTTTACGACTTATCTTAGAGATGAAGGAAAGAGAAACCTACGTTCTGAGCATTTGTGAATCAGGAGAAAGCTTTTGACAATGTTGACTGGAATACAGTCTTTCAAATTCTGAAGGTAGCAGGGGTAAAATATATAGAGAAGCGTTATATTCAACTTGTATAAAAACCAGACAGCAGTTATTAGAATCGAAGGGCATGAAAGAGTCGGAGTGGTTTGGAAGTGAGTAAGAGAGTGTTGTAACCTTTAGCCAGTGTTGTTCAATCTGAACATTGAGCAATCTGTGAATGAATGCAGGGAGAAATTTGGAAAGGATATTAAAGTTCAGAGAGAGGGAACAAAAACCACGCGGTTTGCTGATGACATAGTAACTCTGTCAGAGACAACAAAGAATCTGAAAGAGTAATTAAATTGAATGGGCAGTGTCTTGAATTAAAGATATAAGATGGACATTAATAAAAGTGAAACAAGGGTAATGGAATATGGTGTCAGAAAATAGGGCGGTACTAAAAGAATTAGATTACGTAATGAGACGATAAAAGTAATAGATGAATTTTGTTATCTGGGTAGCAAAATAACTTCTGATGGCCGAAGTAGAGAAGATATAAAATGCAGAATGACTATGGGAAGAAAAGCGTTTTTGAAGAAGTGAAATTTGCTGAGATTAAATATTAGCTTAAATGCTAGGAAGTCCTTTCTGAAAGCATTTGTCTGAAGGGTACTATTATATGGAAGTGAAACGTGGACATTAAGGTGTTCATACAAAAAGAGTAAATGTGGTGCTGTAAACGAATGATGAAGATTAGATGGGTAGATCACGTAACTAATGAGGAGGTGCTCTACAGAATTGGGGAGAAAAAGAGTTTCTGGCGTGTCCCGACTAAGAGAAGGGATAGGTTGGTGCAAACAGTCGCTAAGAGCTCTCTAAATAACGGAGCGAGGTGCCACAGTGGCAACACTTTGGACTCGTGTTCGGGAGACGGTGGGTCATACCCGCCTTCGGTCATTCTGATTCAGGTATTCCGCGTTCTTCCTAAATAACTCCAACCAAATTCCGGGATGATTGTTTTCGAAAGGAACGACCGACTTCCTTCACTATCCCTCACAAGAATCAGGAGCTATGCTCTGTCTCTAATGACCACGATGTCGACAGGACGTTAAAACCTTAGGGTTCCTTCCTTTTAATTCGGATGTAGTGGATGAATGAAGTTTCGTTATTCATGCGTAGCAGGATGGGACAATTAACATTTATTATGGAAAACGGCCAAGATCGCTTACAATCTTTATTCAGATGATTGGTTTTGGCAGATTAAGCTGTCGTCTTTGGCTTTTTTATTTTAATGAGCACATCACAAAGAAAAACATACTCATTCACTAACGTTACTGTTGCCTTGTAATAATACAAATAAAATATCAAAAGCTTCATGCTTTAACACTAGAAGTGGATAATTTTTGACCCATATCAGTGTTTTGAGAGCCCAACCTGCCACCAAATTCTTCGTAGGACGAAGCCCTCTCGTGACTTTTAATCATTTGTAGACTTGTATAACTCACAAAACTTTCATCTCTCTAAGCCATCTAGAAGTATGAAAAATCTGTCCGTAATACCAGTAGTACCGTGTGGGTCATTTTTGACCCATACACAGTTCAACATAATGTGGATATTGTACTTACCACAGTGATTTTATGAAAGATCCGGTTGGTTCCACTGAGTCTAGATTGTAACCTTTTGGGCACAGGTTAGTTTTTGTACAGCAGGTAACGATGGTTGTTCGTCTGTTTATTCCTTTCTATCGAGCTCAGGAAAGATCTTCTAATATTTGGTGGAGCGATACCCGATAAGGAATATAAGTAGTCCACTCTAATAGGTTTCAGGCAGCTAGTTATCTTCCTGCAGGTGTTGTTTAGGACCACATCTAGTTTTTTAGTGTGGTGAAATCTTTCCCAAACTGGGCATCCATATTCAGCGACCGAAAAGCATGTGGCTAGGGCTGTTGAACGAAGTACATTTGCGTTGGCACCCCACTTTGCAGATGTCAGTTTGTTCAGTATGCCATTACGTGTTTGTACCTTAGCTTTGTTTTTTCAATATGTTTCTTATATGTCAGGGTTCTGTCAAGAGTGATGCCCAAGTAGGTAGGATGAGAACAATTATTCAAACGTACATCATTCCAGATGATATCGAGCACCTTTCCTGCTTCCCGGTTGTTGAGGTGGAAGAGACGGATTTGGGTCTTACTTCGATTTGGTTTCAGGTGATTATGTCTGTAGTACTCTGTGAGCGTTGTGAGGTGTTCAGTGAGGATTGCTTCAATTTCATTAGAAGTTTTTGCTTGGCATGTAATTACCCTCTCATCTGCGTAAATAAAAGATTTGGTCTTTTTTTCCAATAGGTTGGTCATTGGAATATATGTTAAACAGCAGTGGCGACAGCACACTGCCTTGTGGGAAACCATTCTTCTGATTTCTCCATCTACTTCTCTTACCCCAGGGCTCCCACCTAGACTGGAAACACTGGAAAACGGTGAACAGACTTCGTGTGGGCGTGGGGCGGTCAAAACAACTTATGAAAAGGTGGGGCTACACGGACAGTGACGAGTGTGAGTGTGGTGCAATACAGACGATGGAACACCTAAAATACCCTTTAGTGGATTCATTTAGAGAGTGCACTCAAGATGACCTCCTGAAATACACTGGGACAGCCGCAGCTTACACTGATTTCTGGATGAGCAAAATATGATTCAATTGTACTATACGTTGTATTTTCTATCTCTGTTTTTATGGTTTTAAATCTGTACTTTATATTTTATCTCTGTATTTGACTTCTGTTTTTTGTAAAAGCACTTAATTATGTACTTTATATTTTATCTCTGTATTTGACTACTGCTTTCTGTAAAAGCACTTACTTTGTAGTTTAAATTATGTGCTGGCTTCTTTCAGTTACATTTGTGATGTAGTTCGTACACGAATAAATAAATAAACACAATATGATATTAGCATCGCCAGTTTTTAGACGAGAAATAATTTCCGGGTGTGTCTCTACGCTATTCAGGAGATTTTACGTATGTTATAACACTTCAGGCCAAAAATAACGAGAAATAAGAAAAAATTTGGAGGTTGGGTGAACCCTCATATCAGTGTCGCTTTCTGTTTTCTGTGGACTGGCGCCAAGCAAACCTGTGAAGTTACGTACATGTAAGGAGACTTCACGGCGAGAATGCAGTATCAGAGTAGCAGATGAGCTTCCTCCCCCCTGCAAACTGAAGAGAGGAGCCGATCTCCCCTTGCAAGAGTTTGTCACCGGAAATGGCTAATATGGAAATAGAAGGCATTGTTAAAATCATGTTTCCTGTTAACAATAACAGAGGAACGAAACATCAAACAAATTTTTCAACTCCAACAAGTATATTTACAAAAGATGTCAACTCAAAAAACTTGTCTCAAGTCCACCCAAGCTTAGAAAATACTGTCAACCATTTGTTCCTGACATTGTTTGTTCCTACACTTTTGTCCGTTGATAGCAATAAGCAAGAAAACATGTCGCATTTTAGACACTTTTGTAACTACTCGGTACTTACCTTTTATGTCAGTAAAGGTAAAAATACTATTACAAGTCCCATAAATTGTATGTTTTGACTCTGTTTCAATATTGCTATATATATATATATATATAAGTAAAACTGTTTTTATTCCTTGTTTGAATTATGTTTAACAGAAAATTGTAGAAATTCTTCTGTACAATGTAAAATGAAAATGACATATATTTCTAAAAAATTACTTTCGACTAAGTACTATTAGTTTTTGAGACCAAATAATATTTTTCTTGTACATTGGAGTCTTCTTGAATGTAATGTCAACATGTAGAAACCCAAAATACGACCCAAATTGCAATAAAATTGGAATTTTCTAGTGCAGGTCAAATATGACCCACATGTTACTACGGGGGGTACAGAAAAATACGATACTTCTAGTGTTAATGTAGTGTGGTCACAGCAGATGCAAACAGCTTGAACTCAGTGTGGCCGCGGTGGAGTAGCCGAGCGGTCTAATGCGTCTCGCTGCGGAGCGCGCGGTTGCTCGCCGTGGAGGTTCGAGTCCTCCCTGGGGCATGGGTGTGTGTGTTTGTCCTTAGGTTAGTTTACCTAGGTTTAAGTTGTTTGTAAGCTATGGACTGATGACCGCGCAGTTTGGTCCGATAGATTTACAAACATTTGAACTCTGTGTGACGACATCATATTAAAGCATGACGCTTGACATATTTCATTCGTAATATGACAAGCCAACATTAGCGTCGGTGAAGAAGGATGTTTTTAAAAGGTTTTCTTTGTGATGTGCTCATTAAAATGGAAGATCTGAAGATGTCAATTTAACCTGCTGAACCCGATCTGAATATATGCTATCTTGGCCGTTTCCCACAATAAAATAACTGAACGGTTGGTTCCGCAAATATAACAAACTCTAGAAACACCCATATAGGTCAAAACAATTATCGTTGTTTATATTTTGTGAGCTATGTATCAGGTGTGGTTTTTCACTCTCATGGAAACTGTATTCTGATAATAACGAACATGTGTGCAAAGTTTGGTTGAAATCGGTCCATTTGTGGAGGAGGTAAAGGTAAAGCAGTCAACAATCCGAAGATTGGTTTGAACACCACAGTGCTTTACAAGGCATGATCCTGTTTGGAGGTGGTATGCCGTTGCCTTCCTCCGAGGACCTATTATTTTAACGTGGGTTCCGAACCACGATGCTACTCGATATTTTTCACATGAGCAATGCTGCCAGATGTCAAAGAAGTGGAAAACGATAGATATCCTAGGACCTGATGGGGATGGAACCCGCGACCTTTCGATTTGTAGTTTGGCACTCTACCTCTCTGCAACCGAGGCGCGTTTATGTACCAGCGTATGTGGAATATGTATAGAGAGGCATATACACACGTACATTTTTATAGTATTTACAAATTAGTTGAAGTATGTTAACGACCTTGGTGGCTGTCTAATCGTATTTGTCATTTTGTCTGTTTCCGACGCACATTGAACTGTGCATCACATAAATAAAATTAGAACATTCTAGAAAAACTCTGCATTTTTTACATATACCTCAGGTTGGCACAATGCGACACAACGCTAATCGTTTGCTGTTTTTATAAGTATTCTCGGCAGGCAGTTCACAGGCCTTTTATTTAAGGTGGCGTTGTCGAAAGACGCTCGCTGTGTTCTAGGACCTATACTGATGCTGCTTAAAAAAACAAGTTGCACTAAAGAATAATTCCAGTACGTCCACACGGCCTTTTGTTCCCCTTTAATGCGGTACTTGCAGGTGACTCAACTGGCACCCGTTAGGAGAGCTGCATTGAAATGATAATCGTATGCACTCTTATTGCGGGTAATGCATGCTGCAAACTTCAAAAAATAAATAAATAAAAATTAAACCTATTGAACCAACCTGCTGCGGTCATCAGTCCAGGACTTACAACCTACTGAAACTTACACTAAGGACAAAACACACATACTCTCTCTCTCTCTCTCTCTCTCTCTCTCTCTCACACACACACACACACACACACACACACAGGGAGGACTCGAATCTCTGGCGGGAGCGATCGCCCATTCCGTAGCATAAAGTCTTATACCACGCGGCCACTCCCGTGCTAAGTTGCAAACTTCATTTGATTTGAATTCTTCCTTCACAGTGATGCATTATGGATAGTCAGTTGTTCTGATTTTTATTTTTATGTTTTTACCGACTCCTATCACATTTCAGGTCATTGCCTTATTTCGGGCTCCACATGAGTTGCATATTGAAATATTGCCTGTAATTTCGCCTCTGGCTCACTTTCAAATCTTTGCCAGGTCCTTGCGTACACGACTGCTTATAATGTACAGAACATGAGTAAAAATGTGAACATTAGGATCTACAAACTTTAATGTACGTTACGTCCTTAGAAATTGTTTTAGCCTATGAACGTCTCCGATAAGTAAAATATTGGCAGGTACTGCATCTGAATTGGTGATCAGAGACAAACGAAGTTTTCTCCAATAAAGATGTCGCACTTCCCGACCAATAATCCTGCAAGTGAATGACAAAGGCTTACATAATCGACCCATTTCAATTCAGAGGAGCGTTTTCCTCCATTACTAACCGAAGTGCGTCTTAGAATGACTGTGTTTTTCTCCAGTTAATAGTTGGATATTAAACGAACATTAACTGCACTCGGTATGAAACAATTCTCATCTAAGAAGCTTCGAATCCACGTAATAGGTGTTATGATGTTTCCAGTCGTATGCTATTACGCTGACGTCTCCATAGGAGGGCAGAAGCTGAGAACGACTACTTAACTGCCCTGTTTGCAAATAACTCTTCATTATATATATGTCCAGTAAGTATTTTTTCAGATAGCGATGCAAAGACGAATTCGAACAATGGTAGGATTCATGTCACGAATTTAAATGAAGTGTCGCCAAAGGACATAAATTTTTTCATTGTCTTATTAAATTATTGACGTTTCGTGGCACAGCAGGAATAACTTAAATTGCGGAAGAAAGTGTTCGGCTCCGACATTGCTGGGAGAGATTTGCAGACGGCAGGTAAGAGAACGAGGCAAGTGATACTGGCACGTTTCGGTGCTATTGAGTTCCCAACGGATCACGTGTTACGCTCAGTCTTTGAGTTAACACATAGCTACTCGTATACCACCATAAATGCCTGCCGCGGTGGCCGAGGGGACTGCGGCGCGTCAGTCACGGTCTGCACGGCCGCTACGGTCGGGGGTCAGAATCCCCCCCTCGGGCATGGATAAGGTGTCATCCTTAGTGTTAGCTAGTTCATAAGTAGTTTGTAAGTTTAGAGACTGATGAACTCGTAGTTTTAAGTCCCATAAGAAACATTTGAAACATTTGATACCACCGTAAATACCAATTCATTGTGGTTCACACAAGGTAAAATAATTTGCAGGTCCTATCTCCTGTCATCTTGACAAGTAGACACCAGTGAAAGACGTGAAAGGTTTTGGAGGAAATATGGACTTACACTCGAATGCATTCAAATGCTCAATTTGTGCCCGGTTTAGGGGTAAACGTAGTACTCGACGGGAAGCTACGATTTCTAGTTCACACCTTCCCTCAATATTTACATTTCTTTCGCCCACTAAGGGCCTTATCACACAATCTCCCAGAGACTTGGACATTCTGAGACCAAGAGCGTGTAATGAGGTTACGTGTCGTTAAGATCGAGGATACATCAGTAGCGGCGACTCAGATTCACCGCGACTTGGACATTACGCGACTTGCTTGTCTGTTGGTAGCATTCGTAACGCTAGTTTGCGCAACGTGCGAACAAATATGTAATCTGAAATTAGGAAATGATTCTGTCCTGTGTTATCGATGAGTTACAGACTTGAAACACTCAATACAGCTCAGAATACGTCCATTAACTTTCTTATTTGGTGCGCTGATAGCCTCGATGTTGAGCACCCCTCAAACCAACACACTTATTTGGTGTGTGTCGGAGGATACTCTTTCACTGCTCTCGAGATATGTGTACGAGAAAGCGATAAGTTGATTGATCAAAATGGTTCAAATGGTTGTAAAGCTTATGTGACTTAACTGCGTGGTCATCAGTCCCTAAACCTACAGACTATTTACGAATTAACTTATACTAAAGACAACACATACATCAATGCCCGAGGGAGGATTCGAACCTCCGACGCGGAATAACCTAGCGATCCTCAACGTGACGCTCCAGGCCGCTCGGCTACTCTCGCAAGGCGATCCATAGAAGTGATATAAATCAGTAATTTACCACATGTGTCTGCTGTAATCTCATCAAAGTAGACTAAAAGGTAGAAAATATTTAAGTAAAAGGCTCTTTTTAAATAAAGAATTTTTATAACTAATAAAAAGTATAAAATAGTTGATATACAAATTCCTAACTTTATACAGAGACCTCAGAAAATGTATGGTTGCGTATTTCTAGCAGCTATAAAAATACTTATAAAATTCAAAACAAAAGAGTACAACATACATAACCGGTAATGGCAAGGACTGCAGAGAGTAGACGTTCGTAACATTTGCAGTCCAATAAAATCGTTAGTGAATTTGTCACTAAGTGCGTTTGCCTCTGTAACTTATAGAATAATAGGTGACGGAAAATTTTAATGCGGTAGGTCAACACAAGAAATGTTAAACTTTCTACGGAGCTATGAACACAGTTTATTGTATCATTTTCCAAAGAGTTACATCACAACGATATATATTTTTTAAATGGAACAATAGTTTTTTCTATCGTGCATTAGAATCGTTGAAACCAGCTGCGTCCAAATCAATATAAACTACATTCCTATCACTGTTAGTTTGGGAGCTACAACCCTTCAAAGTTCCGGGGGCGGAGGCTGCGATAGCGTAGCTGACTGGCCGAGTGGCTATCCCCTGGGGCACGGCCCATTATCTCATGACCACCATCCAGTCAGATACGCTGTCGTAGCCTCCGCCCCCTACACTTTGAAGGGTTGTAGCTCCCAAACTAACAGTGATAGGAATGTAGTTTAAATTGATTTGAACGCAGCTGGTTTCAACGAATCCAATGCACGATAGAAAAAACTATTGTTCCGTTTAAAAAAATATATCTTTGTGCTGTAGCTCTTTGGAAAATGATACAATAAACTATGTTCATAGCTCCGCAGAAAGTGTAAAATTTCTTGTGTTGACCTACGGCATTAAAATTTCCCGTCACCTATTATTTTATAAGTTACAGAGGCAAACACACGTAGTGAAACACCCTATACATATTTGCTGGTAAATTCAGCAGTCTATTATTAATTTTAGAAAGGTAATACAAGCTCTGACAAAGTTTGGTGATTAATGTAGATGAAGCAATGAATTAAAATTTGTGATGCGGACGGGAATCGAACCCGGACCTCCATGCTTACTAGGTAGACGTCTTACGGTTTTTTTCTTTTTTTTTTTTTTTGTCCTTCAGTTAGATCTATGTTTTGCGTTTGCTCGTTCAGTTTGTTGTTCGTTGCATATGGGGCTCAGCTTTTTTATTACAGAGAGCGGTTAGCCCCCTAACTGGGCGCGCTGAGCCACGGCACCCGGCACCATTAGACCACCACATCACTAGCGCTTAAGGCGCCTCGGGTCTAAGCACGATTTCCCTAACTCGTCACAAGCTTTAATTCAGCTTTTGTGTTCTATAGATAATGTAGATGAACTAGTAGTCTGAGTCGAGAAAATAGGAAGACGTCTGGAGGATTGAGATCCGGTGATTATGGTCGTTGTTGAAGTTTCACCACAGCGATTTTGAGCATAAAATGATTGACTAATGGGTTTTGTAAAAAAAAAATAACTGTTTTTAAACAAAACCCATTACAACTTACAGTCGCAGTCCATCTATAATGGATCAAATCAAAATGATTGACGATATTGGTTCTGCTTGGGCGAGCGTTGTGGTACAACTTGAATTTTCATCATAATCGCCGGATCTCAGTTCTATTATACTTCTTCCTATTCTCTCAACTCATTTTGAAAAGAAAGAGATTTAACGGTATTCCTGACACCCAACGAATCGTAAAGAGGCTTTTGAACAGCGTCCCAAAGGAAGACTTCCTGCAAAGCTTCCAACACGTGTATGGCAGAGCTCATCGGCGCATAGTTGCAGGAGGTGATTATTTCGAAGACTAGTAAGGTAACCGTAGTTCATAGTTCATCTATGTTAATGTCACAGCACTATTCACCGCACAGCATTATTCAGCTACCCTATTATCAACTGTGGGACCACGACATTTTTCTGAAATTCCTATTTATATTATGTAACGAATACACCGCACGTTTTCCAGGTTCAATTTTACAAATATTGTCATAGCTGTTGATAATTTGCAGGCACAAATTTTCGGGATTATCTGTATAAAGTGGCAGAAATAATAATACTGTATCATAGTACTAGTCTGCCCCCCTTCAACTGTCAGCAATCTCTATACATAAAAATGTTTTTTTTTGGTTTGTGTACAGCCGTTAATCTCCGAAAATTCTTGACCGATTGCCGGCCGCGGTGGCCGAGGTGACTGAGGCGCTCCAGTCACGGTGTGCACGGCCACTACGGTCGGGGGTTCGAATCCCCCCTCGCGCATGGATATTTGTGCCGTCCTAGTTCGTAAGTAGTTCATAAGTAGTTTGTAAGTTTAGGGACTGATGACCCCGTAGTTAAGTCCCATAAGCTTAACAAACATTTGAACATTTGATCTTGACCGATTGCTTGGAAATTTTGCCACAACGTTGCATTGTAATACAGGAAGGTTTCTGCGTACATATTTCTTGAATATATTGTATAAAGCCTGTATGTATATTACTTTTACGATTCTTCGTATCAACCTTTACCCATTACAAAATCTATATAAATTCATATATGACATGTACTGAAAAGCATATTCCAGCAGAACGATGTGTTAAAATTTCAAAACATTTGGTAAAGAACTGTAGGAAATACAAGATTTTGAACATAACGCTAAACATTGCTGTAGGTCAGTTGTAGTTCAAAGAGGAGAAAGAGGACGCGGAGGAAATCGATGTAGAGAGGGTGGAAAGGGGACGAACAGGTAGATAGTGATGATATGGACATTAGCACGCAATTACTCGTAAACGAGAAAGGTTCACTGCGACAACCGTTTCAAATACGTTTCTTTACTTTTAGTTCTATTGCACTCGCTGTTATGTATGATCTATAATGCGTCGAACAGTAAGATACCCGCCATCGAACTTTTTCAATAAACTACGTGCACATACTTGACATAGAGTTTCATTTTCAAAACGACTGTTACGATTAAACAAAAAGTTATTGTTTTATTAGAAGGCTAAGATACTGTACTACCACGTTTCAGAAAATCAGATGTTTAAACCGTATGCTTTCTTTAAAACAGAGTGAGAAGCAATAACGATACTAAAATCTCATGCAGAATGAAAATTAGGTATTTTCGATTTTCACAAGCAATGGAAAACATGTTAGGAAAAGTAAGTTGATAAGACTATGTGGGTGGTCCTGCATACTGTCAACGTTTTTACAGCATGAAAATCGCAAAAGTGATTTCCATCTTTTTCCCAGCCCAGCCCGACTGGGAGTGGCCATCCCCGCGCGGCTCAATGTGAATAAATATTCCTTCAAATCAAGAGTGAGTCTTTCACCCACTCTCCGTTTTTTCAATGGGTACAACTACCGCGGTACCCACTTCAACCGCCGGGCCTCACTAGAATCATCCGACACTGTACGAGTACTACACGAGGAAGGGTACACAAAAGGCGCGATGCATACGTCCTTAGCATTCAGTCGACGAAACTGATATAATTTTCTGTTCATAACACACGTTACTTGTCAGCAAGGGAGAATCAAATCATAACTGAGCGAATGGAAACGGGCTACTCCTGTCAGCCGCTCTGCCAGGCCCTCAATTGTCAAGTAGATTGAGACCAGATTTCATTATTCCTGTGTGAATACGTTCTTATTTTCCCTAGATATACAACTTCAAAGACAAGTAAGTGCTCCATTTCGAAACAATCAGTAAAAGCTTACAGACACATTAATAGATTTCGTCAGGATCTGAAAAATATATAATGGAGAGTTCACCTGCAGCAGATGCCGATGTAGGCAGTTTTCACAAGTGAGATCGCTATGTATCACAACTTCGGATCTCATTTCTACTGTCTCATTTTCAAAGTTTTTTTACTAATGTAAACTGAATTTCGGCGTTCAATAACTTACAAAAATCCAGTTAACACCAAGCGCAAACACAAAAGCGCAAGCCCAGCTCAAGCAGCACATTACGTGCGGATTATTCAAGTGTGTGAACTACAGTTAAGAGTTGGCTTCAGCAAAATTGGGTTGAGAGTTATAAATGATTATGTTTGGCGAATCGGGGAGTAGGTTACTATGAGTGTATAAACCAGTTGTCAATATTTAACTTTAGGAGTATTTGCCCTATAGGCAAGTTGCGAAATTTGCACACTTCATAAATTTAGGTATTTGGGGATGTTATTGTTCTGGTCTTCAGTCTGAAGACTGATTTGATGCAGCTCTCAATGGTAACCTGTGCAATCTTCTTCGAATAGGAAAGGCAACCCAAATCCATTTGAAGGTGCTTACTGTATTTGTATCCCTCTGCGATTATTCCCCCTCCCCCTCTCTTTTGGAATTTCCCTCCAATACTAAACTAACTATTCCTTGATGTTTTAGTATGTGTCTCATCAATCTACACCTTGCACTCGGAACTACCTTGCTTGCGTGGCATGACGACTGCGCTGGGGCTGGGGCCTCTCTTTCTCGTAGGACTCGCAGCTGGCCGTGCCTACGTCACACGTAAAGGCCGCGGCCATCAGCTCATTGCCGGCCGCGGTGGCCGAGGGGACTGAGGCGCTCCAGTCACGGTCTGCACGGCCACTACGGTTTGGGGTTCGAATGCCCCCTCGGGCGTGGATATTTGTGCCGTCCTAGTTCGTAAGTAGTTCATAAGTAGTTTGTAAGTTTAGGGACTGATGACCCCGTAGTTAAGTCCCATAAGCTTAACAAACATTTGAACATTTTTGAACATCAGCTCATTGGCCGACCTCTACGAGGCGGATGGCATGCCCCAGAAGACAACCAGTGAGCTGGCGGCCGGGGGCCTTTACGTGGCCAGCAAGTAAGACAGGCCTCAGCGCGAACCTCGTACTACGTAAGCAAGGTAGTTCTGAGTCGGTGCTATCGCTAGCCGATTGGCAGGCCGCTGGGGCACTACCCACTGCCTCATAGTGGACAGCCACTGAGCTAGCGATCGCGCCGGGTCGGAACTATCTTGCTTACATGGCATGAGGTGCACACTGAGGCCTATATTTCCCACTGGCCACAGGCGTTTAGGTGTGACGCAGGCACGGCCAGCTGTGGTGTCCGTCAGGTCTGCCGTTGCGGCGGCCTAATCCGCCCACCTGCGCTGGCAGCCCTCTCCTCTCTGCAGTATTTGCCTGAAGCTGCCCGCTCCGCCGTCCTCGCCCTGGCCTATTTCTGCAACCAGGGCGGCCGTGACAGTTTCACAGTCAGTGTGCTCTCTGACGTTACAAATAAGTGCAGTATATCTGGATGCTTACACCATAGCTTTGAATCTGGAATTGATTGTTCGGCAGGCGTAACGTACACTGAAATTGCTTACGCTGCTAATGTGTAACTCCTAGGTCATTCCCTGTGAAATCGCCTAATTTCGAAACATTTTCCAGCTCGACCATCACGGGAAATTTTATGTGAACATTGCAACATGTCCCCCAATGCACACTGGTAAGTTTTAAGATTAGTTGAAGCAATACTGACCGCAGTACAGTCAGTTGTTTGACGCTATGCGTGACTTTGCTGATAACTTTGAGCCATTATAACTCGGGAAATATTTCGATGAAAGATATGAAACTTGGCTATCATTTACAACTGTATATGTTCTCACAGGAATAACACTGAAAAGAATTTTACGTGTTTTGTATAGCCAGAAAAGTTCAAGAAAAGTTACTCAAAAAAAGCCACACAAAAACTTGTATCACGCTATGACAAGTGCCTACAAAATTTCGGAAGTTATGTAGAAAAGTAGTTGAACAGTTGAAGATTCTTATACAATAAATATTTTTCTGTATCTGTTCATGTTTGATTTTTATAACTAAACGGAACTTACTTTGTGGACATACCTCGTACAATCTAATTGCACCACATTTCTCATCTTGCACTTTGAAAATGTTCAAATGTTTGTTAAGCTTATGGGACTTAACTATGAGGTCATCAGTTCCGGAACTTACAAACTACTTATGAACTACTTACGAACTAGGACGGCACAAATATCCATGCTCGAAGGGGGAATCGAATCTCCGACCGTAGTGGCCGTGCAGACCGTGACTGGAGCGACTCAGCCCCCTCGGCCACCGCGGCCGGCTTGCACTTTCAAATTAATGCGAGCATACTGATTTTTTTCCTTGTGCAAATGATTTCGTGGTGTAATTGGTTTATTTACAAAAAAATAAGTCATAGATTAATAAATTCGATAGGCTTAATTTAAAAAAAAAAAATTAAGAACCAAATCGAGGCTGCGCCACTAGTTGCCTTCCAGTCGCAGAGTAAGGAAAATGTCAAACTGATATCTATAAGTTGTTACGACTGAATTGTACCTCCCAGTTACTCTGTAGTGATGAAGTTGTGCAGTAAGTGTTTCTGAAGTGAAGCACTCATTTTAATGACCCCGCCCTCTCAATCGCCTTTGAATGAACACAGTGCAAAGATAAATTAATAATGGAGCAGAATATAGACGGGAAAATTTGGAAGATCCATCGGTGTCAGAGAGGATGATAGTCATAGTTTCACCGATACGACTGTGAGAGATTCTCAATTTCTTCTCGTGATTCACACTTTATAACGCTATTTGATGTTTTGCATTAGTGGTATAAAATTGGTTCATTAGATCAGACAGCAGAGTTGAGTGTCGATTGTACACGCAGTGTTTGGTCAGGCGCCAGCATGGGGCGGCCTAGCGGTCATCGGCAGCAGCAGCAGCAGCAGCAGCACTGTCAGGAGGCGGTGGTGGGCCCCGGCGCGGGCCTGATGCGGCAGGTGGGTCTGTGGCGGCCGAGCGACGCCTCCGGCCGGCTACCAGACGCCCGCGGCTGCCTCACGCTCGCCGCCGTCGCCTTCGTCTCCATCAGCGCTGCCCTCAAGGTGCTCGCCGACACCCCCAGCGAGCTGGAGGAGGTCGGCCGCTGCTTCTATGTCGCCAACATCTGCAGCGTACTCTGCATCAGGGTGAGTCTTATATGTTGTTGTTATGGTCTTCAGTCCGGAGACTGGTTTCATGCAGCTCTCCACCCTACTCTATCCTGAGCGAGCCTTTTCATCTCCTCATAATAACTGCAACCCACATTGTGAGGATACAGGATTTTAGGTTAGTAACCTCTTCGGTACGTTTTGGTCGAACGTTAGTTATCGTTGGCGTGCAGCGAGAGCTGCTGGCAACAATGCTTAGGTCGGAATGTTATTTGTTTGTTGGCCGGTGTGCGGCAGGCCGGCAGTCTCCCGCCGACCGCAGAGCGAGGCAGTAGCATGTTGACAGTGCGTCCGTAACCCGCGTTTAGCGGTGGCTAAAGTTTTTGCCCTTCCGTCGTATCGCATATGGGTTGCAGTTGCATATTGAAATGTTTCAGTGTGGACTTGTAGACATTCATCGTAGTGGCACGCGGTTATTTAATCAGCGTATTTAAAGGAAGAGTTTTTAACATTTGTCGTTCCATAATAAACGAAGTTAACAGAGTTTATTGTTATGGATCAACCTAGTAATTGTCCGCATCCCATACCGTCAATCACTGGAAAAAGTATTAAACGATTAAGCAGCAAATAGAATACAACGGCAACTTCGCCCATCGAGGATTAGGTGGACGCAGCAGTGACGTTATAACATCCATTTGAATCTGCTTACTACATGCGTCTCTTGGTCTCCCTCTACGATTTTTACCCCACACACACTTCCCTCCAACGCTAAATTCACAATTCCTCGATGTCTAAGAATGTGTCCTACCAAGCGATCCCTTCTTTTAGTCAAGGTATGCCAAAAAATCCTTTTCTCGCCAATTCTGTTCAGTACCTCTTTATTAGTTATGCGATCTACCCACGTAATCTTCAGCATTCTTCTGTAGCATAATATTCCAAAAGCCTCTATTCTCTTCCTGTCCGCACTGTTTATCGTCCATGTTTCACTCCCATACAAGGAAACACACCACATAAATGCCTTCAGAAAAGACTTCCTTACACTTTAATTAATATTTGATATTCATCATTTTCTTGATTTCCTTCTCTTATTCTTGCCGTGTTTACAGTAAAAATTTTCGGGTTTGAGATCCACCTAATGTGCAAACACTGTTTTATTAATGACCAAACTAGTTTCAGCACCTCTGTGCCATCATCAGTAGGTTTGTTCAATTTATTTGGTGCTTATTTTACATTCTGTGGTCACGTGGGACCCTTTCCACATGGTTATGTAGTGTTAACGTTGTCATAGTTTCCTTTGGTGTACACTTCCTCTCCCACGTTTTCGTAAATGCCACACATGTAATACACATATTTAGCGGAATCTTTTTTATCACAATCACATCCCACTTTAGAAAATTCGCCTACAGTGGAAAGTGATTGCGATAGAAAAGATTCTGCTAAATATGTGTATTACATGTGTGGTATTTACGAAAGCATCGAAGAGGGAGTGTACACACACACACACATACAAAAAAAAAAAAAAAAAAAAAAAAAAAAAAACAAAAAACTATGACAACGTTACCACTACATAACCATGTACAATGGGTCCCACATGACCACAGAATGTAAAATAAGTACTAAATAAATTAAACAAACGCACTGATGATGGCACACAGGTGCTGAAACTAGTTTGGGCATATAATAAAACAGCGTTTTCCATATCAGGTGGACCTCAAACCCGAAAATTAATATTTGATGTCAGAAAATTTCTCTTTTTCAGAGATGCTTCTCTTCCCATTCTGCATTTTGTATCCTCTCTACTGCGACCATCATATGTTATTTTACTACCCAAGTAACAAAATTCATCTACCATCTTCATTGTTTCGTTACCTAATCTAATTCCTTCAGCATCGCTTATTTTGTAAGCCGGCCGCGGTGGCCGAGGGGATTGAGGCGCTCCAGTCACGGTCCGCACGGCCACTACGGTCGGGGGTTCGAATCCCCCCTCGGGCATAGATATTTGTACCGTCCTTAGTTGTAAGTAGTTCAGAAGTAGTTTGTAAGTTTAGGGACTGATGACCCCGTAGTTAAGTCCCATAGACTGTACAAACATTTGAACATTTTCATTTTGTAAGACTGCATTCCATTATCTTTCTTTTCCTCTTGTTAATGTTCATTTTATACGCTCTCTTCAACACAATGTCCATTACATTCAATTGCTCTTCCAGGTCCTTTGCTGTCTCTGACAGAATTACAATGTCTTCAGCAAAACGCAATGTTTTTACTTCTTCACCCTGAACTATCTTCCCTATTCCAATTTTTCTTTGCTTTCCTTCACCGCCTACTGGATGTACAAATTGAATAACATCGGAGAAAGGCTACAACCCTTACTCCCTTCCCAACTAATGCTTTCCTTTCATGTCCTTCCAGTCTAATAACTGCGGTCTGACATTTGTACAGGTTGTAAATAACTCTTCTTTCCCTATATTTTACCCCTGCTGACTTCAGAATTTGAAAGAATGTATTCCAGTCTACATTGTTAAAAGCTTTCTCCAAATGATTTTTCCGGAATGGGGATTATTACATGTCTCTTCAACTCTGAGGGCATTTCGCCAGTCTCATACATCTTACACACCAGGTGAAATAGTCTTGTCATGGCTGGCTCTCCCGAAGACTTCAGTAGCTCTGAGAGAATGTCATCTACTCCCGGGGCCTTGTTCCGACGTAGGTCTTTCAGGGCTCTGTCAAATTCATCTCTCAGTATAGTATAATCGGGCACTTCGCCAGTCCGACACGTTCAGCAGTCCAACAGAACGATCTGACAAGGAGACGACGCCTGCTCGTCGAAATTTATGGTACAGTACATGTAGGGGGTGGTGAGATATGAAAGTGCACCAAGTGGGGACTCCAGGTGGCTAATCGTTTAGGAAATAAACGGAAATTTGATACGGATCTATCAACTGCCTCTAAAAGAGACTGTTTAGAACGCGGAGTTTGGCTCAGCGCTAAGTTCGCGGATTCGATTTCGCCCGGAGGCAAATATTTTTTTGCTCCTTGACAATGCGTACACTTCTGACTTCGAAATGAACCGCAACATCATGTTATTTTGCAAACGGGCGGCGTTCATAACGTGTGCAAGACGTGGTCAAAATCATTGCTTACCCTGTTTCTTCGAAGAATATCATCCCGGTACACGTAATTGATCAATTGCAAAAGAATGGAAGTATCGATTTACATACAAAACGTCCCCAAGTACGCATTAACTACAGTTCCTTTTTAAATGTTTGTAGTCCCGGATTTCATCCAATGCCCTTTTTTTCTATATAAACTAATACAATAGCCTATATGACGTTGCGATTAATTGCGACGTCAGTGTACATCTGCATCAATACTCTGCAAACCGCTGTGAAGTGCGTGGCGGAGGGTACGTCCCACTGTACTAGTTATTAGGGTTTCTTCCCATTCCATTCACGTGTTCAGGTGCGTGCTGTAATTAATTTAATCTTGTCCTCACGATCCAAATGTTCAAATGTTTGTTAAGCTTAAGGGACTTAACTACGGAGTCATCAGTCCCTAAACTTACAAACTACTTATGAATTACCTACAACTAAGGACGGCACAAATATCCATGCCCGAGGGGGGATTCGAACCCCCGACCGTAGTGACCGTGCAGACTGTGACTGAAGCGCCTCAGTCCTCATGATCCCTACGTAAATAATATGTAGGTGTACGCAATTCCAAAGAGCAGAAAAAAATTTTCCGCTCGGTGGAGTTGAACCCGCAACCTGATACGAATTCGATCGTTTACACCCGACGCAAAAACACCGCTTTCTAAAGACTGTGTCACAGGGACAGTAAGATAAGATGCATATGGTGATAGATCCGTATTAAAATTCGTTTTAGTTCTTAAACGCTTGACCATCTGGAGTTCCCTCTTGGAGCACTTTCGTGTCTCATTGCGCCCTACATATACCATACATTTGGACGAATTTGGCGATGGCGAGTAGGCGTCCTCTCCTTGTGAGATCACGTGTCGTGGACGAGTGCAGCCACTTCAATTGACCACTTTCGTAAACAACACGTAGTCAGTCACAAAGGAGCATGTTTTCAAAGCTCGATAAATGGAACAAACACAGTTTTGCATAAAATGTTTTTCTATTTTCATCTATATAGATATGCTCGAGTATTTTAATTTTTACATGACTACTAGATCTCACTGACATTAATAAACCAATCTAATGAAATATATATGAATTTAATTTTTATAAAATTACTAGTTGGAAACGCCGCGTTGTCCCGCTATTTATTTATTTACCAGCTTATATGCCCGTGCTTTGCAACGCTTGGTTCATTGGTATAAATGCTTTATGTAGGTTCCTCTGTGAAACCTGTTGTCTTTATTCCTTCATTTAGGGCATACCGTTCTTCTCTTTCTGTCCATCGACTTCTGCCTTAATAATCTGTCCATCTAAGTTTCGTTTCCATGCAGATCATTTGAAGAGAGTAATATTAGCAAACTGTCTGCGACGAATAAATAGTGGATGAATGAAGTCTCGTAAATCACGCGTCGCGTGACGGGAAAGTTTATAGTTTAAAACATCATATGTCCACAGCGATTGTTGTCTGATAGTAAGCAATATGTGTACCAAGTTTAATTGAAATCGGTCCATTATTTTCGGAGGAGATGTGGAAAAAGAGTGCATGATGTAGCAGTTATTCGGAAATTTCATTGTTTATGACGTCATATCTCCTGAAATATGAGTCGTATTATGATGTAAATTCGAAGGTACATTCAGTGGTATATGTGCCTATTGTCTGCGAAATGTATCATCAATGGTATTACCAGCAAAGAGGTAATAAATCAAAACCTCATGCATGATCCTGCGGTTTTTTATGAACGAAATTATTTATGACTTCATATCTCATGAACTGTGTGTCGAAATGTGATATAATATCGAAGAAACATTCATCGGTATGTATGTGTACTGTCTGTAAATTGTGTGGCGAATAAAATTTACAGTGTAGAAGTTATAACTTGTAACGTCATGCCAAATGCCGTAAATATACATTATGAACATCGGAAAAGTAGTAAGCGATAAATTTTTTTTACTTTCATCATTTTGTTGGGGTTGTCAGCGAGAGAAAGTTTCGTAAAGATTTAAAATTATGTTTACAATTTATTGCAAGCCGCTAAGTACTCTCATTCTCAAATAGTTGACGAATAAAAGCACGCTATCACAAGCCGCAAGATGGGACAGATATCATTGTTTATGACCTGATATCCTATGAACTATGTATCTTATGTGGTTTTTGAAACCACAGCAACCGATTCCTGACCTCACAAAATAATTTTACCAAATTTGATTCAAATCGGTCCATTAGTTTAGGAGCAGATGTAGAATATTATCGCATGATGCGGCTGTTTTTCACGACTATCATTGTTTGTGGCGTCATATCTCCTTAATTATGTGTCGTAGGTGGTTCTTACCCCGACAGCAATTGTTGCGTGATAGTAAGAATCATATGTACGAAGTTTGGTTGAAATCGGTCCAGTAGTTTAGGAGAAGTTGTGGAACTCACACACCCACCCACACACCCACCCACACACACACACACACACACACACACACACACATACAGCCTATTTTATAAAATGTAAGATTTATTTATTCCTGCCATTTTCCAGGTATATATTCACTTGCATAGGGGCTGAATGTCTGTAAAATCTCTTGGCAATACAATTAGCAGTAAAGAAGTAATAGATTAAAACTTGGTGCGTGATGGGGCGGTTTTCCATGAAAGTTACTGTTTATTTGCTCATATTTCATAAACTATATGTCGTACTGTGATTCAATTTATAAGGTACATTCAACTAAATGTATGTATACTGCCTGTAAAATTTCCTTCGGCTACAATCTGTAGTGTACAAATTATAAATTGTAACGTCATACCGAATGCCGTACTTTTAGTCCATAAACAGCGGAAAAGTAGTAAACGAAAAACTTGTTTAGGAGGAAAGGAGTATCATTGTCGCTAAATGCAGCAGTTTTTCGCGCATGTCATTGCTTATGATTTTGTGTCTCGTGAACTATGTGTCGTGCGTGATTCTCACACTTACCCCGTCTCTAATGACCACGCTGTCGACGGCACGTTAAACTGCAAGCTTCCTTCCTTCCTCTTACACTTACCGCGATCGTCCTCATGGATTGGCGCTTTTCGTTCTTTTTTTCCAGTCCACATTCACCTACATTTCCTTCTCTTCCCTTTCCAGTCCCCCATCACAATTAAGTTTTCGTCTCCCTTAACTTTCTGAATGATTTCTTTTATCTTCTCGTACATTTCTTCGATAACCTCGTCATCGGCATATAAACTTGCACTATTGTGGTCGGTGTTGGTTTTTTGTCTGACTTTCCTACGATAATGCGTTCACTATGCTGTTCATAATAACTTGCCGGCATTCCTATTTTCTTATTAATGATCAGACCTACTCCTGCGTTATCACCAGCTATTTTGTACTTATAATCCTGTACTCACCAGACAAGAAATCCTGTTCATCTTGCCACCGAACTTCACTATCCGTACCATATTTAACTTTAACCTATCCATTTCTCTTCTCAAATTTTCGAACTTGCCTACGCGATTAAGTGTTAGACCATTCCACCCTCTGACCCGTAGAATGCCTGTTTTGTTTTTCTTGATGACGACATTCTCCTGAGTAGTCACCGGCCGCGCGCACTGCAGCGCGGAGCTCCAATGTGCAAGGCTAATTTGCTGCGGCTACCGGAATCCTCTATGCTGTTTTTTTTAACCTCTATATGACTATTGAAGGTAAAAACACCGCGAAGAATAGTTGCTCGACACACTTGACAGTTATCGGATACCTTGTCACTGACCATACTAGTAAATCACAGAAATTTCCTTCATCGAAGTATGATTGTCTTCCTGAACGTGGCGAATAATAGATGTCAAGACGAAGTTACTTTCCCTATTTCAATATCCTTTTTCTAATCCATAATTAACGCTCCTAATAACTATAAAATGTGTGATATTCAAATTATCGTGGCAACAGCTACCCAACAATCTTGAATAAAATGCGCCGATAGTTAAATAAGCTAACTGCAAAATGCCATACCAAATCGTAATGTAGCATGCTAAAACGTAGTATAATATCATGCAAAAGTCGCGACAAAATCCTAGAATGTCTTACTAGCCAGACACCTTTAAGTTCTTTGACCGATCGTACCATCTATGACAAAACATTTTGTTAAGACGTCCGTAATTCGGTGGTATGCCGGGGTGATGTTAACTTGTAATGGCTATGGTATGGGTCCGATTCCAGCTGGGGAGTAACAAACAGCCATAAAAATAGCAACTGCATCTCCAGTAACGCCAAGTAAAGAACGCAGTGCTATGCCTTTTTCAACACTGCACATGTTCATGCGCTACTAAGTTTTCGTTGTTTCCTCAAAATGCCAAACCCCTCCACGTCTCTACATACGATGTGATCCGAACTACTAGTAAACGACAATGTGGTAGTTGACACCTCATCGTGTCAGTTCAAGAGTGGTGCTATGTGCGCGGTTGAATTTTCTACGTCTAATGAAGACATCCTTAGTCGGTGTAGAAATCTGGATCATGTGTATTTATTTCAAAGCAACTTTTAGGACTGGGTGTTTCCTTTAACAGTAACTTGCATTGGTACGGTTGCTGCTTTAGACAAACTGTTTTCGAAAATGATTCTTCTTTATCGAGGCCACATGGGAATGGCCTAGCACTATTAGGCGCCTTTCTGCGGTGTGCGCAGACATTCCACGTCCAAGTTCCGCGTCCTCCCTCGGGCATGGGTATGTGTGTCGTTCTTAGCATCTGTTACTTTAAGTAGTTTGTAAGTTTATGGGCCGATGACCACTGCAGTTTGGTCCCATTGCTTCACAAACATTAGCATTTTCTTTATCGAGTTGAAATAAATCAATAAATAAATTACATATAAATTCCGTTGACGGGCAATCATCCTTTCTTCTGTGCGGTGGCACCCCTACGCCCTTACTCTTACAGGAATCAGTACTAATTTGCTAAGAGTTAGAGTTCTAGTGGGAAGGGGTAAAGCTGAGATTTGATATCTGACGGCAGTAGTAATTCAGTGCATGTTTTGAGATCGTTGTGTTCCCAGTAGTAAACACATCAGCGCAACTGTCTAGAAAGCAGGAGACCCGGGTTCGGGTCGTGGCTGGGTACACATTTTCAACTTTACCCATTGGCATCGTATACATTATGTTGAATCGTATTAAATAAACATATTAACCATTGAAAGTATTTCACTAAATGTGACAAATTTCAGAATTCAAAGAATAAATAGCTTTTCCAAGGAGTCTTCAAGCGTCTCAGAAGCTATAAGAGAAACGCTAATGCACAGCTGTTCCATGTTTCGAGTTATGTACACTACTGGCCATTAAAACTGCTACACCAAGAAGAAATGCAGATGATAAACGCGTATTCATTGGACAAATATGTTATACTAGAACTGACATGTGATTACATTTTCACGCAATTAGGATGCATAGATCCTGAGAAATCAGCACCCAGAACAATCATCTCTGGCCGTAATAACGGCCTTGATACGTCTTGGCATTAAGTCAAACAGAGCTTGGTTGGCGGCAACAAGTACAGATGGCCATGCAGCTTCAACACGATATTACAGTTCATCAAGGTTAGTGACTGGCGTATTGTGACGCGCCAGTTACTCGGCCACCATTGAACAAACGTTTTCAATTGGTGAGAGATCTGGAGAATGTGCTGGCCAGGGCAGCAGTCGAACATTTTCCGCATCCAGAAAGGCCCGTACAGGACCTGCAACAAGCGGTCGTGAATTATCCTGCTGAAATGTAGGCTTTCGCAAGGATCGAATGAAGGGTGGAGCCACGGGTCGTAACACATCTGAAATGTAACGGCCACTGTTCAAAGTGCCGTTGATGCGAACAAGAGGTTACCGAGACGTGTAACCAACGGCACCCCAAACCATTACGCTGGGTGATACTCCAGTATGGCGATGGCGAATACACGCTTCCAATGTGCGTTCACCGCGATGTCGCTAAACACGGATGCGACAGTCATGATGCTGTAAACATAACCTAGATTCATCCGAAAAAATGACGCCTTGCCATTCGTGCACGCAGGGGTCGTCGCTGCAAACACCATCACAGGCACTCCTGTCTGTGATGCAGCGTCAAGGGTAACCGCAGCCATGGTCTCCGAGCTGATAGTCCATGCTGCTGCAACCGTCGTCGAACTGTTCGTGCAGATGGTTCTTGTCTTGCAGACGTCCCCATTTGTTGACTCAGGGATCGAGAAGTGACTGCACGATTCGTTACAGCTCTGCGGATAAGATACCTGTCATCTCGACTGCTAGTGATACGAGGCCGTTGAGTTCCAGCACGGCGTTCCGTATTGCCCTCCTGAATCCACCGATTCCATGTTCTGCTAACAGTCATTGGATCGCGAACAACGCGAGCAGCATTGTCGCGATAAGATAAACCGCAATCGCGATAGGCTACAAACCGTTACGGTACGCATTTATCCTCCTTACACAAGGCATCACAACAACGTTTCACCACGCAACGCCGGTCAGTTGCTGTTTGTGTATGAGAAATCGTTTGTAAACCATCCTCATGTCAATACGTAGGTGTCGCCACCGGTTCCAAACTTGTGTGAATGCTCTGGAAAGCCAATCATTTGCATATCATAACATATTCTTCCTATCGGGTATATTTCGCGTCTGTAGCACGTCATCTTCGTAGTGTAGCAAATTTAATGGCCAGGAGTGTACTTAACATCAAAAAATGTCTTTAATTACACACTATCTAAATTAGCCTATATGCGTCTTCAGCTTTCAAGGTATTCCATACCCAATTTCATCAAAATAGTTTAAGCGGTTTATAAGTGAAAGCGTTACAGACAGAGTTTTCTGCAATGATAGTAGTAGCATGGATATCTATAATAGACATCGGATGAAAAATGGATCCCAAAATGTTAACAGCCTAGTGCTGGAAATAAGAAATAAGAGCTCTAACATTGAAATTTCAGAATATGTTTATAACAGGATCCTTCTGAATATTCAACTAGACATTAAAAATATTGCAATAGCAACAGAATAGGAAACTCGACTGTTAAGTCGCACTATACAATATAAATAAATACACAGTATTTAGCAGTAGTGAAGAAAATGTTTATCCATGTATTTAGAACAGCTTTCTGCATAGAAAATGATTTTTGCCTAAAGTAACAATTTTTAAGCTATTAGTGAAAGATTATGGTATCTTAGACTCAGGTCCAAGTAGTTCAACTTGTAAATAACTGTTCCACACAAACTAATGGTAAAGATGATAAAAAGATTATAGATTATATGAAAACTTATTAGAATTTTGCAACAACAAATTAGCGAAATATTTTCATTGGAAGGAACTGCAATGGGGTCAGACCACAATGAAAATCAGGTTCAAGTTAGCGCCTAAACCAAAAGTCACAATGGAAAACGCAAACAAATTTGATTTGCAAAATCCAATACGGAAAGAAAAAATACTGGAATGCAAGGGTGAACTTTAAAACTGGTTTGATACTCTAACAATTGTGTGAAAAAGCCTTGAACTGAACAATGATGAATGCTGGATGTATAATACGTCAGCCCAACAACTTCAAATAATAATCTGTTATGAACTAAACAAGAAGTGTGAGGAAGAAATGGTCCGGTGAGCACTATAAAACTCTATGCAATGGTTTTCCTTCGTACATTAGTATTGGACTCCCAGTTGCTTTTCCATTTTTCGGGTTTTAAGAAACTTACATTACTTCCTTATCTGCAGTTGCTGAATCTTCTCAAAAGTCAGACTGTTACTGCTCTTGGAATTTTGTGTCTCTTTAAAGAGTGGATCGGTAAATCCTTTCAACTTTCTCAAGTTCAATGTTACTTTATTTAGCTTATCGTAATTCACTACAAAGATTTGACCAACTTGATGAGATGAGATTATTATCTGGTAAGGAAATATTCATTTCGTCCCGAAGGTTTTATCAGTTAGTTCTAGTCAAATGTCCCAATCTACATTATCTGATGCAATTTTATGTGAACTTTGCAAATTAATTGTTTGTGTTCCATACTGACGTCTTATGTAGCCACCTGTTGTGAACTGATTGGCAGAAATCATACCCTGACTAAAATAAGGGATCGCTTTGTAGGACACATTCTTAGACATAGAGGAATCGTAAATTTAGCATTGGAGGGAAGTGTCTGGGGTAAAAATCGCAGAGGGAGACCAAGAGACGCGTATAGTAAGCAGATTCAAGTGGATGTGGGTTGTCGTTGTTATGAGGAGATGAAAAGGCTTGCTCAGGATAGAGTAGGGTGGAGAGCTGCATCAAACCAGTCTCCGAACTTAAGACCATAACAACAACAACAATCATTCACGGTTGCGAAATGCTTTTTTTTTTTATTATTTAAGACACGTTTCGCCCTTGTACGTCATCGTCAGATTATCTAAAGACATAAAACAATATTGTGAGGCGGATGAACAGCATACAATGTAAACGTTTGAAAATATCTAACAGCTTTGTTTCCAACCTTAGATAATCTTATGATACTTCACAAGGGTGAAAATCTTTCAGTAAAATAGATTATTTCCATAACATCTTTTGTACAAAAGGGACTGTGGAGTAACTGTTAATACGATTACTATTGATGGCAGAATTGAAAACATCACGAAAGACATTTTTAAAAATTCTAACCAAGGTTCCAAATCCAAATTTTCGAAATTATAGCATCAGTATAGTCTTAGTAGCATCGTTAAAAGATTTTCCCTTATTTCACTCGCTTATTGGTTCAATTTTCAAAAATATCGAAACACTTGTTTTTACACTTCCAACCAAAAATCTAAATCCCAAGTTATGTATTTCTTAATTCAAAATTGCTTGAATAGAAACGTATTTTCTATAAACCGTTCATCCCCTATTTCACCCCCTTAGGGATGATAATATAGAAAAATCGCGAAATTCATTTCTTTCTTTTTGGCATCTTTTTTGTTAGTTTTTCTTTTCAATCTCAAATATGCACTTATTTTTCTTTATTCATACGCTTGTTGCTGACTGACAGCTAAAGATTGTGCATGACATATCGCTGTATATAACCTCTTTGCTATTATATTGTCAAAAGTCATCGCTGGTTTTCAGTCCGAATTTTATAAAGCTGATGACTTTCAACCACAATATCTGCCACCTTCATATAGCTATCGACATGGAACTGCTATGGTGTACAATGGGAGACTTTGTACTACAAAAACACAAAGAGATCGTTCGTCTCTATTGTGTAGTTTTTGCTGAAGAGCAAAATATTGAGACCTACAGGCAGAATTTTATATAAATCGGTAAGTTTGAACTTCCATATATTCCACCCCCTTGTCGTTATCAACTTTCTGCTACCATAGTGCACAACGGGAGACTGATACCTACTACCACACGCAAACACTATTCGTTTGCGACGCGTAATTTTGGCTGCAGAGTGAAATATAGGCACAAACACCTCAATTTTTATATCTATTAAGATTTTCGAATTCTTAATATACAAACATCTCGAGTGTTAAAGGCCATTAAAATATATTCATTGGGGTATTTCAAAAATATGTGGAAGAGTGGGCATCTTCTTTTTTTTCCTGGTCCTTCTGTCCTTTGCGCACGTCCTTTGTTCCGTAATAAAGGAATCGGAACCAAAACAATCACTTACGAAAGAACCGATTTACAGGATAAAAAAAAAGATAAAAAATGGTCTCAAGCCAGAACGTATTTGATTCCCCTGCAGCCTATATTTTCAACTTCGCAACTGAATTTATTTAAGTGCCCTGTAAACAAATGTCGAATTCGACCAGTGATTACTTTCCAACGATCTTGTTGTCACGGCAACTGATTTGTGTTTTTGAATTAGACCAGTAATTCCATTCCAACAATCTTGTTGTTATCACGGCAACTGATCTTTGCTTGTAATTTCAGACTTTGCAGTTTATGATGCACGGGCCGACCCTGCGCCAGCTGGTGCGGCTGTTGGGTGAGACCAAAGCGCAGCACAACCAGGGGGAGCACAACGAGAGCACGAGGCGCCGATGCAGGAGGCGCGTGCAGCGGATCTACAAGGTGTTCCAGGTCAGGGCCACACGTACAAGTGCACTCATTAGGTTAACGTGTTCGGGACGTAGCGGCAACAAGTAGACACGAAAGGTGGGGCCTGTGGCAAAATTCAAGATGGTGGCCGGGGAAAACCCGCCGCTGCCGCCATCGCCTCTGCAGGTAGGCCTCCGACAGGTGCGGACTCGTCTGTATGACTTGCGCCAGCCTGCCACCACTCCCAACCGCCCCCACCAGCCACCTGTCTCGTACCCACCACCCCCAATTCATTTTATTAAATTTGCATATCAACTTAATTGTGACAACCTATGTTTTTATCAGTAACAAGGGCAACCCCATAAGTGGACATTTGCGTGAGCACAGCCCCTGCCCCCGCCACAGCCCCAACCCCAACCCACTGACAGGCCTTAAGTTTGCGGCAGTAGTGGTGGGGGTGGTGGCGTGGGCGGGTTTTTCCCGGCCGCCATCTTGAATTTTGCTGCAGTAGAGTCAAAACGTAACTACTGCCATAATGTGCATACCTTTTAAATAAGAAATAAGTAAATAAAAACGAATAATATTGCTGTCAATAACTGTCAGTTACATTCACCAAAAATAATAAAATTTTATTTTTGCATTCATGCTCAGAACGGTCGGCTACGGCTGGCACAATGAATTACCGCAACAGCAAGCTTAGTGCCAGCACTTGCAGTCGAAAAATAACCTCTACAGTCGCTTACAAGTAACAGGAGGAGAATGCAGTTTAATGTGCGATTAGGCCACGGGACAATTGGGAAACTGAAACCTGTAATTTACAAACTGGAATTGAAACACCTTTCTGCATATCCACATAGCGATAGTAGCTCGCAACCAAGCGATAGAAATGACAGCCACAGCGGCAGTGAAATAGCCATGGACACTAAAGGTCCTTGCTGAGGTGCGCAAGGTCTTTCGACGTTGGGAGTTCGAGTCCTGCCTTGGTAATGGGTGTGCGTGTGTTGCTCTTAGGATAAATTAGTTTAAGTATTTTGTAAGTTTAGGAACTGATGACCATGGCAGTTAGATACCATAACTTTACCTACATGTGAACTGACGCACTTTCCTAATGGAACCTATTCCCAACATCAGCTTTCCCAATGTTGAAGTCAGTGTGCAGCGGAGCAAAACGCGTTAACGCCAATTGCCAGGTGTGTAAGTTTAAGGCCCTTGTAAGAGCACGTAGGTCTGGGTCACATCTGACCATCGGCTAACTGGTCATACGAAGCTAGCAAGAAAGAGAGGCCTGGGCACTCAGCCAGGTCAGGTGATAAGGGTACTGCTGAGGCACACGATCACATATTTGACTGGCTGACTCTGGGGTACAGCCCACTGTCTCTTAGAGCCCAATGAGCCAGCAACGCGATCATGTTGGCTTAGCACCATTCTTAGCACGTGATGTGGATGATTGTCCAGACAACACCATCTTTAGAGAAGGCCTCCACACCGCCGTGCTACGTTACCCAGAGTAGGTCGCGATCGCGTACCTCACTGGCCAGCTGAAGTGACGCCATGGGCATAGTGTCGAAGCGATCTACAGACCCACCAAGAAGGTAAGAGAATACTTGAGATCAGCAAAAGAAGCACGTCACCCCTTAGCAACACCTGGGGTATACAAAATTCCTTGCAGCTGTAGTCAAGTATATATTGGAATAAGTAAAACCTGCTAACTGAACATAAAAGGAACTGTCTTCTGGGCCACACGGAAAAATCGGCAGTAGCAGTACATGTTTTTCAACATGGGAACCATGAAATAAAATTTAATGAGACGAGCGTTTTAGCGAGGACATTACATTATCATGTACACATGTATAGTGAAACAATTGAGATTCACAAACACCAGAATAACTTTAATAGCAAAGAACAAGGTCTGACGTTAAATAAAATATGGATATCGACATTGCACCAATACGTTGACACACGATTACTTTTAATCGAGAATGACATTGTCATCCAAAGCTAGCCTCATGTGACATATGGTGGTGCCATCTATGCCCTCTATAAATGGAAGAACCCCTCAGACCACAGTGGCAATAGCTGGAACACCCTGGAAGATGTCTCCCGCAGTTGGAGACGAAAAGTCGGGAGGAAGTTGTACACCTGGAGCTTGGCATCCCAGCCCAGAAATTTTACCTGAAGGCAACGCCGGCCGTGAAAGTTTAAATTGTACAATTTAACAACTTTGTTGCCAATCCTACAGACAATTGTACCTCTAAGTGAAATCTTATTAATTTTCACGATTGTGTTAGACCAGTAAAATGATTCTACTTTTCAGTTAATATCTCTCCGAAAACAAAATAACAAGTACTTCAGAAAAGAAATTATTTTAGTTTTACTTGTGGTAAATAAAACAGAAACACCTTGTTTTTCTTTAATGCCTGGAGGCTTTTCTATTTTGTTGAATGGGCTCTGTTTTAACCAGTTACAGTTGCTAGTGCCCGAGTGACTCCTTTCAATACTTTCCCTTCACTAACTTTTTAAGCTGATGTTAAAAAATAAATGTAAAATAAACCTCCTCCAATTTAGACCTAAAAAATGAAAGTTTACTTAATCTCGTAGTCCTCTTTAGGAGTGAGCGACTTAGTAACACTAGGCCAAAAAAATTCTTTTCTCCCAACCAAACTTATGTCACTCTAACCCTAATTTAGGGTTATTCGTAAGTACATCAAATTAATTTTATTGGATAGAAAAGCTATGTTCTTTAAAAATCGGTCACTTTCAGTAAGTGGGTTGATCTATATATTAATAGGGAAACTCTTGGTAAATAAGGAATTATTTATATATATGCAATTCATAGACTAGAGACACGTCAAATTGTTGCCAGAGAACTCCCAGCAGGATTCTCTATCAAACCAATCGACTGCTCTATCTAAAACGCATTGCCTGTTCCCTTCAGGATAAAGTTTTTTTAACACCATTTAACTTAAGAGCTAACATTAAATTGCCATCCATAGCCTTTCCTCTTATATCTTTCATACAGTATAAGTCCAACCCCTCCCCCCTCACAAACACATTTTTTGCTTTAGAAATCATGTGTAGTTTTGGGGTGCGCCACGCCCCCCCCCCCCCCCCCCCTCTGACCCACACAAGACCAAAATCCTGGCTTTGCTGCTGCATTGCTGCATTGAACTGATATGGTATTTGTTACATTATGTAGCAGCGTATGCTTTCTGCGAAAGATGATTTGCAAATTTCTGAAGATTCTTTAGAATTTTAGAGGACCTAGCAACACAGTGTTTTCCCTTCCTGAGCTACCACGTATGAACACCTGGTGTTTTCCTCGACCCCAGTAGACAGAGCGTGACTCCCGTCTCTGCACGATCTGATGAGAGATTCGCTAAATCTGGTCTATATCTTGAAGAGGTCCACCACGGCTCAGGTATTCTAAATATGCTTCATTTTAGTATGGTGGGCTTTCTTTAGGGAATTCACATAAAGTTATCTGCTATATGTGAGATTCATCGAGTCTTTCTTGTCCCACTGAATAATTTATTATCTTTGCTACTTATAAATTTAGAGTGTCTGCCTAACAATATCTATTCCCCAAACAAGCCTGACCCCGTCATGCCATACACCTCCTCTAATACTATGACAACACAGCCTTCCTTCCCCTGCTCCTCCATCCACCACTCTCCCATCTTCAAATACCTCAGTTCACCCTCGACCTCCCCCTCTGCTGGAAACCTCCAAACAGACCGACTGTCTTAAGTTTATGAATCTTCTCTCCAGTCTGGCATAGAGCCTCCAACCTTTTACCATCCTATACACCTGCCAATTCATCATGCGCCCTGCCCTTTGCATCTTCACCTGGATTTCCACCTCTCCCACCTACTATAAGTCCCAGAGCATCACACTCACCACCTCACCTAACGCATTCGTCACCCCTGCCCGAGACAGATGCTACATGATATCACCCCCTTCCCCCATCTTCTGAATTAGTTGACGCAATGAGCAAGATCTATTCCCACAACCCACCGGCCTATCCTATCCCTATCGACCACTATATGGATCCACCTGTCACCTCCATATGCTCCACATCCTCTCCCAGGGTAACTTGCTCCACCTCCCCCTCCTGGGCGACGTCCTCTGTCCTGACATCTATCCTTCCTACCGACTGTATCCTCTCCCCAACCTCCCTTGTAGATATAGCGCCCCCTCCATTCTCCATATCTTTCCCCACACTTGGATTGCCCTCCCCCTCCTGGAGTCGTTATGCTCCAAATCCCATCTACACTCTCCCTACTCCTCTCCTTCCACACTTACCCCGCCATGCACATCCCTGTGGAGGTTCTATCAGTGCAGTGATTTTAATAAATCCATCGTTAGTGTTGTGCAGTGCTTCATTGACACTTCCACCAGTAGCAGGACAAGTACACCTGTGTTGTTTTTAATCAAATCTCCATCTTCATGTTCTAGTGACTGTGCCAGCATTCACGTTTTTAGCCACCACAGCCGATTTTAAACTGCCTTGATGTTTTTATCAAACTTCTATGTTATTATTTTATTCTCCGACGTTATTGCGTTGCCAATTTTTAAATTCTGTCATTTAGCAAGTCCATTACATTGCTTCACCGCAATGGTGGAGGGGCTGAGCACTTTAAGGCGCCCTTGGTGCGAAGCAAGTGCTCGCTTACCGTCAGAAGTTCGAGTCCTCCCTCTGGTATTGGTGTGTTCGTTATCCTTACCTTTTTAAATTTTAATTTCAATCACCTAATTGGAACAGATAGTCAGCGAACACAGGCCCTCGTCAGCCAAGAGTAAACAACGACAATTAAAAGGAGTGTGCAAAAATAAAGGAATAGTGACAAAAACAGAAGATAAAAAATTTAATGGTGTCATTGTAGAATAAGTAATATATGAGTTCATATGGAGAAAACAACGTAGTATTTGCAGATGAAAGCAGTGACAATGAAGAGAAAAAATGAATGTAACAGACTTGGAGACAGTGCAACATGTAAAAGGCGTCAGATGCCACTGCCAGCCCAACGGAGCTATAAAACTACAGTAAATGAAAAGAAAGATACACCATGTGTGGGCAGTGGTTTTGGCTTTCACTGCTCATAAAATAAAATACCACACCTTAATAACGACATATTCACGAAGCACTCACTAAAACACTGAGATGGGTGGGGAAGGGGGAGGAGGCAAAACTGGCAGAGGGTGATGGAAAATCACGATAAAAAACACACAGGGCGTTGGCTGCAGGTTGGTTTGTTCGCTGTTTGTTTTAAAACCAGACTTAGATTAAAAACATTTTATCATAGCAAGAGAATGTAGATACATGATGGTGGTGAGTGATGGGGAAGGGAGCTAGGAGAGGAAATGGGGGCAGGGGTGGGAGGAGGAAAAAGGGGAGGGGACAGAAGGAAGGACCAGAGGGCTGGGAGGAGAGAAACGAGGCGGGATGTCCCAGTAAGCAGGGAGAGGCAGGACGCGGGAGATGTGCCACAGGGAAAGGCAGAGGAAGGAGTGGGCAGGACAAAATGGGGAAGAAGGGAGCCCAGTGAGAGGGACATGAAGGAGGAGGAAGTTGGAGGATCACAGCTGGCAGGAAGGGTAAATTGTCAGTGTGTAGGGCAACATCGAGTGAATATGTAAAAAAAAAAAAAAAAAAAAAAAAAAAAAAAAAAAAAAAAAAAAAAAAAAAAAAAAAAAAAAAAAAAAAACCTTTCCTGTTAATGTCTGGACCAGCGTGTTGGCTAAGGGACCAATTGTGGAAAATCTGGCCCCCTATATTTTATATGGACAGTGGCTGCAAAACCAGGTAGCAGTGAAAAATAGTTTCCTTAGCATAAGTTAGTTTAAGTTGTTTGTAAGCCTGGGGCTGAAAACCACAAAAGGTAAGTGCCTTAGATTTATAAAGTTTTGAACAATTTTTACATTGCTTCACCACTTTTAACACTGTAGACACGTTCAGCTGAAGAGAGGCGTAGGATGCCACTGCCGGCCTGCCCCAGCGGAGCTATAAAACTTCAGTAAATGAAAAGAAAACTAGCATGAAGGGGTTGTCAGTTGGTTTCACATGATGGATGTGAGTTGGTTTCACCGGGCAGGTGGTGGAGGTGGCGACCCTGGTGGACTGGCTGACGTCACCACTTCAGTCGCGCGTCCTGCTGGGAGTCGACCACGGCGGCCGTCAGCTGCCTCTGCCCATGTGGCTGCCTGCGGCCGCCTACCAGTCACCCGCCTACGAGATACTGTACGCGGCGCAGTGCGTCGCGCTCACTGTCTCCGCCTTATGCATGTTCTTCATAGACATGTTTTTCATCCACATGATGCAGGTGATTGGCGCAGAGTTAGAAGTTTTAAGCGACAACTTTTCTGCTTTGCACAAGGTGTATGACCAAAGTGAAAAAGGCAAAATTCGAGGAACAATTGACGAACGTCAGAACAAGGAGGAATCTCCGTCTGCATCCTGTGCTCACATTTACATAGAAAGCGTCTCAGATGAACAGATGTACCGCCAGTTAGCACAGCACGTTCGACATCATCAGGCACTTCTCAGGTTAGTAAAAATGTCTTTGAAATGATTGCATTTCCAATAACTGTTATTGAATTTATGGTTTCATGATGAAAATGTACAAATCTTGTATTTGATCATTTTGTGTCTCGTTTCCGCCGGTTGTCCTTGGTGTCGGTGGCTGAGTAGAGAGAGAAATAGGATGCACGCGTGTGCAGGTACGGAGGTGACCAGCCAGTGGGACAGCAGAAACTAGAAACACTAGGCTACATTAGAACAAGATATATATTTCATATAGATGGCACAATACTTAACTTGGAGAGTAGCAGACTAGTAGATTGTTGATACATAGTTTAGATAGAGGCCTGCCTACTGATGATTCCTAGTGCCTATCCGATAGCCAAGTCTTAACTGGTGCCTATCTGATTCCCAAATGGCCGATGCATTTCAGTGGTGGCCACAAGCGGAGTTGCAGCAGAGGGCGCTCGTTGCTGACGTCGTAAGAACGCCGTGCCGTGCGTGCATGGCGGCGCGCGGCGAAAGTACGCGGCGCGCACTTCATACTTGTGCGACACCATAGATCAGGCATCAATAACACTGTCTTAGATCTGTGACGTGTTCTTAACAATTTTTGGTCTCTGAATTCAAAACTGTTATCATGTCAAGTTTTTAAACTACAGGATACTCTCTCTTTCACTCGAAGTTTATAATAATATTCAAAGTTACATTGTGTTTATACAAATAATAAAAACAAAGATATTAGGGTACAAATTTTCGTTTACAACGGGGACATTCTCGCTTGATGCGCCAACATACTGACATTCCATCTACCTTGATACCTTGCCTCCATGACATACAGATGTTGGTGGATTCTCTCACCCTGTTTTCTGGAAAATTAGGATGCTGGCTATGTAAGAAATGCAGTTTGACATTCATGCTACAGCCAAGTTTTTTAAAGTGAATCTTCAAGTTTTGCATTGACACTGGTCACAGTATGTTGTATGACAATGTTGGAATTTTGGCAACGACATCATCTTTTTGGGATTCAGTAGTGAAAAAGGCAATTGAAATCCGCTTAACGACGAATTTAATTAATAGAGACGCTGATTTCAATGTTGATAAATCATGGAATTCGGCACTTTCTGTAATAAACGTTATCACAGTGCAGCTCATAGTGATACATCGACATGCCAACACCGATTCATCATAGATTCAACTCGTGCATCATGCACGTCTTTGCCGCCGACCAACGTCTCTGGGGCATATGTATCTGTGGCCACATGCACAGTCGCTCGGTACGCGAATATAAAGGGCCGAAGCGAGCACTAGAGCGTCAGTCTTTCGGCTCTCTCTGAAGATGGCTGCACGTTATACAGCCGAAATATTAAAAGAAGAAAAAGGAGAATTCTTGCAGCTGCACACCCGAAACTTAATGGAACAAGCTTTTTAAAGCTCTCTAAGAGTTGTTGAACTATTTCGACGTAATTCTGGGCTCGTGTATTTCCTGGAAAGTCCTTTGAATGCTAACCAAGCATCCTTTTCAAGTTTCTTTTTACAACTGTAGAAAAAAAAATACTTGACGTGGTAGGAAGAAACTGACTGCAGTTTTAGAATGTCAATTTACCTGTAAAAGAGCCTAAAAATCGAAGTCAACAGAAATGAAGTTACAAATTGTTCACCAGTGTAATCAGTGATTGCATCAGAAACCTACTACAGTAATTTTTGGAGCAACAACCCTAGATTCTGCTGCTGGCGATCCACCACATGAAATTACGTATATAGGGTGTATAAAAAGGATTGCGCAAACCTACACAGTTGAAAGTACACGATAATAGAAGCAATAAAGTCCCAGTAAACACGAGTGTGCAAACAAGCCACTTGTGAGATAATTACGAATGTATGGTTCCATTTCACCACTGACATCGTTGTAAACAGCGTCGTCGTTAGTACACATTAATTTGCAATTTTGACTTTACTGTCTTCCAGGATTGCTTGATGATGTTCTCCTTCAGCAATGTCAGAGTATGTGGTACATGCATGACAGAGCTCTGGCATATTTTGCTGCTGCTCTGAGATGGCATCTAAAGTACACATATGGTCATTGATGGGTAGGTAAAGGCAGAGCTGTACCTTGGCCTCCAAGATCACCTGATATACATCCTTTGGAGTTTTGTGTCTGGGATCACCTCAGAATCGCAGTGTACATCATACCTGTTAACACTGTTGAAGGAGCGGAAAGTTGTACATGCTTGTCAAGATTTCCGAAATTATCCAGTGGTTTAAAAGATGTTGAAATTCATTCCAGAGATGAGCACAGTTTTGCACCCAGATGCTAGGAAGACACTTAGACTACTTCCTTTAACAGGTAAGTCATAAGTGAAGTGTGAACTGAAGGCGATGTAAATCGCAATAGTAAAGTATAAATTACAATTTGATTTGTACTAACTGGGACGAAGTTTACAATAAAGTCACTGAAATGTGAAGTAAATCTCCTTTCGCTGCTAAAGCTGTGCATCGTGTCTGCCGGGTCAAGCCAACACCTCCTAGAAGACAAGGCCTCACAACTGGCCAGCATACGTCATAATGACCAGGCCGCGGCCGCCAGCTTACTGGCTGCCCGGTACGAGGCAGGGGGCGTGCCCCAGCGGACAACCATTCAGCTGGCGGTGCGCGGTGCGGCCTGGTCAGTATGACGTAGGACGGGCTGTTGTGAGGCCTTGTCTTCTAGGAGGTGTTGGTCAAGCACGACCTTGAGGCCGCCTAATCCCTATACCTGCGTTAAAGTTGGAGGGAGCGGGGGGCACACTGACTGCAGCCTGCACTGGAGTTTGTGACACTTGCGGGGAGTGACACTTGCGCGGGAAGGGAATTTGTAGACACTTGCGCGGAGACCCGGACGCTGCAGGTAGTGAACAGGGTGTTCCAGAAGTAGGGATACACCACCCCTACTCCTCGCCCTCCAGCCGCTACCTGTGCCGTATTCAGGGAACGGCCCACCGAGCGAGGTGGAGCAGTAGTAACGGCCCGGAGATATCACAGCCTCATTCAACAGGGAGATAACACGTCACACAAATATAACTCGATTTACAATACAGCACCACGTGAAGAGGAATGTGATGAAATCGGAATTGAGCGCAACTGTTGCTAACTACAATTTCGGATTTACTGCATTTTGAGTCAGAATTCGCATCTATATTCGCATTTATCGCAAATTCGAATTTTACCTGTCCCTAGTAATACCTCTAAAAATAAAGAGCTGATCAAGGCACTAAAAGCAAGGGCAGATCTTTGGGTGTATTACTACAAATAACTAAAACACAATTTGATCGTGGAATTATATACAATCTCATTATAAAGGTTTTTTGTAGGCGGTTTTGAGCAGCTTTTAAATATGTTAGGAATAGCATTATGAAATATAGACAGCTACACCTTATGTTTATTATGAGATATCGATTTCGGCTAATTTCAGGTCACCTTCAAGTCTCAAACAACAGATGTTACTTATGCATTTTTCCAGTGGCACTCATAACCTTTAAGTTTTTACACACGCCGGCCGCGGTGGCCGAGGAGACTAAGGCGCTCCAGTCACGGTCTGCACGGCCACTACGGTCGGGGCCTCGGATCCCCCCTCGGGCATGGATATTTGTGCCTTCCTAGTTCGTAAGTAGTTCATAAGTAGTTTGTAAGTTTAGGGACTGATGACCCCGTAGTTAAGTCCCATAGACTATACAAACATTTGAACATTTTGTTTACACACGACGTCTAACGTTGTTAATCGCGTTAGCGATGAAAACAGAACCCAGAATCTTTGCGTCTAAATGATACATATATTGGTGTAATGTCTTATTTCGAAAGAACAGACGTCACACCAATACATATATAGCTCTCGGTAAAGTGGAACGGTACGATGTCGTTACGTAGCACAGCACAGCCGACTGGAAACGCAGGAGAAGTGCAAACAACGTTCTCTCCTCAGAGGTATGATTAGGTTCGACGTAGACTTCTACAACATACAGTCTACACGGCGAAGATTACACCAAAAAAATTAACGTTTCGTCTACTTTGGTGATAGCAACCAAATTTTAAAATCGTGTCTACTATGTAAAGATGTAGCAACACAAAACGCTCCAAGTCCAAAACTTCACTGATTTTCGAGTTCTGAATTTTTAATATGTTTTTAATGTTATTACAGAAAAAACATATTTGGGACTCACACTACAATTTTCATATGACAGAATTTGTAGGTACATTCACAAGACATAAGACAACGGTTGTGTGCATTCATCTCATGAGAAATATCAATCATTTGTTTTCAGTCTTTACTTCAAATTTCTCTTTTAAGTTTCTTTAATTATTAGTACTTAAATGTGGTTATGAAATAAATAAATTACGTGTATATGTGTAGTCTTATGCGGCCAAACTACTTAGATCATTGGTCGCTAGACTTACACACTACTTAATCTTACTTAAAATAACTTAGGCAAAGTACAAACAAACATACCTATGTCCGAGGAAGGACTCGAACCTCCGACCGGACCGGTCGCGAAATTTGTGACACAAATTACATGTTTGATAATATTAATGCATAGAAGTATGAAATCACGTCAAGACTACTTCCTGCAAAAATTTCAAAAAAAAAAAAAAAAAAAAAAAAAAAAAAATGTGGCACTGAGTTTAGAAAAACAAAATTCTGGTTTATTGGATTTTAATATTTTATCAAAAATTAAATGTTAATACAAGAGATACAGCCATTCAAATTTACGGGCACAATAACGTTTTCCCTTCCTGAGTAAATGAGCTGCTTCTTATAGTTTCAACACCTTTTTCTTGAATGTTGTGAATATAAATCTTCACACAGACTTCTTGAGGAGGAGAGTGATACTAATTGTAAACCACTGCCTATTACCTTAGACCTTTTTGACTGTACTGAACAGGAGTTCCGCGTATTCCGTAATTTATATTTATACAGTTAACAGGCAATGTAATTTATAACCAACTATTGGCTGCCAATTTCGTTTCATTTTTCCTGGAAGTCTTGCAACTTGTTTCTCCCTGTTGGTTTATGCCAAGTTCGGAGTAAAAATGGTTCTATATGACGGTGATGGAAAATAGAAATTATCTTTAGCATTTTTCGGTGTGTGACATTCCCTTACACATTCCGTATTTCATATATTTCTTAGATGTATTTGTAATTCGAATACAGCCAAATCGTTTTGGGGTCTACGAATAAACGCTTTAAGTATGTAAAATACTCATTGACTTATTATTAAGGTTTTTTAATTGAAGGTTTAAGGTTGCATCTCCTATTAAAAAGCATAGTAGCTATTTTTAAATAGATGGAAGTTGCGTGATAGTGGGGTTAACTACATAGCGGTCAATTACATCAACGTATCTGTGCAGGATGCCTAATATATTTATTGCTTGTGCAGGTGTCTTGATATGCTTAGTGTTCTGAATAATATGCTTTTAGGAGGTATGACTGTGGAAAGTCATAGTCTTGTAGTAGCAGAGACTAACTCTCCAAACATTATCACTATTAAAATACCTTTTTGTTTACAGGAGGAACACTCAACGGATTAATATATAGTTAGAACAAGTCGCTATATTGCTCTTCAGCTTGGAAAGGGTTGTGCAATTTCACTGATTTTCGTGTTATGTTGACAGTGTGGAAACTTGACAACAGCAGTGCTAGACTTTTTGGTGGGCCTGTACCCAGGAAAAGCGATTAGCCGCCCCAAGGGCCCCGGGTTCCGTGCAAGTGTCACTCCGCGCAAGTGTCACTCCACGCAAGTGTTCCAACCCCCCTGCACTGAGCCCACCGAGCACAGAATAACATAGAGAGGCCTTATAGTGACAGTGAAATGAAGTTGAGCAGAGAGCGCGACACCCAACAAACATGGCGGCCACAATGAGCAGGAATCGTTCTATTCATGGCGTTATATAAGAAAGCGCTTCTGCACATAGATGCAGAGCTATAGGGGAAGCATGGAGGGGAGGAGCTAAGGCTGAACGCCAAGAGTTGCGCCTGTGGGAGAAGCATTGTGTAACTCGCGACCAGCCACACGCCTCCAGAATGAACATTCCTGGCTGTCATTGCGGTACTGGAGTGGGATGCGCAGAACGGCTGGAAACTGGGCCGCCTTCGTAGCTGACGCCGACTATAGTGCCGCGCGCCACTGCTAGCATCACCTGGCCTCCGACGGCTGCGACCACAAGGTGCTTGGGTCCTTAGATGGTGCATATTAAGGGCCACATCACAAATCTTGATGCATCTGAGTGTCAAAGTAATTTGTCTCTACTTAGAATGTACTGTAGTTTATGACTCAACAGGTATTTATATCTGTTTATGTATTAATTTATCAAATATTTCCTATTTATTTTGTGTCTTTTTATTGGGTAGTATTACTAGTGGGAGTATTATTATGTTAGTCATGAAATTCATGTCAGTTTTCAATAACATTTTTACTGCTATACGTTATTGTAGAATTGATTTATTGTCCTTTGCAACAAAAAATAATAATAATAAAAGTAAATAAACAAATCGACATGTACCATGGAAAGGAAGAAATAAAATAGGGTGTAGCGTTGGAAGGAATAGATGAATATCTTCTCATGTGTAATAAACAATTACAGATGTAAATTCTTTTTTCAGATATTTAAGACGTAATTGCAAATCTCTTCGATGGATAACAAATCAATAGGCTATTATATAAAATAGGAGCATATTTTCCCTCTGTCTGTGCCTTTAACATTTTATAACTCGAGGAGTACAGAACGTATCGTCATGCAGTTTATTTTAATATCTTCTTTACAATACTGCAATAAACATAGACTATATTTAATGTAAATAGGAACTTGTGAAACAACTAAAATAAGAATAATAACGTAGACTCGCTTGCCGATTCTGCACTAGTCAGCTCTCGAGCCCAAATTATGAGACCTAGTCCAGTGTAGATGGTATAGAATTGCAGAATTCACAAAAATCTAAATAAATAAATAAAATACACAAAAATACCCACATTTATCTTTAGCAGACTATGATCTCGCGGCCTCTTTTTTTTTTTTTTTTTTTTTTTTTTTTTTTTTTTTTTTTTTTTTAAATCGTCCTGAGTTCTATACTATGTACTTTGACACAGGTCTCATAGTATACGGTTCAGAGGTCACGAAAGTGCGGAAGTGGTAAACTATTCTCCGTTACTATTATTTTTTTCAATTATTTCACAGTTTCGTATTGACATTTAATATAACGATGAAATTGAAACAAACCGCATCATGATACGGTCTGCAGTTCTCGAGCTAAAGAAGTTTAATGATTACCCGTGCAAAGCGAGGGCGGGCAAGTTAGTTAGTAATAAAATAAATAAAAAGCAAGTCATAATAATTTAATACCGAAAATTGTATCCCAAATTAAGAAATAAAAGTTTGTTTCATTATCTACAACTTTCTCACTGACGAAAATTTCCTGACCACAAAACAAAAAAGTGGCAGGGGACTAACTTTTTCATGTCATAATTTTAATATTTAAATTAGTAGTTTCAATTATTATTTTTATACAAACACAATACGTATTGTACTTGCTAAAAACACTGTTGCATTCCTTCAGTATTCGCCTGTCTGCATGAAAAAAATCGAACTGATGTGTTATACGGCCAACTTTAGATTTGTAGTTTTATAAGTTTTTGCAAACATTTTGGACCAAAATAATAATCTAAATAATAAAAAATTAATTTTAGGAAAAAAAATTAGGTAGTGGTGGGATTCAAACCACTGTCCTCAAGTCTCACAGTCAAACGCATTACCCACTACCAGTGGCGTAGCTGCATTATCAAGGGCCCCGTGGCAAAAATGACATTGGGGCCCTCTTTAAACTAAAAATATACAGATACAAAACTATTTCATCATCAGCTTCTTTCCGGCCACCTAAATACTACTAAGTGAAGTATTACGTGGGATACACCAGATAACTTTTAATCGTACGCTCTAATATAACTGTGTATGTTTGTTTGTTATGCTTTCAAGCAAAGATTAATGGGTGGATTTGGATGAAATTTTGCAGAGGAATAGAGTTAGACCTGGGTAGGACACAGATAAAACGACCCCATGAGATAGTTTTGGAAGTTGCTCCAAACTAGGCGAGTGAAGTTGCAGGCAGAAGTTTCACTGATGACGTGCCGATCAGTAATACAATCCACCTATCCGCTATCCATATTTTCTCTTCTTCTTCACAAATTTCAGAGTGCAATTGGTTACAGCACTTAATTGGGATTCATGATTAAGGAGCACTCCCTTGGAGGTATTCACTACACAAAGAGGAATTAGTATAACAATACTGTTCTGTAATAATACACTATAGAGACTTCATATTCAAATGTGGTCACACCGTGTATTGTCGAACACACTGCTCGTAATTCAGAGCCATTGACTGTTATTTCTCAACTCTGACTTCAACCAACAACACGCTAATAGTGGCGCGCTACACGTCTCAGCGGACAAGCAATAGACTTTGTTATGGTTATATACTGAGGTGGGAATAATTTTGAATTTCACTTCGTGTCTTTGAGGTTTGTTGGTCTAGGGTAAAGTCGAAAATCCTCCATTCAACTAAAATATAGAGAAGAACGTCGATTATCCAAAGTAATTGGGAGACATGGACGTTCGAAAATCCGGTGTATATAGATAATCGTACTGTACACTTCTATTTACCAACAAGAAGTTTATACAATATTTGAATGTGCGCGATCCTTCACACTGCGCCGATCGGCACGCCGCAACACTTGGAAGTCTGCCGGCCGCGGTGGCCGAGGAGACAGGCGCTCCAGTCACGGTCTGCACGGCCACTACGGTCGGCGGTTCGAATCCCCCCTCTGGCATGGATATTTGTGCCGTCCTAGTTCGTAAGTAGTTCATAAGTGGTTTGTAACTTTAGGGACTGATAACCCCGTAGTTAAGTCACATAAACTATACAAATATTTGAACATTTTTGAACTTGGAAGTCTCAGCTGTTGCTATGAGCAGCTCTGATGCTGCCGCTACTTCTGCAGCTACACCGACTGAAGTGCGCCGGTTGTTGTACACAGCGAGTGGCGGCTTGGCCGGTCAGCTGCGCGTCCGAATGGCGTCCTGTGAAGTGAAGGCCCCAATAGGAAGCTTTGCTCCGCCACGCGGTGACCAATGCGGTTACTATTGGAAAATTGGTGTGAGGGGAGGGAGAGGTGGTGGACGTTAGGGTGGGAGAGTAAAGAAAAAAATTAAAAAATTTCGACGCTTTATTGTAACTTTTTCCGAAGGCAGCTCACGAAGGCCGAGGGGCCCCTTAAGCTCGGGGGCCCCGGGGTATTGCCCCGCCCAGCCCTATGATAGCTACGCCACTGCCCACTACGCTACAGCTGACAGTTGAGTTCCGTTCTTAAATCTCATACTATTAGTGGTAGTTGTGAACTGATGCTAATATGGCACTTGTAGACACTAGATTATCATTTATCGTGCGAAGAACGACGTGGTTTTGTTAATTCTTCAGTGCACCATTGCTTTGAAATGACAACGTTTAAGTTACAGTAAGAAAATCATCAAATACGCAACGCAAGATGGCGTATGCCACAGGGAGTGCTGGGCGAGGAATGTCACGTGACATCTGCAAACGGCTGGTTTTCATTAATTCAATGGAAGGTGTCAAAAGTTCGTTATTTTTGCAAATATCTCTCAAACGATACGCAATATGAAAAAAGCATAAGGGAACGAAGTTGTAGACAATTTTTTCCTCTAGAAATTAGTTTATTCAATTTTCGCGTTAGATGAACGGTTTATTTGCAATTAAAATTACATTACAAAAAGCTTTTTTTGGTATTACTGACGTATTTCTTCTGCGAAATATTTCAAAAAGCGAGGTTCTGCTCTCTGGTAGTCAACAATTATGTCTGTAAGATTTGGTGCCGATCGGTTGACCGGTTCGACCTTAAAAGTGGGAACACGTTACAGCCAGACAGACATCGTCAAATCGCCGTTATTTTTGCAAATATCTCTGCAACGAAACAAGATATGAAAAAAAAAACATAATTGAGCTACGTTGTAGAGAATTTTACCCTCTACAAATTAGGCTATTCAATTTTCGTGTCAGATGAACGGTTCGTTTGCAATTACAATTATATTACAAACTGCTTTTTTTGGTATTACTACGATATTTTTCTTCCGAAAAATTTGAAAAAGTTCTGGTCTCTGACGACGTACAATTACGTCTGTAAAATGTGGTGCTGATCAGTTGAACGGTTCATCTTAAAAACAGGGAACACGTTACGGACAGACGGACAGACAGACGACATACATCCCAAAATCGCCATTATTTTTGCAAATATCTCTGAAACGAGACGAGTTATGAAAAAACATAACAGAGCAAAGTTTTAGAGAATTCCAGAATGAAACTTCACTCTGCAGCGGAGTGTGCGCTGATATGAAACTTCCTGGCAGATTAAAACTATGTGCCGGAACCGGGACTCAAACCTGGGACCTTTGCCTTTCGCGGGCAAGCGCACTACCGACTGTGCTATCCCGACACGACTCACGATGCCGCCTCACAACTTTACTTCCGCCAGTACCTCGCCTCCTACTTTCCAAACTAGTGCTAGTCTTGCGTGTTTGCAGGATAGCTTCTGTGAAGTTTGGAAAGTAGGAGGCGAGGTACTGGCGGAAGTGAAGTTGTGGGGCGGCATCGTGAGTCGTGTCGGGATAGCACAGTCGGTAGTGCGCTTGCCCGCGAAAGGCAAAGGTCCCAGGTTCGAGTCCCGGTTCCGGCACACAGTTTTAATCTGCCAGGAAGTTTCATTTTAGAGAATTGTCTCCTCTACAAATTCGATTATTCAGTTTTCGTGTCAGATGAGTGCTTAAAACGTTATTTTCCTTTAAATTTCGAGCTGTCAAAAAACTGTCGCAAAGGCCCACTTTTAGTGTTACTAGCGTAACCTAAAGTGGGCCAATATGGTATTTTTCCCCCTATTCTAAGACGTTCAAATGACAGTGTAACTGAGGCGATCGCCATTTGCAGAGCTACGCATTTATCGGCCCAGCTCCGTTTCTACTGCCACCCAAGATGGCTGCCGTGACTTCGCTGGCTGTACGCTGATGTTGTTGGTATAGCCTCTCTATGTTGTTTGTGCTCGCTGGCAGAGCCCACTGCTTGACCTCCCTCGCCTTGCGCTGAATTTTCCTGGAGACAGCGGTTGCGCCTGTATCCCCTTCCGAATGTGATCACCAACACAAAATGTATCTCAATACTTTTACGTGGCTTTCAGTCTGCCGATATTTTACTGATAGTCTTCATGTGCATTTAAACTGCTTACCGGTATGAGATAGCTCACATGAAATTATCTAATTTTGGAATATTTTCCCACTCGAACATCACGGATTTCGAAGAAATTTTATGTGAACAATCGTTCACGTCCTCTATGAACGCTGTTGAACTATCGTCGAAATAATACTGGGTGAGTGTAATCACTTGTTTGACTTCATTCGCAAATTTGCGCATAGCAAGCGTGCGTTTCTAGCGAATTTGAGGTGTTACATCTCGGCCAAGCTTTTGTTAGAATAAATGAACAATGAAGGTGGTAGATGAGTTTTGTTACTTGGGTAGTAAAATAACATGCGATGGTCGCAATACAGAGGATATAAAATGCAGAATGGCAATGGGAAGAAAAGCATTTTTGAAAAAGAGAAATTTGCTAACATCGAATATTAAGGTGGGTAGATCGCATAACTAATGAAGAGGTACTGAATAGAATTGGTGAGAAAAGGAATTTTTGGCATACCCTGACTAAAAGAAGGGATCGCTTGGTAGGACACATTCTGAGACATCGGGGAATCGTAAATTTAGCATTGGAGGGAAGTGTGTGGGGTAAAAATCGCAGAGGGAGACCAAGAGACGCGTATAGTAAGCAGATTCAAGTGGATGTGGGTGCCGTTCTTATGAGGAGATGAAAAGGCTTGCTCAGGATAGAGTAGGGTGGAGAGCTGCATCAAACCAGTCTCCGGACTGAAGACCATAACAACAAATGAAATCTGGCCACCTTGTGCAACTATAAGCGTTCTCCTAGCAATAATGAAGAGAAGAATTTTATGAGTCATATTCAGCCATAAAATGTTAAGCAAAAGGCTAGAAAATAAATCAGCGCGAGAAAAAATTTCAAAGTTCGGGTATGGGACTGGAGGTATGACGAACGTGAAACTTGGTATGTAGCAATCTAACAAGGTTCTCAAATATAAAGTTTCATTATTTACCTCTTTCCTATACCGAGTAAATTTATTTCAAATTTGCACATTAAGTCAAGTGAGTATATCTGTCAGTGTTGTTTTGACGATCGCTGAGTATTACCATTGTTTGTACCTTCTGAATAGTATTTTTCTATCCTTCTTTTTGATCCGGATTTTGGACCGGCTCTGTCGATGTTAAAATATAATTTTTTTATTTATTTTTTATTTATTTCCTTTTTCTTATTTAGTACTTTTTCTTTCTATTCTTAGTAATTCACTGACATTGTCAATAAATTCTCTCTCATTTTGTTCCCATTGCTTAGTAATGCTTCTTTGTATGATAATTCTCGAAGCAGAGTACAACACATAATGGAACATTGCAGGTTTTCCATGGTATCTAGTTTCCAAGGCGCACTTTCTGTTTCGTGCAAACGATGCATCTGCGCATTAACGTACTTTTCTGCGAATTTTCATTCACAATAACACCTGAAAAATGTCTCCCTGTGAAACTCAGAGGATTCTCGCCGTCGTAGCGCCATCCCATATGAGCTTTCTTCCTTTCAGTGGTACGTTTTTCTACAAACTCCCTTACGAAAGATAGTTGAAACTTTGAGAGTGCCATTTTTCGCCCTGTTACCGATCCGTGGATAGCATGAGCATTAAAGATGCACAAAATCGAAATGTGAAAAAAATATTTGTTGTACTATTTCACAGTCTTACGGATTGATCCCACCAAGCTCACAATCAGTAACATGTCACAATGGTTTACTGAGCCCTAACTCGAATTGTAAGGTTTTCCTTTTCTTTTTTCTTTTTATTATTTATTTTTATTTATTTATTTATTTTTTTCACCAGTATTTCCTTAGTCTTCTGTGTTTCAACCATTTGTGGTGTGAGACGTGTGGTGAACATCAATAGCTCTCTCTTATCGCACCATTTGGTAGCAAGGATCTTGTCAGTGGATATAAACTCAGTTTATCGTCGTTCTAATTTCTCCTGCTGTTTGGGCATGTTGTGCCTATTCCTACGAACAATGCTAGAAGCGACTGTTCCATGGTTTTGAAGCCAGAGGAACAGGTATGCACTGGAGTAACGATTATCGACAAACAGAATACGGCCCTTTTCCAAATATTGTCCCAGTATAACGTGGATTCCGAATTACGGAGTAGCATCGCATTTTTACTTCGACCATATAGCCAGAGGTGAAATAAGTGAGTGGGGATCGATCACACGACTCTGCGACCGAGCCACACAGGAATAAATTATGTTTCAGTTATTAATATACTTCAGCATTTTAGGTATATGTAAATACTTATTTATTATTCATATACATTGTTATGTTGTTATGGTCTTCAGTCCGGGGACTGGTTTGATGCAGCTCTCCACCCTACTCTATCCTGAACAAGCCTCTCCCCATAAGAACGGCAATCCACATCCATTTGACTCTGCTTACTACATGCGTCTCTTGGTCTCCCTCCGATTTTTACCCCACACACTTCCCTCCAATGCTAAATCCACGATTCACCGATGTCTACATTACAAATTCCTGAACTGACAAGATAAGAAATTAACCCTCTAGATACAGAGCAGCGGCTTAGAATGCCGCAACAACAGGTTTCACGGAAGTACATGTTGGTCACGAGTGAGTCGCCTCACTTTCTGTACGCAGGAATTCCGAGGCTCCCTCTTCTCCCGAATAGTGCAATTGTTTGTTCCCTTTTTACTTGTACACTGGTGGACAGAAGTATTCACACATCTGGATATATCATACGCACATTTAATGCTTAGACAACTTATAACATTTATGAATACAAGTGACAAAATTGCAACAATCTGTTCGCCATTTATATCCACCAGAATCACGGAGTTCCTCGAAGAAAAATGGCCCTATAAGCCCACTGAAACATAATCCTTATTACTACCTCCAAAAACTTAAAGTCTTAGCTGTACTGTGATTATAAACGGTCATAAGTATTCACCACACAGCCATCTTGCACTGTTTGATTTAGCTAACCACATCTAATAACGCGTATTCATTCCCTTGCTTCTAATCACATCTTCAGCCAGTCCTACATTGATTGTACTGATAATGCTGCGCCAATCTATTCTTGAACGATCACTTCCTTCAGTTGTGTTTTACTGGAAATATGATTTTTTTTATTTTTTTATTTTTTTTTTTTTTTTTTACTTCTTTCTAAATCGTACCACAAATGTTCAACAGGGTTTGTTTCTGGGGACTGAGATTGTGTTTGTAGGTTATTATACAAAATCCACAAATGTACATTGTATGCTGTATGTTTAGAATTATTGTCCTGTTCGAAGTTGAAGTCCTTATTCAAAGCTAGTTCTTCAGCACTGACTTTCAAAATTATATTTAAAATATCAAAATAAACTGTTCCATAGTTCCATCACGCCTGACGTAGTCATACACCGCCATTAACTCGGTATTTCGTCTTCTCTACACTAAAATATGTCCTTGGTTCACATATTGATTTGGAAATTGCAAACTTTTCTTCCTATATGCCTTGCTTATATGGGAATGCTTTCTTGGAACTCAAGCTTTGTAGCCGACTTGATGAAACATCCTCCGGGCAGTCTTCTGGGCGAATTCGTTTCCCACAAATCTAGAGTGTTTGTGCAGCAATCTCTGATGAAATTACTTTAGGTGTTTTCTTAATAATCCTTAGAGTGTACCTCTCTTCACTTTCTGAAACATGACTTGGTCTTCCAACACGATGCACATTTACCAAAGTTTTTGTATTTTTGTACTGCACACTGTGTAACGGCTATTTCGGCATATGACTTGTCTTCTTCATACAACGTTACCATTATCTTCCTCTCCTCTGGAGTTGTTTCCTTTCTGCTTCTACCAATGTTGTTGTCACTGCTGTATTTGCGTGTTCGGCTTCCTGAACTTCCTGCTGTCTTCACTCAGCGACATTCAGCTTGTAACTGTGGTGATGTGTTTGCCTTGTACTGCCGGTGGGTGAAGACTTCTTTCCGCGTCAAACTACAACACCTATCAGAGTTTCGGTTTCAGGCTTTCAACCAGTGCTTTGGATTTAGATAAAGCGGCGTAATCTTGATTTAAATGTTTCGCTGCAGCCGATTTATCAATATGTCCGAGGCAGCAGTTCCTGTTATGTTTGACCAGACGGGTGTTGACGCTTCTGTTTGTTGTGCCTATACACGGTGTTACAAAAAGGTACGGCCAAACTTTCAGAAAACATTCCTCACACAAAGAAAGAAAATATGTTATGTGGAGATGTGTCCGGAAACGCTTAATTTCCATGTTAGAGCTCATTTTAGTATTTCTCTTTCAATGTAAATTGAAATAATTCGTGCAGACAGTTGTCAAAATACAATTGTTTCGTTAGTATATACTTTACTTCCTCGATTCATCGCCAGTTGGCCCAATTGAAGGAAGGTAATGTTGACTTCAGTGCTTGTCTTGATTAGGCTTCATGTTATTCCACCTACGCTCACTGGAGCAAGTTATCATGATTTCATACGGGATACTCTACCTGTGCTGCTAGAACATGTGCCTTTATAAGTACGACACAACATGTGGTTCATGCTCGCTGGAGCTCCTGCACATTTCAGTCGACCTGCTCGTACGCTTCTCAACAACAGATTCGCTGACCGATGGATTGGTAGATGCGGACCAATTCCATGACCTCCACGCTCTCCTGACCTCAACCCTCTTGACTTTCATCCTCAACCCTCTTGACTTTCATTTATGGGGGAATTTGAAGGCTCTTGTCTACGCACCCCCGGTACCAAATGTAGAGACTCTTCGTGCTCGTATTGTGGACGGCTGTGATACAGTACTCCATTATCCAGGGCTGCATCAACGCATCAGGGATTCCATGCGACTGAGAGTGGATGCATGTATCCTCGCTAACGGAGGAGATTTTGAACATTTGCTCTAACAAAGTGTTTGAAGTCACGCTGGTACGTTCTGTTGCTGTGTGTTGCCATTCCATGATTAATGTGATTTGAAGAGAAGTAATAAAATGAGCTCTAACATGGAAATTAAGCGTTTCCGAACACATGTCCATATAACATATATTCCTTCTTTGTGTGTGAGGAATGTTTCCTGAAAGTTTGACTGTATCTTTTTATAACACCCTGTATAAACTTGTCCACAACTGCCGGGAATGTCAGAGACATCTGGTGTAGCCAGTGTATGTCGCTTATCTTTTGCGGATCTCAAACATTATTTTCATGGTGGGTCTGAAAACAGTCTACACATCGTAATTTTCCAATGCGATCAGTGATTTTACTCATAAATGGTAGGACAACTTTCCCCTTTGGTTGGTGTCATTCCTCGTCCTTCCTGATTGTCTAGGGCGTAGTGCACGATGTTATTCTTCTTAAAGGTCTTGCTACGGTGTTTAATCTCATCATGTAAGCATGCTAGTTCACATATTCTGTGCCCTCTGTTTATAATGTTTCAATCACGCCTCTTTAGAATCCTTTTGCAGACAGATAATTATTAGCGCATGTGTCTTTCCTGTAAACCTTATGACCCAGTGATCGGCCATCTCGTTTGTGTACCGTCACACCTAAAAGTTTAGTTGACCATTGCTTTCCTTTTCCAGAGTGAATTGAATTCTAGGATTGATATTATTCAGATGTAACAGCTACTCTTCACCGTGTCCTCTTCAATGAGTCGTCTACGTTACGATACCATCTGGCTGGTCTTTTTATGGCTGTCTGCAGGGCCCGTTGTTCAAAGTTCTCCATGAACAAGTTAGCAACAGCCGTACTAAGAGGACTACCCATAGTCACCCCGTCAGTCTCTGCATAAGAAATTAATGTATTTAAAATAAGTTGTTGTGAGGCAGTGTCTGGATAATGCCAGAGTGACACTAGGAAAAATATCCGCTATGCATGTGATAGCTTCGTTCACCGGGATTATAGTAGTAACGATACAAGATCAAAACTGACCAGGATATCATCGGGGTCCACATTTAATTCCTTTATAGTATCGATGAAGAGTTATGAATTCTTAATACGTCTGTCAGTTCCGCCAACTTAAGGTTCCATCAACGAGACAAGTCGTCCAGCTACGTCATGGGAGGGAGACCCTATCGCATTGAATATAGGTTTCAAAGGAATCGGCGGTTTATACACCATCGGTAACCCATAGACTGTGGGCGAGTAAGGATCTGTTTTACAGAGATTCTCCTTGTCGTCTGAAGAGAAAGAAGACGCTTTCATCAATTCATTAGTCATTTTTAAAATCTTCGATATCGGATCCTTCTGAAGTTGTTTGTAATACTTGGGATCCAAAATGCCCATGATTTTTTCATGACAATCTTCACTCTTCATTACGATGGTATCGTTGTTCTCATCTGCAGAAAGCACGTTGATGTGCCTCGGTGCTTTCGTTTGTGCCTCTGACAAATTACTTGTAGGTGGACTACGTGTACGTAGAATTCTAGCTGTTTCCATTCTTAAAACATCAGCGGACTGCTGTGAAAGCTGACGGATACCTGCCTCAACATTTTCCACAATATCTTCCATAGGGACCTTCCGGGCCTCACTGCGAAATTTCCACCCTTAGCAAGTACTGAAACTTCATTTGCAGTCAAAATTTTATCTGACAGGTTAATAACATTCCAAGAATTATCTTCCATTATACCTTCCGACAAGTTCTTCTGTCAGCTATCAAACTTCCTCTGTCTAGTCAGTGCAATATCTGCGCTTACGTCCATATTTCTGAAAGTAAGATTGGTAATCTTATTCCAGTCGTCACACTGCATTGTATTACCGAAGAGAGTATGAAGTTGAAATAGTTTGCTGTTGGTTTCCGCCAGTGCTCGTCACGTATGATGTATCCTGTCTCATAACAATGCTGATTTCATACGGCTGTATATTCGATGAGCTTGTGCCGAGAGGAACGTACTCTTCACTTTCAGGAATTTCGAAATAGTTGACGTGTCCTTGCAGCGTAACAACTGCGTCATAAGGTTTAAAGGAGAGACACACACACTGATCGTTATCTTCAAAAAGATTGTGACCACCACCCAAGATTACGAAGAGGCGTGATTAAAACCTTAGGAGACAGGGCCCACAAAATATGTGAACCAGCCAACTTAGATGACGAGATTGAACATCTTAGAGTCACCTGAAAAAGATTTGCTATTCTGACAGAGAGATCGTGCGCTACACCCTAGACTGACAAGCAGGACGGACAAGGAACGATACCAACCCTAAGGGAAAGTGTTTCTACCATATATCAGAAAAGTCACTGATAGCACTGGAAAAATTTTAAGCGAGTACGATATTTAAACTGTTTTCAGACCCACCACGAAAATAGAAGAATGTTTAAAACCCGCGAAAGATCAGCGACATCCCCTGGCAACACCAGGTGTCTATAAAATTTCCTGTGTTTGTGGATAAGTTCATATAGGCACAACCAAAAGAAGCGTCAACACCCGTCTGGTCGAACATAAAAGGAACTGCCGCCTCGGACACATTGATAAATCAGCTGTACATGTCTATCAAAAAGGTGGCCAAGAAATAAAATTTAGCGAGACGACTGTCATAGAAAAGAAGTCGCATTATTATTCGCGTATGTAAAGAGAGGCCATTGAAATTTTTAAATATACCAATAATATTAAGAAAAAACTGGAATGTTTTAAACCTAATAAGATCTGGATGTCAACATTGTAGCAACAGCATAATAATCGATTAATTTCAATCGAGAAGGTTGGCAATAGCACAATCGACACCACGTGACTGAAAATGACGCCCTCTGTTTGGCTTGTATATATGGCGACCACCCGCGCTCTCGTTGCAGTATGCAGCTGTAGCTTGGAGGATGCCTTACGTAGTCGAAGGCGAAACGTCAGGGGAAAGTTTTATGTATGAACCACGGCATCTCAGCCCGGAAGTTTAAGTGATTACTTTCAAGTAATAATTAACTGACAGTTGTGATAGTTTTAAGTAACAAGTAAGTAATAGATTGACAATTAATTTAAGTGATAAACAACTTGATTGACAATCATGTAAACTTTTAGAAAATCACAGAATGGAAATTGTATGACGTCACAGTGTAAGGTATTACCTTTAATTACTTTCAGAAGGTTACAAATAATTACGTGAAGTCTCAGAAAATCACAAGGAGGATATTGTAACTGACAAATGTAATTATTATTTCAATAATAAGCATTAAGAGATTAATAATTATTTTAGGTGATAAGCCAATAGGCAATTGATTGACAATTACGTGAAATTTGAGAAAAATCACAGAATAGAAAATAGTTTGACTTCATCATTAAAAGTAGCAGTTAGAATCGCTTCCAGATAACAATTTCACTAAGAGCTAAGTTACTATCAATTAGGTGACATTTCACAATATAACAGAATTAGAAAATTGACCTTACACTGAAAACAAGCAGAGACAATTACAACGAAATTTCACCAAGTGCAAGTTTATTAATATTTACGTGACATTTCAGAAATCGCGGAATAGGAAATTATCTAACCTAACACTCAAACTAACAGCTGCAATTCCTTCCAGATAACAACACAATTTCATTAGGCAAAGTTATTGTCGGTTACGTGAATTTTCAGAAAACACAGAATGCGTCATTGACCATTACAATGAAAATTAGCAGCTGCAATTACTTCCGGATAACGACCGAATTACACAAATTACATGAAATCTGAGAAAATCACAGAATAATAAGATAACATAAGCAATTGAATTTAAACATTTTAACCAAGGAAGAAATACTGAAGAGGACATAATCAGTAATACAAAAAGTTAACTTGAGTGCAGAAAGGAAACAAATTAACAGCAACAACGTCTAATGGTTAACAAGTTATAGTAGAATGCTAAAATATTCGGTCTAATGGTTTGAAGTAGTAATGGCACCAATGACTGGTAAACTTCACAATGGCTAGTGACCATTGCTACGGACGAAAGGTGGATAGAAGGAGAGGGTAATTGCAATTGAAGACGTAAACTGCTCTAAATACATCCATGGGGCGACAGTACTCCACATGGAAGGAATAGGCCCTACCAAATAGAACGCCTGTACCCCAGGCAAGGTGACGGCGTAACAGACGCTCACACAGCAGATAAAACCCCAGACTCACTTAGCAATCAAGTGATTAATGAATTTTTATATACCTATAATTCAAGGTGACGATCAGGCACTGATACAAAAGTTCCTTGGATTTACAAACATTTGAACATTTTTCTTGCCTTTGTTAACGTGTATTCATGGCAGTTGAGTTCTAGTCTTTATTTTCGCATGCGGATGAAGTGCCTGGTTTAATGAATTTCAATGTATCTGTAACTCAAGGTGACGATCAGTATTGATCAGGGACTGATTACAAAAGTCCGTTGGTTTTACAAACATTTGAACATTTTTTCTTGTCAATGTTAACATGAATTCATGGCAGTTGAGAACTGGTCTTTATTGCAGTGTGCGGATGAAATGACTGGATTAATGATTTTCAATATATCTATAATTCAAGGTGACGATCAGTACTGATAAGGGACTGATTACAAAAGTCCCTTGGATTTTCAAACATTTGAACATTTTTTCTTGTGCGTGTTAACATGAATTGATGGCAGTTGAGAACTGGTCTTTATTCCAGCGTGCGGATGAAGTGCCAGGTATTAATCTTGGTTCCATGGTAGTTCCATCTGTCACTAGATGGCTCTCGCGCTAGACCTACAACTTCCGCAGTGTACTGTAGTGTAATACCCCCTAAAGTCGAAACTGCCTGCTCTGTAAGTCACGACCTCCCTGCAGTCCGTATCTTTGCTCACTCGCCCCTGTGACCACAACAGTTTGATGCCACTTTCACCGCGGGAGTTCTGGCTGACTGGAAACGCTCTCGGATCAGGTCTACTTGCAGTCCCAAAGTCCTTGCTCACCTCAGCGCCTTACCACTGACTGTCGATATGACTCTGAATAACGTAGTGTTCAGTTCAACCACCTTGTGTGTTTGTGTCCTTATAAGTGGGACTTGGAGGTATCAATTACCAACCTAAGTACCCATGTGAATGTTAATGATATATTTTAGAGACAACCAAAGTAAATGGGACAGGAATGCCCTTTCCCCTGAGTTCATTTCTGGTGAACAAACCAGGTCTTCCCCAGTCACCAACGAACAAGTTGAGATCTGTTAACCGTATTTTTGTTTCCAATATAACGAAGCTACTTAACCTGCCAGCCCCCGTCTCCTCAGTATTCCCTATGCTCTGCCTGTCAAACAAACACGTAGTTGCAAATTTCGACAAAGAAGATATCAGGGTTGCCTTCCCCCCAAAACTCCAAAACTCCACCCATCACTTAACAAGTTAGAAGCAACAGACCAAGGAATTTCCCATACTAACATACCTTTTTCATTTTCGTGAGTTTTAAGTGTTGTTTTTATTTCCTTTAAACATAAAAATTATCTATGCACAATTTTTGAAAAGGCAGCCATTGTCATGCATTCCAAGCTAATAGTGAGAATTATGACAAATTAACTTAGTGAAGGTACAAAGCATGTGTTTGGTGATAATCCGATGGTAAGAACCATTCTAAAATACTATGAAGAATGGATATTGCACCAGCGGAAAGGCACTTGGAAATAGTCTCAAAAAGCCAAGGCTACCGTAGGAAAATCAGCAGATTGCCCACCGCAATAATACGTTGGTCTGTCTTCACCAGCCACAATTCCCGGATTTTTTTCGCAACTTTCTGAGGTATCTCGCTCTTCCCTGTCGTTCACTTACTGTAATCGCAGCTACTTTATGTTCTTTTCACCGAGTCCATAATAAATGCAAATAGTAGGACAAATTATCTTTCTGCTGTGTATGAAATAACATTTTCCAATTTCTAGAAAACGTTACATTTCACCGTTTCTTGTTTGTAAATCCCGCTAGCAATGAAATAGCAAATATAAAATGAAGCCTATTTTATAAGAGGATAATACCTCTGTCATACTGCATCGCTGCACAGGTAGGACGTAACATACGTTTCAAACATAATAAAAATCTGACAGCACTGTTGAGAGTGGTGACCTGCTGGCAGTACTTTGTTTCTCTTTTGTACCAACTTTATGGTTTCTTCACACGTTTACTAATCCTGTTATACCCCATACTCCATTTGAAATGCAAACTGTCTTTGCTTTCTAAAAGAAAAGAACTTGTAGCCATAACAATTTTTTTTTTCATTTAGTCATCATATTATTCGAATAAAGAAGAGGGTTTTATCAAGAAGCGAGGTCTGATGTCTATTCCAACATTGTAGTAGTAATGTTCGCTTTAACTACCCCACTTTTGAACGCAATGTCCTGCAAATTCATCAAGTCTGTGATGCCCCCCAGCGAAAATGTATCGAGTACAGACGTCAGTAGCTTAGAGATCTGTGACGCAAACGCTACTCACAATGGCTATAATACGTTTCAGTAGTTGAACAGTTTCTTATGTACAGATATCAGGCATTATACCGGAGAAAATTTTAATCTCTGTATATGAAACGCAACCTTTCGAATCACTCATTGACTGAATGAGTCACTCGTCACCGTCCAGTCCAACTAATGATGGTAGAAACTTAAACTATGCAAATGGTGTTGATGATATAAAAAGAAGGGAGTTTTCGGTATTACATATAAGAAGTTGAAAACGCTTATTGAAAATATTTTACTTTTAAGGCAATTTTGATGGCACATCTATGAAAAATGGTACTGGTGTTGTTTTTACGATTTAACCAATAAGGGGGTGAAATACAGGATAAAATGCTTTTTGAATGTGTGTTGCTTTTAAGGCAATTGCAAGCAGTACTACGAAAAATTGATATCTAGATTGTTGGTTATAATTTAAGAAATACGTATTGTAAATTCAACCATTAAAGGGGTGTAATACAGGATGAAAGAATGATTGATAGTATGTCACTATTAGGCCTAAAGCAATTTTGATGCTAGAACTTTCATTCATGTCTTGATTCTTGGCTAAGCTTTAACGTACGACTCTTTTGGAAATTCAACAACTAAACAGCTTTGGTAGGAAATGAAAAGTTGTATGCAAATAAAACAATTTGTGCATACCATACAGTATACACAAGAGTTAATAAGGTCATTTATCAATTCTTTGTGAATCTTACATTGAAATTATCAGAGAACGATTTCTGATAGTGTTTTACTCATATCTGCACCAATTAATGTAACTGCTTAGTCCTTTGTAGTTGCCAAATGTTGTTATTTTATTCTCTACTTGCTGTTAGTAGTATAACACTACTTCAGTTCCAGGTCACTATGAAGAAACAATTAAAGGTAAACTTTAAAAGTAGCTACAAAATTTCCTTGGTATTTCCCTAAATAATTGTGTTGTTTTTTTGTGAGTGCTATAGTTTTCTTAAATAAAACGACACACTTGTTACCACCTCGTTTCCTTGCTGTGACCAAGAATGCAGCCAACAACAGTCTGTAGAAAATCAAATCCGCGAAAGATATAAGATTTCGAACTTTTATTAATTTTCAGTTACAAATTTCTTGTTGTCTGGTCAGTCAATCGTACTGTGATTCCACGATGACTTGAAAACTTCACTGGTCATCAGTAATAACATCGGTACCATTTCAAATACATTCATACTCCCAGTAGTGTGAAAGATTACTGAATTCCAAAATGATAGAAACTCTAAAAATGCATTTGTATCCATCCTTTTGGACAGTTTAGTTATAAAAAGGCATAGTCATTCAATACCATTCCAGAAATCACATTCCGCAACCTTACGAATTTTCCCCTAATTTATTTATATGAAAAAATGCTTCTTGCTTCAAAACAAATCCACAAATGTATTGTAAGTTAATGATGATATGTGTGAAGTTTTCAGTAACTGTATTAGCCCTAGGATTACTGAACTCAAGAAACGGATGAAATCTCTGCAAATCACATTGTTGCACACCGAATTTAATTTTCTATTAAACATCACTAGTATGAAAGAACTGCTGGTACCTATTACTTTTGAATTTAATTAATATATTGAAAGTTATAATTAATGTGTATTTGTAAATCGACGCAGTTTATTTCCTTAAATCTTGTGGTCCCTTCTCACAACAAATATATAAAACTTGTCCATGGTTTAGAAACGGTTTGTAGCCACCTTTTAGTGTGTCAATAGCGTCCTAAGTAAAGGAACAGTTGTGTTTAGGGGGCGACAGAGGCTATGAAACTATGACGGCAGTCTTCGCGTCTGACACATAATGACTCAGGACCAAATGGAGGAATAATAAATCAACTGGAAGACAAATGACAGCTAGTATAAAATTAAATTATCTTTAGGTTTTATTATCAGATGCAATTAATACTAATTTTGTTGCAGGTCCATCTCTCTTCTACAGACGGCAATGAGCGCGCCGATATATTTAGTCCTTTTCATCAACATGGTTAACCTGTGCACTAATCTATTTATTGCTACTCTGGTGAGTAATTAAGCAAATAGTTTCTAAATCGTAAAGAAGAAACAAACAAAATCTCACATGACCTCATAATCTTATAGTCAAAACTAGTTTGAGCATAAGTTAGTTCATGTATTTGGTAAGACTAGAGACTGATAACTGCAGCAGTCAAGTCCCTTAGATTTACAAACTTTTTTTCTTGATCATCAGTCGCTCCTCACAGACCACTTCCACAAAAAATATACATCCTTTAATTAATTGTGGCGTTTAAAATGCAGATGAAACTTAAAGTTACTAGCTCTACTTTGAAATGAAAGACATATAGGGTAATTACTGGATTTTTAATAGTACATAGCAGTATTTTATACAGTGTGTCCCATTTTAATGTATACCGTCCGATACCTCTGGAGGAGCACGTCGATCCTTCGACTTCCAGATCGTCGCCTATATGTGTGAGAATATTCACGTGGCTATTGAAACCAACATCTCAACAAACACAGCATGTCTAACTTCGGTGGCCATTGTCCGAAAGGCCCATGTCACTATTTGAAAGGTTACACATTCACCTCTTTCAAATCTTCTTAGCTTGCTGTAGGAAGCAGTAATGCGCCTACATGACATGGCGTATCACAAGTTGATGTTACACTTTGTCTTGTGCCTTAGTAAAGGCTATACATGGATGATGCTCTGACGGCTACATCACTGCGCTGGTGGACGTCATTCAAACCATTATGAGCACATCTACTATCCACTGGATGGCACCTACCGTCATTGGAAAAAATTGAAGTCTTCTCTCCAGGTGAAATTTATTGTTTGTCAGAGTGCATAGGGGCTGTGATGATCACAAAAATTGTTATTTGGGATCTTGGTTAGAAGTGAAAAAAATACATGTATAGGTATTTTTTAAATCCAGCTAAAAGAGGTGAAATAAGGGATGAAATGTTTTTTGAAAATATGTTCCTATTAAGCATACTTTATTGTGAAAGCATTTCTGCTAAATTTATGTAAATTTTATTTTAAGAAGCAGAAAAAACAAGTAGTGACGGCTTTCGAGCGCTTGAGTGCCCTTCTTCTCGTCTCTATACAGGCAAACAAGTGCATTGGTATTACAGTAAACTATATAACACATACAAAAGTCGGTTATAGAAATTTTAAATTGTGATTATAATATATTCGACATGAGTGTGAAAGCTTATAAAGCAGTATTGAAACAAATAGATTGTAATAAAATATATGTCCATATAAAGGGATAAAATTTACACTTAGTTTTTAGTATTGTCGTTTAAGATATGTACATGCTAGCAGGAGACTGAACCCTACGTGCAGAGATTATGCAAGGAATAACAATCAGCTGCTAACAAAGTATCTATGGATAAGCCTCATAGTGAAAGGGTAAAAAAATCCTTGGGAAAAAACAGTAATAATCGATGTAGTTGACAATAAAAGTGTAAAAAGAGGAGCAGGTGACTGATAACTCAGTCGCTTAACCGATTAATATTCAGTAGTCTAAGATGTACTGTCATAAGTGCCCACCATAGGCGGAATATTTCGGGACTTGCCGCTGACACACTAGTAGGATGCTTACAATGCCGCTAACAGGACGTCTGTCAGTATAAACAAAGTGTCATTGTGTCTATGGCTTCAATTATTAATGGGGATATATAAGATGTGATTCTCATACAACAACTAAGTCAAGTCACTATCACAATGGCAGTGACTATTGCATAGTGCAGTTTTAAAATTGGAGGCATAATATAACCAAATCATTAATATCAGGGGGGGGGGGGGAGAGGGGGGAATAGTTACCAGAAACAAACAGTTGGAATATGAAGAGTGGTAGAAGGTAGTCTGAGTGGGGTGGGGGATAGAGGTAAGGAACCTGCACATAGAGGAAGCAACCAAGGAAAGTTTGAGGAACTGCGCATAGACATTAAAATGTATGGCCAGGAAACCAGTCACCTCTTACTCTTATTGTGTCTTAGAGCACCATGATCTGCTCTGCAGGATTGTCCTCTTTGATATATTCTACCAAGTTGACTGTTGAACTTTCTTCAGTTGTCTGACTAGATGCACCAATTGTAACACTAGCTTAATATTACGGTAACCATTCACATTTGTTTACACATTAGTTCACGCATCTTAACGCTTATAACCCACATCGTTGACTTAGTTGTCGAATGAGAACCACTTCTTAGTATATCCCCATTAATATCTGAAGCCATAGACACAATGACACTTTGTTTATACTGACAGTTGCCCTGATAGCGGCATTCTAAGCATACTACTAGTATGTCCGGCCTATGACGCCACTTATGAATGTACTTCTTATACTAGTGAATATTAATCGGTTAAGCGACTGGTTTATCAGTCACCTGCTCTTCTTTTTATGATTTTATTGTCAACTACATCAATTATCACTGTTTTACCTCACGGTCCTTTATTTTTCCTTTCACTACGAAGCTTATCCATAGATACTTTGTTAGGCCGGGCGCCGTGGCTCAGCGCGCGCGGTCAGAGGGCTCAACGCCCTCTGTAATAAAAAAGTTGAGACAACCATTCAACGAACAAGAACGAACAAACACGATCAGCGTCAGCAACAAATAACCAAAAGCAAAAAAAAAAAAAAAAAAAAAAAAAAAAAAAAAAAAAAAAAAAAAAAAAAAAAATCTGTTTGTCTCTTTCTGTGACTTAGTGTCTTTCGCAAAAACAGCTGTTCATCATCAAATTATTATATGCCATGTGTGAATTTTCGTAATAAATAAACAACACCCTTCCTAGCAAAGAGTACCTTAAATTACCATCCGAAAGTTATAGGCCTATATATATAGTTATTTTAGTGGATTATCTGCAGTTGTATGGCAAAAAATGTTAGTTTTGCAGTCTTTTAATATTTAGTTTATGTACTACAATTCATAATAATTCCAAAGTTTATTACCTCTGTTAAAGTTGTAAGCAGCTGGGAGATACTGAAGTTAGTTGTGTGGGCACTGAGTTTACGATATGCACAGTAAAAATCTGGTTACTTTTTTATGAAAACATTTTGTATTTTTATATAATCATGTGGATGTGGAATTTATGTCGATAGGCATCGGCTATTGCATAGGCAATACTTCCTTTTATTTATTATATATAGTATATTTCTCGTCTAGGTAGCAGTTCAAAGGCCATGTAATAACACCATTCCAAATGTTGGCTATTGAAATTTGAATATTAATTGTATCATGGCTGTTTTCATTAATTTAAACTAAAGTTGGGCTTATGATGAATGGTAATGGATGAAGATTGCTTTCTTCTATGAGAAAATTACAGGATTAGTGTTTTTTATTCCCAATTTTGAGCGAAGTTCTACTTTCATTTTTACCAAAAAGACACCTTTTTCTGCATGTATTCTGTACTAGTCTGTTATTTAGGAGAGAGATCGACTTCATTTTCGTAATGTCAAGCAATATATCTGTAACAATACTGCAGAAATAATGTAAAATATTCCGATTTTAGGGTAAGTTCATCTTTACTTTGTTTTACCATAAATATTGCATTTTCTGTATTCATGCTATACTAAATTCTCATTTGAGTGAGGGATATACATAATTTTCACGATGTTAAGCCATACTTCCACGAGAAAATGCAGGATTAGTGTTTTTTAGTCCCATTTTTGAGCTAAGTCAAACTTTCTTTTTTTTTACCATAAAGACTGCTTTTTCTGCATGTATTCTGTATTAGTATGTTATTTAGGAGATAGAACTACTTTATTTTCGCTTAACATGAAATCTCATGTGCAGGATACATATTTTATTACAACAACTGTTTATTTTCTATTGTTGTTAACTTACAAAGAGCATGAGCTCACTTACTTTACTTAGTTTAAGGGTATTAATTTAATAATAACATTACAATATTGGTTGGATGACCTATCTTGCTGCTAACTAAGTAGTCACTGCCACGTTTAAGGACAAGAAATCGTATTTTGCATTTTGTGGGTTGTTGCAATAATATTTAAGTTTATAAAAACTTGAAACCAGTTGCATATTTCTATTGCTTATTGTTTAAGGACAAGAAATCATATTTTGCATATTGTGGGTTGCTGCAATAATATTTATGTTTATAAAAACCAGAAATCAGTTGCATATTTCTATTGCCTTATTCATGTATTATAAAAAACAATTGATTTTCAGTTATTATTAAACATTTCGTTTCGCTCTTAGTGCAGTATTCTATATGGAGAGCTAATAGCCATCACTTAATGTGCTTTCATCTCATAGGGCGAGCACTTAGGACAGGATGGAGATGAAAGCCCACAGCACTCAACCCTGGAACTTGGGACTTGGGACCTACAAATCAATAACACTAACTCCCTACAATATTGCATGCACTTAAAAATAATAAATAATCATTAGCCGATATCTATTAACTTTTAAATATTCCCATTGAGACAAAATTTTGTAAACACACAGTATTCTGACGTGCTACCAAGTAACTGACTTAAATTAGTGGTTTGAAAAAATGATACAATACAACAGCTAAAAATTTAATAAGAGTCAGTTGAAACAACACAACATCATTTATGAATGTCAAATGTGCTACACTATGTATGATATGAATTTTGTAAACAGCAAATAAATCACAAACCCCATCTCTTTCTAATTATCCATGATATCCAGAAGTTGTTAAATACTGGCGCTCCAGTTGCAGCCATGATCATTGACATCTAGAAGGCTTTAGATAAAATTCTGCTGTATCACATAGAGGACAGAGTATCTGCGAGGAAAAGGCAGCTCTTTTTCGTGCTTAGACAGAAGTGGGTGCTAAGAAAGAGAAAACAGGGTGTCAGTCTTAATAGAGAGAAATATTTACTACTAAAAATATCCTCAGACGTAGCAAAACTAGGAGAATTGGGATGTGTAAGTGGATAGAGGGGAGGTGGAAAATTAAGAGTGTGCAGGAATGACGGCGTGGTCGAATGCACCATATCGTGGATTGTGCGGACGCTGTTGTTGTGAGAGGTTTGATCCTCCCTAGTACACTCATGTGTGTCTGTGTGCGGTTCTTAGCCTGAGTTGATTTAAGTAGTTTTTCTGTGTAGGGACTCATGACCACAGCTCTTTTGTTCCTTAGGTTTAGCAACATTTGAAATTTTGAGGAGGAGAATGAGGAAAAATAGGATGAAACACAAGTATGTGGAGAGAGGAGAAAAAACATGAACAGGGAGAGGAGGGAGGAGTCCATTTACTATCTGAATATTGATTGGGGAAGTGTAATTCTATAGTAGGACTGGGAAGCGAAGGAAAAGTTCTAAGTGAGTAAGGACTGAAAAGAAATATGAAAAAGTAGTGTTTTAGTATTTTTACAGAGATAGTGACGACACTTATATAAAGTTCCATGAAATAAATATGAATACGTGAAAGAGACAAGGAAACACTAGAATGATTAAGAATGATTTTGTAATGGTAAATCAAAGATTTAGGAACCATGCAAGGCATACAGAGGCAGATACTGACAACATAATTTTATTGAAGTTTTTACCCAATTATCATATTGTAATTAATTTAATTTTGTGTTAAGTTTTGGTAAGGGTTAATTGCTATAGACATGATAATATTGTGATTTTCGTCTTGCTACCAGCTGTTACAGAGAGACGGCAGCTTTTCGAAAGCCTTAGCAGTGCTTTTGACGATACCTACTCTCTTGAGCCAAACTGCAATTTACTGCTTATTTGGCCATGCATTAACTGAAAAGGTAAGTGGCTAATACTAATTGTCAGCCGTGGAAAAGTAATTCTTAGTGACTATTGTTAGCTTTAGCTCCCAATCATTTTTATATGTTAAAACTAGAACTGCCAATTTTCCCAACCACCTACAACCGCCATCAGGACAAAAACGTCCCACCTCTAGTCGATGTGTTTACAGCGTTGTCTTAGACTTTTTCATTTTCGTCGATGTGTTTTTCTTTTACAAACTGTTACTCCTATGGTCTGAAACACTTTATTTTCATCCAGATCTACGTAAAAATGCAAATAATTGAAAACTACTTGTACTGACATAAAAACTTATAATTTTATAAAAATTCGCTTGGATCAATTTCTATAGAAAATGATGTTGCGTACCTGGAAGATGACTTTCAGTCGCATCTGATGATACTATAAGAGCAGGTAGAACTCTGAGATGCGTATCTATATAATCTTTGACACGATCCTCTGCGATCTTGAGAATGAAATATCTTATTTGGATGTCACAGTTGATCATCCAAGAATTTTATGGCTGCTAGATATGTAATACAAACAGACAAAAAAGGCTACTTTCTTCCATTACCTTTCACTGTACACCTGATTGCCATCTGGTCAACAATATATACTTCGTAGGGTGTGTCATTAAAATGAGGAACTGTGACAGGCTTTGACTTCATATCAGCCACAATTTTTACAGCTGGTTGTAAGGAATTGTGAATTATTACCGTGTTTCGTTGACTTTCTTGATTTACTCTGATGGCATTTTCCCGTTTTTAAAAGTTACATTTTCGCATAAATTGTCGTGAGCTGTCTTCACTCTTTCTTCTAATTTTATAGATTGTGCCAAACAAGCTTGTTCGGTTTCTTTTCAGGCTAGTGAAAGCGAGGTGAAGAAGCTGTCACATGCATTTTTTCTTTTGCACAAGTTTATTTACAACGAAGTCGCCATGACTTTCATCAAAAGGGCTGGTGTTATCTTTGCCAAAACTTGGGAAACCATTTAGTACATATTTGGGGATTTTTCTGACAGCCATCCAGATTTCTGACCATACTTACTTGTTTTTGAAGGAGTGGGATGAGCGAACTGGCATCCCGACTAGGTTGGGAACTACTGTGCATTGTCAAAAATAAAATGAACATGCTTCGACAGTTTGCCACAACTTTCTCCCTCAACATTGTCACTCGGACTGTGTCGACCACAAATAAAATCTGAGGAAAATCATAATTTTTCCGAATCGATTACGTAACTTCATAAACTTCGATAATTAGTTCTTCATTCCTCTGTTCAAAGATGATCCACGTTTGTTCCACACCTTTCACACAGAACAAAAAGTAGTCCAATTCTTCTAAAGGTAAAGATCAGTCGTGCCTCTGTTTAAGGAAATATTTGAATATATTTGAGATAAAATTCCTCAATAAAATATACGATATCAGTAATATTTCATTTCTTGTCTTTGGGATTATTTTGTCCAAATAGAGACTCATCAGAATGTTCACCGCTATCTGTATCTCATGGGCGTTTTGTGATGCAGTTTTTTTATCATAGTTATAATGAGTTGAAATAGTTTCTACATCTTCTACTTCGAATTCAGCATCTTTAAAACGGTGGTATTGACCAATGCTTATACCTACTCGACAATAGCACATGACGACAAGCCATGCTACTTTATTTCGCAGTGCTCCTTGTTTTATTTGTATATAGCTTTGTTCTGTCAAAGCCATTGTACTTTAAATCTGCACTGTAGCAAGAGACACAACAAAGACTATCAAGATCATGTAGCGTATTTGACTCAATGGGCCAACAATAATCCCATCGGTGGTTTTAGGTATTTCTTCTTTTTTCTCGAAAGTTGTGCAACAGACATTGCTGACTCTTATTGAAAAATAACTAGGCTAAGAAATATTAAAGGTCACAAACCATGATCCACCTACTCATCAGAAGAGTGAGAAAGGATACAATTTTAGTCTGGTCAAAACTGTTCCGTCTGCAGTTCTAGTGATAATGCTGCCTTTATTGCACATAAGAATTGTATTCCAATCTATTTACAATGTCAGTATTACCTTCTACAGATTACTAATTATTTTGGCTATACATTGGTTATTTATTGTGGCTGTTGTGTCGTCACTTGTATTGCCTGTTGGGTGTAGTTACGAAAATCATTCTAGTGCCAATAGATTGCTAAACCAGTTTGAGTCCGAAATTAACTCTGGAGTACGTACCTCTTTTTGGTTTTCATCATGTAAGACGTTTGTCCACAAATTATGTTCCGTTTGGTTATATAAAACGAACGGGTACAGATACAGAAAAATATTGATTGTACAACAATGTACAACTGTTAAACTACTTTCCTACATAGGCATTTTGTAGGCAATTGTCATAGGATGGCACAAGGTTCTGTGTGCCTTTTTCATAGAATGTTACCGCCTGTGTATTCAATCATGTGATAACATGTTCTTTCAGCTCTCCATCATCGTTGAAGTGTTGTCCACCAACGACAGATTTTAGATGTAAGAAGAGGATTACTGTCAAAAGATTTTTGTATGATAATGCCTGACCTCACACACGAATGTGACCAAACGATTCTTACGGAAGTTTCAATGGGACTTGTTTGATCATCCTCCATACAGCTCGGACCTCTCTCCTAGCGACTTTCATCTCTTCTTACACCTAAAATCTGTCGTTGGTGGTCAACACTTCAACGATGGTAAAGGGGTATTACAACAAGGTTGAATACACAGGTGGCAACCTTCTGTGAAGGATGCATGCAAAAACTTGTGCCACACTATGACAAGTGCCTGCAAAATTTAGGAAGCTATGTAGAAAAGTAGTTTAACAGTTGTACATTTTTGTACAATAAATATTTTTTCTGTATCTGTATGCGTTTGTTTTATACAACCAAAAGGAACATACTTTGTGGACATACCTCATACAATTTCACAAGTATAATGAATCTTTCCTACTGTGTGTTTTCTCTGACTAATCGGATTCACGTACGAAACCTACAATAAGAAAGTCTAAGAGTAAAAGGGGGTTCACGTATTTTAGCTCAACGGCAGTTAGACCTAAGCCCCACATATAATATATACTTCTAATAAAATTGTAACTGTGGGTCTGTTGTTGTACACTTCAGTCTCCAAAACTACTTGGCGCATATTAGCGCGGTTCTTACAGGAAACGTGAGAACAGTATGGGTCAACATATAGCCATAATTTAATCAATATTGGAACACGATCGTCATGTCTATCTGTCTCGTTTAACACTTAAATCTCCAAAACTGTAAGACAATTTTCAGGGAATTTTCACAGATAAACCGAGCGCATCGTTAGGTTAAATACAGGCATCATTTATCAAAATCGGATAACTATATCATAATTTAAACATTTTCTACAAGTAATTCTCTATCTCCACAGGATAGTTTAAGCAGTTCACGAACAGTCGTGTCCTCTCACAGGTACATTGTGCGTTACTTGGGTCAACATGTAGGCTTCATTTAATCGTTGTCGGATTAGCACCGGATAAAATATCGTTATTTTGTAGTATTAGGCGTATGTTACCCCTTTAAGTATGGCAAAGTCAGTTACGTAGTAAAGAATAGAACTAATAGTTGGTACTGCTACGGTTTTCTTCCATGCTTATGAATATAACGTATAATTTGGTCATCCTGCTCAACACACCCATTCTCTCCGAGACTCAACCGTGAGTCTCGCAGTTGAGTTTCGGACACGCGCTAGCAGCGCGCCTCATGTGTTTCAAACGTCAACTTCGCTTCCCAGTTTCTCCGTATGTAATTGACGCGTCGCGATGCAACCAACGCCATTGTTCCTGTGATTTTTCATCTTATCGATTGCTTGAGAAATAATATGGGGTATCCATTAAAAAAAAACCAAAAACGGAAGTTTGTGTTGAAAATAATATTTCTTCGCGTTTTAGAGTGGCTTATAGTACCTACTTTCATAAGCCCCTGCATGACAATGACAGTGGTTTTTCAATACATCTTGTAGTTTCAGAGGTATTTAGGGTGAAACAGTTGAGTGGGACACCATGTATATATTAAAATCTAGGCAAACCTAATGGGCCAAACTGCAGAGGTGATTGATTCCGTTTGTCGAGTACATCACTGGGACTGGTTGTGGACTTATTTTATATATGGTTCGTATTCAAAGCATGTGGCGAAGCTGCTTTAGGTCCAGTGAATATTAAGGGATATTTCCATTTTTTTTAATATTAGAAAACTATTCGATGTACTTAAGAAAATTGCTGCAACTCATTTTATATGCTAAAACTATGCAAAAGTCAGACGTTTCGCAGTATCCTCAATACCAGTGAGCCTTTTGTGGATTTTGTAAACGCAAAATGTCGAAAGCATAGTGATTGGGACCTCAGGGTTCCTCATGTTAAACAGATAAGCACTGTGTATAGCCAGAAAGTTTTCTGGTACTACGTGCAGGGTAATTGTAATTAAACTTTCGCCACTAGACACAGGGTATTTACCACATAGGTATCCAGTTTCGTAAGATTGCTGTTATGATTGTGCTTAGTAGGGTGTGCATTCATCTCGAAAATTAGTGATGCGGTAATGATAGAGCAGTGAACATCCAAACTCTTATGTGTCCAGTAGCGTTAAGTAGTTCTAGAAAGTCTTAGTTGCAGAAGGTCATCTCAGTTATTGTGTTTTCTTTTGCTTTTTATCATGAGAAGTAGTGAAAGTTGAAATAAGTTTGCAGTTCTATTAACAAAATTATGGCTCTGATAGCCAAGTGAAAGAAGCGTATCTTTATTATTTTTCTTAATGGAACTGCACTTAATTAATTGACGATCCCCAGCTAATAATAAATGGTGGCAACGGAAACGCGGGTTCGTTTTCTCTCCTCCAGAAGGGAGCAAGAGAGAAGATATTTGATCTGAGTACACAATATTTTTAAATATGTAGTGTGGGAGAATTTATATTAGGTCAAAGGGCTAACGTTTAACAAAATGATTTATTGTCCAAGGCATAAACAAGAAGGGGGGAGAGACCGATTTAAATATAATAAACAAACACCTTACAAAAGAATTCACATTTACATAAGATTAGCCGGCCGCGGTGACCGAGGGGACTGAGGTGCTTCAGTCACGTTCTGCACAGCCACTACGGTCGGGGGTTCGAATCCCCCCTCGGGCATGGATATTTGTGCCGTCCTTAGTTGTAGGTAGTTCATAAGTAGTTTGTAAGTTTAGGGACTGATGACCCCATAGTTAAGTCCCATAAGCTTAACAAACAAACATAAGATTATATGGTCCTAATACTGCCCACCAGCAAAAGTAGTATTAGCGTAATTAATAATGATTACTTCTCTGAGGGATGAAGGGAGCAATTAATACACATTCTCACGAAGATTCATGTGCCAAGCCTTGCAGGTACTTACCAGCACCGAACGCAATACCAGCACCGCCAGCGGCAGGGAGTGGTTATACGAAATAGCAGGCTGGAAGGTTCACTCGCGCACCAATAAAAGAAAATCTTGGTTTCGTAGCGTATGGTATTGTGGCTTAGACTTAAGGTAGCTATCAGCGAGAACAAACGCACGTGATAGAAGACCACGTGACGTGTGATACATTTGCGAAGTATAAGTTTCTAGAGAAATTCACAATATCGATTAAACAGGAAAATTCCCTAATTAATACTTAAAAACGGTCGGTGGTCGTTTTGCACAGGGTGCAGAGAACTACTGAATGGTAAAGGGCTTCAGATCAAACCAGCACTCTAAAAGGTCGAATCTTAGAATACCAAAAATTAAAACAAAAATACTTTCAGCACAAGAAAAAGGACTGATAACCTAGCTGTTTAGTCCCCTTAAAACAAACAACAACACAAGAAAACCGCGAGATAGGTCGTGTAAACATTCGATCTACTCAGGGGAATGATATCTAGCTAATAAACGAGGTTAGAGAGTACTACATACTTCGCGGGGTTGGATCACAAAAAGTTGGAAAAGGGATAACTTACATTTTCGTAAAAAATAAAAACGCGAGATGTGTCGTGTAATGATTCATTCTACTCAGGGGAAGAATAGATGTCTAATAGGAATGGCCGGCCGCGGTGGCCGAGGGGACTGAGGCGCTCCAGTCACGGTCTGCAAGGCCACTACGGTCGGTGGTTCGAATCCACCCTCGGGCATGGATACTTGTGCCTAATTAGCTAGGTGATAAGTAGTTTGTAAGTTTAGGGACTGATGACCACGTAGTTAAGTCCCATAAGCTATACAAACATTTAATCGGAATGACTGCGGTATGGAACACGCTATTTGTCATACATGTAGGGCAGCGGGTACGGACGTTATATGTTTAGAAGTACCAAAATTCGGGGAAAATTACCTCGTTACATGTACTAGAAATCACAACATCTAAGCATGGTTATAATTAACAACTTGTGCGCTTGAGGTGATGGAGTAAGCCACGTGTTGTATGGACAAGAGGCAGACACCCCAAGTATCTAAAAGTTCCAGAAAAACATCAAAAATGTTCAAATGTTTGTGAAGCTTAAGGGACTTAACTACGGGGTCATCAGTCCGTAAACTTACAAACTACTTATGAACTACCTACAACTAAGGACGGCACAAATATCCATGCCCTAGGGGAGATTCGAACCCCCGACTGTAGTGGCCGTACAGACCGTACACTGAAGCGCCTCAATGCCCTCGGCCACCGCGGTCGGCGAAAAACATCAAATTTACCGACAAAATGAACATGAAAAACATTTAAACCTGTTTAAACGTAGGAAGGAACGACTCTACAGCCAAGGAATCTAAGGATTCTGTTATAGAACACCAATAATACCGCGAATCTTCAGCAAAAATGATCACAAAATTAGCAATCCAGAAAAAAAAAAAAAAATATCTCATGCTAAGCATTGCGGTGATATTACAGCCAGAATTGAAGACGTAGAAGAGCATTTTCAACTTACAATCGAATCCTAACAAAGTTCAGCCACGTCCTCAGTACAGCGCCAACAGCAAAAAAGAACTTACTCACCAAAGACCAGCCAACGACTCCCGGTAGCCCTCTTGGTCGCTACTCTCCCCTTACCTAAGATGGAAGGGCAACCTCTCCAACGGGTTTAGCTATACTCAGGTAGGGAACTTGGTAGCACACCGTTTAAGGGAAGTGAATGGGAACCCTCACTAAGCACCTTTGCTTAAGATTTGCCTCTGGCAGAACTTGTACAGCGGCAGCGACAACTGAAGCCATGCTGATTGAACCAGCAGACGACAAGAGCAACGAGGCGCAGCTAATGATTGTTTAAACTGTTTTTCAGACAAGTTATTCTGCTCAATCGACGTCAGTGGAAACATATCTCAGCAAATGCCCCATATGGGCTTCATACACAATAAAAAGCAATTTAAAATTATAAAAAACAGCAAAATTATTCCATTTTGAAAAAAGAAAAATTATCTTGTACATCTGATATTTCGCATAGTGCGAATGGAGCGTCTCGCTACACTCAAAAAATGTCTGAAGCCCATCAGCATTTTTTAGTGGGGATAAAATAATGGAACACACTATATGGACGTGTTTCTAAGTGAACATTGGGACGTGAAAATGAAGTGAGTGCCGAATGCTCCAGAGATAATGTATTAAGACCAACATTCCAAATGAACGACCATAGACTGGCGTTTTCGCCACAATATTTGAGGCTAGTTGAAAAATTAACCGCCCTGTTAGGGAACGGTATGTAAGTGATACAGTTGTCTGCTACCACTAAGTCATGTGGTTCCGTGCATTATCGTTTAATGCCTCGCTTTTCAATGAACAAGGCTGCGATAAAGTGGCCAAGTGCTCTTAGGCACCTTGGTGCGGAGCGCGCAATTACACGTCGTCCGAGGTTCGAGTCCTCCCTCGGTCATGGGTATATATGATGTCCTGAAGTTAGTTTAAGTAGTTCGTAAGTGTTGTGTTCTCAGGATGCTGAAACAGAATGAGGTGGGCCGTGAGTAGCAATAATGCGAAAAAGGTCTGTAACTATAGAATTGATTAGTTCACATATACTTCCATTTCATATGAAAAGAACACACAACTTTTACGTGCTTGTTGATACAGACTGTCGTATTTATTATATAGTTCTACAACTATGAAAGAGTATGCTGCTGGCTCTTCTCTGCTTAACGTCTGGAACTGTAGTATTCTTGAGGCAGCCTCGCGCTCTTCCGTAACTCCTGTACTGATTGTCGTTGCTGTGGTGCGAGCCCCTTTCTTTCCACTGGCCAGCGCACGAAGCAAGGCAAAGAGGTAGCGAGACTGCACGCGTCGCCGTACTGTGAAGCGACTTATCGCCCCTTCATGAAGTGGCGGCGTGACGCTTGTAGACCGCAGACGTTGTGGCGAATAGCGACGCCCCTTAGATTTACAAACTTTTTTTTTCAATGAGCATAGGAAAGACACCACAGAACGAAGAAATCACCAAATATCCCAAGTATCATTAGTAATGGAAATGAGCATATGGCTGCCGGTCGCGAAGGCTGAGGAGACTGAGGCGCTCCAGTCACGGTCTGCACGGCCACTACGGTCGGGGTTTCGAATCCCCCCTCGGGCATGGATATTTCTGCCGTCCATAGTCTTAGCTAGTTGATAAGTAGTTTGTAAGCTTAGGGACTGATGACCCCGTAGTTACGTCCCATAAGTTCTACAAACATTTGAACATTTGAGCATATGGCTTTCTTGGCCAGGAGAACCCTTGCGGGTTTTTCGACCGCCTTAGTGTAAGTCTTTTTATTTGACGTCGCATGGGCAACTTACGTGCCAATGATGATGAGATGATGATGATTAGGACAACACACAACACCCAGTCCCCTGCCGGGAATCGAACCCGGGCCTCCTGCGTGGTAGTTAGCGACGCTACCGCCGAGCTACGGAGGCGGACAATGACAAACAGCTGAGGCGGCAATCGATCGACATCACGACATTCTGCGGCTGCTTTCACCCCATCATTTTCCTGAACCTTGCAGTTTCGTAAAATGCTCGTGTATTACTGCCCCAGCGTACGGCACAAACAAATTCATTTCGTTCCATGAACTAGGAACGAATGACAATGTTCCTGTTAAAAAAATTGCAGCTAACTTTATTACCGTAAAAAAATTGAAGGCCAGAATATCTTGATAAGGAAATTCTAATCGCGACAACTAAACCATTTAATCTCGTAAATCAGTTTTACCGCTTTACCTTAGTTTTTCGTGTGTTACAATATATATATATATATAAATTTCAGAAAAATCAAAGGGTGAAACTTTCTTAGGTTTACGTGTAACAGTACAGGAGCTCAATCATACCGTTTAATCTGAGTAAAACAAAAATTTGGAACCTACTATTAGGAAATGCAGTAGTGATGAGAACTTGTTTCGGAGGGAGTTTTGGTACCACACTTGAAAGCTGTTGCACACCATAACATTAAGATTTCTCTGCAACAGCAGTAGGTATACTATGTTCAGTTCAGATCAGCTATTGATTCGTCGATTCTGCGATAGCTCCATTGGTCGATTTGATCGATTTATGAATTTATCGATTTGGTCGATAGGTCGATTGACTGATTGACTGGTTCGTCTATTTGGCCATTGTCGATAGCTTGACATCGATTTGATCGATAGATCAGTTTATCAATTTGATAGGTAGATTGGTCGATTTAAAGATAGGTCAAGGTTAAAAGGTCAAGGTCAAGGTCAAAAGGTCCAGGACAAGGTCAAAATATTAAAGTCTATGTCAAGGTCAAAAGGTCAAGGTTGGGGCAGAACACCCAAATTTTTGTTTCTGAAGCCGACATAGTGTACCTAGTGATAGCCTGTCAGAAAAATGTTGGTGTTTCAGAGTGAGAAGCTGACGCAGTCAGCCTTCAGCAGCGGCTGGCCAGAATGTGATGTGCGCTTCAGACGCGGACTGCTGGTGGTGATGGCCGTGGCGGAGCAGTCGGCAGAGATCACCGTGGGCAAGATGACCAAGCTGTCCAAGCAGACGCTGCTTCAGGTAGCGCCGTTGCAATGCGCTTACTTCAGTACTTATGCTAGGGTATCTGCTAAGCAGTAATTATTCTGAACATTGGAAGTCACATCCGGGGAGTGTGTGGACTCTCCTTCAGTCAATGAAAAAATATCATACTGCCTCAGTCAGTTAAATGCATGGTGCAGGTCTCTTATGCTCTACAAAAGGATAGTTCACAAACAAAGCAATGGCAGCTAAAATATTTAGACATAACTAAAGGAAATTTCAAACGATTAAAAAGGATATAATTGAATGAACAATATTGATTCAAAAATTTTTGTATATCTGGGCAAGTTAACCAATGTGGTTATCAGTCCCTAGGTTTACAAACAATTTAAACTAAATTAAGGACAGCACACACGCCAATGCCAGAGGAAGGAGTCGAACCTCCGACATGAAGCAACTACATTCTTCCCAGACGATGTCTTAGAGCGCTTGGCCACATCAGCTTCTTTTACACTCTTAGCCATTAAAACTTCTACACCACGAAGATGGCGTGACACAGAATCGAAATTTAACCAACAATAAGAAGATGCTGTGATATACAAATTATTAACTTTTCAGACCATTCACACAAGGTTGGCACCTGTGGTGACACCTACAACATACTGACATCAGGGAAGTTTCCAACCGATTTCTCATGCACAAACAGCAGATGACTGGCGTTGCCTGGTGAACCGTTCTTGTGATGCCTTGTGTAAGAAGGAGAAATGCGTACCATGACGTTTCTGATTTTGATAAAGATCGAATTGTAGCCTATCACGATTGCAGTTTATCATATCGCAACATTGCTGTTCGCGTTGGTCGCAATCCAATGACTGTTAGCAGAATATGGACTCGGTGGGTTCAGGAGGGCAATAAGAAATGCCGTGCTGGATCCCAACGGCCTCATATCACTAGCAGTCGAGATGACAGGCATCTCATCCGCATGGCTGTAATGGCTCGTGCAGCCACGTCTCGATCCCTGAGTCAACATTTGGGGATGTTTACAAGACAATAACCATCTGCACGAACAGTTTGATGACGTTTGCAGCAGCATAGAATATCAGCTCGGAGACCCCCCTCAGCATGGATATTTGTGCCGTCCTAGTTCGTAAGTAGTTCATAAGTAGTTTGTAAGTTTAGGGACTGATGACCCCGTAGTTAAGTCCCATAAGCTTAACAAACATTTGAACATTTTTGAACTGGGTCATCACAATAGAAATTTTATGGGCAATATAGCGAATATTGCAAACAGTTAAAATGTAAAAAAAAGGAAAGGACACAAGTCGGCTAGTTATTGCGTAATTATCTTGTGAACTTTTTTTTACATATAATTCTTAGGATGGTCAATGGGGATTATGCTTGCTTTTTATTCCTCAGCTCGTCAGATATCAAAATGTCTTGACTGTCCGGTGTGTGGCACATTACATAATGGTTAAGAACCCTGCCTTTCGGACTGAATGTGTGACTTGGCTGGATAATAATTTAAACTGACGTAATTGGTGATCTTACAAGAGAAGTCATAATTACTGTCAATCTCGAATGGTGAAATGTTGTAATCCGTCGGGAATGGTGAAGACAGGAACTTACAGGTTGCTGTTATTGTAGTAGACTTCAGCTGATCCAGCATAGCCATGAAACGTTGCGACTTCCATCCTGTGATGTTGATGCAGAATCGTCGTAGCTGACAACCTGACATGTTGTGCACCAGGATCTAGTAGCAACCTGACTGTAGTTTGATTGGGTGCTAGGTGTGACGTTGTGTCCTGAGGCTGGTGCATTACACGACACATTGCCAGTTTCGATGATTCCGCATCAACATCGCAGGACAGAATTCGCAACTTTACATATCTACGGTGTATCAATTGAGGCCTGCTGCGTCAACGCCAAACTGTAAGTTTCGCATTTTCACCATTCCCAATGGAACATTCTGTTTACACTATCCGCAATTGCCAGTAATAATACTAGTGTTTCTATTGCAGGACCACCAACTAAGTCGGTTTCAATGAGAACCAGACACACCGAGAGGCTGGCTTTTTAATAATATTTACCTAATACGACACAAACCGGACATCAGTATTGGAGTCGTAGTGAATGGCGCCGGGTTCTGTTTCCAGATGAGTCAAGACTTCGTGTTAAGCCGGACAATCGTCGTTCCCTGATCTGGAGAGAACGTGGAACTGCTTATGTGCAGCAAACATCACCATATCGTCGTGGTGGGCAGAAGTCAGTATTAGCTGACTACGGACCTCTATGAGATTGAGAATGGCGCTTTGACTGTTCAGAGGTATAGAGACACGATCCTTCAACTATTTGTTGAGCCCTATGCTGGTGCCATAGGAGATAGATTCCTTCTGGTGGACGATAATGATCGTCCCCACAGAGCCACGCTGGTGGACAATGTGCTTGAGCTGATGGAACTGAACGGATGGAGAACCGAACTTGTTCACTAGATTTACACCCAATTGAGCATGACTGGGATGTACTTGGTAAGCGCATTGCTATCAGACCAGCACCTTCTACAACAGTTTCAAGGGTTAAAAATGCGGTCATGGAAAAACGGCTGATTGGTAAGGTCATAGAGTCCATGCCAAGCTGGTCTGCAACTGTACTGGCTGTTCGAAGTGATCACACACCATATTCCATCACAATGAGAATGATTTTTTCCACTACTATGGTAGCCTCGCTCTAAGTAAACGAATGTAAGCCCCACGTAAGGAGCTGAGGCAGTAAAATATCATACTGTATCACACACAAATTAAAATTGTAACCAATATCTGAATTTAAATATATTACTATATGTATGTTGTATATAATTTTGCACTTAATTCCCCAATTGTTTTTAGCATTGTCTATCAACTCACACTCGTCGACACTCCTTATTTGTGGTTAGTCGCCGATTTTCGCTGAACGCAGATAACTTAAATATTTCTGCAGTTGGGTATCTTTAGTAGATGGTAAATTACGAATCGCCATATGGAAGTGGTCGCATGTTTTAAGGCGCCATGGGAGGGATTGCGCGGATGCTCCTCGTCGGAGGATCGAGTCCTCTTTCAGGAATTTGTGGGAGGCTTAGCATAAATATATTTTTAACATTAAAATGACCTAGTTGTTTAGTCTCCTAATAATCAACAACAACATCAACTGGAATGAAACTAGGAGCGTGGCTCTTGTGTTTTCCCAAAACACTTGTTATAAGTAAGGAACATCAGAGAACTTATGACACATCTCTGGATAAAGCCTTGCACCGCTTCTGTTTTAGTCTGTGCCTTTCCATCAGTTACTACGAACTGTCTCTTCTCTGACAGGAAATCACGGATCCAGTCACATAATTGAGGTGATATTTCATGATCATGTAATTGAATTAAATGCGAAACACCGTCTGGACATCTAGAAATGTGGAAACAGTTTGACATTACATGTCAATAGCAGCCATCACATCGTGTTAGTAAAAACACAGTTTTGCTTCACAAGGACTGTAGTTTCTTAATCTTTACCCACTATTAGTCAACGCATCGTTCTCTTCGATATATCAGAGACATAAATCACTGCACATATATAATTGAATTTCTCCATAACGTTTCACGCTTTGTACATTGTCTTTACAGGCCCTCTATCGTTTTCAGGCATAAGGGATGCTGTGTTGAAGCTGACTGTAGTGTTTCTTTTTCTCTAAAATGTATGTACTGTAACTATATTCGACAACACAGTTATCTTAAAGTTTATGAGACCTAAGTTATCCACATCTAAAACAGATGACTTCTAACCAGAATATTCTTTACACGGTTGCACGTTTTAGAGGTATATATATATATATATATATATATATATATATATATATATATATATAGAGCATTTTTCATGTGTCATGAAGTTCAGGTTCACTAACTCTGAGAAATCTGTTTTCTTTGGTTAAAACAAAATCCGCATTTTTATGTCCCTAATAATCAGGATGAACCCTATTCTCAAACATTTTTGCAGAAACACGGCTGTTGTCAGACCATTAACAAGCCAAACGATGACAGGTATTGGCAGTGACGTGGGTTTTATCAGATATGAAGATGAACTGATGGGAGAAGTATTGATTCCGTATGAAAACTTAGTATCGTTTGGAGTTTCAGTATGAAAAAGAAATTTATAAAAATAATTTTTAATCTTTTTGCTGTGTAAATGCATGAAATTTATTTTTCTTTAATTTCTATAATGAAGCAAACTTATAATCATCATATTCTCGCAGAAATGTAAGGCAATCACAACAATATGCGTTATGTAAACTTAGTATATACTTAATTTTCCTTTTAACGAACAAAATTTGATTAATTCTAATTAAATTTTCTTTCTTCCTCAGGTGCTAAACGGAACATACGGACTGCTAAACATGTTTTATCACTTGCACAGTCAAATGTGAAGAATTATTTCCAAATAGACAGTGAGAAAATTCTGCTTTCATTTAAGTGAAACCATGCAATCTCTAATTTGTTCCAACATTGTATATCATTAATAACTGATTAATTTTGAAGCATTTGTAATCGAGATTTTAATTTCTGAAATGTACATTGTAAAGAAATTAATTGATAAACGAAATTTATCACTCATCTATACTCTTCCCACCTCCTTCTTTCTGTGTTTGACCTCTCACATCCTTGGCAAAGAGAAGTGACACAGAGACTGCAAGACAGCACTGTGGATCATCAGGTTGTAAGACCTTCATATATAATTATGTGTATAATTTATCGTGTGTTTTTACGACAAAGTTGACAGTGATATTCCTTTTGATGGCATTATGTTTTATGACCCTCTTCGCTGTTCTGTGAGATATGTGTATGTGTGTACGATGGCATTCAACAGTTTCACTTTTACCTCTCCTGCTCACTGCCATAAAACTAAAGTTCACACAAAACAAACCTTTTAATCACAATCAACCATTATTAAGGAACAACACTTACACTTTGTTAAGAAAGAAGTCCGACTTCCCTAGCAGTTTCGTTTCTCAACGACATTTTACTGAAGTGATATGGACAACTGCTTTGAGATGTTGGCATGGAGTCCTCTTGTTGAATCTTGTGCAACCACTCATCTGCCATCATCTGCTAAAGGAATCGCTGTTGCCTTCATTGTAACAATATCAAGTATGTATAATATTGGCATTACATAAACGGTAAATGGGGACACGTTTTTCCAAATAATAGTAAACAGTTACATGTTACATCACATATTAAAAAATTAAGTAAATAGAACCCTTCTTGCATTGCAGTGAAACGTTGTGTCAACGATCGGTCAAGAACTTTCGGAAACTAACAGTTTTGCAAAAAACAAATATTTACGTCTTTGTTAACGTAGATCAATCGTAAACTGAAAGCAAATTAGTAGCAACACATTTTCATCTTGCTCCAAGCATCACTGCTATGAACAGTGACTAATTGTACAAAGCTTAACACTAGTAATTCAAAGTATGGTGTTGCTAGCAATTCAAGCAACCCATCACCAAACAAATTGGAATTGTCATTCATCGAAGTTTGACGTATATCTTTAGTCATACTGAATCTGTTGTTTACTTACATAACCGAGATATGCTCTCAAATCATATCGATTCAACAGATTTTGTATGAATTACTCATACGTTAATTAACGATTAAAAAAAAAAAAAAAAAAAAGAAAAAAGAAAAAAAAAGAAAAGGAAAACTTGTGAATGCCATAGTGTCCAAAATTTTCCACTTGCAAAGAGGTCACATTTGTCAGTTCATAATCGAGTTAGCTGTGGTCGAGTCCAGTTTATTACAATCTCCACAGAAAGCTGTGATCATTTCTTTGTTCTTTACTAGACTGAGACATAGCTGTCCACAGAGTTGTTATTGTAGTTTTCTATGGACGCATGTACTTTTATCTTAACCTTCCAATATTCAGGCTAAAAATTACTAGTAGCATCAAGCCAATAATTACTTTGAAAATTACTGATATCAGTGAAAGTTCTAGTCATCTATAACAGAAGTTAATTTGGCACTGGCGACACTCTTACTGCTAATACCAATCGCTATGTGATGTCTGTAAAGACTATAGAGCTAACAAAGATGAATATAATTAATAAAGTTTAAAAGGGTAAGTTATATTGGAAATATACACGAATATTCGTAATGACCGCCCACTAGCAAAAACGGTGTAACATAAAGAGATGTTAAAAAAAAACTTGACTTTTAACATGATATGAAGTAGCAAAAGGGCGTTTATGGTTTATCCGGCCTTTCTGTATCTTGCTCTGTGGTAGAGATATTACAAGAGAGGGAGAGGGGTGAGGGCGAGTGTGGTGATATCTGTGAATTAGTCTAGGTAAAACTCAAATGGATTGGACAATTTGAATTTTATTTCGCTTAAATATAGGAGTGGTATAGAAAACGAAAAGAATAGAGAAAACTCAAAGGAGCAGCTGAATATCGGAGAAAATCTAAAATCCGACGTCTATTATTCCCTGGGAAAGCAAGGCGCCATAAAAGTTTGTGAGCTGCAGCCGAAAAAGAAAGAGGTGAACTCTGCTACTCCTTTGGTGTATTACATTATTAAGTACCAATTGTTAATGTCATCATAGTTAAATACATAGAAAAGTGTTAGTTCGTTTGTTAGCAAGTCATACAAATCAACAGTTACATAATAGCAGCAAGTCAAATAGCTAAAATATTTTTTTAATTATAATTAAGAGATATCATTCATTGAATGAACATCTTCAGTGCTGTTGAAAGCAATGCTTGTAATAATGAGATTATTATGAAAGTAAACAAAATTATGTAACAGTTTCAAGTTCAGGGGCCTCAAGTACACCACTATATATTTTTTACAGTTCCAATACATAAAGTTATTGGTGAGCATTACATATTAATCTGATCTAAATGCTCACAGTCAGCTATGAAGATTAGCTTGTAGTTAGTGGCCAGTGGCCTCTTCATTCTAGAAATTTTGTTAACACTGTTATATTAGAAAATAATAAACAATAAAAATAAATTAATTTCTCTTCCTGGTAGAAACGTGCGTAACGGGAGTTACTGCAAAGACCAAGGTAAATTTTCACTTCGCTGCTAACAAGGAACAGTTTCTAGAAGGGTAATCTAGTGCATTATAATTTATTCAGATGGAGAGCATGATCTTCTTAATTTCAAGTTCTCAGGGCCTGTTGTTGGGTATTATGAAGGAGGTGTCCGTTGCTAGCTCTAAACTGCTTTTACAGTGACTAATATTTCAAAATATGCACTACGTTGCTTGTCTATAATGCCCACCAGTAAAAATAAAGTCCTCTTCAGTAAAATCTTTATCTATCTCTTCTGTAAAAGAACGTTAGTAACATTTTATGTTTAAGGTTATAATAACAATTTAACAGTCAATATGATTCACACTATCGAACTAAACACTATTTGGTGATTCAATTTTAATGTTCTTACTGTGCAAGCTGATGAAATTTAACTTGAACTAATCTTTCTGAGTTTAAATTGGTAAATACTCTGTCACTTTCAGGAAACGGTGTAAGAGCAATAAATTTATTGTAACCACTGTTTTTATGAATGTACTGATATCCAATCTTTGGTTACATCAGGGAATTTTACACTCGCAGACTTATGTGAATAACAAGTGTGTCAATTATAGACCACAGTATGTTCAAAATGTTCAAATGTTTGTATAGCTTATGGGACTTAACTACGGGGTTATCAGTCCCTAAACTTACAAACTACTTATGAACTACTTACGAACTAGGACGGCACAAATATCCATGCCCGAGGGGGATTCGAACCCCCGACTGTAGTGGCCGTGCAGACCGTGACTGGAGCGCCTCAGTCCCCCCGGCCACCGCGGCCGGCTAGACCACAGTATATACTTCCTTTTGGAGATATTGCTTTTTTATCTTTCTTGAATCAACATTTAAACTCTTAAGCAGGTAAGTACTTTTGGTAACTGAAATCCTCTTCACTTCTATCACAATTGGGAATTATTGACTTCGTGGATATTAAAGAAAAATCACAGATGCTATTTTTTCAAAGAGCACGAGGTAAATCTCAAATACGTGAAGTAAGAATGAGTAACTTCAGTTATATTTTCAGTAATTACAGACATTCACAAGAAAGAAGTTATCGCTTTAAGAGCTTGGACAGAACGAGTGTCATGGTCTCTACAGAACTGTTACGGTACAAAAAATACTTTAACACCGCTTAACAATGATCATGGAGGTTCAATTACACGAAAAACCCTGTTTTGAAAATATTCTGATACTAAAAATATAAATTTCAAATTTCAACATTGTTTGACGGACTTCAGTACCTGCCATTTTGTATAATTATTTCATTAAATAACTTTTAAAGTGCTGATGGACCACTACCTGCCCTGCATGATGGAAATGTGTTGCATGGCCACCCTGATTCATGAATGGTAAAAGAATTACCATTCAGGATTCGAGCCAACATATAACCACCACACATGACAACGAAATGGTTGGCTAAATTTTCTTTATCACAGTATGATTGCACGAACGTCTGACAGAATAAGTGATTATTAATACCAATAGATACACAATGTTTACAAATTTCCTGAAAGAAAAATACAGATACACATTTTACAGAAATATTCTTATGCTGAAAAAGAAAACATACACAGAACCATTCTGAATCAAACAATAACTCTGAAACAAAAACATGATGTGGTTTCGTGTGTGCGGTAGACTATTGTCCTTTATTCTTATGTTATATGTGATATGAGCCAAAGTGCCCTTTCATTTAAAGTCAAAAAATAATTATTTTACAAATTTCGTTGTCTTCATTCCTGAGGTGAAAAGTCGACACTTTTGGTAGTCCATCGGTCTTATGATGTACTTTGTTGCCCCCTGGATCAAGAAGTCTCAACGCAAGTAGTCGTATCATGAAACAAAGTAAACACAAATTGTAAGTCTTTCATCAAGATGATGACTTCCTGGAAAGTTCAATCATCCCATAAAATCGAGAGTATTGCAAAGTTCTGAACGTTGTGTGATTCTAACACAGTCCAACTTTCGAGTCGGTATCGATTGTGGAAGTTAGCAGATCGACCTATGACATCAAAACTTCACTGTGCCTAACGCACAAACGATACATACTACATTATTACTAAAATTCACTGCTGTCACAGACAGTATACCTTAATGTATTGTTTACTAGTTTGTGACACATGATAGCTGTGCGTATCACAATCTTATCGATACTCACAACTTTTTTTGGGCATATTTGGTGAAAATATTTTGTCAGATCGCTGCACTAATTATTAACACAGTCTGAACTGCACGTAATTTCTGAATAAATTTTATTTCAACAGACAGCTGTACTAATTGACAGTCTATGTCAGATGGCTCCACTGTATGACAGTTTGATCCCATATTTCTCTATCCCACAATTGAATATCTCTTTTACATATTTAAATCAAATGCATTTTGAAATTGACAGTGGTCTATTTAATAAAAAAGGCTTTGTGGAAATTGAAATTTTGATACTCCAAAATAATAGTAGCCAATGGTCAAAGCGAAATAAATGAAAATTATGTATGGAACGATATTTGAACTTTGCATTACCATATTTCATATTATTGAGTTTGTGAATGTTGTTTTAATAAAATACCTTATTAGCTACTGACATGGAATGTAATTAATGTCTTAAACCTAAGTTACTTCTTTTTTATTTAAAACACAAGAAAATAATAAAATCTGAACCAACAAAGTATATGGCCTACGTATGTAAGTAAAAAAATTCTCCCACTCTTGGCGGTAAAGAAATCAGTTTATTAATGAAGATAAAAGAATAATGAAAAATTTACTTATCACTAAGGAACATGGCGCTTAAGACTGATTCCATTGAAAAACACAGACTTACATGTAGCACAGGAAAATCACTTACTAATTACTCAGAAAAATTACTTAAATACTGATATTTAAAAACTTTTAAAATATATGTTTTTAAGTCCTTATAATGATTCAAGCCTTCGGACATTTTGGTCCAAGGGTTTACAGACCAGTAGATATTATCGAGTAGTATAGCATTTTAAAAGGTTCAGTATAATATATTTGCCATTTCTTATTCTTCTTACTATTTTGAATGAGTTAGGGTGATTCCTAATTAATACTAATTCTCAGTTTGTAATCAACTAATCATGTAATCAGATTGACATATTTAGCTTTCCGTTTTCATGCTGTTTTGTGCAAAAGCTGAAGTACATTACATATCTTCAGCTCTCTACTGTAAGTAGGCGTACTAATTTTAGCTATTACATCCAGCAATTCGTTTTATTGTTTCTTATGAAACATTACCTCCAAAGGGGTATGTTTAGTAGAAATCTGAGGTAAATTATTGTGCATCTCGTCAAATGTCTTAAGATATTCAGTCTATTCAGCATGTTTCGATGAAGCATATGTACGCATAAACATATTCAGATCTCTAAGAGTCCTCTCCACTACAGAGCTTTGAGGGTGAAACCGAGAAACAAACATTCTCCTGATGTTCTCATTTAAAAATCACACTACTTATGGCTTATAAAGTAAGCAGCATTATCAGAAATTACAGTACATGGTTTTCCCACTTCTATAAATTATTCTTTGAAGCGCCTTATAATGGCTACAAAAATAACTAATTTTAAAGGATACAATTTTACATGTTTTGAAAAATATTATAAATAGTCAAAATATACTTGAGTCCCCCTTTGGCGGTAGGAAGTGATCCACATATATCACAGGAGCTAACTCAAGAATGTTAATCAGAACTATGGACTTTCATTCGTTAGCATACGTTAGCATACGTCGCTGCACTGTTGACCATAAATTTTAAACATAACAATATCGTAGCAATTTCTCAGCCCATCTGTTGGGACTGTAACCACCCCAGGCAAAATATGTATACCAAATAATTTTGTTGAAGTGTTCTCTTGTCAAACAAACACGCCAATTTCCTAACTGTCTTTTATCATTGTAATGTAGGATATTGTCTTTCGATACATAATCGGAACTGTTTGTCATTTTACTAGACGCAGTGAAAATCCTTTTCCTGTAACTGAGCTATATTTTTTGAAAATATGAATAAAATCCCTTATGAGTGGAGAATCCTTAATTAATGGAATCTGAAATTGTTTTCCTTATTCTACTAATGTAAAAGATGAGGATAATCCTCCAGGAAGATGAGACAAAGTGTCAGTTATTACATTATCTGTACCTTTGACATACGTCTGAAGTATCATAGCCCAACAGGATAATCTATGATGCAAAAGTTTACAGGACAGCAAGGAAGTAACTGCCTGATGATAAATGAAGAAATTGAACTTCTGAAAAGCCCATTTGACAGCCAAAAGTTTTAATTCACTAAAGTTATATTTACATTCACAGGATGACAAAAAACGGCTTGCAAAACTAATGATCCTGATTCCTTTGTTACTATGTACGTCTGACCGCTGAAACAAACTTGCTCTTAAACCTGTATTTAAAGCGTCTATTGCTATACAAAGTTTTTTATTCATATCAGGATGATATAAAATATTTGCAGCCATCAGTGCATCTTTAATTTGATCACAATTCTGATAACATTCATCTGTCCATTGCCATGGTACATTCTTCCACAACAATCTTACTGAAACATCATTGTTTAGCAAATTATTAGGCAAATATTTGCAAAAGAAAGACGTCAGTCCCAGGAATGACTGAAATTGACGTTTGTGCTTGGATATGGAAAATTATGTACGGCATTTAATTTAGTTTCATCAGAGGACATGCCTATATATTATATGCCCAAATTTAATTTAATTTCCTATTGTGCAAATTGTTGTTTCTTTAGATTGACCGTTATTCCAAACTCGTGAAAATGGTGCAATACTATAAAATATTCAAATGTTCAGGCTAAGCCTTTGTCTGGATTAGAAAATCATCGACATGTACCGTTACTTCACCGATTAAATCTGGCCACAATACTGTGTCAATAGCCTCAATGAAGACAACTCTGCTAACGTTTAAGACGAAATGCATTACCCGAAACTGATAACACCTTCCTGTGATCATGTAAGTGATGTATTTCGTGACTGCTCACTCAACAAGACTTGCCAGTACGAGCTTTTGATATCTAAAGGAGATAAATACTTTCCACCATAAAAACGTTGTAATAATTCATCTAAATTTTCAGGATGTGTTCGAACAGGAACTATTGTTTTCTTTATTTCTCTAGCATCTAAAACTAGATGAACCATCAGCCATTTAAATTGCGAACAAGGGGCTGGCGTATTCAGAATGTGATGGTTCAATAATCTTCCATTCGAGCATTTTTCGTAGCTCCGCAGCAACCTTCTCTCTTTTAGCCCATGGAGTCGAATAAGGGGCACGATAGTAAGTGTTATGAGAATACATCTCCATATTAGAGACATAACTTTTAATTATTCCAGGTTTTCTCTCAAACACAGATATATATTTTAACAAGACCTCTAAATTGCTGTTGTTGATTTGCATTTAGGCTCTCTGATTTGGCAGCGTTCTCTTGTACATGTTCCATATAATTAATGTGCAAAGAATGACATTTGCACATCTGTTTGTCCCCAAACCTTTCAGTGATAACACTATTTGATCTCTGGAACATTTTAAAAATAATTTTCCTGCAGAGACATCTACCACAGCATTCCTCCTACAGAGCAAATTGAAACCCTTGATAACTGGCACTGTCAATTTAGGTACAATCAGGTAAGCGTCCTCTAGATCGTCTTCCTGTGAAACCATTTTAACTAGGAATGACCCCTAAACTTCTGTGTAGCAGAATCTATAGCCACAGAAATCTCACAATATTGTACAGGAAGGGCGTGAATTACATCAGACTGTATCAAATGCTTATGAAATGATTGACTAACCACCGTGCTCGACAATCCAGTGTCAATCAGAATATCAACTGATATATAACATATTTCAGCCTATACAGTCACCTGCATAACAGTGACGCATTACTATCTTTACAAGATGGTTCCTGATTTAAATCATATTTTAATTTCAACCCATCATTATAGCTTAGAATAGCACATCGTTGTATAAGGTCTCCCTTCTCGATCCCGGTAATCCTCATAAGGCTCTAAAAACCTACTGTATCTAGATTGAGTTGCTAGAGGTTTCATTGCTGGGTCCATTAACCACTTCATTTAACCTAACAGGTTGTGGTTTCGAAGTAAGTATTAGATCTAGAATGAAAAGATTGATTACCCATAGCTGTTTGATTGCTACGGTATTTTGACTTATCTGATTACCTTGGGAAATATTAGGAAATCCCATTGGGACCACTTGGTTCTGTACATTCCATGACATAAAGGGATTTCCAAAAGGATTACTAGCTATCAGCGAATTTCCGCAATTAGTCGGTTGCTTTTGACTAAACTGTCTATGGTTACCATGGTAATTACGCTTTCTGGAATTAGTCTGGTTGTTCCCATTGAAATGTGAAGACTTATTATTATTGTTATAGAAAAGTTCGTTTTAGTTTCCAAAATTACCATTGTTTTCATTACTGGTGTTATTACCATTTGAATACTCCTTTGTAAAACCATTCTGATGGTTGTTGTTGTTGTTGCCTTGGTTGTTTCTCTGACCATTTTTATGATTACCCTTTTGCTTCTTTAAATCATTACCATTATACTGGTTACTATTATTATTACTTACATTAAGTTTCCTCTCTTTCATCATATCAATATAGTCTACATAAGATAAAAATAATTTTAAATCATGGTTTGGAAACTAGCTTTCAATAATCTTAACACCTTCCTCATTGACATGGCGCCTTCCCAGTGCTTAGTCGTTTGCACATACTTGTCAAAGTATTTTCGTAAAGTACATTTTTCTAGGGTTACAAGGTTCAGAAATTTATATTTCGTTTCTTAATCTTTCTTGCGTATTACAGGAAAAATATTCATTAAGGAACAGTATTTCAAACTCAAACGTATCCTTTCAGTGCACTACTGTCACATTAGGCCAAGGGCTAGCCTTTACTGTTATATGGGACACAGTAAATTGCAACCGGTGATACTGAGACTAGTTCTTAGGGAAAATATTCCTAAAACTTTGGATAAAAATCACAGGATGGACATTACTGACGAAAATGTCTGAAACTGTTTATGCTTAATGATGCTCTGTTCTAGATTATAGGCAGAAGGATTTGTTGTATCTGATCGAGAAGTATTATTACCTTCTGCTGTATAGTGATGAGTAGGTCTATTATCAGGATCACATTTTTCAGAAACACAAGTACCGGTTTTGTTTACTACAGGGTATCTAAAGTTTTCTTTGCCCACTTCCCGATCCACGACCGTTCCCCCCCATTGTAGTCTTGTGTAGTTCGCGAACGGACTCGTTCGGAAGATCGCTTCCACAGGCGAACTACGCGAACAAGTTTGCAGATCCCTCGCCTCTTAGTTCGTCCGCTCCTTTTCCGAAGACTGACGGAGAACAGCGAGAGGACGCGAGAGCGCGCAGAATCGCGTGATTCCCTTCTGCCAGTCATTTCGAGCTGAGATGCAGTTCAGCTGTAGTTTCATAGTTCACTACCACAAATTTTCTTTTCTAAGGTATTCAGGAGTGTCTAAATAATATTTACTGCGAGTACTCTGTATGCAAAGTAGTTGAATACCACTGTATCACCCATTCATGTAAATAACTGGTTTACTTGTTTAAGTATTCGATGAGTAATTGTCCTGGGTAATAGCACACGTTTTGCAACACTGATCATTGCATAAAAAAGCTGTCATAACAAAAGAAAGAGCTTTTATAGTAGCGGTAGCAAAAGCCAAAATGAGTCGACGAACTAAAAAGAGCTACCTACTTCGCGGCCGAGCTGCGAACTGGAAAGGGTAGGTACCGGTCGCGAACTAGAATATGCGCGTTCGGTCGCGAACTAAAATATGCGCGATTGATCGCGAACTAAAAGCGCGATCAGTCGCTAACTAAAATATGTGCAATCGCTCGCGAACTAAAACATGCGTTACCGGTCGCGAACTATTATGCCAAACACATCTCGCTTCTTAGTCCGTTGGATTCTTTTCCGAAGACCGATGGGCAATAACGAGATGGGGCACAGCAGAATTAAAAATCACATGTTTGCCTTCTGCTGATGAGCGTCATTTCGAAGTGAGCGTCTGCCTGCTAGATTACATAGTTCAGTGCTACAAAATTTCTGTTTTGAAGTATTCTGCACTCTGCAATATCTGACTAATAAATTCCATAATGCCAAGATATAAAGAAAACTCTAAACTTAAACGCGAGAAGTTATCCACAAACTGCTTCTTTTGGTTTGCGTGATATCGTTAGCGGCTCAAGCAGCATGCGCAGACCACGCAGTATACAATGAAGAGCCTAAGCAACTGGTACACTTAACTAACGCCGTGCAAGAAAGGCCGTGAGGTTCGAGACGTCATATTAAGGACTGCGTGGCCGCTCCATCGGAGATGCGAGTCCTCCCTCGGGCATGGGTATGTGTGCTGTCGTTAGCGCAAGGTAATTGTAGTAATTTGTAAGTCTAGGGACAGATTACTCTAGCAGTTTGGTCCCATTGATTCATAAACATTTGAACACATGGCTAATATAGTGTAGGATTCCACGCGAGCACGCAGAGTCCCATAATACGACGTGACATGGACTGGACTAACGCCTGAAGTAGTGCAAGAGGGAACTAACACCATGTAGTGCATACATCCATGTCTCCGCGGAGCGGCCTAGCGCACTGAGGCGCTATGCTACGATACGTGAGGCCGTTCTCCGTCGGGAGTTTGAACCCCCCCCCCCCCCTTGGGCATGGACGTTTGTGCCATGTTTAGTATAAGCTAGTTCATAAGTAGTTTGTAGGTTTCGGGACTGATGACCCCTTAGTTAAGTCCCATAAGCTCTACAAACATTTGAACATACATCCATAAAACAAGGTGAAGATGTATTCTGAACAGCAAGTGAAGGACATACCAAATATGTTCATGTCTGGAAGTTTGATGGCCAGCGGAGGTGTTTAAAGTCAGAATAGTGTTTCTGGAGCCGCGCTGTATCAGTTCTGGACGTGTAGGGTGTCGCATTGTCTTGTTGGAATAGGGTATTTGACTGTTTTCTGGAAATCGTTTTAAATTGTTAATTATGTCATAATATGGTCCGAACAAGCTTTTTTACCTCATGGATTTCAGTACTTTTTTTTTAATGAAATGAAATTCAAATAACTTGAAAGCCCGCTAAAACGCTACATTTGAGTCACGTGATGCTTGTGACGTCATACAACAAGCTGCTGCTGCTCTCGTAAGATGAACAAATACCTGTATATTGTTTGGGCCAAGGCCTCGTGTTTGGGCGTTAACGTTTAGTTAATGACCTACAAATATTGCTTAGTTCCGCACTGTACCAATACATCTGTCATGACTCCAGAAAAATTGTCCTTGCAAGTACCAATAAATGAGAAGGTACGCAAAAAGTGGTTGTCACTGGCGCGAAGAGATCCAAATGAAATAGCGACTACTCCATGTGTGTATTTGTGTGAGGATCATTTTGATGTAAGTAAACAATATTATTCCATTGGTAAACTAATCTGTTTAGTATCAGTCACTTCTACTGCAAAGGTGTAAAGAACTATTATGTGCAGGTTAGTGACCTGATGTTTACATTTGCGAAGTAAAACTTCATAATCGTTACACGTCTATGATTTATGTGTAATTAAAGCCGTTTCCTAATATATTTGGTGAAAGAACAACATGAATATTGTTGCAGCCCACTATAAAAGTGTAGCACTGATTATTTATCTCCATTAAGTGCAATTTTGTCACCAATAGATCGTAGTCAAACAACCGTTATATACATCGACAACGCCCTTCTGGTTACTTTACAACAACTTACCCTATCGTAATATACGTATATGGGAGATGTCTTTAATGCGCCGATTTATTTAGCTTTCAAACTTTCGTAATATGCAAGTGTAAAAACGATTAAAAGTGTTAGTTACCCAAATATGTGTTTATTGAAGCTTTACTGGGTTAAATTTTACTAACTATCCCGGCGACTTCCTGTGACTATGTTGGCAACAAATGCTGAATAGCGAGAATCATGAGACGTCGCCATTAGTCAGTCGCGCAAATATTTTGTCGTGAAACCTTTGATTTACGAGGGCAGTTGCTTTTACTGACCGGACAAGGGTACATACAAGAATCAGAGAGCAGGAACAGCATTATTTACTTCATGCTCTGTACCATACACTAATCTAGTCATTCTATTTGGTCTGAACATCTGGACAAAGATTTTCTATCGTGTTGTTGATGTTGCCAACATAATCATTCAAGGCCGCTTGGATAGAAGATAAAATTTCACCCTTTATTGCATAATATGGTGACTTCAGATTAAGCCTGCTGACATCAACAAATAGAGTACTTTTTTCCAATGGCATAAAATATCTCTCGGAATAATTACCTTTAAAATGTAGGTATGACTTACTTACAATGCAGTTATCACGTTTCTTATTTCTGGCACGTAAAAATTTGGACTGTTTTTAAAGAATGAAGACACCATAATTGCATCAACTTTAGGGAGGTTTCCGCTGTCAGCCTTCACATACCCATCTTCCATTGTGGCATAAAAACTGTAAACGCGTTAGATCACGAAAAATCTGAACTTAAAGCAGCGAAATGGAGGAATCGCGTACAATAATACAACTCCGACTTCTAGATGCCGGGCTGTAGGTGTTCTATGACGTCACCAGTACTTCAGGCAATAATGGAGCGTTTTCGATCACGTGATCTAATCGCGAAATTTGATGATTTTTAAACTTCAATTACATAAAAATAACAAATGTTTTGTTATAATTATGAGCGAAAATGCTTTCTGAATGTTATAACCACCCAGAATAACAATAATTCGAACCATATTTCTAACACAGGAAAATACCCTATTGCCTGAGTCCCTTAGAATGTACAATGCATGTGAATGGATGTGGGTGATCATCACGATGCGTCCGTAAGTTTCACCTATCAGAGTCCTTTCTAGAGGTATCCTGGGCCGCACATCACTCGAACTGCATGTGCCCCATACCACTATGGAGCCTCAACTAGCTTTACCAGTTCGCCATTGATGTGCAGGGTCCATGGATCCACGAGGTCAGTTTGAAACAGTTGAAAACGAAACTCGTCAGATCAGGCAACATGTTTTCAATCAACAGTCCAATGTTAGTGTTGACAGGCTAAGGCGAAAAGCAAGAAAGTCAGCTAGGGTACATGAGTAGAACTAGCAGTTCCAAACGCTAATATCGATTATGTTTCATTGAATGGTTTGCATGCTGAAAGTTGTTTATGCGCCAGCATTGAAATGTGCAACAATTTGCGGAAGGGTAGCACTTGCAGGTTCGCTTCCTGGTTGCAGGGATGTTGGAGATTCTTGATATTGAACACAATACTTTATTCATCGAACAACCAAAGTGGAAATGATTCATTTTCTTGACAACACACCGATGAGTCCCGACTCGCTGCTGAGTAATGAAATGAAGAGTTCATTTTGTACCATAAACTTTCTAATGATCCATGCACCCACCATGATGAGGTAAATATAGTTTCCTGATGTGTAGACGTCGTGGAGTATTTCTGAGGATAGTTGAATAAAATCAGAGTATATCAGCAATCCAATTAGCATAGTGATTATGTATAAGTAGTTAAAAAAAGTGTGCAGGGATGGTGACCCACCTGCTTTCCATTAGCCATACCTTTCTTGAGGTAGCATAAAGAGCAAAGCCACTGATCAGTTGATGATTCCAAAGGAGCGGTTTGAAGTGGGATATCATGTTTTAAATCAAGGAAATCCAACGGAATGGTTTGAGGTTTCGCGAATGATTGTAGAACTTTACCTAGTATTTTCTTGCCCACAGTGAGCAATCAAACATACATTAAACCTTATATATACACTCATATTGGTGGAAAGTAGTCACTAAACTATTGGAGATTAAATTAAGCCTGTGCATCTCTACCAAATAACATTTTACCACCTCAACCACCTCCAGTACACAACCAAGATGCGTCCATTTGTATCATAAATGCCCCCCTGAAATACGAGTTGCACAGACCAACACCTTCATAACCCAGTATACTTCGAATCTATATACATATCTAGCACAACGTATCATGACCCTGTGAGGACCCTGACTTTGTGTCACCAGAGCAAATTACCACTGATGAGTTGTGTGATATGAAACTACCTCATATACCGATCTGGTTTCATCTCGAAGTAGCCAAACATGTTACATGGGGTTGAGACTGTGGTGTAATGTAAATTTCTAATCTCGGTACTTTATTTGACGTGAGTGTAAACATAAGGTTTAACGTGTGTTTGAATGCTCATTGTGGTCAAGGCAATGCTAGCTAAAGTTCAACAACCATTTGCCAAAACCCGAAACCTTCCTTTGGATTGCCTCTGGGTAAAATGCCATATCCCACTTCAATCCGCTCCTTTCGAATCATCAACTGACCAATGGCTTTGCTCTTTATGCCACATCAAGAAGTTACTCAAGGAAGGTGTGGCTAATGGAGAGCAGGTGGGCCACCTTCCCTGCATAATTTTTAACTACTTATGCACACCCACTTTGCTAAAAGGATTTCTGATATTCTCCGATTTTATTCAATCATCCTCAAGAATACTCCACGACCTCTACCCATCAATAAATTAGATTTATTATAAATTTCGGTTTTAGTGCATACATTCTGTACTACTATGGTATTTGGTTTGAAGTGACTTCTTTATTTAACGTATTGTGGGTCTGAAATTAAGCATGGGGACTAATTTCTAAGTTTAAAACTGTGGTAGAAAAATCGTAGAAGGCACATTTCTTATTGCAGGTCATGTTAATGCCCTGATGAAAAAGAGTCGACAACCTTGTTGGAACTGCTATTGTGACATTTAATTAGTGTCAGGAACATGGGAAATAATTGAGTCAACAGAATATGATTTTTTTCGTATATTGTTTTATTAGTGAGAGAACACTTTCCATATCAATAAGTTACTTGTAGAATTAAAGCTCTTATTCAGTAAATAAATGGGATCAGAGAACAACTTATTTTATTGAGGTGATAAGCAGTATGTTGTGTAATTTTTATATATCTATTATAGAAATGTCGTTCGTATTGCAGCATGACTCTCTCTGTGACATGGTGTCTTTGGCAAAATCGGCTGTTCACCATCAGAACATTATGTACAATGTGTGACTTTTCTTAATAAATAAATAAAACCGTTCCTAGCAATGAATGCCTTCTTTTACCATCCTTAAGTAGGGCACATCGTTATTTTAGATGATTATCTGCATTATAGGTCCGAAAAGGTTTACATACTACTATTTTCAATATTTTCAGTGTTTATTAGGATTGTTAGTAGCTGGCACATACTGAAATAAGGTATGTGGGCACTGATTTTACGATATTCACAGTAAAACCATCACGTTATTTTTAACGAAAGAATTTTGTATTTATGATATAATCATGTGATTAAATGGGGAAATTTGTCAATAGGCATCAGCTATTGCATAGGGAATAATTCCTTATGAGTGTGACACAATATACGTGGTGTCCCAGCTATCTTGTACACCCAAAATATCTCTGGAACAATAACAGATATTGGAAAACGACTTTCACCGGTATCAATGTACGGCTTGGGCCCAAGAATGTACATATTTGGAAACATTCTAAAACGAAAGAAAATGTGTTTTTTAACACAAACTTATGTTTTTAAATGGACACTCTATATTTTTCCTTCAGCAGTCCATAGCATGACAAATCACATAAACAATGGCGTTGATTGCATCGCAATATTCCAATTACATCCCGAGATATTGCGACGCGAATTTGACGCTTGAAAAACCCGAAATGTGCTGTTAGCGCACGTCCTGAGGCTCAGGCGTGAACCCCATGCTGCCCGTAATCGCGATGTGATTGACATGCGTAATCGCACTTCCATACTTACCAAGAGGTCCGAAACGAATAATACGGTCTGCTGCCATCCTGTATTAAAGTCGTACATTCCAGCAGGTATTTATCCCATTGGCTAGGGGTGATGCGGCTCTGTAACATATCTGTGTACCGCAACGTTAGTCACAAAGTTAACTTCGCTTATCGTTAATCCGTTACTAAAAAGGTAATGCCATTCAACATTAAAACTTTACTATACTGTAGATCTAGCGCATGTGACAGGGAATCATTCACTCATAATAGTAAAATTCATGTTGATGGTTTTAGTGAAACGAGCAAGTGGACTAAAGGTTTTACCGTTGTTTAGGTAAAAATGTTTTGATTTGGGAAGTTCGTGTAAGACATAGAAGATGAATGTAAATATGTTTAACCAATTAGTTTTATTATCACATATTTATCAATGTTATGTTTATCTAATGCGTTACATGAAAAATGGTTTCAAACAAATGTTTCTGAACTGCTCTGGGTAAAATGGCCCTTTGTAGAAACGTGCACTGTGATACCAGCACTACATGCTAAAGATAGCATTCACATATCTTGCTCAAAGTGATAACCATTGGCTCGCATACATTGGGTCACTTTGCTGATGAAGGATGACCTACTTTGAGCTACTGTTTCCTCTTTGATGGCTGTACAAGCATCAATAACGCGTTGCTTCATGTCATCTGGTGTTGTTGGTTCATGTTGGTAAACAGCATTCTTCACTGCTCCCCAAAGGAAATAATCCAGCCGTGTAAGGTCCGGAGATTGGGCAGGCCACTTAACTGGGCCACCACGTCCAATCCACCTACCAGGGAACTTACAGTTCAGAAGTTGTCGTGCTCTTAAGTCGTTATGTGTAGGGCATCCGTCATGCTGATACCATGTAACCATTATCCTGTTCTGAGGTACGGTGTCCAAGAGAACAGGAAGATTGTGTCGTATAACTCTGGAGTACTGTCTGCCATTTGGACGCCATTTACAAAGAAAGGTCCGATAATGGTATCTCCAATAATCCCACGCCAAACATTCACTTTCCACGGACGTTGATGCTCTACCTCATGGAGCCATTTTGGATTGTCTGCGGACCAATAATGCATATTCCTCATATTGACAATTCCTTTGTTGGAGAATGATGCCTCGTCGGTAAAGAGAACATCTGCGAAAAAAATTTGGATTAGTCAGAACTTTTTGCTGAGCCCACCGACAAAATGTTACCCTGTTGCTGAAGTCATTTCCATGAAAATCCTGGTGTAAATGAACATGGTAAGGATGAAATTTATGACATTGAAGAATACGCTGTGCACTTGATTTTGACACACCGACTTCACGTTCAATTTGACGTGTGCTGATGTGAGGATTTACAGCTACGGTAGCGAGCACTACAACTTCAGCACGTTCATCTGTGGTGTTCTAGTACGATGTCTAGGTCTTGGATTTAAGCTTTCCGTTTCACGTAAACGAGATGTTAGACGACCAAATATCCGGCGCGGAGGCGATGGTTTGTCAGGGAATCATCTTCTGTACAGTCGTTCTGCCTGAACAGAATTTCGCCCGCCTACAACATGGTACAGTACAGGTATGTAGAGTAGGGTAGAAAACAGACATATTAACGTAATAATTATAATGTTCTCTAAGAGTACTATAAACAAACAAGCAATTCAATAACGTATTTCCCGTCAACGTACATTCTCCATAGATCAGCAGCATTTCTACCATATCTTCATGTGTGTACATAATACAGTATAAGTTCCACAACACGAAGTTTATTCACAATGTGTACTACCCTCGTGCCGTCACTAGATTACTCTGATGCACTACTACTTTGGCAAGCGGTATACTGTACGCCAAAGCAACAACAAATGGGATGCTCGGAGGTTGGTGGAGTACAGGAGTTTGCATGGGTCGCAAATCACAAACAAGGCGAAGTGGTAACTGTGGCTGCAGTGGGAACTACGTTGGACACGTGTCTAGGTAGAGCTAGGCCCTGGATGAACGAGTGCGAGAAAGGCACAATGGGTCATTTAAAGCATTCGATAAACCTTATTTTGGGTGTGCAGGATAAATAAGACAATCTGACCGGTGTATACCAATCGGTACTGGTACATATTGTGTACGTAGACACATAAAACGTGCAAGAGGGAAACCATTATGTGTTTATGAGAGTTGATGGCAGAAGACCGTATTATTCGTTTCGGACCTCTTGATAAGTATGGAAGTGCGATTACGCATGTCAATCACATCGCGATTACGGGCAACAGGGGATTCACACCTGACCCTCAGGACGTGCGCTAGCAGCGTATTTCGGGGTTTTCAAGCGTCAACTTCTCGTCGCAATATCTCGGGATGTAATTGGAATATTGCGATGCAATCAACGCCATTGTTTATGTGATTTGTCATGCTATGGACTGCTGAAGGAAAAATATAGAGTGTCCATTTAAAAACATAAGTTTGTGTTAAAAAACACATTTTCTTTCGTTTTAGAATGTTTCCAAATATGTACATTCATGGGCCCAAGACGTACATTGATACCGGTGAAAGTCGTTTTCCAATATCTGTTATTGTTCCAGAGATATTTTGGGTGGACACGAAAGCTGGGACAGCCTGTATTTCTCATCTAGATAACAATTAAAACGTCACATACTAACACCACTCCAAATTTTTATTAATTTCTCGACATGTAGGCATATTAATGGTATCATGACTGTTTTCATTAATTTAAACCAATGCTACGCTTCTAATGAATGGAAATAGCTGGAGGAACGTATTTTCATGGATGTTCAGCTACACTTATACGAGAAAATTGCAGGAGTAATGTTTTTATTCCCATTTTTGAGCTACGTTCTACTTTCCTTTTTTTATCATAAAGACTTATTTTTCAGCATGCATTCATGTAATAGTGTGTGATTTAGTAGTCAGATCTCCTTAATTTTCGTGATAAGCCATATATCTGTGACGAAACTGTATTAGCAGTGTAAAATATTCCAATTTTAGGGTAAGTTCAATGTTTTACCATAAATATTGCATTTTATGTATACATGCTATACTAGTATCTAATTTGAGTATACTTAATATATTTAATTTTCACACAAATTCAGCGAAATAAAAGGAAAAAAGAAAAACACCTGAGTTTAATATAAAATACTCCGATTTCTTTTGGTTAAGTTCATTGTACTTTTTTACCTTGAAATCACTTTTACTGCATACATCCTATACGAATGAGTCATTTGGGTGATATACCTACTTAGTTTTTGCGAAAGGGCCGCAAAATATCACCAGGATTTAATTTAAAATATTCCAATACTTTGTTTGCTGATGTTGAGTCATCTGTGTGCAAGGTGATAAACTTGATGCATAGTTGTTTGCGAGATACAAATTTTATCACAACAACTGTTTATTTTCATTTCTTATAACCTTTAATTTAGCATCAGATCACTTCCTTTATTTAGTTTACAGGTATTAATTTAATAATAACATTACAATATCGAATGAATGACCGATGTTGCTGTTACCTAAGTAGTCACTTCTATGGTAAAGAACAAGAACTGGTTTTTCGCATTTTGTGCAATAGTATTTAAGGTTAAAAACGCTTGAAATCAGTTGCATATTACTATTGTCTTATTCACATTTTGTAAGCAACACTTGCTTTTCAGTTACTTGCACACACTGCAGTATTCGTATGAACCACTATATAACCATCATTTAATGTGCTTTAATCTGCACAAACTTTGAAAGGGTGGGCAGTTAGGATAGGTCAGGCTGGGGCTGGAGGTGAAAGCCCTGAGCACTCAACACTGGGACCTGGGACTTGAAACTTGAAACCTGGAACCTGGTACATGGGACCTGGGGTTAATGCCCTCAGTGCTCAAACCTTGATGTAAGCAGCACCTGCGAGGCAAATTTGTAATATAATACTTTGAATTCCCAGAAAAAAATGTGATGGAATGCATCCTAGCAAACTTGTGGGGAAATTCCCAGAATCCTGCCAAGTTCAACAATTCGCAGAAAGATCGTGATGGAATGCACACTCGTGTAAAATAATGACATTAAGGGCGATTTCCAAAAGATACTTGTGTCACCAGATTCCCAGAATGAATGTGATGGAACGCAGCAAAGTACTGATCATAGTCTAATTCCTGGAAGGATGACCTCAGCATTCGTGAAATGACCTCTGGGTAGGGGTCAAGGCCATCTAGAATGCCCACTGTCCTTCTACTAACCAAGAGTGGTAATAACAGAATGTTTCTGCAGAGGGTGCTGGTGTTGACTTATGATTACTCTACCAAAACAATTACACAAACTGTTGTGTAATTAGCAGGTAGTGCAATGCAGTAGCAATGTGACTTACTGGAAGCTATGGCACTGAGACCTATATGAAGTATAGAAGTATGGCAGAAACAAAGGGGGTGGCTGTAGATACTGGAGTGTCCCACAGTGCAATTTCCAGGTCCTTGACATGATTTCTGATAACATCTATGTAAGTCAGCAAGTGTTGACCAGTTACTGCTGTTACAATGGCAGGCTATCACGATTCAGTTCAGTCTGAATGTGGTGTTAGAGTTGACGCACAAGAGATGGACACAGCATCTCTGAGGTAGCAATGGGGTGATTTTCCTGTATGTTTCAAGAGTGAATCGTGAATATCAAGAATTGTCTTGACAAGACCGCTGCTGAGAGTCAACAACCTTGTTGCAAATGCTATAGTGATGTTTATCATCGTCCGTAACATGGTAAATAACTGAGTTAAAAGAATAGGATATTTTTTTCACATATTGTGTTATTAATATTGACATGACAATTTTCATGTCAACAAATTATTTCCACCTTACTTGTAGAATTAAAGCTGTTATTCAGCAAGAAAATGGGATCAGAGAACAACTTGTTTTATTGAGCTTATATGCAGTACATTTTTATTGTAAGTTGTGTAATTTCGATATATCAATTAATGAAATGTGTTTGGTATTGCAGTATGACCCTCTCTGTGACTTAGTGTCTTTGACATAAGGGTAATTCCCAGATAGCAATCGTGTCACCAGATTCCCAGAATGAATGTGATGGAATGCAGTAAAGCACTGGCTATAGCTTAATTCCTGGAAGGATGACCTCAACATTCCTGGAATGACTTCTGGGTAGGGGAAAAGGCTGTCTACAATGCTTGCTGTCCCCCTACATTAGTTGCCATAATACTGTTATCTCCACTTTGTAAAACTGACATAAAGACGTTGAACAAATTTACTTCATTCCGTCCATGAAAATACATTAGAAACTATATATCTCAACTGATCCCCTAATTGTTTAGACCAGTGTTATATTATCGCAAGTTCTTGAACAAGGATACTCACTCTGAGAGTGATCTTTTCCGTTGCAAAATAGTCAAAACACAGACATATTTCACCTTAAACAATGCTTTTATGGTTTAATCTGGTCCCAAGACAATAAGCTCAAATCTGGTCTTGTGCAATGTTTTCATCTACTTGGAAATCTTTATAGAAACACAGATTTAGAAATGTTATGAAGCTGTTTACTATCTTCTTTGCTTTATCGGAGTTAAAGCACCATAATAGTTACGGGAATCTTTGCTTGCTGTTTCTCAGCTTCTTCACTTGTTCACTTGTTGTTCAGTCATAATCAAGAATAAGCATTATTAAGAAATGAAATTAGTTGTTGAAAAATGCCATTATATCTGGTGTAAGTGCAAAGATTTCGGGGGGGGGGGGGGGGGCGCACCCCCTCCCTGCCTGCGAGCCAGTACACAGTTCAAATTTCTGTTTGTGGCAGGTATTTATAAACTACTGGCGTAGGTTCCCATTGCTTTCATAGTCCAAGCCTTTCCTCCCTCTCTGTTAATCTCTTTCTAATCCAGTGTATATCCATATCAGTTTCGTCTTCATGGCGCTCAATTCTTATTATGACATATCTCATGAACTATCTGGTCTATAATAATATAACTTCCCATGTTCATAGTGTGGAGTATTTGAAAACTGTATACGACATCTGTTGCAAAGTAGTTGGTTGTAAAGACGTAATAAAATACAACTTCATGCGTGATGTGGTGGACTTTCATGCGTTTCATTGTCTCTGACTAATCTTTCGTGAAATATGCCGCGTACTATAATTTCGAAGGAAAGCCTATTTGTGCATACTCTCTGTAAAATACGTCAAAAATCGAAACCTTATGCCTGATGGGGCGGATTTTCATGAACTAAATTGTTTACGATCTTATATCTCATAAACCATGTGTGTACTGCGACATAATTTAGAAGTTAAAAAGTTTCTGGACTATTCCTCGCGAGTAGAATTATTTGCGGAATTAAAAAATTGTAACGTCATACCGAACGCCATAGTGTAACTGCATGCCCATCGGAAAGTAGTCAGCGATAAACTTCTTTCTTTTCACCATTCAGAGAGAGAAAGTTTTATAAACGTATGAAATTGTTTGTAAATTTTGTTGCAAGTCGATAAGCGCTCTATTTTCGAATAACCGAGCGAGGTGGCGCAGTGCTAACAGACTCGGCTCGCGTTTGGGAAACGGAGGTTTGAACCGGCCTTCGGCCATCCTGATTTAGGTTTTCCGTGATTTCCCTAAACGACTCCAGACCTATTTCGGGATAGTTCCTTTCAAATGACTTGTCTGATTTCCTCCTATATCCCTAACAAGAACTATCCGATGGTGAGCGTCGTCTCCAATGACCACGATGTCAACGGCACGTTAAACGTTTACCTTCCTTCCCTTTTTTTTTTTTTTTTTTTTTTTTTTTTTTTTTTCCTTGTGATTCGCATGCGGTGAATGAATGAAGCGTCGTTATACAAGCGTAGCAGGATGGAACAATTTTCACTGTTTATAGCGTCATATTTACTGAACTATATGTCATAGGTGATTTTCACTCCAACAGTGATAGTGTTCTGATAAAAACGACTGTGTGTGTAATGTTTGGCTGAATTCGGTCCAGTTGTTCTGGAGCAGGCATGGAACAAACACAGACACGACACGTACATACATGCGTACGTGTATTTTTATAATATTTATATATTAGTTGAGGCATCTTAGCCCTTTCGTTACCAGTGTTGTTCTTGGACAACAACGAATTAAAAGTTTATGTACACTGTATTTTGTGCATCAATACTTAAAGTTGCGTTTTTGATGATGAACAACGTGCTTCTAGTACGACATTTTGGCGCTTGCTACGGCGTGAAGCCACTTCTGAGGCATTAATTTGTCCATCTTGGAGGTTGTGTTGCGTTGCCACATGTACGTGGCTGAGAGTGTGAGCGTGAGTGCGGATCCTTTTATTTTATTCCATGAGTGAACTGTCTTGTCTTTGGTGCTGTGGCGAAGATTGTGCTAGCATTATTGATCTGGCAGTGTTGACTATCACCAAAATAACATCACAGTAATAAAATACTCTGAAGAAGGCGACTTGCAATAGTGGCCGAAACGTTGGTTCGTTCTAAGCGATGACGAAGCGGTCTAATACTCTGAAGAACTTTATCGAAAGTGGCAATGGTCGCGAAAGCCTACGCTTACATTCACTGCTAATTGATTGCTGTTTTCATGACTACTTGGGGGACTGATGACCATTGTAGTTTTGTCCCCCTTCAACATCCAAATAACAACAACAACAACAACATGACTACTTCTGGCGGTCATCAGAGACGCCTTTTTAATGAATTTGGCGTCGTCGGAAGACGCTCGCTGAGACATTCTTAAGCTGATTAACCGCTCTAACGAACAGTTCCAATACGTCCACACGACCTTCTGTTTCCCTTTAATGCAGTGCTTGCACGTGGTTCAACTGGAGCCCGTTAATGTGCGACTGCACGGAAATAATAATCATATGCATCCCTTGTTGTATTGCAAACTTCCCTTTATTTAAATTCTTCCTTGACAGTGTTGCATTTTGGATATACAAAAACTTAGTTCTGATTTTTATTTTTATATATTTTTGCCTTCTCCTATCGCACTTCAGGTCGTTGCCTTATCTCAGACTCCACCTGATCGGCATACTGGGATATTGCCTCCAATTCTACCTGAGGCCCACTTTCAAATTTTTTGCCAGGTACTTGCGTATATTATTAATTATAATGGATAGAACATGAGTAAAATTTTTGAAGGTACAGCTCCCCACATTTTCATTTACGTTACGTCCTTAGAAATTTGTTTCAGCCAATGAACGTCTCCCGATAAGTACAATATTAGTAGATAATGCATCTGAATTCGTGATCAGAGACAGATACGAAGCTTCCTCGAATAACGATTTTGCACCTCCCGGCCAATAATCCTACAAGTGAATAACAAAGGCTTATGTAATCGACCAATTTCAATTCAGACGAGCGTTTTTCTCCATTATAAACCGTGGTGCTTATCAGAATGACTGTGTTTTTCTCCAGTTAAGAGTTGGACATTAACGACCCACGGTATGAAACAATTCTCATCTAAGAAACTTCGAATCCACGTAATGGGTGTTATGATGTACCGTAGTATACTATTACGCTGACGTCTCCGTAGAGAGCAGAAGGTGGCAACAACCACGTAACTGCTCTGTTTGCAAATAACTGTTCATTATAAATGTACCCTGAGTATTTTTCAGACAGCGGTGCAAAGACAAACTGGAACAGTGGTAGGATACATGTCAAGAATTTAAAATGAAGTGACGTCAAAGGACATAAATTTCTTAATTGTTTTTGTAAATTATTGATGTCTTCGTGACCCAGTAGGAATAACTTAAATTGCGGAGCAAAGTGTTTGGCTCCGACATTGCTGGGAGAGATTTGCAGACGGCAGGTAAGAGAACGAGGCAAGGAACACAGGCAGGTTTCGGTGCTATTGAGTTCCCAACGTATCAAGTGTTACGCTCAGTCTCGGACTCAACACCGAACTACTGGCCTACCACGATAGAGACCAGATCATTGTTTTGTACACAAGGTTACAAAATTGTATCTCCTGAGAATTCAATTGTCTGAAATCTGCACTAATGGACAACAATGAAGGACGTGAGAGATTTTGGAGGAAATGTAGTCTTTCTTGCACTCAAAGGCATTCAAGTACTCAAATTGTGCCTGGTATAGGGGTAAACGTAGTGTGTGACGGGAAGTTGCGAATTCCAGTAAACTCCTTTCTTATTATTTAAATTTCCTTTGTGTACTAAGGCCCTGTTCATACAGTCTACGAGGGACTCAGGTGTTCTGGGGACGAGAGACCGTGTGCGTGTAATGAAATTGAGTCATTCAGATGGGGACACATCTGCATCCGCGACTTGGATGCTATGTCTCCCAATCATCAGTCCCTAAGCTTACAAACTACTTATGAACTAGTTAAGACTAAAGACGGCACAAATATCCATGCACGAGGGGGGATTCGAACCCCCGACCATAGTGGCCGCGCTGACCGTGACTGAAGCGCCTCAGTCACCTCGGCCACCGCGGCCGGCTGTCTCCCAGTCTCTCGGTAGCATTCGTACCACTGGGTTGTGCAATTTTAGAACAAATATTTGATTTGAAATTCGCGACAGGTAACGAACTTTTCCTGAGTTATAGACTCGAACGTTCAATGCAGCTGACATTTACACACTTTCGTATTTGGAGTGTGTCGGAGGGTACTCTGAGTATAGATACCATTTCCCTCTGTTTCGTGCCGCAGTGGAATAGCTGAGTGCTCTAAAGCGCCTTGCTGCGGTACGCGCTGTTTTCTTTGGAATTGGTTTTATTAGATTATTCTTTAAGTTCGAGGATATATTCGTCTGTCTCATACATCTTAAAGACCAGGGGGAAAGTTTCGTCATGGCTGGCTCTCCTAGAATTTTCAATAACTCAGAGGGAGAGACGTCTACATCAGGGGCTTGGTTTCGGCTTAGATCGTCACATGCTCTGTTGAAGTCCTCTTACATTATCGTACCTCCTACATCTTCGTCTACTTTAAGTTCCCTTTCTACAATACCGCTTTCTAGTTCATTTCTCTCGTTGATCCCCTTCATATACTGTTTCCTCCTTTCAGCTTTGCCTTCTTTGTTTTCCATCTTAGCTCTGAATATTCATTCAGCTGCTTTCCTTTTCTCGAAATATCACTTTCATTGTTCTGTGGGTAGTATCTATTTTTCCTCTAGTTAACATTCTTCTACAGTGCTCCACTTGCCCTCTAACTACTTCTGCATAACCTTTGCGCACTTCCTGTCACTCATTTTTTATTCACCTGGACTCCATTTTCCTGCTTTATTTACTCCTTATGATAATTGGGTGTGGTATTTCCTGTGATATGCAAGATTGTTACAGGCCTTGTCTCTCTACAGACTTGTTCTTCTGCGGCCTTCACCATTTCCCCATTTACCCAGAGCTACACATTCGTCATTCGTCTTATACTGTGTCACTTCCTCCTGCGTTCCACTAAAACTGTCAAGAACCACAAGATTTCCTCAATTTATTCAGGTCCCATCAGTTTATTTTCCAATGTTTCTGCATATGGTCGGAGACTGCATCATTATCTGGTTCATAAATCAATGTCTTACGTTTATAAAATCCATATGGTCCCTTCCGTGTCTTTTTATCTCTTCCATTTATACAACCTTCTTAAGTCAGTGTTAGTTATGATTAAATTATACTCTGTGCAAAATTCTACCAGTAAACCTTCTGTTTCATTTCATTTCGCCAGTCCATAATAATCTGCTGTTTTTTCTTCTCTATCTTCTCCTACTACTAAATTCCAGTTTCTCATCACAATCAACTTTTCCTCTCCCTTAAGAGTTTGAATAATGTTTTGTATCTCCTCATACATTTCTTCAAATTCTACTTCATCCGCTAAGCTAGTTGGCGTATAATTTATAGTACTATAGTATTGGCTTTGTGTCTACCTTGGCTAGGATAGGGCTATCTACTCCTACTATGACTGTTCCCGTTATTCATCAGTAGACCTAATCCTGCGCTTACCCCCAACTTCTTCTGTATCAGAAGTCCTGTTCATCTTGTTCATCTTTCCACCAAAGTTCATTAATTACTACTGTATCTTACTTCAACATATCATTTTCCTTTTTTCACATTTTCTAACGGCACTACTCGATTAACGGATCTAATATTTCACGCTGTGACCAGTAGAATGTCAGGTTATTATTATTGTTATTATATTACGACATTGTTCTTAGTGGTCCCAGCTCGAAAATCCGAATGGTATGGTTATATACAATACATACGTTTAAACACATCACAACGTGTCCCATGTAAAGATTATTTTATGTATTACAGCTCTAAATCCCGACCTTGTGGTGAACATTATTGAATGTATTCAATATTTAACAGTGATGAATGTTATTGAGTCCGTATATTGAGCAAGCTCGGATGGGATGCAAGGAGATATTTGGAGAAGGAGGGAGACAGAATAATTCTGTCAGAGAAAGTAAAGGACCTGGAAGAGCAATTGAATGGAATGGACATTGTGTTGAAGGGAGGGTATCAGACGAACATTAACAAGAGCAAAACAGGGGTAAAGACGAAGATTAACAAGAGCAAACAAGGGTAATGAATATAGTGTATGAAAATCAGGCAACGGTGAAAGAATTAATTACATTTCTAGCAGGCTGTATGCTGTTCTTACTGGATTTTCAATGCTGAAAGTTCGCTAGATACGAACGATTTCCGGTGGCCTCCAATCAAATAAAAATAATGTTTTGTTTCTGGTGGCGTAAAAGGTTATTGCGTGCTACTACTTGTTTTTCAGGTACCAGTACATAGCAGGTGTGTGGCCAGCAACAGACCTTTCAGTAGCAAAATTAGGGAAACGGTCAAGGGACTTTAGAGAAGTTGTTAAAAAATTATCCATTCGAAGGACGCTACTTTTAAATAAATTATTGCTAAAGTTCTGTTTCCGCGTAAAAAACATTTTTGGATATACTATTAAATGTCACCGAATAATTGTAAATTATAAATATGCTATTAATACAAACATAGGTAGCTCTTCTTGTCCTTGTAATACTGGTATTTAGCTATTCTTTTTAGTTGTTATATTAAGAACTGTTGTTTTTGCACTTCTTATGAAACAGTTCATACATCAAATTAATTCTTATGTCGTAGTTAACCGACAGCTCTTTTGACAGGTGAGTCAGTGATATTATAAGGTTACACGCAGTGATTTCTTTGCTGTTTTCTAAAGCATATTTTGTCATCTTTGGTAGGTTGCAAGTATAAATGGTGTTACCGCGCTTGTGTCTATTCATTTGTCATATTTTTGTTTGTACAAGACGCGTCTCAAAAGTTGTGTGCATGGTCTCAGAAAATACAGGAAGCAAGATTTACAAACAAACTAGGTTTACTGGCCTTCAAAGTAATCGCCATTTAATCCAATACTCTTCTGACATCGGTTGTACAGCTGTTGCAAACTGTCAGCAAACGCGCCAGGTCACGCGTTGGACCTCCCTAACATACAATGCACTCACTAATTCAACAATATACACTTACACTAACATCCCATGAGTCTTGGTCGCCGTATTGTCTGGCTTCAAACAAAACTTCATGTTAACGCGTTTTTGCATTGCTGTGGTTTGATAAATATGTGACCCTTCACCGCACTTTTCAGAAGCACCTTGAGAATTAATTATGTTGTATTAGAACCGAATAGAAAAGAAATAACTGCATGTAGCCCTATACTACTGCAATACATCTGTCACAATAGCTGTCAGATAATAAGAACATAAGAATTAACTTGTTATATTAACAGCTTCATAAGAACGACAAACAGTTCTAATATCCAATTTTATCCATGGCTAATGAGACAGCAACCGTTCGTGAAAGATAACACTAAAAAATACAGCTCATCGGTTGCAAAGCTAGAGGATGATTAATTAACCTATGTTTCGGTTTCGCCGGCCGCGGTGGCCGAGGGGACTGAGGCCCTCCTCTCACGGTCTGCACGGCCATTACGGTCGGGGGTTCGAATCCCCCCTCGGGCATGGATATTTATACCGTCCTTAGTAGTAGTTAGTTCATAAGTAGTTTGTAAGTTTAGGGACTGATGAGCCCTTAGTTAAGTCCCATAAGCTATACAAACATTTGAACATTTTTTGTTTCGGTTTCAACTATGGAAGCTTTCATGAGAAGTGAAAAAAAAGTATAGTTAGTTGAAATGTACAGTGGTTCTTGCTCAACCGAGCTTACGGTCAAGCTACAAATGTAAAATGCATGTGTCACGATATAAAAAGCAGAAGATATCTGATGTAACTAAAACGTGCAAATGTGTGTCTCGTGTGTGTCGTCTAACAAACCCACTGCTTCTGCTTTTTATATAGTGAGACACGTATTTTACATTTGTAACTTGACCGTGAGCTCTGTTAAGCAAGAACCACTGTTCACTTCATCTAACTATACTTTTTTTTTCTTTTTTTCACTTCTGATGAAGGCTTCCATAGTTGATGGCGAAACATCGGTTAAGTAATCAACCTCAGCTTTGCAACCGATGAGCTGTATTTTTGAGTGTTAAAAAGTTCTAATATACTATTAATATAAAAACTAAACATAACGGAAAAAGAACCATACTACAAGGAGAAGAAAAGCCACTAATGTGGGTATAGAGAGTATATTTATGACTTCCAATTATCCAGTTATTTCAATAGTATAGCCACCAATGTATCCAACAGTTAACCCTTTAATGCATAGCTACATGCTTTATTTTGTCCATTATCTCTCAAACATATCAATATTTTACTGCAAATCCATTTGTAGCTGCTTTTTACATAGTGTGACATATGCTAGTAGCTCGTCCTATAAATTATAAATTGCAGAGTGCTACTGAGCTGCATTTACTCCTAAAATGTGCGTTGTTAGCCGGCCGCGGTGGCCGACGGGACTGAGGCGCTCCAGTCACGGTCCGCACGGCCATACGGTCGGGGGTTCGAATCCCCCCTCGGGCATGGATATTTGTGCCGTCCTTAGTATAAGGTAGTTGATAGGTAGTTTGTAAGTTTAGGGTCTGATGACCCCGTAGTTAAGTCCCATAAGCTTAACAAACATTTGAACATTTTTTTGTGCGTTGTTTACTTTTGTATTCCTCCTTTGCCATGTAAAAGTAGTCAATCACATACTACTGTTGCATTATTCTGGAAAGATGAGAGGCATAACAGTGACATTTACTGCATCAGGTACATCATGGAAGCACTATGTAGCTGACCAACTATGAACATTTAGTTGCTAGTAGTGCACAATAATTTTAAGAAAATTTTTCATCATTTTTCTCAGTACATACGCACTATACGTTAATCGTGGTACTTTTTATACCTTCAAATAAAAATTTATGCATCAAAGGGTTAACCTAACGATGAGAATCACGCCAAAGCAGGAATGTCGCAATAAGTATTTTATTTAAAAGCAGCGTCCTTCGAATAAATAGTTTTTAACAATGTCTCTAAATGGCACATATGACACAGCGGGCCCAGTAGAATACAAAATGTTGACTAAGCAACTTTCTACGACTGAATGGGAGCCCCCGGTTACTCTGTACTGACTTTACAAGAGAAGTTTAGCAACACTTGTTTTTAAAGTTATCCCTCATTCCACTTATTTTACTGATCCTGTAAAACTAGGTGGGAAAATGAAATCAGGTTGGGTGATTGGAGAGGTGCAGGTATGTGGGGGGGGGGGGGGGAGGGGATATGGAGCACAAGGGCGAGGATGGATTGGCAGAATCCTCCTAACAATAAATAAAAATATTCCCTACAGTAATCTGACCTCTTGATATCAAATACCCTATAGAACTATAGAGGAATGTAACTACCAAATCAGATACAGGCTTCAATTAAAAAATGCACCTAATTTATTTCACCAAGATCAAGTGATAGGAGGAGATCCAATAATTTACATAAAAATGATGAACACTATACTTATGAATTTTAAAATGTCAACCATATCAAATTAAAGGACATGAATAATGCAAAAATGTTGGGCCCGGTGGTCTTGGGGTAAAGTGCTCGACTGGAAACCGAAGGATCGCGGGTTCGAAACCCGGTCGGACCTAGGAATTTTTTCAGTGTACACTTTAACCCATCTTTCACCTCTCAACGATGTGAGGAGTCGCCAGAAACGACACGTGGTTCGGATTTCACGATAAGCTGTAGGTCTCCTTTCCCCGGTTGAATAACTGGGGTAGGCTAGGGACACGCAAGTCGCCGAAGTGGCGTCCAATTGAAAGACTTGCACCAGGCCAATGAGCCACACGAAATTATTATTATTATTATACAAAAATTACACTTATAGTCCTATGATAACTGTTGTTTTGGACGGCACGAACGAGACAAGGGAAGCGTGCTACAATTACGAGCGCTTTCTACGTAGAAAATGAAATTCCAGAAAATCCTCAAAAAAGGCAGAAATCTAACTCTCGCCTATATGAGCAGTGGCAAGCGATACTTAGCAAAATTCTCTTGCAGCGGGCGTCGCTGGAGCTGAGACGGCGGCGGCATGCAACACCAAGTGAAGCTCTTACTAGAAAGCACCGAAGACGAACCGACTGCCCTGGTCGGCCTTCTAACGCGTAGTGATACCCTCCACTCATCAGGCAACACGAGCCAATCGCTTTCTGGGCGCCAATGTCCCTCCAATGGCCAAATAGGGCGCCAAGTCAGTTTCGAAAACCCGTGCTCCCGTTCTGAATCGTCCAATGTCCAGCATTCCCGCACAAAACGCCTACACAGCCGTCCGCGCAGAGTGTATTCCTCCGCGGTGGTCACTGACCTCCGGCTAACGGCCGTGTTTGCGTGGCTCGGCCGCCTGCAGGGCGGCACGATGGAAGACAATCGTAGAATAGCTTACAACCGCCCGCCAGAGCGGCGTCCAGTCCCAGCGACGGGGCGTCAGCGCAGCTACAAACTTTCTCGGAAGGGAAACTCTGTCTCACCTGCGTGTGGCCTCTCTCTCTCTGTGGAGCCACCCAGAAGCGCTTTAGGAACCAGTCGAATTTGCTATCTTGCTCTCTCCATGGAATTCACGGCATGGGAGATATCAAGTGTTGTTGCTGCGGTCTTCAGTCCGGAGACTGGTTTGATGCAGCTCTCCACAATATCCTATCCTGAGCAAGCCTGTTCAACTCCACATAAGAACGGCGACCTACATCCGTCTGAATCTGCTTACTGTATTCATCTCTTGGTCGTCCTCTGCGGTTTTTACCCCATACACTTCCCTCCAACGCTAAATTCACAATTCCTTGATGTCTAAGAATGTGTCCTACCAATCTATCCCTTCTTTTAGTCAAGGTAAGCCAGAAATTTCTTTTCTCCCTAATTCTGTTTAGTTACGAGATCTACCCACCTAATCTTCAGCATTCTTCTGTAGAACCACACTTCAAAAGCCTCAATCCTCTTCCTGTCCGCACTGTTTATCGTCCATGTTTCACTCACATACAAGGCAACACTCCACACAAATGCCTTCAGAAAGGACTTTCTTAGGCTTAGATCAATATTCGATGTTAACAAATTTCTCTTTTTCAAGAACGCTTTTCTACCCATTGCCATTCTGCATTTTATATCCTCTGTACTGCGACCATCATTTGTTATTTTACTGCCCAAGTAACAAAACTCATCTACCTCCTTTATTGCTTCATTACCTAATCTAATTCCTTCAGCATCACCTGATTTTCTTAAACTGCACTCCATTACCCTAGTTTTGCTCTTGTTAATGTTCATCTTATATGCACCTTCCAGCACACTGTCCATTCCGTTCAATTGCTCTTCCAGGTCCTTTGCTGTCTCTGACAGAATTACTATGTCGTCGCCAAACGCAATGTTTTTAATTCTTCCCCTGAACTTTAATTCCTTCTCCAAATTTCTTCTTGGTTTCTTTTATAGCTTGCTCAATGTACAAACTGAATAACATTGAAGAAAGGCTACAACCCTGTCTTACTCCCTTCCGAACCACTGCATCCCTTTCATGACCTTCAACTCTAAGAACTGCTGTCCGGTTTTTGTACAAGTTGTAAACAACCTTACGCTCTCTATATTTTACTTCTGCTTGCTTCAGAACTTTAAGAGTTTATTCCAATCAACATTGTCAAAAGCCTTCTCCAAATCTACAAAAGCTGGAAATGTAGGTTTGCCTTTTCTTAATTTGTCTTCTGGGATAAGCCGTAAAGTGAGTATTGCCTCCCGTGTTCCGATATCAAATAAACCGTACATTTAAAATAAAGTTGGCGGACAGTTCTCGACGCCTTTCAATCCTATCCCCTCAATCGTCCTTAAATGAACACAGAGCAATAATAAATTAATAACGTACCAGGATTTAGACGGGAAAAGTTGTGAAGATCATCGATGTCCGAGAGGATGAAAGTGTTTCACCGATAGGACTGTGAGAGATTCTCAATTTCTTCACGCGATTCATACTTCATAATGCTAAGTGATGTTTTGCATTAGTGGTATAAAATTGGTTCATCAGCTCAGACGATCTGGGACAGCAGTGTTGACTGTGGAATGTACACGCAGTTTTCGGTCAGACGCCAGTATGGGTCGGCCTAGCGGTCATCATCATCATCAGCAGCAGCAGCAGCAGCAGCAGCATCGTCAGGAGGCGGTGGTGGGCCCCGGCGCGGGCCTGATGCGGCAGGTGGGTCTGTGGCGGGCCGGACGACGCCTCTGGCCGGCTACCAGACGCCCGCGGCTGCCTCACGCTCGCCGCCGTCGCTTTCGTCGCCGCCAGCGCCGGCCTCAAGGTGCTCGCCGACACCCCCAGCGAGCTGGAGGAGGTCGCGCGCACCTCTTTCATCGCGATCATCTGCACCGTGCTCTTCACCAGGGTGAGTCCTATAACCACGTCAGCTTTATAAGAAAGGAAAGAGAACTGACCCACACAATTACAGGCCAATATCGTTGACATCAGTTTCATGTAGAATTTTAAAGCATATTCTCAGTTCGAATATAATAAATTTCCTTGAAACGGAAATGCTTTTTTCTGTGAATCAGCACGGGTTTAGGAAACATCGTTCACGTGAAACTCAGCTTGCCCTTTTCTCACATGACATCTTGCGAGCCATATAAAATGATTTCCAATCCATGGTGTAACAGCAATCAATTAGAATGAATATTATTTCAAACCGTCTTGATTGCAAACTTTTTTATTAGTCAATGACGCGTTTCGCCCTTTAGCAGGGCATCTTCAGATTATCTGCGTGACAGAATTTACACAAAATTACAAGGTGGAATTACAAACGCCCGGGCTTATTTAGTGTTAAGAAGACAGTATAAATGGTAAACAAAGCTTACAATGCGCTCTCCGTGGTGTAACACCGTAAGTTGTTATTGCGGTGTTTCCATTTTCTTGGAATGTCTTTTGGTTTTCCTTGTGGCCCTACAAATGTTCGGGTAACAATGAATTACAATTGGAACATACTCGGTAAAGATGTGCGAAACATAAAACTGATTTTTAAGATTACCTTAATCGAAGCGGTGGTCTCTGATGACACAAGATAAGCCCATGCTTACAATTGCGCTCACGGGCGGTGGGCGGGCGTGGTGTGCTGCTCCGCCGACTTGTACAGACTAAGGGAACGTGGGTAGGGAGTGACATAGGAAGCCGATGTATAAGACGGGACGGGTGAAATCTAGCTATCTGAATACAAATGCAACGAAAGGGAGGTTATTAAGCAGGACATAAGTTTATAATTTATGTTGGTATTTGTAAATGAGAGGAGTTTTATTTGAACAGAGACATCATAATATCTAAGAATGTTTGATCTTTGCATGCCAACTGATCGTTTAGGAGGTGTGGGTGTCCAAAGTAAGCGCGCATCGCTATCTCAAACTCTTCTAGTAAAGGGCGAAACACGTCATTGACTAATAAAAAAGTTTGCAATCAAGACGGTTTGAAAGAATATCTTGCGAGCCATGGATGAAGGGCAACAGGCGGATTGTGTTTTTCTCGACTTCAAAAGGGCGTTCGATGACGTGCCACACTGCAAACTGCAAACGAAGATACGAGCTTATGGAATAGGTTCACAGATTTGTGACTGGCTGGATGACTTCCTAAGTAATAGAAAACAGTACGTTGTTCTCGACGGCGAGTGTTCATCAGAGAGGACTGTATCGTCAGGCGTGCCCTAGGGGCGTGTGATAGCACCGCTATTATTTTCTATCTATATTAATGATCTGATGGACAGAGTAAGTTGTAAATTGCGGCTGTTTGCTGATGATGCTGTGGTGTATGGGAGGGTGTCGTCTTTAACTGACTGTAAAAGCATACAGAATGGCTTAAACAAAATTTCTAGTTGGTGCGAAGAATGGCAGCTAGCTCTTAATGTAGAAAAATGTAGAGTGATGCGCATGAGTAGGAAAAACAATCCCATAATGTTCTAATAGAGCATTAGTAGTGAGCTTCTTCATGCTGTTGCGTCGTTCAAATATCTAGGCGTTACATTGCAGAGCGATATGAAATGGAACGAACATGTAAGGACAGTTGTGAGTAAGGCGGACAGCCGACTTCGGTTTGTTGGGAGAATTTTGGGAAGATTTACTTCATCTGTAAAGGATACCGCGTATAAAACGATTCTACGACCACGTCTTGAGTATTGCTCAAGCGTTTGGGATCAGTTTAAACGAAGACATAGAAGCACTTCAGAGGCGAGCAGCTAGGTTTGTTACTGGTAAGTTCGATCAATGCACCGGCCGCGGTGGCCGAGGGGACTGAGGCGCTCTGCACGGCCACTACGGTCGGGGTTTCGAATCCCCCCTCGGGCATGGATATTTGTGCCGTCCTTAGTCTTAGCTAGTTCATAAGTAGTTTGTAAGCTTAGGGACTGATGACCCCGTAGTTAAGTCCATAAGTTCTACAAACATTTGAACTTTTTTTTTAATTTTTTTTTATTTTTATTTTTTTTTTTTAATCAATGCGCGAGTGTCACGGAGATGCTTCGGCAACTCAACTGGGGATCGCTGGAGGAAAGACGACGTTCTTTTCGTGAATTTCTGTTGAGGAAATTTAGAGGGCCGGAATTCGAAGCTGAGTGTAGTACGATCTTGCTGCCGCCTACTTACATTTCGAGTAGTGATCACAAAGACAAGATAAGAGAAATTAGGGCTCGTACGGAGGCATGTAGGCATTTCTTTTTTCCTCGTTCTATTTGGGAATGGAATAGGAAAGGGAATGCCTAGTAGTGGTACAGTGTACCCTCCGCCACGCACCTTACGATGGATTGCAGAGTATTTATGTAGATATAGACGCGTGGAGCCACTTCAAGCGAGCAATTTATAAACAATATGAGGTCAGCAGCCAATTGTTGTTGAAAAGGTAAGGTAAAGTAGTCAACAATCCGAAGATTAGTTTGAACATCACAGTGCTCTACTACGCATAGTCCTGTTTGGAGGTGATATGCCGTTGCCTTCCTGCGACTTCGAACTGACTTACCCAGCCAGTTATAGCGGGATCTACAGTTTAACGTGGGTTCCGAACCACGGTGCTAATTGTCACATCAGCAACAGTGCCAGAGGTAAATAAAGTGAAACGTGACAGATAAAAATCGTATGACCTGGCGGGGATCGTACCCACAACATTGGGATTTTTAGCCCGCCATTCTATCACTGTGCTATCTTTATTTTTTCCTCCGCTATGCTTTTGTAAATTGATATTTCTATTTTATTTTATTTATTTTTTTAGTGCTAGCTATTGCTAACTGACGTCCTCAAAGTTCGTCTTCTCGTATATAATTTACTGCTTACGCAGTGGACTCCACAATCGAATTCGTTTGTCTAATTTCATTCTATGATAATTCTTTTCCTTTTTCGTCTGCTCGTAACTTTGTGGTCGTCTGTTGCTGTATGTACTGCACTACGTTTTTCGGTATTTCCTTTCCCATTATTTGAGGCAGTGATTGCACCATATTAAGTGTGTAAATAAGATAAAGAAATGAATAGGTGCCACTTTTGTGGCTTTTTGTACTTACTGTACCTTCATAATACTAAAAATAATATTTATTCTAGTTCATAATAAAAGAAAAGATAGTTTTCTATGATGTAAATGATTCAAAATTTCCTACAGGTTTTCCATCGTTGCTTAACATTCTGATAACTTTTTCATTTTCCATGAGTAAACGACTTGGTAATATTTCGATAACGTCTTATTTGTGATGCTGTTTACTCCCTTTAAGAACAGTGCAGTGATGTTTCAGGGTTCTACTGAGGCCTTTATGGCTACCGTAGCGGCCTCGGGGCTCACTAAGTCCCCACCGTACTTCACTCTCAGCAGCAGTTCCCTACTTTGGCGCTTCTGTACTTTTCCCAGACGTCCTTATCCTAATCCCTGTCTCTCGAAAAGCATTTTTAGTCCTTTCCCAAAGTGCTATCGAACCTTTATTGTTCATTACTGCGTACAAACTGTACCATTCCAAATCGGATAAAAATGAATAGATTTACCTAGTATTTTTTTCATACACAGTAATTTCTGCGTGTGCTAATTAACGTAGAACAAAACAACTGTCATGTATTTAATACTTTAATAATGACTATTTTTCGAGTTAAAATTCTTTTCGAACGCGACACTTTCTGTGTGTAGCTCAAGTACCTCATACCGGATTTCATTTTGAAGCTGAATATCTGAAGTTGATGCAAGTATATATCTAAAACATGATAACAATTAAATCATTTGTGAAATTATTTATTTTTTATTTTTTCGTCGCAGTTGCACAAATTTGACTTCTGTGACCAGTTTCGAACGAGACCGTCCATTTTCAAATCATTAGCCTTGCTTTCTACAACTACATCTACATGGGATACTCTCCAAATCACACTTAAGTGCTTGGCTGAGGGTTCATCGAACCACCTTTATACTATTTATATACCATTCCATACTCGAACAGCGCGTGCGGGAAGAAAGAACAACAGAATTACTCCGTTCGAGCTCTGATTTCTCGTATTTTATCATGGGATACTCTGCAAAACACAAATAAGTGGCAGTCAACAATATATTTTCGCATTCGAGGGAGAATTGGCGATTAGAGTTTCGTAAGTATCCCACGCCGCAGTGATAAGCGCCGTTGTTGTAATCATTCCCATCCCATATCCTGTATCATTTCCGTTACGCTGTCTCCTCTGTATCGTGACAATGCTAAACGAACTGCCCTTCTTTGGATTCTTTCGATGTCCTCCGTCAAACCCATCTGATAAGGATCCCACACTGGGCAGCAATACTCCAAAAAAGGACGGACAAGCGGAATGTATGCACTCTCTTTGGTAGTTCTGTTGTATCTTTTAAGAGTTCAGCCAATAAAACGCAGTCTCTGGTTCGCCTTCCCCACGACATTATCTACGTATTATTTCCAGTTTAAGTCTGAAGCAATAGTAATTCCTAGGTATTTACTGGAGTTTACGGCCTTCACTTTTGATTGATTTATCTTGTAAACAAAGTTTAACGAATTTCTTTTCGTACTCATGTGGACGACCTCACACTTCTCATTATTTAGAGTCAATTGCCAATTTTTACACCATAGTGAATCTTATTCAGATCGTTCTGCAGTTGATTTTGATCTTCAGATAATTTTACTAGACGGTAAATGACGTCATCATCTGCACACAACCGAAGAGAGCTGCTTAGATTTTCTCCCAAATCGTTTATTTAAATAAGGAACCGAGAGGACCAGTAACACTACCCTCTGGAACGCCCGATATCACCTTTGTTTTAGTCGATGCCTTATCATCTGTTACTACGAACTGTGTCCTCTCTGACAGGAAATCTCCTATCCAGTCGCATACTTGGGGCGATATACCATAACAACGCAATTTGATTAAATGTCGTTTGTGAGGCACTATGTCAAAAGCCTTCTGGAAATGAAGAAATACGGAATTAATTTGAGAACCCTTGTCGATAGTACTCATCACGTCGTGTTAGCCGGCTGCGGTGGCCGACGGGACTGAGGCTCTCCAGTCACGGTCTGCACGGCCACTACGGTCGGGGGTTCGAATCCTCCTCCCCCCCTCGGGCATGGATATTTGTGCCGTCCTTAGTATTAGCTAGTTCATAAGTAGTTTGTAAGTTTAGGGACTGATGACCCCATAGTTAAGTCCCATAAGCTATACAAACATTTGAATTTTTGAACTTCGTAAAGTGCTAGTTGTGTTTCGCATGATCATTTTCGAAATCCGTAACTCGAGGACCCGTGAGAATGCTTCGCACCGTTAGTGGAATGGCGAAAAAGTTGGGAAAAATGGAAGTTGAGTGTTCAAGCATAGCTTTATTCAGAATCAATCACTGCAACTGTTTAAAACCGCAATTAAAGAGCTTGATGTGCTGAGTGTTGTTAGGTCAAAAAGAACTGGGTACCTAAATTAGAACAGAAGATATCGTATAACAAACCGATTAAAATATTTAATGCAAGGACTGAAGTATTCCGCGTTAGAATAAAACTAAGGGGTGGAGAGACTTAATTTAATTCTGATACTTGATACTTATAGCTAAAATGAAGGGAATCGGTCTAAAAGAATGGCTTGACCGACTGACTCTGGTTTACAGCAACGACATTCGCATAAGAAATATACAGAAGGAAATCCCGTTGAGTATAGAGAAAGGAGAGCGAGAGTTATGTAAATTCTGATACTTGATGACAAATCTGTGGACGAGCACCTTTCGTTTAAAACTAAAATGAAGGAAATCGGCCGGGTAGTTTGGCCTGGCCGACTGACTTTAATTTTTCGTAGAGTATTTTAATATACGAGATAAATCCAGATGCATGTTAGAAATGGCTGCTAAAATTCTTGTACCTACAAAACTCTGTATATATATAAAACTAGTTAACATTTAAACTTAAAAATGGCAATTAAAACCGGTGTTACTTGCACGGGCCTCCAGAAAAAGTGGACGGTCTCGTCCGAAGCTAGTCAGAACTCAAAATTGTGCAACTTCGACGAGAAAATAAAAAAAAATTCACATAAAGTTTTTACAGTTGCGAATCATGAACCATCTTTACGATGAAGTAAATCCATTGTTGTAAAACCATTTTTTTAAATTTATTAATGGAATTTTATTTATATATTTTTCTTTTTATTTATAAATACATTCTTCATAAGAATTAAGATTATTTAGGCTTGAACTTCTGTTTATTACACGTTGATATTTGTTTTAAGTATTATGGAGTCTCTTATCTTTATTGTTGAAAAATATAATTGTCACTCAACAGAGGAGTACGTCTCGCCGCTCATCATAGACTGCAAAGACTAAGTGGTCTCTTAGCCGGCAAATTTGGGGCTGTTTCTAGATACATCTTAGTTTTCCTACAGCTCTCTGTTCAAGACACCACGAAACTGTTTATTATACTGTTTTTAAATCAAATCCTGAACAATTTGACATACCTTTTTATTATTTTACATTTTATAGACAAAAAATGACAAATGATGCAAAGTACTTGAAATTTAGATTCTTAAAATACCGCATCAGTATCACCTCAATCAATACAAAATTTAAAAATTTACTTTGAATTGTTTCCGAGGTATGATTGTCTTTAACATCTTGTGATGGTCCAGCACCCTGTATCTTCCGTGCTTGCTGTATTAGATGTGTGGTTAAATCCGCTAAATTCAAGACACCTTTCTATTGTTTTTACACCCTGTGATGTTACAGATACAGGGGGAAGCTGATTGTTTCCATGTGAAAGGCGGGTTTTGCCAGGATGTTGGGTTCCCCAGCCGACTGGCTAACAGTTTGGACCTAGTGAATGGGATACAGGTAGTCAGGGTTTCCCTAATGTGCTCGGAAACAGGAAGCGACTGTCCGACTGTCTTGGATGAGCGAGGGCGACTTACCCAGATTCCAACTGAGATACAATGTAGCCACCCACATTATTCTAAAAATTAGGGAATGATCATATGGCAAATATAATTATGTGATTGGATTCAGGAGACTTGTGAAAATCAAACACCGTTATTAAAATTTCAATATCACTTACAGATAAAAAGCCGACAAATTTCAGTACGATAACAATAATATTATAAGACTTACATTTGCAGTTATTGATATGTAGTGTTTATCAGTAACAGATTAAGAAGCAAATAGGCAACATTGTTCCACGCTACCTATCTTAAAAGGTGTACCACGTTCTTTCCGTATTCTTTCAATAAACTCTGTTTTACTCTCTTGTTCTGCTTTTCATTTAGGTAGTAATATTCTTGTATCAGAACATAGATTCCACCAAAGAAACACAAAACATGAACCCAGCAAAGTGCATTACATTTATACATGAATTTTATTATATTTAATATTATTCTTAGTAACGTTCGTTTTATGTTGGAGACTGCCACTTAAATATTTCATGGACGACTAAAAATAGCAGATATGTAGCAGATAATTTATGGTTAAAAATTATAAGTATTTGTGAACAATAACTGAATATATTTGTATAATGGCTATCTGCGCTAAGAACTTTAGTCTCAACCGCTTTTTAGTAAATATATATTTGTTTGTTAAATATAAACAACGTTAGTAGGGAGGTGGTCAAATAATTTAATTCTGTGATATTTAAATGTATAATATTTTAAAGATTAGGCGTAGGATGCGCGGAAGGATACAAATTTGGGTGCAGGGAGAGCATGCTTTCGAACGCTTGAGTGGACTCGTAACTTGGACGTGGTGATGGAAGGTTATTTTTATTGGTTATTCAGAGGTTTAATCTCTGTTTGTTTAGATATATTTTCACGTCATTATATGAAGATTGATAGATTGGCTAAACTACAGATTAATTATTGATATTGTTTAAACAGATCGGGTAGTTGTTTAGTGCATAGAAGCTGACATACATAACTCACCTCAATGAACAGAGATAACGACCCATAAACTTTTTACTACCCTGAGTTATGTGTTGTCCAATTCTTATTGGTGAGTACCGATAGGAAGATCGCAACCCAAACATGTTTCGGCACTTTATTTTCTAGAATAACATGTTAAAGATTTCTGATTATGCAGTCATTTAGACGAGTTGTTTAATTTGAAAATGTTATTGAATTTAAACCTAATTGATGTACGATACTTACACTATGTCATTCGCAGCATTTGTATCTGCTTTGACTGAGGAATGACAGCTCGTCATTTGCAAACAAGACTTTTTATTTACGAAAATTAATTGATTTATTGTACACTTGCCTGGAAGTTACGTTGAAACATGGTTATTTATGACTTACTTACATTCGAGTTGTGATGTTACTGCTTGATTATTTGTGGCGTGATCTTATGATTCATGATGTTTAGTGCGTTTTTTGTTATAAACTGGTACTGTTTATGTCGCCACTTGTCTTGTTATGGTGGCTGTATCATGTTCATTTGTTTGTGTGGCGTGTCTGTGATGTAGCGCGCGATTTTTGAATGGTTTTTATACTGGAGATGTTTTGTATGTTTGTGTTTTTATTGTGTGCGTGTTAAGAGATATTTATTTCGTGTTTGTGTGTTGTGTGTGTGTGTGTGTGCGTGTGTGTGTGTGTGTGTGTGTGTGTGTGTGTGTGTGTGTAAAAGTGAGAGAGAGAGGGGGGGGGGGAAGAGAGAGAGAGAAATATTGTGTATCGGGGGAGGGGGAGGTCGCTCTCAGATGTAACATGGTGGTGGGATTTATTTGTATACTTCTTTTATGATTTCAAAGAGGGTAATCCTTCCTGTTGGAAGTAAAATGTTTTGTTGAAAGTGTAATAATTTTGTTCAGTGATGAGTTTCAGTATTCTTGTCATTTCCTGTATGTTTTTTGCGGGCATTTTTCGTTGTAATTGAAGGTGTCTTTCTATTATGGTGATGGTTTCTGCAGTTGTGATGTTTGTGTGCAATAAAATTATGTCAAATGATGTTAATGTTGCTGTGTTTGGTATGTTTTCATGTCTTTTTTATATTAGGTCACTTGAGTTCTTTAGGCTTCTGTTTTCTGTGTAGTTGTATATTGTTTGTAATTATGTACGTGTTTGTTTGGCTACGTAGTAGCTTGGCGCATTAATAAAGCTAATCAGCGGGCGTGCAGGGATTTAGAGTTTATGAAGTTTGGATGAGAATTTTAGAATATGGTCCTCTGGAGTCTACTGTATCATTGCGATATTATCACAACAGTAGTGTCGTAATCGAATCGACATTTTTATTATTTTGTCCGAATTGTTTGCAAAAAGTCATAAAACTACAAGCAAATCTAAAGTGGGCCGTGAAACACATTCGTGTGATTTTTTTATCGATATGAAGATAAAGATGTTATCAAATACGAAAAGAAAATCTGTTACATTGTGACTTACCGCTGGCTGAAGAAGCTACTCGTTACAAAACGTGGAAATTATGCAGGATTCAAATGCCATCAAAATCGCTTCGGCGATTTGAAGACGTTGACGACTCGTGTAAGCATTGTATTCATCATTTGGAATCGTATTACAGACAACATTTCAACCACTGCAAGTATTTCACTAATTGTGATAAATTTGAAAAGTCAAAGAATAAATAGCTTTTCCCAGGAGTCTTGAAGCGTCTCAGAAGCTATAAGAGAAACGTCAATGCACTGATGTTCCATATTTCAAGTCATGTACTTAACATCGACAAATATCTTTTAATTACACAATTTACAAATTAGCCTATATTATTCTTTAGTTCAAGCTATTCCATACCCAATTTCATCAAGGTAGGTAAAGCGGTTTAGTCAAGAAAGCGTAACAGAGTTGCTTTCGCTTTTACAATAGTAGTATGGGAATCTAAAATATGTATCGGTTGAAAAATGGGTCCCAAAATGTGTCAGCCTAGAGCTGAAAATCAACCGGGAGAGTTGTAATATTGGAAGTGCAGAGTATGTTTAAAAAAGAATCCTCCCGAAGACTCGGTACACAGCTAGACACTAACAATTTTTCAATAGCAACAGAATACGAAAAACGACTATTAGGTCGCAGTATACAATATGGATGAATAATCGATATTTAACAGTGGTAAAGAGAATGTCTATCATGAATTTAAATGGCCTTGTTCATAGGAAATGATAGTTTATGAACAGTAATAATGTTAGAAGGTATTGATGAAAGATTATGGTATCACAGAATCAGATCCAAGTTGTTAAACTTGTAAATAACTGTCTTGCACCAAATAATGATAAAGATAATCAAAATATCCACGGGTGTACTGCCGGTCTATAGTGTCCAACGGACACCGGCAGTACACCCGTGTATATTTTGATTATGAAATACACCGGGAGAAACTAAAGAATCACAATGATAAAGATGATAAAAATGGTAACTTATATGGAAACCTAGCAGAGATGTGGAACATAACAATTAGTGATATACGTTCCTACTGAAGAGCTGCAATGGGGCCAGACCACAATGAAAATCAGGTTCGATTAGCGGCAAAATGCATTACGAGGAGAAGAAGTAGTGGAATAAGAGGATGAAGGTTCAAACGGGTCGGAGACTCTAACAAATATGGGAGAAAGCCTTGAAGTGACCAATGATGAATGCTGGAGCAATGTACAATACATCAGCCCCACAACTGCAAATAATAACTAGCTATGAATTATATATATATATATATATATATATATATATATATATATATATATATATATATATATATATATAATTAAAGTGTCGGGAAAGAATGGTCCGATGAACATTCTATGCAATGGTTCTCCTCCCTCTATTAGTATCGTACTCCCAGTTGTTACACAATTATTTCTTTTTTATTTTTTTCGAGAAAATTCCATCACTTCTTTACATGTAGTTGCTGAATATCTTCAAAATTCGGACTGTTACAGGTGTTGGAAATTGGTGTTTCTGTAAAGAGTGCATCGATAAATCCTTTCAGTTTTGTCAAGCTCAATGTTAGTTTGTTGTGCTTATTTTAATTCACAAGGATTTGCTAAATTACTCAAAAGAAGTTATTATCTGGTAGGGAAATCTTCATTCCTTTCCGACAGTTTTATCAATTTATTATAGTCAAATGCCTAGGTTTTCTCGGACATTAGACCACGCTCAAGCTCCCACGTCATTTATGTTCCATTTACGTTGTCTGTCTCAGTTTTATCTGAACTTTGCTGTATGGTACGGTATAATATAGCAATTTGCGAATCAGTTGTGTGCGTTCCATACTGACATCTGGTGGAGCAACCAGTTGCGAATTGAGTGGCAGAAATCTGTCACGGTTGCTTGCGAAATGCTTTTTTTATGATTTAAGACGCGTTTCGCCCTTGTACGTCATCAAAACACAATGTTGCGAGGCTGATGCACACCATAAAATGAAGAAGTTGTAAAATATCTAACAACTCTGTTTTTCATTGTTAGATAATATGTTGATGCTCAACTGGGTGAAAATCTTGATAAATAGCAAACATCATTTCGCACGATAGCATTTTGTTACTGATGCTGTTGCTGAACTTGGTCACTCACTAGAAAATGACAATTGTACAAAAGGAACGGTGAAATAACTATTAACACGATTACGCTTATTCACATAAATTTACAGCTTCTTAATATTCAAACACATCGACTGTTACAGGGCATTGAAGTAAATTCAATGGGGTAGTTCATAAATTTGTGGTAGAAAGTGGAATCTAACCCGGATTTCGCGCTTCGGGCCAACTGTCTCGTAACCCATTTTTTCTTCTTTCTTCCCTGGTCGTTCAGTCCTTTGCACACGTGTGGTCGTGATTGTTCTGTATAAAAAGGAATTTGAGCTAAAACAACCACGAACTAACGTCCGAAAGAACCGATTTACAGGATGAAAAAAATGAAAAGAAAGATGTATAGGCGACCGCTGGTCTGAAGGCAGAACGGGTTCGATTCCCCTTGTAGTATTACATTGAAAACTTTATTTATTAAAAAATTTATCTGCGACACTTGTCGCTGACCACCGCTTTCTCTGGCAGCTAATTACGTTCTTCATATATTTTTGATGTTCATCTATCTTTTACGAGCTGCCCAGAACGCATTTGTGCACTTCGTCTTTTATGTTTTTCCCTTCGCTAAGATTACACGTACGTCAGGGACTTTCTTACTACCAAATTTACTCCTCTTTAAAAATGATGAAAATATTGTTGGTACAATTAAAATCTTTCACTTATTTAAAATGACCCACCTTTTAATGATTCATGAAGTGTTTCTATTTTTCCAGCAGTAATCTTGATTATGTAACGATGCGTGGAGCCATTGTTGGATTTGTCACTATAATTTACTAGAATCTTCTAGATATCATTATATGTAATTTTCATGAATGTGACTTTTTAGTAATGTCTGCAAAGAAATATTCGGAATTAAACGAAATCCGATCGATTTAAAGAGCCTTTTGTTACGAAAGTTGACTTCATATTTTTTTAAATGGTCATTCAGTTAGTATAACCCGCTCTAAGTAAATCAAGCATCATTTTACACAATGCAGCAAGAGTTTTACAGCCTCAGCTGCTACGTCCAGTCAACTTAATGCAAGTATTATGGTAGAAAAGGTCATCGCGGAATCAGTTAGTTTCTTTGTGTAATATTGTGCTCAGGTAGTGCTTTTATTCCAAATTACTACCGCCGCTAGACTTTAAAGTCAGATTCCGCCTCCTTTTTTCAGTCTGGTATTTATAAAGTTTAAATGTGTCAATCCACCAAGTTTCTTCCCTGTAATATTACAACGCTAGTGGAACTTTAAAAGCGGCACCGGACATTAACAACCACTCCAACACCTGATGGGATTAAAAAAGCGCAATATTACACCCTCCAGTCTATATTTTCAACATGGCCATTGAATTTATTTAAGAGCCCTGTAAACAACAGTCGAGACGTCTGGATACTTCGAATTCGACCGTTAATTTATTTCCAGCGGTCCTGTTCTCAGCACAGTCTTATCAGTGTTCTGACTTTCAGACTGTGCTGTTCATCATGAGCGGGCCGACCCTCCGTCAGCTGGTGCGGCTGCTGGATGAGACCAGAGCGCGGCACAACCAGGGGGAGCACAACGAGGGCACGAGGCGCCGATGCAGGAGGCGCGTGCGGCGCGTCCACACGCTGTTCCAGGTCAGGGCCGCTCATCTCTCTCTGCATTCTGTAGGTGGAAGCAAGTGCCGGCAGTTGTATACAAATTATCTATTCAATTTTGCGCGACCGGTTTCGGTGCTACATTTACACCATCTTCAGGCTCCTAGCCGAACAAGACAAATATAACAATAATAATTCTATTGATAAATCTTAAGCATTGAATTAAAATTTGTGGTGCGGCCGGGAATCGAACCCGGATCTCGATGCTTACTAGGCAGACGTCTTAACCGTTAGACTACCACACCACTAACGATTAAAGCGCCTTGGAATAGTCTATGTGCGATTTTCCCTCCACATAAGAAACTTTAATTCAGCTTCTGTGTTCCAAAGATAATTGCCACTACTGTGTGATGTGGAGGGAAAATCGTACATAGACTATTCCAAGGCGCCTTAATCGTTAGTGGTGTGGTAGTCAAACGGTTAAGACGTCTGCCTAGTAAGCATCGGGTTCGATTCCCGTCCGCACCACAAATTTTAATCCAATGCTTCAGATTTATCAATAATGTCTTTGACATATTTGAGACGTAAATCCGTCTCTGGGATTGTTTATTTGTATTAATAATCATTCTGTTAACCGACAAATGCACTGCAGAGTCGATGTATAAAAATGTTTTGCAATAAACACATCATACATCAGGTAAAACTATTGTCCAACAATAAATATTTTAAAAGTTCACTACGTAACAGATTAGCGTCAATCACATCATAAAATGGGACTTTAAATATATATATATATATATATACACACAAATATAAGTGATTGTAAAGACAAACAAATGGCAATAAAGGGAATGTACAAGATACTATGCGCTCTTAAACTGGTATATAAAAGAATGTATATACACAATACACAAACGAATTATTGTTCAAATGGCTGCATTCACGAAAAGTACGACGCGCGAGGCCGTTCCCCGTCGGGAGTTCAAATGTTTGTATACTTTATGGGACTTAACTGCGGGGTCATCAGACCCTAAACTTACAAACTACTTATAAACTAGCTAATACTAAGGACGGCACAAATATCCATGCCCGAGGGTGGATTCGAACCCCCGACCGCAGTGGCCGTGCAGAACGTGACTGGCGCGCTGCTGACCGCTCGGCCACCGCGGCCGGCGTCGGGGATTCGAATCTCCCCTCGGGCATGGATCTAGGTGTTGTCCTTAGGTTAGTTTAACTTAGTTTAAGTAGTTTGTACGTCTAGGGACTCACGAGCAACGTAGTTTGGTAAGACATACAAACACTTGAATTTTGAATTTTAAATGTAGGATTCCGCAGGGATCGAATGAATGGTAGACCTACGGGTCGTAACACATCTGGAATGTAACGACCATTGTCAAAATGCCGTCGATGCGAACAAGAGGTGACCGAGACCATCACGCCGAGTGATACGCCAGTATGGCGATGACGAATACACGCTTTCAATGTGCGTTCACCGCGATGTCGCCAAAAGCGCATGCGACCACGACGTAAACAGAACCTCGAGTCATCTTAAAAAATGATTTTGGCATTCGTGCACCCAGGTTTGTCGCTGCGTACACCATCGCAGCTGCTCCTGTCTGTGATGTAGCATCAGGGAAAATCGCAGCCTTGGTCTCCGAGCTGCTGCAAACGATGGTTGTTTTCTTGCAAACGTCCCCATCTGTTGACTCAGGGATAGAGACGTGGCTGCACGGCCCGTTACAGCCATGCGGACAAGCTTCTTGTCATTTCGACTGCTAGTGATACGAGGCCCTTGGGATCCGGCACAGCGTTCCGTATTGCCCTCCTAAACCCACCGATTCCATATTTTCGTAACAGTCATTGGATCGCGACCAACGTGAGCAGCGATGTCACGATACGATAAACCGCAATCGCGATAGGCTACAATCCGACCTTTATCAAAGTCGGAAACGTGATGATACGCATTTCTTCTCCTTACATGAGGCATCACAACAACTTTTCACCAGGCAACGCCGGTCAACTGCGGTTTGTGTTTGAGAAATCGGTTGGAAAATTTCCTCATGTCAGCACCTTGTGTGAATGCTATGAAAAGATAATCATTTGCATATAACAGCATCTTCAGCCGGTGGGCTAAATTTCGCGTCTGTAGCACGTCATCTTCGTGGTGTAGCAATTTTAATGGCCAGGAGTGTATCAATAAAGTACCAGGGAATGAATGAGATACTGCACGTGCAAATGCAAGGAAACTATGATTTCCATAATTTTTTCATATTGATTTATCTTTCAACCAAAGACCTGTTAAAACAGTAACAGGTGTCACTGAGAAGAAAGGTGTTGCAGTTCATTCAAACTTCACCATTCATGATTAAAAATGTCAGGTGTATAAATTATTGAATTTATGGTGACACTTGTCTCTCTTAATTATAAAAGAAACGAAAGAAAACTAAATATGATTTTAATTTCATATGTGAAACATATCCCTAATTTTTAATTTGTAGGTATGGCGTCTCAAAAGTTACTTTGCTTCTCTATTAGTATGTGAGTGTCTTTGAAGTGCCATCTGTTTAGCCAGAAGGTTTCCTGTATAGCTGATAAGATACTTTCACAGACGACACAAGTTCATAATATATTCGTCTCTTTGGCATGTTGATCAAAAGGGACGTTTCACAGCTCATATATGACACACTAACCGGAATACACACACACACACACAATTAAATTAATTGATTTTCAGGCGACTCAAGAATCATGTCTAACTGCATAGAGTGGTTTGCTGTGACTTGCAGCTTGTTCTGGTTACGAGGGCATTACACACTGCCCTCCTTTGTCTGTGCTGTGCTTATGCTGTGTGAAGTGTGCGTTGACCTGCAGAGGCCCTGCGCCTCTCCTCTGCCTCTGCTTTACACATGAACACGGAGACAATGAAGAGAAAAAAGAAATAAAACAGGCTCAGAGACACTGTAGCACGTAAAACTTGTAAAAGAAACACCTTGTGTCGGATGGGGGTGGGCCTTCACTGTACATGTAAAAAAAACCACACTCAAAACTCACCATGATCACGAAGCTCTCACTACATCACTGAAGATAATGAGATGGGTGGAGAGGTTGGGAGGGGAAGGGAGTGGTGGAAAATCACGGACGATTAACAACACATAGGGCATCGGCTGCGGGTTGGCCGTTCGCTGTTTGTTTCAAAACCAAACTTCGATTTAAAAAAAAAGCGAGGTGGCAACAGAACGTATACACATGATGGCGATGAGTGATAGGGAAGGGAGCTAGGAGAGGAGGTGGGGCTACTTGGCTTGCATTTATCGCGAATCATTAATTCAGCGCAAAGTTCCTAGTGATTGTAAAGAGAACTGAACCACACAATTACAGACCAATATCGTTGACATCAGTTTCATGTAGGGTTTTGGAGAATAATTCTCAGTTCGAATATAGTAAATTTCCTTTAAACCGAAAAGATTCATTCTATGAATCAGCATGGGTTTAGGAAACATCGTTCAAGTGAAACTCAGCTTGCCCTTTTCTCACATGACATCTTGCGAGCCATGGATGAAGGGCAGCAGGCGAATTGTGTTTTTCTCGACTTCAAAAAGGCGTTCGACGCGGTGCCAGCTACTAACTGCTAACGAAGATACGAGCTTATGGAATAGGTTCACAGATCTGTGATTGGCTGGAAGACTTCCTAAGTAATAGAACGCAGTACGTTGTTCTCGACGGCGAGTTTTCATCAGAGACGAATGTATCGTCAGGCATGCCCCAGGGAAGTGCGATTGGACCGCTATTATTTTATATCTATATAAATGATCTGATGGACAAAGTAAGTTGTAATTTGCGGCTGTTTGATGATGATGCTGTGGTGTATGAGACGGTGTCGTCTTTGACTGTAACAGCATACAGGATGATATAGACAAAATTTCTAGTTGGTGCGAAGAACGGCAGCTAGCTCTCAATGTAGAAAAATGTAAGGTGATGCGCACGAGTAGGAAAAACAATCCCATAATGTTCGATTACAGCATTAGTAGTGAGCTTCTTGATGCTGCCGCGTCGTTCAAATATCAGGCGTAACATTGCAGAGCGATATGAAATGGAACGAACATGTAAGGACAGTTGTGAGTAAGGTGAACAGCCGACTTCGGTTTACTGGAAGAATTTTGGGAAGATGTACTTCATATGTAAAGGAGACCGCGTATAAAACGCTTGTACGGCCACGTCTTGAGTATTGCTTAAGTGTTTGGGACCCGCAGCAGATCAGTTTAAACGGAGACATAGAGGCAGCCGGCCGCGGTGGCCGAGGGGATCGAGGCGCTACAGTCACGGTCCGCACGGCCACTACGGTCGGGGTTTCGAAGCCCCCCTCGGGCATGGATATTTGTGCCGTCCTTAGTTGTAAGTAGTTCATAAGTAGTTTGTAAGTTTAGGGACTGATGACCCTGTAGTTAAGTCCCATAGACTCTACAAACATTTGAACATTTGAACATAGAGGCAGTTCAGAGGCGAGGACCTAGGTTTGTTACTGGTAGGTTCGATCAATGCGCGAGTGTCACGGAAATGCTCCGGCAACTCGATTGGGGATCGCTGGAGGAAAGACGACGTTCTTTTCATGAACTTCTGTTGAGGAAATTTAGAGGGCCGGAATTTGAAGCTGAGTGTAGTACGATCTTGCTTCCGCCTACTTACATTTCGCTTGGTGATCACAAAGACAAAAGAACTTAGGGCTCGAACGGAGGCATATAAGCATTTTTTTTTCCTCGTTCTATTTCGGGGGTGGAATATGAAAGGAAATGCCTAGTAGTGTTACAGTGTACTCTCCGCCACGCACCTTACGGTGAATTGCAGAGTATGTATGTAGTTGTAGATGTAGAGGGGGTGGGAGGAGAAAAGAAGGGAGGGGGCAGGAGGAGGCGGCCACAGAGCTGAAAGCAGGAAAATGTGGCAGGATGTCCCAGGAAGCATAAATGTCAGGGCGTAGAGCATCATCTGGAAGGGTGAGGTTACGTTCTTCTTATCATAATTTAGTTTAAGTAGTTTGTAAGCCTGGAGAATAATTACCGCAACCAATGCCTTAGATTTTGAAACTTTAGAACACATCTTGCATTGCTTCGCCGTTTCTAAATTTCTAAACATGATCGGTTCAAGAGCGGCGTAGGAAGCCGCTGCCACACTGCTCAATCTGATTTTAAAACTACGTTAAAGGAAAACTAACAAGATGGATGTCTGATTGTAAAATGTAATCTTTCACGGCCGAAAAGGTCAATATTACTAAAAATTTCTGGGCTATTATGCCGTGGTCTTATGGATTTATTATTCAAACCCAACGTTTCGTCCCCATCTGCAGAGGACATACTCAAACGGGATCGTGGCACTTTTGCATGTCCGATGGACACACTAGGTAAGGTGTGCATCGGACATACAAATGTGACACGATCCCCCTTGAAAAAGTCCTCGGGGCTATTATGCCGTGGTTTTATGGATTTATTATTCAAACCCAACGTTTCGTCCCCATCTGCGGAGGACATTGTCAAAGGGGATTGTGGCACATTTGTATGTCCAATGCACACACTAGGTAGCGAACTAGGGTGTGCATCGGACATACAAATTTGCCACGATCCCCCATGATAATGTCCTCTGGGCTATTATGCCGCGGTGTTACGGACTTATTACTCAAACTCAACGTTTCGTCCCCATATGCGGAGGACATTTTCAAGGGGATCATGCGACTTTTGTATGTCCGATGAATACACTAGGTAGCGAGCTAGGGTGTGCATCGGACATACAAATGTGCCACGATCCCCCTTGAAAATGTCCTCCGCAGATGGAGACGCAACGTTGGGTTTGAATAATAGATCCGTAACACCATGGCATAATAGCCTGGAAATTTTTAGTAATATTGAAGATGGATGTCTGGTTTCACTGTTTCACTGGGCAGGTGGTGGAGGTGGCGGCTCTGTTGTAGTGGCTGGTGTCGCCAGGAAAACTAACATGATGGATGTCTGTAAAGTCAGTTGGTTTCACTGGGCAGGTGCTGTATTTGACGGCCCTGGTGGACTGGCTGACGTCACCACTGCTGTCTCAAGCCCTGCTGGGAGACGACCACGGCGACCGGCAGCTGCCTCTGCCCATGTGGCTGCCTGCGGCCGCCTACCAGTCACCCACCTACGAGATACTGTACGCGGCGCAGTGCGTCACGCTCACTGTCTCGGCCGTGTGCTCCTTCTACGTAGACACGTTTTTCCTCCATATGATGCAGGTGATCAGCGCCGAGTTCGAAGTCTTGAGCGACAACTTCGCTGCCTTGCACAAGGTGTATGAGGAAGCGGCAAAAGACAAAATCCAAGGAACAATGCACGAACGTCAGACCAAGGAGGAAACTCCGCCTGCATCCTGTGCTCACATTTACATAGAGTGCGTCTCAGATGAACAGATGTACCGCCAGTTAACACAGAACGTTCGGCATCACCAGGCACTTCTCAGGTTAGTACAGAAAGTAACTCAAAAGTTTTTGATGTTCAAATGTTCAAATGTTTGTAAAGTCTAAGGGACTTAACTACGGGGTCATCAGTCCCTAAACTTACAAACTAGCTAATACTAAGGACGGCACAAATATCCATGCCCGAGGGGGGATTCGAACCCCCGACCGTAGTGGCCGTGCAGACCGTGACTGGAGCGCCTCAGTCTCCTCGGCCACCGCGGCCGGCAAAAGTTTTTGAAATGATTCCATTTTCAATAGCTATTTATACAATTTGTAAATTTCATAATGTATGAATCTTGTATTTCATCAGGCATTGGAAACCTAGTAATTGAAATACACTCCTGGCCATTAAATTGCTACACCACGAAGATGACGTGCTACGGACGCGAAATTTAACCCACAGGAAGAAGATGCTGTGATATGCAAGTGATTATCTTTTCAGAGCATCCACACAAGAATGACGCCGGTGGCGACACATACATTGTCCTGACATGAGGAAAGTTTCCAACCGATTTCTCATACACAAAAAGCAGGTGACCGGCGTTGCCTGGTGAAATGTTGTTGTGATGCCTCGTGTAAGGAAGAGAAATGCGAACCATCGTGTTTCCGAATTTGGTAAAGATAAAAAAAATGTTCAAATGTTTGTAAAGCTTATGGGACTTAACTACGGGGTCATCAGTCCCTAAACTTACAAACTACTTATGAACTACTTACGAACTAGGACGGCACAAATATCCATGCCCGAGGGGGGATTCGAACCCCCGACCGTAGGGGCCGTGCAGACCGTGACTGAAGCGCCTCAGTCTCCTCGGCCACCGCGGTCGGCTGATAAAGATCGGATTGTAGCCTATCGCGATTGCGGTTTATCGTATCGCGACATTACTGCTCGCGTTGGACTGTTAGCAGAATATAGAATCGGTGGTTTCAGGAGAGCAATACGGAACGCCGTGCTAGATCCCAACGGCCGCGTATCACTAGTAGTCGATATGAGAGGCATCTTTCCGCATGGCTGTAACGGATCGTGTAGCCACGTGTCGATCCCTGAGTCAACAGATGGGACCGGTTGCAAGACAACAACCATCTGCACGAACAGTTCGACGACTTTTGCAGCAGCATGGACTATTAGCTCGGAGACTATTTCTGCGGTTACCCTTGACGCTGCATTCAGAAGCGCCTGGGATGGTTTACGTAACGACGAATCTGTGTGCACGAATGGCAAAACGTCATTTTTTCGGATGAATCCAGGTTCTGTTTACAGCATCATGATGTCGCATCCGTGTTTGGCGACATCGCAGTGAACGCACACATTGGAAGCGCGTATTCGTCATTACCATACTGGCGTATCGCGTATCGCCATTGGTTACACGTCTCGGTCACCTCTTTTTCGCATCGACTGCACTTTGAACAGCGACAGTAACATTTCAGATGTGTTACGAGCCGTGGCTCCACCATTCATTTGATCCTTGCGAAACTGTACATTTGCGGGATAATCCACGACCGCATGTTGCAGGTCGTTTACAGGCCTTTCTGGATATGGAAAATGTTCGACTTCTGTCGTGGCCAGCACATTCTCCAGACCTCTCTCCAATTGCAAACGTCTATTCAATGGTGGCCGAGCAACTGGCTCTTCACAATACGCCAGTTACTACTCTTGCTGAACTATGATATCGTGTTGAAGCTGCATGGGCAACTGTACCTGTACACGCCATCCAAGCTCTGTTTGACTCAATGCCCAGGTGTATGAAGGCCATTGTTATGGCCAGAGATGTTGTCCTGTGTACTGATTTCTCAGGATCTATGCACCAAAATTGCGTGAAAATGTAAACACATGTCAGTTCTAATATAATGTATTTGTCTAATGAATATCCGTTTATCATTTGCATTTCTTCTTGGTGTAGCAATCTTAATGACCAGTACTGCACATTCATATGTCACCCAGTAGTGTGAATGCTTCTTGAATTTCAAAATGACAGGAAGTCTAATAATGCATTTGTATCCATCCTCTTGAAGAGTTTTGCTACGAAAAGGCAAAATGAATCAATACCAATCTGGAAATCGCTTTCCATAACTTTACGTATTTTTCCATGACTTCTTTATGTGAGCAAGTGTTTCTTGCTTAAAAACAAATGCAGAAACCTATTCTGATGTGTGTAATTTTGAGTGACTGTATTACCCCTAGGATTATTGAACTTGAAAAACAGATGAAATCCCCAAAATAACATTGCTGCAAAACCGAATTTAATTTTATATTAAAAATCACTATTATAACAGTACTGCTAATACATATTACTTTTGAATTTGATGAATATGTTGAAAGTTTTAATTAATATTTATTTGTAGTTAGACACCGTTTATTTTCTTTAACCTTGTGGTCCTTTCTCACAACAAAGAAATGAAACTGGCCCATGGTGCAGAAACGGTTCGTAGCCACTGGTCTATTGTAACAATGGAGTGCTAAATAGAGAAACAGTTGGGTTTAGACCGAAGAGTGAGGCTATAAACTTTTTCAACAGTCTTATCGTCTAAAACATAATGACTTAGGTCCAAATGGAGGAATAACAAATGAAATGGAAGACAAATGACTTCAAGTATAAAATTAAATTTTCTGTATTTGTATTTATCAGACGCAAATAATCCAATAATTTTGTTGCAGGTCCATCTCTCTTCTGCAGACGGCAATGAGCGTGCCGATATATTTAGTCCTTCTTGTCAACATCATTAACCTGTGCGCAATTCTATTTATTGCTACCCTGGTGAGTAATTAAGCAAATAATTTCTACATCATAAAGAACAAAATCTCAAGAGATCTTCATATTCTTATACTCAAAATTAGTTTGAACATAAAATATTACAGAATACTTTACAGTTGCGTTGATAAAAAGAAAAAAAATTAATGAAAACGCAAGGCTTCCTATGAGACCTTTTTTTTTCAGTACACAGTACAAGATTTTATTACTTAGTAAACTGCTGCTGTCGTACTATGGACGATAGGATCTGCTAAATTCTAAAAATGTTGTTAGTTATCTTAAAATTTAATTAGGGAGGCTGTGTTTTTATGTTCAAACATCTTTTTTTGCTAATTTAGTTCTACACTAACTGATCGACATTTTCAGTGATAGATTCTCCAGTACAGCGAATGTTTAAAAGTATACTCCAACCTTGTAATAGTTTTTCTTTCTTTATAATTTATGGACAGAACAAAGTGCTTCTAGCGCAACTTCCCGTATATGTACTTGTCCTGTCTGTCTACAATGGAGTGCAACCTACCAACTGTAAATAAACGTACGCTGCAATTGGTAAGTGCACGTAAACCGAAGATACCAGTTGACACATGTGAAGTACGCCCCTCTGGGCTGTATATATGAAGCTATTATTAATGTTTTATCCTATCTGGTTATTTCTATTTTTAAAATTAAATTGAGTTGAAATAGTTCGCTTTGCTTGATGAAAAGAGTTACTATATATAAGTTACTACAAACTTTACTCGCTCTCGAACATTATATTTTTCCAGAAAATAATTTTACGTGTTTTCTCTCTTTGGTCATTATCTTTAAAGGTTATTAGTTTATTATTGAAATGTCTTCAGTTACTACGCGAACCAGAATGCCAACATCGATAGAGGTGCGTTCGAAGTAAAAATTTTGTAAGAATAAATGTTTAGAGATTCTTTAAGATATTATTCAAATCCAGCATTGTCAAAAAGTGATTTCTTTTTAAATTCAATTGAATAATAGTCTCACAACGCGTTCCAGTAGCTTCGATCGAAATATTCTAGATGCCGATCGAAGCCGTGATGGATTGCCCAATCACTCTAATGTGCCTTGCTGCGGGCGCGGGGATGCTCGCCGTAGGAGGTTCGAGTCCTCCGTCGAACTTGGGTGTCTTTGGTGTCCTTAGCACTTTACATAGTTTGTAAGCCTAGGGACTGATATCCGCAACAGTTAAGTCCCTTAGATTTACAAACATTTTTTGCTGATTGACAGTCGAGTCTCACAGACTACTTTGACAAAGAAAGTATACATCCATTAATTTCTTCTGTTGAAGAAATTGCAGATGAAGCTTACAGTGACTGGACAGGTAGTAATAAGGACAGTTTACAACTCACTGCAAAGACGTGATGACGAGCTGCGACAGGCACATAAAAAAGGCACACACATACAACACCTCTGCTCATCGTCACGTCTTTGCAGTGAGTTGTAAACTGTCCTTATTACTAGCGGTTTATTGTTAATTACAACCTGGGTTTTCCATTATTACAGACACTAGATCGACTTTGGAATGAAAGACCGAAGTTGTAATTAATGGATTTTTAGTTGCATGTAACAGCGTCCCACTTAAATCTATACTCCCCCATGTCTCTGGAGCGGCAGAATTCCGAAATTAAAAGCATTTAGCAAAAGTGGTAAGTTTTGTAGGTTGTTGTTATTGTGGTCATCAGGCCGCAGACTGGTTTGATGTAGATCTCCACGTTACCCTGTCCTGTGAAAGTCTCTTCATCTACATCCTTTTGAATCTGGTTACTGTATTCGTCCTTCGGTGTGCCTGCACGCTTTTTACTCCACACTTCCTTCTAATGCTAAGTTGACAATTCCTTGATGTCTCAGAATGTGTCCTACCAATCTAACCCTTCTCTTAGTCAGGACATGTCAGAAACTCCTTTTCTCCCCAAATCACTTAAGCACTTCCTCATTAGTTGCGCGATTTACCTATCTAATTTTCGTCTGTAGCACCACATTTCAAAAGCTTTTATCTTCATATTGTCTGAAGTCTTTATGGTCCACGTTTCACTCCCATACAATGCTACACTCTAGACAAATGCTTTCGGAAAGGACTTCCTAACATTTAAATTAATATTGGGTGTTAACAAGTTTCGCTTCTTTAGAAATGCTTTTCTTCCCGTAGCCATTCAGCATTTTATCCTCTCTACTTCGGCCATCAGAAGTTGTTTTGCTAACCAAATAACAAAACTCATCTACTACTTTTATTGTCTCATTACCTAATCTAATTCTTTCAGCATCGCCTGATATTTTGACATTCCATTTCATTATCCTCGTTTTAGTCTTATTAATGTTCATCTTATATCTTCCTTTGAAGACACTGTCCATTCCATTCAATTGCTCTTCCAGATCCTTTGCAGTCTCTGACAAAATTAGTATGTCATTAGCAAATCACAAAGTTTTTATTTTTCTCCCTGAACTTTAATTCCCTCTCTAAATTTCTCCTTGCATTCCTTCACTGCTTACTCAATGTACAGATTGAACAACATTGGGGAAAGGCTACAAACTTGTCTCACTCCCTTCCCAACCTCTGCGTCCCTTTCTTGCCTTTCGACTCCAATAAATTCTGTCTGGCTTTTGTATTGGTTGAATATAACTCTTTGCTCCCTATATTTTACCCCTGACAACTTCAGAATTTGAAAGAGTGTGTTGCAGTCGACATTTTCAAAAGCTTTGTCCAAATCTACAAATGCTAAAAACGTAGGTTTGTCTTTCCTTAATCTATCTTCTAAGATAAGACGTAAAGTGAGTATTGCCTCCCGGGTTCCTATGTTTTCCTTAGCCTATCATCTAAGATAAGTCGTGATGTATTGCCTTTCGTGTTCCTTCATTTCTCTTAAATCCAAACTGATCTTCCCCGAGGTCGGACTCCTCAAGTTCTTATTTCGAAATGACCCTGAACCCTGTTTTCAAGATCAAACCAAGGTCAAGTTCATTTTTTCTAGTGGTAACAGCTATTTTTTTCCTTATTCCTATTCTACGTGGGAAAAAAAACCACATTGTTTAAGGGAAAAGTTTATTTTCTAAAAGCCAATGGGTTGTCGCCATGGGCACCTCATTGTGAGTTTCCAAGGTTATCAGTATATCGAGAACTAAGTATGATCGCCTAACCATTTCAATGAACATCTTGTATAATATCTGTACTGTGCCCGCTGGTGAAATTTTCGTGAACTTGAAATTTTTTCCCGATTTCGCTTCTTTCTCCAGATAATGGTAACCTAGGAAACTTATAATGATGTGCCCCTCGGCGACGAGCCTTTGGTTTTTCGAAAAAAAATCTTTCTTTTTCAGTAGCATACTAATATGCAATAAAAATATAGGGATTTCAATTTGAAATAATGAACTTGACCCTGGTTTGACCCTGAAGGAACGGTTGAAGGTCATTTCGAGATAATCATTAAATGAGTCTCTTCAAACCTTACAACTTTTACTATAGATATTTTTGCAGATTTGTGCCACTCAAGAGGTATAAGCCGGTCTAGATTAAAATGGAACACCTAGTACAAGTGAGTGTTTCATTGCGCCACAGCGACTGAGAGCAAAAACCGAGCCAAACATTTTTGCTGCTAGGCGTATATCAGAACCTAATAGTGGGACATTATATGTCATAGCAGCTTACATTTGTTAATATATTTAGAAATAAGGAAAAGATAACCCACATCATATATATATATATATATATATATATATATTACAACAATCGTAGTTTTAGTAAACTGATCCAATAAAATGTTATCAAAGTGAAGTGAACACTTCACACGTCGCCAAATAGCGTAACCAGATGTGCAGTCCCTGATTTCTCAAAGACTATCGCCTTAAATTCCATTTATTTGTACCGTCACAATGTTAGTGGAATGTATAAAGGTCATACAAAGTGTTAGGCAACAAGAATATGTATACTACTTGTCTAAAGTTTTAGACCACCTATGCACAAGACTAGATACTTTATTTCACTGTACAAACACATTGTACAAACTAAATAGACCAACAAAAAATACATTTTCTCTCTCTATCATAAAGTACAATACAATGAGGTTTATATTTTAGCTTCGTCAAAGTATACATCCTTTGCCCTCCGAATAGCTGCACAAACTCTTGGCATTCTGCAAATAAGATTTTTTAGTGATTGTGCAGAATTGCAGACCAACAGCTCTATAAATTATTCCATAACGCTTCAATGTGAATCTCCCTTAGTTTTGGGACCTCCCTGTCAAGTTCATCCCATAACATTTCAATGGGATTTAAATCTGATCACTGACTTAGCCAAATCATATATTTCAGTTCGCCAAATTTCTATTTTCTATTGCAATACACTATACATAATGCGCGAGTGTGACGGAAATGCTCCGGGAATTCAAATGGGGAGCGCTGGAGGAAAGACAACATTCTTTTCGAGAAATTCTGTTGAGGAAATTTAGAGGGCCGGAATTTGAAGCTGACTGCAAAACGAGCTTGAAAACTGTTCAAATACTTGTAAATCTATGGGACTTGATTAAGCTGGCCGTCAGTACCTAGGCTTACAAACTACTTTAACTTATGCTAAGGACAACAAATACACCCATGCCCGAGGGAGGACTCGAACCTCCGACGGCGAGAAGCGGAGCGCTCCGCAAGTACGCGCCTTGGAAGAAAGCTCGGCCACTCCACCGTGGCAGAACGATCATGCTGCCGCCTACCTACATTTCGCATAAATATCACAAAGACAAGAGAAATTAGGGCTCCTACAGAGGCGTATGGACATTCATTTTTCCCTCGTTCCAATTAGGAGTGGAATAGGAAAGGGACTGCCTAGTGGTGGAATAGTTTACCCTCCGCCACGAACCTTACGGTGGATTGCGGAGTATATACGTAGACGTAGATGTACTGGCAACCAGCTTAAATTTCATAGTGACTAGCACACGACTTAAAAAATTTCAAATGTTTGTTAAGCTCACAAACTACTTATGAACTACCTTATACTAAAGACGACACAAACATCCATGCCCAAGGGGGGATTAGAACCCCGACCGTACCGGCCGTGCAGACTGTAACTGACGCGCCGCAGACCGCTCGGCCACTGCGGCCAGCCACACGAGTTACAGCGCACTTTGCGGCAAATTGTATTAACTCGGCCGTCATATTTTTAGTGGTCAGTACACTTGAGAGGAGTATGTCTATCGTATGTTGTTGTTGAGCTTGAAGTGTTGTATTTAGTTTATGTAGTATTTGGTGTGTATTGTCTATACAAGTTTTGCTGATGAAATACGCCTAAAGAGTGTTCAGCATTTAAATGTACAAATCGAAGTGATAAAACGGTTAGTACTTCGTCCAAGAACAAATGTTTTCCCTTGTTTAGTCTCACAAGGAAAGTACTTGGGCGCGCGACAAACATATCTGTATGAACGTTTCGTTACAGTATCTCTACGTACACCTCAATGTGCTGGTGAGTGTCGTTTTTATGCAAAACTTTGCAATCATGCTCTAGATAGCACTGTAGATGTAGACGCCATACGAAATGCACATATCTGAACATAACTTATGTAATAAGCGTCGTCCGTGTTCTCTAGCGTATTGTCATCAAAAGCCGTGATGATAGTTGCAACTTTAACCTTCCTCTCGGAAGACGGTTGGTATTCACTGCCACTGCTTCCATCGCCTCTTCCCGCACTTACCGTAGCACTGCCGCTAGCAATGAGTTCTTCGTCATTATCATCCCTATTATCATCATTATGTGTTAGTGTTACAACAGTATCTAACTTATGCTCATATTTCTGTACCATAACAGATACGAGAAAGCATGCGAATGATTCATCTTCTACGCTAATACCATCTTCTCGAAGAAGGGTTCTTCTTAACTTCATCTCAACCAATCGCAATACTTTAGCAGGATTGATTATCAATCGCCGCCCCATCTGAAGCTTCACCACACAAATAACATCACAAAACGCAACTTCGGAGGCACACTGCACCGTCCCTACTGGCGAACCGACAGGTCAAAGTGCAATGCGGCAAGGCACACGCAGAGGCCTCTAACGGACGACTACAGAGTTTTGACGATGCGCGAATGTCTCTAGTGCAATAAGGGATCTTTACATTATCTCTCGTAAGATTTTGATGTATATGTGTTTGTTCGAGCCCAAGTACTTTCCTTGTCAGTCTGTCTATAATCAAACAAAATTTCTGACTGATGGCACTTAGCTGCCTCAAGAGTGAACCTTCATATGACCTATCCTGCAATTCCCTTGAATTACACGCCATAAAAAAGCTCAGTTTTCTATCTGGTGTGGTTTGACATACTTCTTCTTCTGTCGCTCCTGTGGTTGAGGAAACTACGCTTTTGAGTGTCTAAACTTTTAAAATTATTTCCATTGTAGTTGACAATACTTGATCTAGCATGGCTGACATGCAACCAGTGCAAAGCGTGGAAGCAATAGTGACTGCCAGAATTTTTTCACTTATGTATGTGTCCTTTGCAATAAATATGTACTTATTTCAGCGTGGCGACAACGAAAGTTATAAATGATACGTTATTTCGGTGACCCAGGCGCATTTTTATTGTAATATTCTATTGTTACTTTCGTCTTTGTACTCAAATTCCACGTACCACCCGTTACTTGTTTCAGCATGGAAACATTAACGACAGCCGCGGCGGAGCGGCTGAGCGCGTTAATGCGCTATGCTCCGATGCGCGAGGCCGTTCCCCGTCGGGGACTCGAATCCCCCCACCACTGGGGCATGGATGTTTGTGCTGTCTTTAGTATAATTCAGTTCAAAAGTAGTTTGTAAGTTTAGGGACTGATGACGCCGCAGTTGAGTCCCATAAGCTTTACAAGCATTTGAACATTATTAACGACATTATATTTGCATGTGGAATGTTTTTGTTGCAGAGGACCTAGGCGCATTTTTAACTGCAGTAATTTATTGTCACTTTCGTCTTTGTGCGCAAATTTCGTCCACCAAAGTTTCCAATTAAACCATTTAACAGCGATTTTAAAAGTTTGTAGACTTAATAGGTTTACTAAACACAAAGAATAAATTTTTTCTGGAGTTTATGAAAGCAGTTGTTACAACAGATTAACAACAGATGCAAATCCATGATCATGATTGTTCGTCATAAAAAGTACTACTTACTGTATCTTTCGCAGCCCCTTTAGACCCTGTACTTGCATTAAAATCTACAGAAATATTTTAACAGCGGCACTTTCGTTGTTATTGAAAACCGCATCTAACTGTTATAATTCGAACTGGAACTATAATACTGACAGGTTCCTGATATTTCATTACCGCATTTTTAGGAAATATACTACCAGGCTCGTGAATTCGCAGCTTCGGAAAAAATCTGACTGAATTTGATGCACATCCGTATTCAGCAGTCAACCTTTATTTAAAATGTGGAACTGTAAATAGGCATAATTCTCGAGGGTGTGTGGCATACGAGCTATCAGCCAGTACCCCGATTAACATAGCGGACGTCAGTTCAATTTGCCTCAAACATGGCGGACCTATCGCCACTCTTGAAATTTAAGCTCGTAGTGTACTGTGCACAGTTTACTTGCTCCCGCGTCTATTGTACACGTTTACCTTCTACCGCGACATGGCGTACGCCAATGGTCTTACGCGTCTGGTCTTCCCAACTGCCTGGCGTAAATGAATGTCCATAGCCGTCTGAGCCTTGTAACTGCTGGGCGTACATGTACGCCGTAAGCCGTCTCGACCTTCGGTCTGCTGGGCATACATGTAAGCCCATAGCCGTGAAAGGGTCAACTTTTGGTAAGAATAAACTGCTATAGACTTGTTAAAATTGTGATCTTCGTCTTGCTACCAGCTGTTTCAGAGAGACGGCAGCGTTTCGAAAGCCCTGGAAACGCTCGTAGCTATACCTCCAATCATGTGCCAAACTGGAATTTACTGCTTATTTGGCCACGCGTTAACTGAACAGGTAAGTGGCTAATACTAATTGTCAGCGGTTGAGAAGTAGTACTTAGTGACTATTGTTAGCTTTAGCTCCCAATAATTTCACGTCATTTTTAGATGTTAACACTAGAACTGCCAATTTTCCCAACCACCTACTACCGCCATCGGACGAAATCGTCCCGTTCCTCGTCGATGTGTTTACAGCGTCGTCTTAGAGTTTTTCATTTTCGACGATGTGTTTTTTTTTTAACAATCAGTTACTCCTACGGTCTGAAACTTTCTTAGTTTTGTCCAAGTCAACTTAAAAATGCAAATACTTAACTGTTTGTAATAACATGAATTATCTATAATTTTATAAAAATGCGGCCAAGTAAAAAAAAAGTCTCCAGAAATTGGTGTTTCGTGCCTGTATCTAATGATACAATAAGAGTAGGTAGAACTCTGAGCTGGGTATCTATATAATCTTTGAAACGATCCTCTGCAAGCTTGAGAATGAAGTCTTATTTGGATGTTCGCTATTTCTCAGTTAATTATCCAAGCATTTTATGGCTGCTAAATGTGGGATATAAAAAAGTCAAAAAAGACTACCTTCTTCCATTAGCTTTACACTTGATAGGCATTATTGGGTATTGGGTATTAAAACAAAAAAAATAAAGTGTCTTGCATAAGGCGGAATCACCACAAATCTAATACTTCAAGCACGGAAGACACAAGAGCTGCACCATCACAAGATGATAATATACTTTTTAGATACTGTCATTATAATGTGGTACTGCTAGCCACAAATTATGTCTCTAACTGTAAGAAATAGTGAATTATCATATTGTTTCGTTGATTTTCTTGACACCTGTGAGGATCATATCGCCGTTTTTAAAAGTTACCGTCTTGCGTAGTTTATCGTGAACAGTCTTCACTCTCTCTTCTAACTATATTTGTTGGACCAAGCAAGCCTGTTCGGATTCTATTCAGGCTGGTGAAAGTGAGGTGAAGAAGGTTTTACATGCAATTGTTTTCCTTTATAGGCTGTACACGTTTCTTTACATCTAAGTCGCCAAGACATTCATAAACAGGATGGTGTTATCCTTACCAAAATGTGGGAAAGCATATGACACATATTTGGGAAATTTTACTTACAGCTATCCAGATTTCTGACCGTACTTACTTGTTATCGAAGGCATGGGATGAGTGAACTGGCATCTACACTTAGTGAGGAACTACTGTTTATCGTCGCAAACGAAATGAACAAGGCTTCGACAGTTTGCCTTAAGCATCTCCCTTATCATTGTCACTCGGACTGTGTCGACCACAAATCAAATCTGAGGAAACTCATGATTTTTCTGAATCGATTACGTGACATCACAACCTTGGAAAATTGTTTCCTCATTTCTCTGATCAAAGATGATCCATTTTAGTTCTACTCCTTACACAGCGAACTACAAATAATTACATATATTTTCTGAATGTAAATACCAGTATTGCCACTATTTCAGTAAATTTTTGAACACATGAATAATAATTTATTTCTTGTCTCTGGGATTACATTGTACAAATGGAGACTCATCAGAATGTTCCTCACTATCTGTATCTCATGCATTTCTTTTATCGCAGTCAGAAACAGTTGAAATACCCTGTAAATCTTCTACTTCGGATTCATCCTCTTTAGAATGGTAGTATTTATCAGTGCTCATATCTTCTCGACGATGAGACACGACGACCAGCCATGCTACTTTATTTGGCCGTGCTTTTTATTTTATTTGTATATAACTTCATTCTGTCGAAGCGATGCTCTGTAGCATCAATACAATACAATAAAGACCAACAAGATCGTGTAGCATTCTTAAGTCAATGGGGAAAAAATTTCCCATCGACGGTTATAGGTATTTATTATTTTTTCTCGAATGTTATGTAACCGACAGCGCTGATTCTTATTGAGGAACTAGATGACTCGGTGATCTTCGTATCACTTACCTCTTAATGTAAACCATATTAATTTAAATCATATGTATTTTAGACCCAGTAGCTTTATAAAGGCATCATCAGACACTCTACGTATCTGCTGGATAATGGGCGGAAAGAGTCGGCAAATCACGTACATATGTTCAGGATAATGTTCGTGTCTCATTCGTGCAAGTTCAGGAAAGGTTTAAACGGTGATAAAATACGAAAAAACTTTATCGTAATCACATGAATGGTACTGATATCTTATAGAAAAATCTCTTTCTATTTTTTCTGAATGTTCCAATCTTGGGGATGCAATCGGATGAATGATATTGATATCCCATTGAAAAAAGCTCTTTCAGTTTTTTGCGAATTTTCAAATTTTCCGAGTAACTTTCCCAAATTTTTAGTTCATTAGAACGTTGAACGTCAAATAATCAAAATTTTAGCGCAATCAGATAAACGATTCTCAACTTATACTGTTGAGTACATTTAGAAAAGGAACTTGGTTCGAATTTTTTGACTTTTCTTTGTAAGTGTCCCTATTCGTTTTTTTTATCTGTTTTTTTTTTTTTTTTTTTTTTTTACTGAAAACATTCCTAAAACCATAATGAACAAAACAAAAACAAAAAAAAAAAATTACCTCTTTCCGTCGTGTGAATAGTCAGTTATAGTGCTGAATTCAATCAAAACACATTGAAAAACGAACTTTCAGTTTTTCTCAAATTTTCCAACTTTCCGGTAGATTTTCCAAAAAAAATTATTTCATACAAACGTTATCCTGTCAAGCCGTACTCAAATAATGCTCTTACAACCATGTGGCAATTGATTTTTATTCATAGAAAAAAATCGCTTTCGGTTTTTCCTACATTTTACTACTTTCCGGGTGACTTTTTCAAATTTTTATTTTCTGCGAATCTTCCTCTTGCTTTCAACATGAAATGTACAACATTTTATCGCAATTGGACGAACGGTATTGGTAGCTCACTGGAAAAAGCTGTTTCAGTTTTTCCCGATTTTTTCCTCTTTTTCTGGGCAACTTTTCCATATTTCGTCACCGTTTAAACCTTCCCTGTACTTACAGGAATATTTGGAGACTAAATTGAGCCAAATCTGTTCAGTCGTTCTCGAGTTTTAGCGAGACTAACGAACAGCATGAACTAGGCTAAAGATCATACACCTTCTCAAACCATCATAAGAGTGCGAGGGATTCAATTTTCTGTAGGACAAAAATGCCCCGCGGCGGTTCTAGTGTTCTGCTTGTATTTAACGTAAGAAATGTAGTACAATGGGTTGTCAAGGTCAGTATTTCCTTTACAAATTATTATTTATTTTTGCAATATATTACCTATTTATTCTGGCTATTATTTATTTTGGCTGTTATTTTGGCTATTAAGTCGTTACTTGTATTGGCTCTTGAGTGGAGCTACCAAATTTACTCTAGTGCCAATAAATGGCTACGGCAATTTCAGACCGAAATTGAACCCGGAAAGTACAATTTACGTCTATAACGAAACTTTCCTACTCCATGTTTTCTCTCGCTACTCGGTTTCACGAATGAACGATACAATAAGAAAGTCACCGGAGGAAAATTGAATTGCACGTATTGTAACTCAACGACACTAGACGTAAAGCCCACAGAAAATATATGGATATAATAAAACAGCGTAGGTCTGTCGTTGTAAAATTCAGTCTTCAAAACTAATAGACGCATTTTACGCAGTTTTCACAGGATACTTGAGTAAAGTCTGGGTCAACAAAGAGGCATAATTTCATCAAAATCGGAACACTATCGTCATGTCTGTCTGTCTCGTTGAACACGTAAATCTTCTAAACTACTAGATAGTTTTCGGAAATTTTCATAGGTAACTTGAGGTATTGTAAGGTTAATAAAATGTTCAAATGTTTGTTAAGCTTTAGGGACTTGACTGCGGGGTCATCAGTCCCTAAACTTACAAACTACTTATGAACTACCTTACACTAAAGACGACACAAACATCTATGCCCGATGGGGGATTCGAACCCCCGACGGCGGACGGCAGCACGCAGCGCAACACGGCGTTCCAATAAGCACGGCTAATCCACCGCGGCTGAGGTTAATAAAGGCATCATTTATCAAAATCGGGTCAAAGAAAATAAATAGATCATAATTTAAACATCTGTCTACAAGCAATGCATCTCTATAGGCTAATCTGAGCACTGCACGAACTTTAATGTCCTCTCAGGTATATTGAGAGTTACTTGGGGCGACGTTTAGGCTTCAGTTAATCATAATCGTATAATGGGGACAGAAAATATCATAATTTGTAGTATTAGGCATATGTTATGCTTATTAGTAGGGCACTGTTAGTTACGTAGAACACCACAGAACTAATAGTTGGCACAGCTGCGTTTTTTTTAATGCTTACTATTACGACGTAGTATAGTAAGGAACTAATAGAGGCGCTTTCAGTTTCGTTGTGCACCAAAGAAACAATAGATGGCCCTGCTGCGTTAAACTAACTTATGCTAAGGACAACACAAACACACACACACACACACATACACACACATATCACACACATGCCAGAGGGAGGACTCGAAATTCCGGCTGGAGCAGCCGCGAACACCGCTACGTGGTGTCCCAGACCGTGTGCTCCTTCCCGCTAGGCACTGTCTGGAAAACTGACAAACCTTGAGAGAGCTGGCTGTTTACTGCAAACCTCATCTGAATGACGCGATCAGACTATGAAACAGAAGGTGGTCTCAATCGAGTGGCTCCCTGGGACTGATCGTGAATTTTGTGCATGGTTCGTGTTCGAAGCACGTGGCGAAGGGACTTTAGGTCTAGTGAATATTGTTGAGGGGTATTTACATTTTAATTAATGTTGGAGAACTATCCAAAGTATTGAAGAAAATTGCTGCGACGCATTCTATATGTTACATCTGTCAGACTTTAATGTCAGTATCTTTTGCGGATTTTGGAAACGCAGAAGTGCGACAGAATAATGATTGCAACATCGGGTACCTCCTGTTAAACAGATAAGCACTCAATATAGCCATAAGGTTTCCTGGTACTATGTACAAGGTAATTGTAACTAAACTTACGCTACGAGACGCAGCGTATTTACCATATGGGTATCCAGTTCAATTGCACTGATGTTCTGACTGTGCGTAGTAGGATATGCGTTCAAATCTGGCGTTCAGGAGTTATCAAAGGGACACCAGAACATGTTGGACGCCAACGATGGGCTTATCGATGGAAATAGCAAGCATCCAACCTGTTATTTATCGGGCAGCGTTTGATTGGTTCCAGACTGTCTTGGTTGCAGATCTCAGTCACAGTGTATTCTTTTACTTTTTATCACGCGAAGTAGTGAATGTGAAAATTGAGAAGTTAGGAAAGTGCAGTGAGTCCCGAACGCACCAGAGATAATGTGTTAAGACCAAAACCCTGTTCTGTATGGCCAGGATTCCACCATACTTAAGGCTAGTTCAAAACTTAACCACGATGTTATGGAATGTAGTACAGTTGGCTGCTACCACTAAGTCGTGTGGTCCTATGTATTAACATTTAATAATTTGGTTTTCGATTAACATGCCCAAGGTGAAGTGACCGGGCGCTCTAAGGCGCCTTGCTGCGGACCTTGTGGTTGGTCGCCGTCGGAGGTTCGAGTCCTTCCTGGAGCATGTGTGTATGTGTTGTCCTTACGTCATACTACTGAAGATGATAAATATCCCAAATGTCAGTAGTAAACAACAGTGATCAAGAGAGAGCGCAGAATATAATGAAAAACCATTTTTATTTATGAAGTTATTCGCTGGTTTAATTTCAGCTACATCCTTAATAACTCAATCCCAATTGTTGGGAGTGTATATCAGATTCTCCGTGTTGTTGTGTGACCTGTGTCTCGCAGTATTCTACAATAGCAGGTGTACTAGGTTGTTGTAAACGAGTGCGGTGCTAATGTTCAGTACACCGGTCCTTAACAATCCTGATAGTCTGACCAATATGACAGGCTCCAACTGCATGGGATACGATAGACATCCACCTTACGCTAGATTATCCTTTACGGATCTTACCAGCACCTTAATCGTAGATGGTGATCGAAATATACATTCAGCATCATATTTTTGCAAAACAATCCTGTAGACGAAAAGGCCTGTAACTTGGGTGACACTTTGCCGGCCGCGGTGGCCGAGCTGACTGCGGCGCGCCAGTCACAGTCTGCACGACCACTACGGTCGGAGGTTCGAATCCCCCCTCGGGCATGGATATTTGTGCCGTCCTTAGTATTAGCTAGTTCATAGCTACTTTGTAAGTTTAGGGACTGATGACCCCGTAGTTGAGTCCCATAAGCTCTACAAACATTGGGTGACACTTTGGTGCTATCATCCCTCATTCGTTGTAGAGTTGATCCATAGCATAACGCTAATTTAATCTGTCGTTCACTATAACAATTCTGACGAAAAGTGAGTTATAGATGGGATAAGCTGACAAAAGAATCTGAAATGACGTGAGCTAAGCGAAACAAGGTGCCAAGAACACCTTCACGCTGAGCCGGATGGTAACAGCCTGCAGTCAGGTGGGTTTGCCTCGTATAAAATGTCCCAACGTACCATCACCCTTCATCCATACCAATACATCAATGAAGGAAAGGTATCCAACCATTTCTATCTCCATGGTAAAACGTATTCTCCGGTGCATTGGATTTAGATGTCCCAGAAAGATAATCATTACTATGAGGCCAAATAACATATGTATCGTCCACATATCTGAATACAGATGGATATTTCAATGCCACGGACTTCAAAGCACGCTCTTCGAAGTTGTCCACGAACAAACTGGCAATGAAGGCCATCTGGTCATTGAACAAGAAGTAGGTGGGAGTCGAAAGCTGTTGAAATGAATTCGTTAACACCAAATACTGAAAGTACTATTATTTTTGAAATCAAGCGCATTGGCGTAGCTTATGTGAACAATTGTTACCGTTTGTGTCACTGGGATTAGGCGCAGGCTAAATTATAGTAAAAATGTGTTACACGGTCATTCTCTTGATTCATCTAACGTCTCTCCAAAATTGAACACAATACGACAGCTACCATTTATCCTCCACCTAACACGACCAGCTGTCGCATGCATGGATTCCCACCTGCACATAAAAACCATATTCAGTTTGGGGAGACTCGCTCGAAAATCTTCAAGAAAAGTTGCCAGGTACCGAGCAAGATAATTAACTAAAACTGTATTTGTGTGTTTATTTGTTGTGTTACGAAATATTCTTTACTGAGGGCATTATTTTTAAACTAGAATGTAAACACAGTACGCAGCTAACCAATGTCGAAATTTTGTAACCCTTCCAATGGTTTACGTTTGGTTCCTACGTGTTTGAAAATGTCTTTAAAAAACCCAAGTGCCGTACAATCACTCTTTTACCATGGAGGGGCTCTCTCAATTAGATAAACATTAACCAAAAACACTCACTTTTAAGTATTGTTAAATTTTTCAATTCCACGTCACTCCTTCAATTTCTGTATTTTTCCCGCTTATAATGCTATTTGGAAAACTGAGGACGTGTAACTCTCCTTTCACGATAGAAGTACACATTCACATATAGTTCCCTCCAATGACTCAAGATACTTTTGTTTCTCTGTGATTTGCACTATCAAGAGTAGCTTGACACATCTATGTAACTAGAAATCGACCGTTAGATGTCAGGAGAGTCAGGCCAGTCATTCCAATTTTCGAGTTACCACAACTGAAGTAATAACAGCAAGTACCTTAAGAGTCATTGGATTTCGTATCTGCGACTCATCAGTCAGGAATATTTCAGTCCTCTAAAAGTTTGTGAAAGCCACATTTAGTGACATTACCTCTTTTAAGACAACTACAGTGGTGCATTTATGTGGTCATCGATGTACGTAGCTGCAGCTGAAGTGGCAATCGATCATCATCACGACATCCTGCGGCTGCTTTCATTCCACCATTTTGTGAATCTTGCTGATTCATGAATACTCGTGTATTATTGTCCCACCTTACTTCGTATGGGACAAACAGATTTATTGCGTTCTATGAACTAGGAACGAATCAGAACGTTTCTGTTGAAAAAAATTGCAGGTAACTTTACTACATTCAGATAGATTTCGGGCTTTCAGCCGGTCATCGTTGTGACAAATACACGATATTTCAGCTAACTGCCAGCCATCCACAGGTGAGCCTAGGGGACTGAGGAAGACTATATCTTTTTTTCTTTATTGTCATTTCATTCCTCTGGTGGGGTGGGCTTCCAGCGCTTGAGACACTCTTCAGGCGAAAATACACAAGACATGAAAAGAACACAGAGATATAATCGAGGACAAAACAGGATAATACAAAACATAGACACGGCGAAAATTTGAAGAAAACATGATGTAAATGGAGTGAAAAAAGTGAAGTTATATAAGGCGACGAAACATGGTGAAACACAACACTAAGATACGCGGACATTTAAAAAACACAGGCGCCGGCTGCGGAAAGGCCGTTCGCAGTTTGGTTAAAAATTCACTGACGATAGTCACTCTGACAGAACAGTGATGTCACGCGCATGAGTATAATGAATGTGGATGAGGAAGGAGTGATAGACGGTTGGAGGGGGGAAGGGATTAGAGGAGGGGTGGAAAGGGGGAGGGGGAGGACACAGGGCAAAAGGGGAAACGTGGGGGCTAGGAAGTCCCAGAAAGCTGTAAGGATTGGGCGATACCAGAGGGGCCAGTACGTGTAAGGGGAGGGAAGGGAGGAAGGAAGTGAGGAAGTGGGGCCCTCTAGTAGGGAGATCAAGGAGGGAGGAGGAGGAGAAGAAGAAGAAGAAGAGGGAGGATCAGAGCTGGTAAGAGGGATAAACGTCTGGGCAGAGGGCATCATGAGGGATGGGGAGGATGTGGAAATTGCCACATGAAAGGGTAAAGAGGGTCAACAAGTGGAGAGCAGAAGGGCAATGGCGCGGCAATGGATCAGGACTTGTGAGGAAAGGGTGGACGATAGGGTGAGGGTGATCCATTTTAAAGTAGATGAAACGGAGACGGGGGTGCTCAATGAAGCTGACAAGGCGGGGGAAGGGAATAAGGTCATGGAGGAGCCGCATGGGGGATGGGGGATGGGGGACAGTAAGGGATCCGGAACGACAGGCGGAGGGCGTGCCGTTCCAGGATCTCTAGGGACTTGTAGAAGGGGGGGGGAGGGGAGAGCAGAGAACCAGGCAGGATGGGAGACACAGAGGATGGGACAGATGAGGGATTTGTAAATATAGAGGATGGTGGAAGGGTTCAGGTCCTACGTTCGTCCAACAAAGAGTATAAGGAGGCGAGGCGGGAGCGGGAGCAGATGGAACATACTGCCCTGCAGCGACGCTGGTAGACGTGAGGATCTACATGTCTTCGGCGCTGCCGCTCGCCGCATCACAGTTCTCTGGTGTCTTCGTCTGGAGCAAATATTCGAGATGACAGGATTCCAAGAATTATCAAGCTGATAGCCGCTATCTCGGTTTATCGAATTTTCTGACACGCGTATTTCCACCGATTCTTTTAAGGAGTCCCAGAAAGATGTAGCTGTCAGTGTCATTGCAGTATGGCTTACATCGGACAAACAACACGCACAGTGGAAGAACGCTGCACAGAACATAAGCGTTGCACTCGCCTTTTGCAAGCCGGCAAATCTGCAGTGGCGGAACATTGCATCTCCACTGGACATATGAGAAAGTAAGACAAAACATCAATTCTCACCACAGCTACATTTTTCTGGGACTCCATCATAAAGGAATCGGTGGAAATAGGCGTGGTAGAATATTTGATAAACCGACAGCGGCTGTCAGCACGAAGATTTGCTCCACACGAAGACGCCAGAGGACTCCTTTGGACGGGGCGAATGGCAGCGCCGATGACATGTAGTTCTGCACGTCTACCAGGAGGGCGCCGCTGCATGCGCAGATTACAATAGGGCGGAACGGAGAACGTCTTCATGTCCCGCCTCAACCTCCTTAAACATCTTACTGGCCGGACGTGGGGCCTCCACCCTTCCACTGCCCTTCACACTTATAAATCCATCATGCGCCCCGTCCTCTGTTCCTTGCACCCTGCCTGGATATCAGCCCCTCCTACCTTCTACAAATCCTGGAATGCCACACCCTCCACCTCGCATACCGTATCCGACTCCCTTCCCCCACGCGGATCCTCTATGACCTAATCCCCTTCCCTCCTCTCCTACAACACCTCAAACATCTCCGAATCCTTTACACTACTCGAAAAATAGAATCCCAAAACCCTCTGGTATACCCTATTCTCACCGACCCGGGTCTCTGTCACGCCTCCACCAACCTATCCCTCTCGGCCTTCACCTACATACACTCCATATCCTTTCCCATGGCAACTTCCGTACTCTTACCTTACCGGATAACGAACTTCGTCCCTATTTATACCCCTCCTACCAACCTGATCCGCGCTCCTCACCTCTCCTCCATCCCCTCCTTTCCCCCTGCTTGGCTGCCCCTATCCCGTCCCCAGAGTCTCGACCACCCCCCCCATCCCCCCTTCCTCCCCTCCCTCTTCACTCCCCTCCCCCTTCCCCCGCGCTTCACTCATCCCTTCCCATCCCTTCCCCCTCGTCCCCCTCCCCCGCCCCGCGGGGGCGACATTTTAAATAGTGCTCCAGTGCCAGTGTTAGCGCTCAGTAGGGATGGACTAAACTGCGATTTTTCGATATCAGTGATTTCTGTGACTGCTACTTTTATATATCTGTGATTCTTAGTTGCGATTTGTCACTGTTTACAAACGCACTGTACAAATCCTCGACATGTATCCCTTCGCACTCAAACTGCGATTTCGGTGACTCTGAATGCTACTTCTGCGATTTCTGCTACTGATATTGCTACATTGCTACTTCTGCGATTTCTGCTACTGATATTGCTACTTCTGCGATTTCTGCTACTTCCGTGACTTATGCGATGTGTGTGGCAAATGCAATATATATATATATCATCCATAACAGATCCTCTTCCTACATGTAAATATATACAAAAAAAGAATATTGATGCTCAATTTACGTGTAATGTTGGGATTATTTACACATCGACAAATGTCAATTAGTCTTATAAAAGCTATTTCAGTGTTTGGTGTGTAATGTATAGTTAAAAGTGAGGTTATTCGCAAGTAATGTGTAACCGAAATCGGCAAGTAGGCCTATAGTCTACCTTAACAGAAACATTTCGTAGATTAGGCACACAGCAACTATAACAGTGCAACGAAAGTGCTATGTTCTTGCCTGTAGAATGAATGAATAGATGTTTTAACATTGTGTGATATAAGTCACTTACCAATTTGAAAGAGATAAGAAAATGTGAAATACAACATGAGTGACTTCTGAAAATTCCATTTTCTCTTTAAAACCTTTCGGTATCACTACATATTCTGCCAAATAACAATAGATAAGAGCTTGCGTTATATTTTACTAATCGACGTGCCGACCTAGTATGCTGATGTTGGCAACTAAAGCTACATTTTATAAGAATTTTTAACTTACTGACTGTACAGGGTTACACACAAGAAATCTTACAACCACAGATTAAGAATAACAGTCATTTATTTTATGATAAACAAAATATTATTTCAATCATTCTGTATGACTTAGATTTCTAGGATCATTCATCGGTCGTTGCCAACATAAGCACACTGTGCCACCACTGCAGTAAACAAAAGTTTTAATAATACTGAAGGATCCGATACCATCCATCTGCTTTCACTCCTGTCATCACAGGACGGAATGTACGAAAAGGAAAAAGACGGAAAACAACATCTCTAAACCTAAAACAAATCTGATAAAATAAAACTTTCCATTACACGAAAAACTTGTTTATGTTCAAGTGTAATATTATTATAGAATCCTCGAAGATACAAGTTTACTCCTATATAGCAGTACTTAACACAGTCCACATTGAAAATGGAGTTGGCCTACTGTCAAACATTTCGTAAAATTACCTGTACTTAGTTGATCACTTGATATCACCCCCTTGGAATTTTTCTACATCTACATCTACATACATACTCCGCAATTCACCGTAAGGTGCGTGGCGGAGGGTACACTGTACCACTACTAGGCATTTCCTTTCCTATTCCACTCCCAAATTGAACGAGGAAAGAAAGAATGCCTATATGCCTCCGTACGAGCACTAATTTCTCTTATCTTGTCTTTGTGATCTTTACGCGAAATGTATGTAGGCGGCAGCAGGATCGTACTACACTCAGCTTGAAATTCCAGCCCTCTAAATTTACTTAACAGTAATTCACGAAAAGAACGTCGTCTTTCTTCCAGCGATCCCCAGTTGAGTTGCCGAAGCATTACCGTGACACTCGCGCATTGGTCGAAGCTGCTCGCCTCTGAACCGCCTCTATGTCTTCCTTTAAACCGATCTGCTGCGGGTCCCAAATACTTGAGCAATACTCAAGACGTGGTCGTACAAGCGTTTTATACGCGGTCTCCTTTACAGGTGAAGTACATCTTCCCAAAATTCTCCCAATAAACCGAAGTCGGCTGTCTGCCTTATTCACAACTGTCCTTACATGCTCGTTCCATTTCATATCGCTCTGCAATGTTACGCCTAGGTATTTGAACGACGCGACAGCATCAAGAAGCTCACTACTAATGCTGTATTCGAACATTATAGGATTGTTTTTTCTACTCATGCGCATCACCTTACATTTTTCTACATTGAGAGCTAGCTGCCATTCTTCGCACCAACAAGAAATTTTGTCTAAGTCAACCTGTATGCTATTACAGTCAGTTACAGACGACACCCTCCCGTACACCACAGCATCATCAGCAAACAGCCGCAAATTACAACTTACTCTGTCCATCAGATCATTTATATAGATAGAAAATAATAGCGGTCCTATCACACTCCCCTGGGGCACGCCTGACGATACACTCGTCTCTGATGAACACTCGCCGTCGAGAACAACGTACTGCGTTCTATTACTTAGGAAGTCTTCCAGCCAGTCACAAATCTGTGAACCTATTCCATAAGCTCGTATCTTCGTTAGCAGTCTGCAGTGTGGCACCGCGTCGAACGCCTTTTTGAAGTCGAGAAAAACACAATCCGCCTGTTGCCCTTCGTCCATGGCTCGCAAGATGTCATGTGAGAAAAGGGCAAGCTGAGTTTCACATGAACGATGTTTCCTAAACCCGTGCTGATTCATGGAAAGAAGCTTTTCCGTTTCAAGGAAATTTACTATATTCGAACTGAGAATATGCTCCAAAATTCTACATGAAACTGATGTCAACGATATTGGCCTGTAATTGTGTGGGTCAGTTCTCTTTCCTTTCTTGTACACGGGAGTCATCTGCGCCTTCTTCCAATCACTAGGAACTTTGCGCTGAATTAAAGATTCGCTATAAATGCAAGCTAAGTAGGGGGCCAATGCCGCAGAATAGTCTTTGTAAAACCGAACTGGTATTCCATCCGGACCAGCAGACTTTTTCGTATTTAGTTCTCTCAGCTGCTTCTCTACACTGGAAATACCTATTGCTATGTCCCTCATTTCGGAATTAGTACGTTGATCAAATGATGGTATATTTGTGCGGTCCTCCTGCGTGAAAGATTTCTTAAAGGTTAAATTTAGAACTTCAGCTTTCCGTTTGCTTTCTTCTATTACTGCCCCGGAATGATCAACTAGTGACTGGACAGTGGGCTTTGACCCGCTTATCGATTTTACATAGGACCAGAATTTTTTCGGGTTCTCGGAAAGATCTTTTGCTAAGGTATGGCTGTGATAATTATTGTATGCTTCACGCATCGATCTTTTTATAGACGCACGAATCTCTTCTAACTTTTGTCTGTCATCAATTGCGTGTTCTTTTTTGAATCGAGAGTGCAACAGCCTTTGCTTTCTCAGCAGCTTTCTAACATTATTATTATACCACGGTGGATCTTTTCCATCCTTAATCGTCTTTACGGGCACATATTTCTCTAACACTTTATTAACAATGCACTTAAATTTAGTCCACAATTCCTCTACATCCATAGTCCCGGAATTAAACGATGCCCATTCATTTTGTAAGTGTGATCGTAACATTTGCTTATCGGCTCTTCCCAGCAAAAATACGCTCCTAGCCTTCTTGATTGGTTTATGAACTTTGGTCACCATCGACGCTATGATGATATCATGATCACTAATTCCTGTCTCTACACAGACATCGTTAATAAGGTCAGGCCTGTTTGTGGCTATAAGGTCCAGAATATTTCCATTGCGCGTGGGTTGCCGGTTTAACTGCTCAAGATAGTTTTTTATGTACGATGAATAACGCAAGCAAAAATATTCGTCGAAACCAGATTTGCAATGTAACATACGTATTCTGAATTCCCATAATAGTTGTAGGTTCTATGATGAAAAATTATTTTAAACAGGGATCAAGTCCGTAAGATAATATTTATTTGGCATTCACATTTGTTGTCTTTACCAACAATAACCTAAAAACATACATAAAAGCTGCCGCCAGGTAAAATAGTGCCACTAAGTGTAAACATTTTCACAAAGAAAATTATCTTCTTGCTCATTAATTCGACAACATTGCTAAACAACACACGAGTGAAAGTTCGACAGTTGGTCAACAAGTAGCATAAGGCGGAATATTAAATGCTATTCTCAGTTGCTACTTGCGACTCTTAATCGCGACTTTTCACTGAAATCGCAGTTTGGACCAGTGAGGACGTTCGAGCTCACTGGTTTGAGCCGATGGCATTCGACCAACACATATACAAAAAGCCACACATACAGGAGGCAGACGGCAGGAAGCTGGAAGTACCAACTTCGGCCAACAGATGGCAGCCGGCAAAGTCTAAACTGCGCCTCTTAGTTGCTACTTGCGACTCTTAAACGCGATTTATCACTGAAATCGCAGGTAGACTCTATAGCCTGCCCAATGCAAAGATATTAGTACAAACTTCGACCAACAGATGGCAGAGTGCAAACTGCTTCTCGCTACTCTTAGTTGCGACTTGCTACTTTTAGTGCTACTGCGCTTCTAAACTGCGACTGAAATCGCAGTCAGAATCCGCAAAGTTGCGACTCTGAATACTGCTACTTCCAAATCACTGTGACTCTTAACAGATACGCGATTTTCGACCCATCCCTAGCGCTCAGTGAGCTTCGAAGTGTTTTAACCTGTGCCTCGCCGACAACGTCCTACAAATTTTTTACCGTGTGCCCCGTTCACCTGTCTCCGATTTGTGCGTGTGTGTCTCTCAATGTACTTTTAACCGTCACCGTGGCTCTAAACAGTTTTATGAATATAATGTGTGTATTTTATCGCCGCTTACTTGTCTCTGCCCTCCAAGTATTTGTCTGTCAAATTGTCTTTTTAATGTTCTCCAAATTCTCACATTCTCTATGGTTTTAACTCTGCAAATTTTATCTCATGTATCATGTTCATCATTCTTATCATCACATGTGTTTGACAAGGCTGAAGAGCAGCCACGGAATCTGCTGACAGCCTGCTGCCTGTAATCCGGCTTAGCATTAAAATATCAATAAAAGAGAAAAAACTGTTGCACCGCACAACATTCAAATCTCCATCTGTCTGCTTCTGAGGGAGATGGCCATGTTTCAGAGCGAGAAGCTGACGCAGTCGGCGTTCGGCAGCGGCTGGCCGGAATGTGAGTCGCGCTTCAGACGCGGCCTGCTGGTGGTGATGGCCGTGGCGGAGCAGCCGGCGGAGATCACCGTGGGCAAGATGACCAAGCTGTCCAAGCAGACGCTGCTGCAGGTAGTGCCGTCCCTTACTGCACTACTTATGTCAGGGTGTCTGCTGAGCAGTCACTGCTCTGAACATAGGAAGTCGCATTCCGTCAATGATTTCCGACAATTTCTCGAAATTTGACTGAAAACCCTAAGAGATATTGGTCATATGTTAAATATACTAGGGGCAAAACACAAACAATATCCTCACTACGTGATAGTAATGGCGATCCTGCCGATGACAGCGCTACTAAAGCAGAGTTACGAAACATAGCTTATAGAAACTCTTTCACCAAAGAAGACGAAACCAATATTCCACATTTCGAATTACGAAGGCCGTAGTGAGTAACGTAGAAGTATAAATCATCGGAGTAGTGCAGAAACTAATATCACTTAATAAGAACAAGTCTTCTGGTCCGGATTGTACACCCATTAGATTTCTATCTGATTATGCTGAAGCGATAGCTCGTTACTTAACAGCCATATACAACCGCTCTCTCATAAAAGGATCTGCACCAAAAGATTGGAATGTTGCACAGGTCACACCTATATTCAAGAAAGGCAGTAAGAGAAACCCACTAAACTACAGGCCTATTTCATTGACGTCAATTTGCAGCAGGGTTTTGGAACATATCCTGTATTCAAATATTATGAATTATCTCGAACAGAATGATCTATTGACCCAAGGTCAACACGGATTTAGAAAATATCGTCCATGCGAAACACAACTAGCTCTTTACTCACACGAAGTGATGGGTGCTATCAACAAGGGTTCGCAAATTGATTCCGTATTTCTTGATTTCCAGAAGGCTTTTGACACCGTACTTCACAACCGGCTTTTAATCAAATTGCGTGGTTACGGTATATCGCCCCAAATTTGCGACTGGATAGGGGATTTCCTCTCAGAGGGGACACAGTTCTTAGTAATCGATGGTCAGGCATCGACTAAAACAGAGGTGATATCGGGCGTTCCACAGGGTAGTGTTATTGGTCCTCTGCTGTTGCTTATTCACCTAAACGATTTAGGGGAAAATCTAATTAGCTCTCTTAGGTTGTTTGCAGATGACGCCGTCATTTACCGTCTAGAAAAATCATCTCAAAAATCAAAACCAACTGCAGAACGATTTGAATAAGATATCAATCAGTATGGTGTAAAAATTGCCAGTTGACTCTAAATAATGAGAAGTGTGAAGTCGTCCACATGAGTATGAAAAGAAATCCGTTAAACTTTGTTTACAAGATAAATCAATCAAATGTGAAGGCCGTAAACTCCACAAAATACCTAGTAATTACAATTACTTCTGACTTAAATTGGAAAGAACACGTAGATAAAATGTCGTTGGAAAGGCGAACCAGAGACTGCGTTTTATTGGCAGAACCCTTAAAAGATGCAACAGTACTACTAAAGAAACTGCGTACACTACGCTTGTCCGTCATTTTATGGAGTATTGTTTCCCAGTGTGGGATCCTTAACAGGTGGGTTTGATGGAGGAAATCGAAAGAGTCCAAAGAAGGGCAGCTCTTTTCGTATTGTCACGATACAGGGGAGACAGCGTTACGGAAATGATACAGGATGTGGGATGGGAATCATTACAACAACGGCGCTTATCGCTGTGTCGTGGGCTACTTACGAAACTACAATTGCCAACATTCTCCTCCGAATGCGAAAATATATTGTTGACTCCCACTTACATAGGTGGAAATGATCATCAGAATAAAATACGAGAAATCAAAGTCCGAACGGAGAGATTCAGGTGTTCTTTCTTCCCGCGCGCTATTCGAGAATGGAATGGGAGATAAAATAGTTCGATGAACCCTATGCCAGGCACTTAAATATTATTTTAAGAGTATCTCATGTACATGTAGAATGATAGAGAATCTCACCAGCTCAGTCAGTAGAAAATGCTGTGTGGGGCGTCTAATGATGGACGCAGAGAATTTTATATGAAGGGCAACCACAGCTAAAATATACACATTATTATAGTAACTTTCAAACGGTTAAAAATGCAGATCTTACAATAACTAAACAGAATGAAAGACCGTTGATCAACATTAGCTGTTTTGTTTCTATTTGGAGTAGTGGAGACACACACTACCGGTATCACAACAGTTAAAGGTACGTCTTGCGAGCCTACACACGGAATTTCCAAACACAATTTTATCGGTTATTTCCTTCAGTTGGCTGGAGTCCCCAGTCCTACAGAAAAAAAACACCATCCCTGTGAGGGATTTTCGTCTCGAAAATGTCAAAGACAATAATGATAAATCTGAAGCATAGAATTAAAATTTGTCATGCGGCCGGGAATCGAACCGGTACCTCCATGCTTACTAGGCAGACGCTTTCCGTTAGACCACCACACCACTAATGATTAAGGCGCGTCGGAATAGTCTAAGTACGATTTCCCTCCACGTCACAAACTTTAATTCAGCTTCTGTGTCCCGGCCACATCACAGATTTTAATTCTGTGCTTCAGATTTATGATTATTGTCTTTGACGTATTCGAGACGAAAATCCGTCTCAGGGATTGTTTATTTATATTAATTGATATTTATATCACATTAACAGGATTATATATCGTACTTAGACTATTCCGAGGCGCTTTAATTGTTAGTGGTGTGGTGGTCTAACGGTAAGACGTCTGCCTAGTAAGCATGGAGGTCCCGGTTCGATTTCCGGCCGCATCACAAATTTTAATTCTATGCTTCAGATTTAGCATTAAAAAAAATAAATAATAAAAACACCCATTCACAGCCTGTGTTTGCTTGGGGTTTCGTGAAGTGTCGCTGTAGACCTTATTTTATTATACAAACTGGCAGCGTCGTGTCTTGGGTCCAGCCACACCTGCTGCTTTGTGCCCAAAGTGTTAAGTTTTAAATAAATGCAGGCAGGAACAAAAAAATGCACAAACGACACATTCACTTTTAACTAAATTAATGTTTATTTCTCCTAATATTCGTCAATGAATATTTGTTACACCTGATTTCAGAGCAATGCCGAGTTCCTTGACTGGAAACTTGACTGATTAGTTTCTAACTCCCTAAGTAAAATGAAAGTCTAGCAACAATCATGAGAAACTCTGTTACACTGTCACAGAATATACCTAGAGTCCACGAAGCACCACTGAAGACATTTTCTGAGTCCCAAAGACGCAGAATAAAATCAAAATTTCCGAAACACCATAGAAGAAATATTTTTAAGTTCCACACTAGAACTCTCCGCTGCATTTTGCAAGTTCTCAAGCGACTCCACAGTCGCCCAGCGTAACGACACGTCTTGTCTGTAAAACCGATGCTAGCAGACTGCGCCTAACAAGCAAAAATGGCCGCCTCAAGTGACCTCGTGAAATATTTCTCCCTAAATGGTAAAAATAATAAAATAATTGAAATATTTATATGAGGAAAAGAAGATAATGGTTCGATGTAAATTTAGAAAAAGTAGCGCCAGACAAAATAACGTTCCGCGAAAGAAAGCTTACACCGAAAGCAAATAAATTTTGAAAACGATCGTAATATTTTAAATGAAAAGACTAGCGCTAAAATTACGGCGGGAAAAATATCTCAAGTTAGTGGCCTCGTTGCAAATCACTGTTATTAAAAAAATTGAGCCTGCAAAAAAAAAAAAAAAAAAAAAAAAAAAAAAAAAAAAAAAAAAAAAAAAAAAAAAAAGGAGAGAGAATAGAAAAAGAAGAAGAAGATCTGTAACTGAATGAAGAGGGAAAATGGCACAAAAATATTTAATTTTAGCAACGTGCTTCAAAACCTGTCTGATTTCGTAGGAGAGCAGCTCGCCATAGACTATACTGAAACTAACTGTTGGAATGTACTCGTAAAACACCAATTTATCTTAAGTCCACGGCTAGCAAAGAGAAATAAAAAATCATTAAATTTCGATAAACTGGCGTATATCTCAGAGACGTTTAGTGCGGAACAAAAGATTCTAAGATAATGATGGAGAATTGTGCATCGTTATAACATTTAATTCCGCATACTGCAAGGAAAATGGCGGCTGGTAGCAATCTGTAAAAAAATTCACACACTATTAACTAATTGTACAGTAAGGAATAATGAGATGGCTTTTAAATAAAGATATTGAGAAATGCGAATTTACATTAAATGAAATTAGTTGTCATATATTCTGAAAAAAAAAAAAAAAACACGACACATACTTACAATAATTTTCAGCATTCAATCTGTGCTCGAAAGAAATTACAGTTCAAATAAATTAAATACAGAGCAACGCGCTATTTCATCCGAAACCTATGAATGCTAGACCAAGAAGAAGAAAAACTCCTTGTTATTAAGTGAAACTTATGGTAAACGACAATGTACAGGTAAAAATGTTCTTGTTAGCGTTTACTTTCTTTGCATAAAATATTTCTTTGATGGTTGTGTAGTAATTCGCATGAAATAAACATAGAATAATCGTAACAAATACAAGAAATTAATTATGAAGAATAAATAAATATTGAAATAAAATCCGGGCGGCCCATGAAACGTTATACTTGCTGTGGTGTCGCACAAGTACAAAGTGCGCGCCACCTACTTTCGCCGCGCGCCGCCATGCACACACGGCGCGGCGTTCTCAGGACAGCCACGAGCGCCCTCTGCTGCAACCACGCTCGTGGCCACCACGGAAAGACATCGGTCACTTGAGACTGAGAGAGCAACCAGTTAGGACCTTCGTAATCAGATAGGCACCAGTGAAGACTTTGCTATTGTACAGGCACTAGGCAGGCCTCTAACAACTATGTATCAACATTCTGCAGTACTATGTAAAAGTTAAGTATTGTTACATTCTGTGCAATATATATCTCTTTCTAATTTGCTCGAGTGTTTGTAGTTTCTGGCTGCTCCCCTCCGTACCTGCACCAGTGTGCTGTTTTTGTTCCTGTGTCGGTCTCATTCCACTCGGCCACCGACACCTACGACAAGGCTGGGACACAAAAGCGGCGACGAAGTCGGGACACAAAAGTGGCGACGAGGAGTGATAGAACCGTGGACCAGCACGCTAGCAGCAGCCAGACAGCAGCAGTCGGAGCACGCAGAACTTGCTCCCGCCCACCCACCCTTATTATAAGATTTTTGGGGGAACATATTCAGTTACGTGTTTTGTGGACTTTTTTGTTGCAGAGCGTCCTCTTTCATATTGCATTTGTGTTTTGTTATAAGTTACTTGTATACGCGGCGCCTAATCGGTCAGCATGGCCACTACCCCGAACCCAAACTTAATGGAAATTATTCAGTTACAGACGGCGCAAATCACTCAACTACTGCAGGCCGTGTCGCAGTTGACGACACAGGCTGCTCACCAACAACAACAGTCGTCACATCAGCAGCCCACACCTGCCGCTGCACCGCTTCCTACATTTCGCCAGTACAACGAACGCGAGGAAGAATGGAGCGACTACTTCGCACAGTTTCAAGAACTCGTCGCGGCTCATCAAATTACAGGTCAGAGAGTGAAGAACCTTTTCTTATCGATTGTGGGCCCCCAGACCTTCGTACTATTGCAAAAACTTTTCCCTCTCGCATCTCCTCGTGATGTAGACTTTGAACAAATTGTAGATGCACTGAATGCTCATTATGAGAGAAAAATTCTTGTAGCCGCGGCACGGTACCGATTTTTCAGACTTAAAAAATTACCGCAGCAGTCACACCAAGAGTGGATTACGGAATTGAAGGGCTTAACCCGCCAATGTAAATTTACTTGCTCTTGTGGACTTTCGTATAGTGACGTGATGTTGAGGGATGCGATTACGCAGAATATTCAGGACCCCAGAATTAGAGCAGCAATTCTGAAACAGTCTGACCCCTCATTAGACAGTGTACTGCAGCTTATAGAAGCGCATGATACTTTTGACTTAGCAGATGTAGAAATGCAAAGCCACAGTGTTAATTCAGTGCGCCGCAACGGTCGCTTTCCTAGCCGTAGTTCTCAGTATAGCACAAGTGATTCTTATTTTTCTACCGGCCGTGCTGAACAGACAGTGAACAGTAGCCAGTGTAAAAGTGCGACACAAAGGTCGCCCCGAAGTGTTAGAAACAGTAATTTGAATAACGGGCGCCAACGCTCATTTCAGAAAAATGTACGTAAATCTTGCCCCCAGTGTGTGTCTCGCCACAAGCGTGCTAATTGCCCTAGTCGCAACGCAACCTGTTATCAATGTGGCAAATCAGGACATGTACAGTCTGTGTGTATGCAAATTAGAAACTCAAAGAACGGTACCGTTGGAAGCAGTGCTTCGCAGAGTGCGAGAACAGTTCATTCTGTAAATGTTATACGGGCTGTGGAATTGAACAGTGCTTTCCTTGGATCTCCATTGCAAGAAAATAGTTCTGCGCCTATGGCAAAACTATATAGTGCACCACGTAGCAAGCGCCGACGAGCGCGTTAAAAATGTGCAACGGAAAAGGGTTCGGGACAAGCAAAGTGACAATGTACAGTGCAATCCTGTAGTGAACCTAGTGCCTTCTGCAACTTCTTATTGTAAAAGTGCCCAGTACTGTGTAGATAGTGCCAGTAGACTTGTTGTAGATACTGAAAGTAATTTTAGTGCAGTAGCCTCGCATTGCGCGGACGCCGATCCGGCGGTAGTGCCATCTAGTGACAGTGTTGTTAATCCCCTGCGTGCCGAGTCTGCGCCGCTTCCTTCACTATGCGGCCCGTGTATACGCAGCACACAAACCGTAGCAGACGTTGCCCACATTCGCGCACCTGTCGTGCGCCAGAAGCACAAACTTTTTGTAAATCTCTCCATAGAAAATAAGACTGTGCAATTTCAGCTTGATACTGGTTCCGCTGTTACATTAATTAATAAAGACACTTATGAACTTCTGGGTTCGCCAAAATTGTCGCCGTCACAGCAAGTGCTAACAGCGTACACAGGTCAAAATATTCCCGTGCTAGGAACGTGTAGCCTGCCTGCCTCTTTTCAAGGTGTTACAAAAACAGTTGCTTTTGTAGTTCTTCAGGCCAAATCGACCCAAAACATTTTTGGACTAGATGCTTTTGACTTGTTTGGTTTATCAATTCAAAGAGATGGGCTTCAAATTTCGTCAATAGTGCCTCAGGATAAAATCAATGCATTGTGTGACAAATATAGTGACTTGTTTTCACCGGAACTAGGTTGTGCAAAAGACTTCGTGGCACATGTAACTTTGAAAGAATCTGCAGTTCCAAAATTTCGTAAAGCTAGACCAGTGCCTATCGCAATTCGTGATAACGTTGCTGCAGAACTTAAACGTTGGCAAGATAGTGGTGTGATTTCTCCTGTGTCTGCGAGTCAGTGGGCCTCGCCTATAGTAATTATAACCAAGCCGTCAGGAAAACTTCGTCTCTGTGTGGACTTCAAATCAACAGTGAACAGTCAAACAATTGTAGACACTTATCCCCTGCCCAGACCTGACGAACTAATGGACAAATTAGGACAGTCTCGTTTCTTTTCTAAGATTGATTTAGCAGAGGCATACTTACAGATTCCACTTGATGACGAGTCAAAAAAGTTTTTCGTCATTAATACTCACATGGGCCTTTTTCAATTTCAACGCCTACCCTTTGGCAGTTCTTCCGCCCCCGCTATTTTTCAGCGTTTTTTGGAACAGCTGACAGTTTCTGTACCGTGTTGTTCGAACTTTTTAGATGACATTGTGGTATCCGGACGTACAGTTGAAGAACATTTAGCAAACCTGGAGTGCCTTTTCAAAGTGTTGACTGCAGCAGGTCTACGTTGTAATAAAGCAAAGTGTTCGTTTTTTCAAACTGAAATAGAGTACCTAGGCCATGTGATTAATGCCCAAGGAATCCATCCGTTACAGTCACATCTTCGAGCAATCAAAGACTTGCCTCCTTCTAAGAATGTGCATGAATTGCAAGCAGTGATGGGAAAGCTTAACTATTATTTCAGATTTATTCCCAATGCCTCTCAGATTGCAGCTCCACTGCATCACTTCCGTAGGAAGAATGTTCCTTTTGTATGGTCTAAAGATTGTCAGGTTGCCTTTGACAAACTAAAGTCTGCACTACTCAGTGATGCATGTTTGATTCCCTTTGACCCACAGAAGCCTGTAGTGCTAGCAGTTGACGCCTCGTCGTACGGTGTGGGTGCAGTTCTCTCACATCGTATTGGATGTCATGATCGTCCTATTGCCTTTGCATCCAAGCTACTGACGCCGACGCAACAGAATTACAGTCAGATAGAAAAGGAGGCCTTAGCAATCATTTACGGCGTCACAAAGTTTCATCATTATCTCTATGGCAGAAAATTCTATTTGTTGACGGACCACAAGCCTCTCACGTCGTTGTTCTCATCGACAAAGCCAATTCCGCCACGAACGGCACAAAAGCTTCAGAGATGGTCCTTGATATTGTCTAATTATCAGTATGAGATTTTGTACCGATCTACCACTCAACATGCCAACGCGGACACACTTTCCCGACTTCCGGTTGGCCAGGATGTGTCGTTTGATTCTTCGGAAATGGCATGTTGTCAGATAGACTCCAGAGATGCTACCTCTGTCGCAGACTTTCCTTTGAACTCTCGTCGGGTTGCACAGGAAACAGCTGCGGATGCAGACCTAAGTGTGGTAGCACGTTTTGTTCGCTCAGGGTGGCCTGCCAGAGCCAAAGACATTGATCGGCCTCTGGTTCGACGTTATTTTGCACAACGTCATGCATTATCTTTCAGTCAGGGTGTACTGTTGTTGCATACCGACAACGACCAAGCAAGAGTGATTGTTCCTAGTTCCCTGCAACGAGAAGTGTTACACCTCCTGCATCAAGGACATTGGGGCATTGTTAGGACAAAGCAACTGGCCAGACGTCATTGTACCTGGGTTGGTATGGACGCTCAGATAGAGAGCATGACATCACAGTGTACAGTTTGTACGGAGCATCAGGCGGCTCCTCCACAGCGTTTCTCAGACTGGCCACGCCCCAAGGGACCATGGCAACGTTTACATATTGACTTTGCCGGACCTTTCTGGAATACGCGCTGGTTAATTGTTGTCGACGCTTTCAGCAAGTTTCCTTTTGTGATTGCCATGAACTCAACGACTGCTTCTAGTACAATCAGTGCCTTAACATCAGTGTTTTGCATCTAAGGCTTGCCTGAAACTATCGTCAGTGACAATGGACCTCAGTTTGTTAGTGCGGAATTTCAACAGTTTTGTCGTGTGAATGGCATTCAGCATATCACCACCGCACCTTTTCACCCTCAGTCCAATGGTGAAGCAGAACGTTTCGTTCGAACATTCAAGTCTCACATGGAGAAGATGAAAGGTCAGCACTCCAGGCAGCAAGCTCTTCAAATTTTCCTGTCTACGTATCGGTGCATGCCACGTGACGGCCCGTCTCCTGCCGAGCTGCTACACGGCCGCCGTCACCGCACTCTCCTTCACCTGCTGCAGCCTCCCACGCACCGAGTCGGTTCGTATGGCGCTACGCGTTTTCAGGTTTCCACGCCGGTGCTGTACAGGGTGTTTGCTGGAAACAAGGATACATGGTTGCCGGGCACCATTCAACGCGTGCTTGGTCGCAATATGTTTGTTGTACGTTCTTCCACAGGGTCGGAGCTGCGGCGCCACGCAAACCAATTGCGCCTGCATAGGCCACGCGATCCTGTCTCCGGTTTCTTGATTCCAGACCCAGTTCACCGCCAGGGAGCACAGCCACATCGTTCGTCCCCGGACTACGAGATCCCTATGGAGGTCGACGTACCGCCGACGCAGTCGTCGCCGCCGCTGTCGCCGTCGCAGATGACAGCGTCACCGAGAGGGACTCCGGGACCGTGCGGGCCCCCCCAGCTTGGGCCACGCACCTCAGAAGAAGATGACCTGCTCCCTCTGGGCGGGGGCGGGCGCCCTTCCCCAGGTTTCGGTGGGTTCCCTGGAGGATCGCAAGGCGGATGCCGGGGCGCGGACGGCGTCTCGATCCCAGCCTCAGCTACGACGCCCGTCCCACCAGTAACGCCCCCGCCCAGGCCCTCCTCCCAGTGCCGTCGCCGTGGCCCTCAGCCCTACGCCACGACGGCGCGGCGGTTTGGGGGGGAGGGGTGTGGTGTCGCACAAGTACAAAGTGCGCGCCACCTACTTTCGCCGCGCACCGCCATGCACGCTCGGCGCGGCGTTCTCACGACGACAGCCACGAGCGCCCTCTGGGACAACTCTGCTCGTGGCCACCACTGAAGGACATCGGCACTTCGGACTGAGATAGCAACCAGTTAGGACCTTCGTAATCAGATAGGCACCTGTGAAGACTTTGCTATCGTACAGGCACTAGGCAGGCCTCTAACAACTATGTATCAACATTCTGCAGTACTATGTAAAAGTTAAGTATTGTTACATTCTGTGCAATATATATCTCTTTCTAATTTACTCTAGTGTTTATAGTTTCTGGCTGCTCCCCTCCGTACCTGCACCAGCGTGCTATTTTTGTTACTGTGTCGGTCTCGTTCCACTCGGCCACCGACACCTACGACGAGGCTGGGACACAAAAGCGGCGATGAAGTTGGGACACAAAATTAACAGTTATTAATTTCTTAGTGGTTTATTGCATATTTCTCCAAGGCCAAACGTGGCTTCTCCCGCCGATCGACATTGTGTCTCATAACGGCCTGGATTTTCCAGTCACGTGTCCATGCACAAAGGGAGCGACCAGACGCTCGTTTGACAGGTGAGAGGTGCTGCTATAAGCATTCCTTACGTCTGAAAAAGACAGAGCATCTATGGAGAGAATTTGCACCGCGTGAAAAGTTGTGAAGCCCTTCGACGATAGATGTGCCTTAAGTAATTAGTTCTAGTGATAGATGATCTGACATTATTTCCACATTTTTAGATTTACAAACGGTGTATCGCACCGTATCTTACTTCACAAACGGCTTTTTATTAGTTTGCTTGCATTTGTAATATCGTCTCATTTATGTTATTGTATTTGAGATTTTTGCCAGAGGATGCAATTCGTAGTAACTGATAGAGAGACATCGATTAAAATAGAAGCGATATAAGGCATTCCCCGAGGAAGACTTACAACCAATAATCTATTTTAGGTGGTTGTGTGTTGCTGATTTTCTATCGTAAAACATATTATATTTTACATGTTTCAATAAAATGGTAGAACACTAATTCTGAGAAACATTTTTGGTCAATATGATGACAGGATTTTATGGTCTTCATAATCAAGTTGAACCCTATCCTCATACCTTCTTGTAGAACAACGATTGTTGGACCATTAACAAGCCAAAGGATGAGAATTCTATGAGACAGGTATTGGAAGTGATATGTGTTTTCTCAGAAATGAACTGATGCGGGTCGTAAAGATTACGAATGAAAAACTTAGGATCGTTTGATGTACTATTCATTGTGAATAATAACGTAAGGATCTACTCTTTTTGCTCTAAAACTATATGAAATTTCTGTTCCTTTCACTTCTGTAAAGAAGCTAACTTTTACCTATTATATTCTCGCAGAAATAAAGGCAATCGTAAAAGGAAGTTTTATGAACTGTTTTAAATATTCCAGCTGACTGGTTAATATCTCTCATAAATGTATAACTCGTGTAGAGCTAATTTTCCCTGGAACAAACAAAATTTGGATTATTCTAATCCATGTTTCTTTCTTCCACAGGTGCTAAACGGAACATACGGATTGCTGAACATGTTTTATCAATTGCAAAGTAAACTGTGAAGAATTATGTGCACATCAAACATTGACTAAATTCGGCTGTCACTTCAGTAAAATCATCCAATCTATAATTTGTTCCAACATTGTATATTAGAAAACATTTTAAAACATTTATAATCCATATTTTGTTAATGAACATTCATTGCAAAGTAATAAATTGAGCAACCAAATCTTACTCTTATAATATTCACATTCTCCACACTTTAGGCAATCTGTTTTTCAACCGTCCTATCCTTGGAGAAGCGAAGAGACACGGCGACCGCAAGATAGCACTGGGGATCATCACATTGTTAATACTTCGCATCTAATTATTTATGTGTATAACTGATGGTATATTTTTCTGACAACGTTGACGGTGATCGCCCTACATTCGATGACAATATGCCCTATGACTTTCGTCGCTATTCGATGGATAGAGGTATCTGTTGGCGATGCTTTCACCAGTTTCACATTAAGCTCTCCTCGTGACTGTCATAAAACTACAGTAGGCACTACTTGCACCTTTTAATCCCATACTTCTCTCAAGCATTGTAAGAAAAACAATACTTGGTCAAGAAAAAAGTAAGAGTTTCTTAGCAGTTTTGAGCGACATTTACCGAATTCATGTGGTATGTTGCCACGGAATCCTCGTAGAGAACATTGTACAACCACCCATTTGGAAAAGAAATCGCTGTTTTCTTCACAGTAACAAAATCAGGATACTTTACTGGCACAATTTTTGTACCTAATTTTAAATTTGCATCATATAAGCATTGTATAAAATTTATAATGGGGAGACGAAGTAACAAATAATAGCAAAAAGTTACATTTATAAATTACAATAATATATGTTTAAAAATTAGGTAACTAAAAAGATTCCTACAGTGGAGTAAAATATTGTGTCAAAATTTCAGAAGAATCGGTCAAGCACTAACGGAGAGTAATGGTTTCACAGAAAGAAATATTTACGTTTTTGTCAATGTACATCAATGGTAAACTGATATCAAATCGGTAGCGACACAGTTTCATCTAAATCTATGCATCATCGTTATGAACAATAAAAAATTGCAAACAGCTGAAGACCAGTAATATTGAAGTATGCTGTTTCCAGTGGTTCCAGTAGCCCATCTGTGAAGAAATGGGAACTCTGTCTTCGAAGTTCGACCTACACCTTTAAAATCATACTGTATCTATTAATCATGTAACAGAATTTTTCTCAAATCATACTCATTCAAAAGATTATGTATGAATGACTGATTGTTTAATTAAAGATTAAAACAATTCTATCGCGAATACTGCATTGTCCAACATTTTCCACTTGCAGGAAGAACGTCACACTTCTCATTTCATAATAGAATTGACTCTGGTCGAGTCCACTGCCTCATTTTATTACAACCACCACAGAATGCTGTGTTCAGTTCCTCGTTCTTTACTGGACTGAGAAATAGCTCTTCGCAGTTTCAATCGTTATTTTACTCTGCAAAAGTTACACCTATTTTTACCTTAACCTTTCCATTATTCAAGGTAAAAAATGCTGTTAGCATTAAGTTAGTTAATTAGTTGCAAACTTACTAATACCAGTGAAAGTTGTAGTCGTCTATAAAAGTAGTTAATTTAACAACGACAATACAAATACAACCAATACCAATCGCTATGATGCTTGTAAAGTTTATAAAGCTAACGAACAAAAATATAATTAAAAAAATTAATATGGGCATATTATTACGGAAATATACATTTGTGTGAGGTGTAGATATGGTCTGGTCTACTTCAAGGTCATTCTGGGAATGCTGACTCATCAAAGGGGAGGGGAGGATAGGGTGCCCCTACTCTTCTGGATATCATATTACACAAATACACCAGTCCAATCAAATCACTATAATAAGTTCACTGGTTTGCATGTGACAATGGGGAGGTTGTTGTTGTGGTCTTCAGTCCGAAGACTGGTTTGATGCAGGTGTCCACGCTACCCTGTCCTGTACAAGTCTCTTCATCTGAGAATATGTTCAGCAACCTACATCCTTTTGAATCTGCTTACTGTATTCGTCCCTCGGTCTCCCTCTACGATTTTTACCTCACACACTTCCTTCTAATGCTGAGTTGACAATTCCTTGATGTCTCAGAATGTGTCCTACCAGTCTATCCCTTCTCTTAGTCAGGATATGCCAGAATCTCTTTTTCTCCCCAATTCGGTTAAGCACCTCCTCATTAGTCACGTGATCTGCCCATCTAATCTTCATTATTCGTGTGTAGCACCACATTTCCAATACTTCTATAATCTTTTTGTCTGAACTCCTTATCGTCCACGTCTCACTGCCATACAATGCTACACTCCAGACAAATGCTTTCAGAAAGGACTTCCTAACATTTAAATTAATATTGGATGTTAGCAAGTTTCGCTTCTTTAGAAACGCTTTTCTCCCCATAGCCATTCTGCATTTTATTTCTTCTTTACTTCGCCATCAGAAGTTATCTTGCTACTCAAATAACAAAATTCATCTACTGCTTTTATTGTCCCATTACCTAATCTAATTCCTTCAGCATCGCCTGATTTTCTGACATTGCATTCCATTACCTTCGTCTTACTCTTGTTAATTTTCATCTTATTCATCTTCCTTTCAAGACAATGTCCATTCCATTCAACTGCTCTTCGAGATCCTTTGCAATCTCTGACAAAATTACTATGTCATCGGCAAACCGCAAACTTTTTATTTCTTCTCCCTGAACTTTCATTCCCCTGTACAAATTTCTCCTTCCATTCCTTCACTGCTTGCTCAATGGGAAGGTATGGATATCATATTAGACAAGTACACTATTTCCAAGCAGGTCACTCTGAAAAGGCGACTGATTTCACTTGTGTTGAGGGGTGGGGACGTTCCCCCATCCTTATCGGTATGAGATTTCACAAGTACAATACGTCCAATCAGGACACCTTTTCGCCCCTGTATATCATAATACACAATAAAATTATTCTGAGACAGGGTGTAGTGTACTATTGTAATATGATACCCCTCTCCTCCCCGCATCACGTGGGAACCAGTGGCCTTGTCAGAGTGTGTCAGACTGGACGTAGTAGTGTACTTGTATATAATGATATCCATAAGAGTGGGGGAATGACCATTCGTAGAATGACCTTGAAGTGCGCTCAATCCTATCTATACACAACTACTAATGAGAATACTCAAAGTTGATTTTAAAGATTCAACCATCAGTACACTTAAGACCTCTTTCGATAAAACCATGTGTAGCTCTTCCGAGTTTGAAATAAATCGCAATTTGCGATGTTATGGCATCACTGTATTAGGTTTAGATAGAATACCAAACTGTGGCGAATGAAAATTTGTGCCCGGCCGCGATTCGAACCCGGGATCTCCTGCTTACTAGGCAGACGCGTTGACCACTCCGCCAGGACAGAGTGACCAGCCCGACTGCAGAGGACTCTTCCCTGCACGTCTTCCGCTATACACAAATCTCCATTCGCCACGCTGTCTCTTTCCTATACCACAGCCTAGTAAGCAGGAGATCCCGGGTTCGAATCCCGGCCGGGCACAAATTTTCATTCGCCACAGTATGATATTCTATCTAAACCTAATACAGTGATGCCATAACATCGCAAATTGCGATTTATTTTATTCATTTGAAAGCTGTAATTCGTCAAAATATATGTAATTCTTCCGAGTTTGTCATCGCATTAAGAAGGCTGCATTATTCCTAATCGGGACAATCAAATCGGCTCTTGTGTTTAATTTTTCATCGTAGAATTAGCCTGTCAACCATCCGACAGGCAAAATCCAAAGAGGTAAGTTCAAGGGACCTACGTGACTACGAAAGGAACTCGAATCTTCCGGAGAACGTTACATGACACCGATTAGACTGTGCAGCAGCTTCGTCATTTTGGAAGAACATAGTAATTCCCGAAGCCAAAGTAATCTCTTCCAATAATACTGGAAGCTTATTTTTTACGAAGGTGTAGATGACGGAATCCTGTAATACGATGCTGTAACACAACATGCCCAATGAACTGATTATACAAGGTGAATACCCTAACACTTGGACCGCCAATATTGCGGAAACGGAAAGTGCGAGTAATGTGCGGTTTTCACAGAATTGATTGATAGTCAGGGCCTCGTATTTTTAGCCAACAAACAGATTGTAATACGTGCGGTATGTTTACACGGGACACTACAGCAAACTTGGCCAACAAACCAGAATGAAAACTTCAATGTAAACTAAAACACGACTTGATGAACGTTAACACTACATTGCTAACATTCGATAAATACACCCAATGTAACCCTTAGCAACCGGTGTACCAACATACGAAACAAATTCATTGAACTCAGCTATATCTCTGTACCCAATAAAATTGGTTACATCTTAAAGGTACTCTGAATATCAATTTGTCTATACTAACACTTCATAAAGCATATACAATTCCTCCTGAAGCGCCATGTACACCATATCTGGTAACGACACTTGGGGCTCTATTCTACTAATGACTGCATATCTAAACATTTACGTATTTCGTAACGGTAGGAACGGAAAACAGATCCAGGAAAACTCTTGAACCGCGCGGGAGTAGCCGAGCGGTCTCGAGCGCCACGTTACGGATCACGCGGCCTCTCGCGTCGGAGGTTCGAATCCTCCCTCGGGCATTGATGTGTGTGTTGTCCTTAGATTAGTTTAAGTAGTTTGTAAGACGAGGGACCGTCGTGTTGGAGTAGCCGGTCTAAGGAGCCTCGCTGCGGAGCGCGCGGTTTCTCGCCGTCGGAGGTGCGAGTCCTCCCTGGGCATGGGTGAGTGTGTGTGTTGTTCTTAGGTTAGTTTACCCTAGTTTAAGTAGTTTGTAAGCTACGGACTGATGACCACGCAGTTTGGTCCGATAGATTTACGAACATTTTTTGAAGACTAGGGACCGATGAGCAACGTAGTTTGGTCCCACAGGATTACAAACATTGGAAACTAACTCTTGCAACCAACAATAACTCCGAAAGTATTATAGGAGCTGAAAACGTTTGTGGGAGAGAAGTTGTATGGGACAACGGAGGCTAGAAATATAATGGTTTTTAGTTCATAGGTGGGATCGCTTCAGAGATGTGAATGTCAGCTATGTTTTATTTATTTTATTTTTTTATTTTTAAGGGATGCTATAGTTTGGTACTTATTTTCTGATAGCAGCTATCGAGACGAATCTAATGAAGTGTAAGAGTAGGCCCTAAGGTCGTTGAAGGTCCACGAACGTCAAAAAGGTGGCATGAACGCCCATATACAGAAGGTGTTCGAAGTGATAACTAGTGGTATCAATGCAGCACTGCAATCTTCTTCTCGTGGATTGAATGATCTTCCGCACCACTTCGGCACTTATCAAGCACACGCTCTGACAATTCTCTCTCTTATATCGCGTAAATAGAAAATATTCGCCGAATACGGAGTATCCATCTAACGTGCCGTTGGCATGTAAACACCATTCGACGGTTGCGCAATACACCACTAATAGGAACGCTAACACTAGTATCGTCGAAGCATGCGAATTTGAATACTGTATTCCTACCAAGGAGAGGACGCCTACCCGTCATCGCCAAATTCGTCCAAATTTATGGTACATGTAGGGTTTGGTGAGACACGAAATTGCTCCAGGTGGTAACTACAGAAGGCTAATCGTTTAGGAAATATAAGAGATACGGATGGATCTATCAGCATATGCACCATATTAACTGTCCCTGTGATGACGTGTTTAGGAAGCGGTGGTTTTTCTCAGGTAAAAGATCGGATTCGTTCTGAGGAGGTCACGGGTTCAACACCGCCCGGCGGCATATATTTTTTTTCTGCTCCTTGGCAATGCGCAACCTACATATTATTCCTGTAGGGATCGTGAGGACAAAATTAGATTAAGCGTTAAAACTATAATTCTTCCCACGCTCAATACGTGAATGGAATGAGAAAACACCCTAATAACTGGGTCGCGCGGGAGTAGTCGTGCGGTCTGGAGCGCCACGTTACGGATCGCGCTGTCTCCCGCGTCGGAGGTTCGAATCTTCCCTCAGGCATGGATGTGTGTGTTGTCCTTAGTTAGTTTAACTTAGTTTCAGTAGTTTGTAAGACTACCTTTCCACTTCACTAAGAATTAATAGTTGAGATATAGGGCGAGGTGAACATATATACTGGTGACAGGAACTTGAAATGAGTATAATTCGACTTTTTTACTGTGGAAACTTGAATGTTAACCTTCTGGCACGAGTTGCAGTGTACATACGATTGTGACAGTACGGAGATGTAGTTAGTAATTATCGCGTTTATCATGTGCAAAATATTGTCAGTCAGCCACCAGAACACCTGGTCTGCCGAAGCGAATGAGCTCAGAACCACGTGGAATAAGTGTCCCGGAAGGAAAATAAATAAAAAACCATCATATTGCTGAAGCGACGCCGTCAATAAACAAAACCAATATCATATTTTGGCCTCCGTCGTCCCACGCAACTTTTCTCACATAAACGTTTTCAGCTCCTATCATACTTTGGGAGTTATTCTTGGTGGCAAGAGTTCGTGTCTCGCCCTGTATAATTGTAAACATTGTTAAAAACTCAAAGTGTACAGCTGTATAGTGATAGATAACTGTATGGAACTTAAATACTAAAGAAACCATACTTTCTGACCTGTGGCATGTTATCTGTTGTCAGACAGCGTCTCCCTCTTCTGTGTTCTTTTGTAAGCAGTGTTACCTGACTGATATTTAATTTTTCATCTCTAACACCGATGACGATGACGTGTTGAAATAAACGTGTGGTCTTTTTTTCATTATTTTTTTTTTTCGTGCCCCAGAGGAAGTTCCGAGTTCTCCACAGAAGGGACGGACGTGGAGTGAAAAATTGTATTGGACGGCGTAAGGCTATATGTCTTTCCAAGACATTTGTTTCCCGGTCTCGCGATTCACTGACGCCAGCAATCGGCCATGAGATGTTCAAATGTTTGTAAATCTTTCGGACTCACCTGCGTGGTCATTAGTCCGTAGCTTACAGACTATTTAAACTAAGGTAAACTAACCTAAGGGCAACACAAACACACATCCCGGGGGGGGTGTCGAACCCCCGACGGCGATCGGCCGCACCCACCGCATCATGGCGCCCCAGTACGCACTGCTAATCCGCTGCGGCGAATCGGCCATGATACTGTGTGGACACTGCCCTGCGAATTTGTCGTCTGTTTGTTCCAAAAAGCCTGAAAGTATCAGCGATGTTCATTGTCTAGACATCAGCTCATGTTGGGGCGCTTTGGTGCCATACGTTAGAGGTGCTGTGATTAAGTCATGGTCATACACGCTTTGGTGGGACATCTGAGTAGCACAAATTCACGTACATAATTGGCGTTGTTTTTAAACGACAAAACACATTGGTCTTTTAATATTTTCGCGCGCACCCTCCACGTGGACGATGTAACAGCATGAATAGCGGTCGAAGCGAACGAGACTCTGAGCTCTGACGACGCAACTTAGACGCTACTCTAAACTTGGTGACTTGCACACTTGTCAGTAACAAGCGTGCATTAGTACCACTTCGTACATTGGTGCCTATCGCTGCTCATCATCAGCATCAGAAAGGTGATGTACTAGCGGCTATGGTCAGGGTCTATATAACTGCATTTTGCTAGTTTAACTTATAACACGACAGGATCAGTAACGCTGTTGTTTGAGCTTCACATCCTTACTTAGTAAGAAGTTGTTACATAGGCAGTATCACAATCGTGTCTTTCAATTCCAGTTGAGTTGCAGTATTGAATTGAGAAGGGGGACTAGTCTACTTAATTTATCGTCCAGTATTATCATTACCATCCATAACCTAGTTGAATATTGTAAGCAATAGTTATCTAGTGAATTAATGTTGTAAACGTTTTTACTCTCCTTAGCAAATTATGATATTCTCAAACTGTAGCGATTGTTCTGGTTTACGTAGAACTTCTTTTTATCCCCTTTTTATGAATATTTATCTGGGATAAATGTATAACCTTGAGTTTTAATATTTAATTGGAAGAATTATACATCGATCCAGGGCCATTTATCATTAGGTTAGCTGTTAATAGACCCCTTGCACAATTACCAAAGTCGATATATACGGCGTCAGTTCTTGACTCGTAGCTTAGTCAGAGGCAGGAATTAGATATTTAGCAGGCTCCTAATTTACAAATACGGCTACTTCCATTGTCATCGCTCGCACTCTCCAATCCCCTGATGAAATTGAGTTCATCACAAACCAAAACCACATCATGATGCCCTGCCACAAAGAAACCAACCGTAACAACAGAGCGTCAGTTTCCAGATGTGTGGGAGGTTTTAGGGTAATGCCTAGGACCTCAGCAGAGTCTGATAATTATCTCCTTTCTATTGGGTACCATACCTCTAGTTTTCTATTTTCCTGATTTTTAAAACCCGTACAGCATCAGCTCATTTTCCTCCTTCTTCCTTATACATAAAGCAGAGTGTCCTTTGTGTGTACGAATTGAATACAAACGTACAGTCATTATGAAATTTTGCACATGTATGCTTCAATCTATGACGACATTCGCCGTAAGTGGAAGTATCACGTACAACATTCATTTCACAAGATGTGACGTCATAAACAATAATATGCGCGTAAAACTGCTGCATCAGTTCTTCACATTTCCTCCTAAACCATGAACGAATTTCAGCAAAAATTGGTACACACATTCCTTACCGTGAGGTAACAATCGCTGTAGCGGTAACAACCACATATGACACATCGTTCATCAGACATAACGTAAAAGCAATAGGAGTAGTAAAACAGTGCCACATCGTGTAACGTGACTTTACTCATACACTACGGTATATGAAAATGAGAGTACTTAGCGACTTGCAATAAACTTTAAAACATAATTTAAACCTTTATTATACTTTTTCTCGTCTACAAGTACATCTGAATGATGAAAGAAAGACGTTTCTCACTTTCTACTTTTCGCTGTTCATAGAATACGCGATTCGGTTTGACGTTACAATTTACAATATCTACACTACAAAGTGCACTTGCAGAAAATTTTACAGACAGTATACACACATACAACTCAATGTACGTTCGAAATTGTATCATAGTACGACACGTAGTTCATGAGATATGACGACATAAAGAATAAAGTTCCTGGAAATCTGCCCCATCACGCAGCAGGTTTTAATGTATTACTTCTATACTGCTGCCTGTATTCGCAACAGATTTTAGCGACATACAATGCACACAAATGAATGTATGCCTGTAAAATTACACAACTGTACAGCTGTTTGGTATGTGACCAAAGACTTTTGTGGCAGCATAATTCACCCCTTTCTGTGCCAAAGCTAGATTTAACCTTGAATAATGAAGATCATTCTTTCTCCTAGTGTTGTAGTTATGTCCACTGCTATTGCTTTTGAATTCAGTGGGATTGGTAATAACAAATTTCATGAGCGAATCTATATACTGAGAAGCTACTGCGAAGATTCCCAGCTCTTTAAATAAGTGTCTGCAGGATGATCTTGGATGGGCTCCGGCAATTATTCTGATCATACGCGTTTGTGCAGTGAATACGTTTTTACTCAATTATGAATTAACCCAGAAAATAATGCCATATGAAAGCAGAGAATGAAAATTGGCATTGTAAGCTAACTTACTGAGATGTATATCACCAAAATTTGCAATTACCCTAATAGCATAAGTTGCTGAACTCAAACGTTTCAACAGATCTTCAATGTGTTTTTTCCAGTTCAACTCCTCATCAATGCTTACACCTAAAAAATTTTGAATATTCCCTTTGCTACAGATTTCTGATCAAAGTCTATATTTATTGATGGTCTCATTCCATTTACTGTATGGAACTGAATGTACTGTTTTATCAAAAATTAATGACAGTCCATTTGCTGAGAACCACTTAATGATTTTCTGAAAGACATCATTTACAATTTCTTCAGTTAGTTCTTGTCTGTCAGGTGTGAGAACTATACTTGTATCATCAGCAAAAAGAACCAGCTGTGCATCTTCATGAACATAGAATGGCAAGTCATTGATATATATTAAGAACAGCAACGGGCCCAAGACCGAACCTTTGTGGCACCCCATTTTTGATTGCTCCCTAGTTTGAGGACTCAGCTGTTTTTGCATATTATGAGAACTACTAATGTCAACTTTCTGCACTCTTCGTGTTAGGTATGACTTAAACCATTTGTATACATATTTATGGTACGTGAAGTTCAGAACTTCAATAACAATCAGCCAAAGCCATTCGACGCAACTCTCAAAAATTCTTGAAAAAATCGATTTTAAAATGATGCAAAGTGCACGTAACTATCAGTAATTAAAACGGTTGCGGCATCTGACGTTTAGCTCAGGCAAGTTCCCCCTTTTTTTTCAGGAGAAAAAAAAGTAGGTAGCGTAGGTAGCGTCATAACTATAGAGTTAGAGGTTCGAATCACAATGGAGCATTTTTTTTCTCTTTTTTTCTCCATTCAGTAATATAAAACATTTTGGAATCTATAATTATACTTGTTGTGTCAGTTATTGTTTATGTGCATTAAGACGAGTTGAAATCCTAGTCGTCACGTAAAACGATGCTTGAGTAGGAAGCTTCTTGGAAAGCCATTAGTAGCTACGGAGATGATTTCCAATAAAGTGCCGTAGCTCTTTACAAACTGAACAATCAAAGACTGCCGTCGTCAATTTTTAGTGAATCCAATACTGTAAAAAACGTAACTTACGTTTTTTGATTATCATTATTTACAACCTTCCATAAAATATAGAAAATTACGAATAAACAAAAACACGTGCACTTTTCGTAAAAATTACCCATATTAAAATTGAGTAAGTGTTCGAACACAACGGAAAAAAATGAATGTGCCAAGACAAGATTCGAACCAGTGGGCCCAGGGTTGGAAGGCCGGAACGCTACAACGTGAGCTACTTAAACAGATGCGCCTATCAATTTACTTATTAATACTTGGTCCATACATGTACTTAGCGAAACTCTGCAGTTGATTATCTCGAAAATTTTTGAGAGTTGCATCAAATGGCTCTGGTTGGTTGTTATTTAAGTGCTGAACTTCACGTACCATAAATATAAAGAAATTCTATAATACTGCTGAGGAGACGAAATTTCTCCTCATCTGATTGTGATGGATGAACGCTGTCGTTTCACACGCTCAATGCGAAAAGATTCTGTTACGAGTCATGTCATTGTATGGCTCGATATTTGTTTCCAGAAATTCATAATGTTGAGGAGGCTAAGAGCCATCAGTAGTGGAGGCTCTCTGATAAAAGTGCAGCATTATGGGGAGGTGAGGTTTCTTACTTCCTGGGAGAGAAAGCGAAAGTTCTGGCTTCCAGAAAATTTCTTTCTTAACGGGACCTGCACGTGAAAACATCTTAAGAATCGAAAACAAATTGCCTCCATCTGGAAGACAAATTTCTCCCGTTTCTAAAATGCATGGTTTATTTACTTTTATAGTCTCTAACGTTCTTTGAACAAATGTCTGTACACTGATCACGCTGATGCTCCAGACAAGAAATATCACCATAAACATTTTATGCCTGTCACAGTCATGGAAACAATAAAGCCAGGGACCTTGCAGATAAAAAATTACTTAGCAAATGTCTACATGGCCGTACACAAAATCCTAATGATAGTTACAACAGCTGCGTGTGGCAACTAGTACCGAACACTGTGTTTATTGGATTGACAGTACTGAAAATAGGTATGACGGATGTTGTGATCTGTTTCGATGAGGGTGTAATTAGCAGAACAAAAGTTATGGACGAAGTAAGCATCCAACCAGGAAATAATATGATAGCTGCTCTGACTGCCATAAATCGTCAGCGACTAGTTGAAGCTGAAAGGGCTGCGGAAGCCACCACTAAAGAGCCCATAGAAAAGAAAAGACTGCTGAAACAGTCTGCAAATGATAAAGAAGCAGCTGGACAGCAGGATTGCGCCACTGGAATGTTCTGCAAGGGGCATACGGTGACAAGACACTATCAACATTCTTCTCTCATTTTCTCGAAACTACATTTTCCGAACATTAGGTACATATGTCTTCATAATGGTTTCAGCCATGTTCACCAAATTTCCCCCTGTGTATAATTTTAAGGAAAATTTTTAGACAAAATAAATACGAAGTGTAATAAGGTTATTTCTATTCCCTCAGTTATACTCCAAACTAGAAAAAAAGCTGCATAATGACTTCCTACGAATTTTGACGGCAGCCTGATACGGTATAAATACTATTATACTGACGATGCACCAGAAAATGGTTCCGAATGCGAACGTATATTATAAAAAACATGTATCATGCAAAATATTGTATTTCTAAACTATAACACATATTTTAATAAATTCAGTGCCGGTACAAAATCGCAACTACCTCCGCATTGTAGACCGACAGTAATGTGCAACGAAATGCGGCCCATTGACGTCCAGGTCACCTTAACTTCTATAACCTCACTTTGGTTGCTACGGAGCTCGTCACTTAGTTTCAATAATCGAAAAATTTGTGTGCGGCTGCAACAAAACGGCTATGTTAGAGTACAATCATCAGTAACTTGATATGGTGGATTTTCCATCTCCCTGTTTTTCGATTCTTCGCATTTGAAACAAAGTACACGTAGAACAACACGCACGACCCATCACAGAAGACGCACTCTCACTGAACAGTTGCCACTGATGTTCAGCCCCAGCAGGAAGGAACAGCGCCACGCTGGTCACTGCAGCTGGACTGTGTGCTATCCGACTGACGTGCGGATACTCGGCTAAATCGCTGCGGTTCTCGCGCAGCGGACTGACCGCAGGCTAATAACGCAAGCTAACAAGGAGACCACATGGGTATCGGATTTTAGAATTTCTTCATAGAGATTAGATTCGATTAGATTAGTACTTGTTCCACAGATCATGAATACGACACTTCGTAGTGATGTGGAACGTGTCTGGTTAATGAAAGGTGTCTTTCCAAATTATTACTTTGTACTAAATATTACATGACACAATTATTTTTTTATTAATTCATTTTATTTTTTATTTTTTTTTTCAAATTTACTAATTAATATCTAAAAATTCATCTATAGTGTAGAAGAAGTTGCCGTGCAGAATTTTTTTAAATTTATTTTTAAATGCTTGTTGGCTATCTTTCAGGCTGTACAGTTGTGTAATTTTACAGGCATACATTCATTTGTGTGCATTGTATGTCGCTAAAATCTGTTGCGAATACAGGCAGCAGTATAGAAGTAATACATTAAAACCTGCTGCGTGATGGGGCAGATTTTCAGGAACTTTATTCTTTATGTCGTCATATCTCATGAACTACGTGTCGTACTATGATACAATTTCGAACGTACATTGAGTTGTATGTGTGTATACTGTCTGTAAAATTTTCTGCAAGTGCACTTTGTAGTGTAGATATTGTAAATTGTAACGTCAAACCGAATCGCGTATTCTATGAACAGCGAAAAGTAGAAAGTGAGAAACGTCTTTCTTTCATCATTCAGATGTACTTGTAGACGAGAAAAAGTATAATAAAGGTTTAAATTATGTTTTAAAGTTTATTGCAAGTCGCTAAGTACTCTCATTTTCATATACCGTAGTGTATGAGTAAAGTCACGTTACACGATGTGGCACTGTTTTACTACTCCTATTGCTTTTACGTTATGTCTGATGAACGATGTGTCATATGTGGTTGTTACCGCTACAGCGATTGTTACCTCACGGTAAGGAATGTGCGTACCAATTTTTGCTGAAATTCGTTCATGGTTTAGGAGGAAATGTGAAGAACTGATGCAGCAGTTTTACGCGCATATTATTGTTTATGACGTCACATCTTGTGAAATGAATGTTGTACGTGATACTTCCACTTACGGCGAATGTCGTCATAGATTGAAGCATACATGTGCAAAATTTCATAATGACTGTACGTTTGTATTCAATTCGTACACACAAAGGACACTCTGCTTTATGTATAAGGAAGAAGGAGGAAAATGAGCTGATGCTGTACGGGTTTTAAAAATCAGGAAAATAGAAAACTAGAGGTATGGTACCCAATAGAAAGGAGATAATTATCAGACTCTGCTGAGGTCCTAGGCATTACCCTAAAACCTCCCACACATCTGGAAACTGACGCTCTGTTGTTACGGTTGGTTTCTTTGTGGCAGGGCATCATGATGTGGTTTTGGTTTGTGATGAACTCAATTTCATCAGGGGATTGGAGAGTGCGAGCGATGACAATGGAAGTAGCCGTATTTGTAAATTAGGAGCCTGCTAAATATCTAATTCCTGCCTCTGACTAAGCTACGAGTCAAGAACTGACGCCGTATATATCGACTTTGGTAATTGTGCAAGGGGTCTATTAACAGCTAACCTAATGATAAATGGCCCTGGATCGATGTATAATTCTTCCAATTAAATATTAAAACTCAAGGTTATACATTTATCCCAGATAAATATTCATAAAAAGGGGATAAAAAGAAGTTCTACGTAAACCAGAACAATCGCTACAGTTTGAGAATATCATAATTTGCTAAGGAGAGTAAAAACGTTTACAACATTAATTCACTAGATAACTATTGCTTACAATATTCAACTAGGTTATGGATGGTAATGATAATACTGGACGATAAATTAAGTAGACTAGTCCCCCTTCTCAATTCAATACTGCAACTCAACTGGAATTGAAAGACACGATTGTGATACTGCCTATGTAACAACTTCTTACTAAGTAAGGATGTGAAGCTCAAACAACAGCGTTACTGATCCTGTCGTGTTATAAGTTAAACTAGCAAAATGCAGTTATATAGACCCTGACCATAGCCGCTAGTACATCACCTTTCTGATGCTGATGATGAGCAGCGATAGGCACCAATGTACGAAGTGGTACTAATGCACGCTTGTTACTGACAAGTGTGCAAGTCACCAAGTTTAGAGTAGCGTCTAAGTTGCGTCGTCAGAGCTCAGAGTCTCGTTCGCTTCGACCGCTATTCATGCTGTTACATCGTCCACGTGGAGGGTGCGCGCGAAAATATTAAAAGGCCAATGTGTTTTGTCGTTTAAAAACAACGCCAATTATGTACGTGAATTTGTGCTACTCAGATGTCCCACCAAAGCGTGTATGACCATGACTTAATCACAGCACCTCTAACGTATGGCACCAAAGCGCCCCAACATGAGCTGATGTCTAGACAATGAACATCGCTGATACTTTCAGGCTTTTTGGAACAAACAGACGACAAATTCGCAGGGCAGTGTCCACACAGTATCATGGCCGATTCGCCGCAGCGGATTAGCAGTGCGTACTGGGGCGCCATGATGCGGTGGATGCGGCCGATCGCCTTCGGGGGTTCGACACCCCCCCCCGGGATGTGTGTTTGTGTTGCCCTTAGGTTAGTTTACCTTAGTTTAAATAGTCTGTAAGCTACGGACTAATGACCACGCAGGTGAGTCCGAAAGATTTACAAACATTTGAACATCTCATGGCCGATTGCTGGCGTCAGTGAATCGCGAGACCGGGAAACAAATGTCTTGGAAAGACATATAGCCTTACGCCGTCCAATACAATTTTTCACTCCACGTCCGTCCCTTCTGTGGAGAACTCGGAACTTCCTCTGGGGCACGAAAAAAAAAAAAAATGAAAAAAAGACCACACGTTTATTTCAACATTTCATCGTCATCGGTGTTAGAGATGAAAAATTAAATATCAGTCAGGTAACACTGCTTACAAAAGAACACAGAAGAGGGAGACGCTGTCTGACAACAGATAACATGCCACAGGTCAGAAAGTATGGTTTCTTTAGTATTTAAGTTCCATACCGTTATCTATCACTATACAGCTGTACACTTTGAGTTTTTAACAATGTTTACAATTATACAGGGTGAGACACGAACTCTTGCCACCAAGAATAACTCCCAAAGTATGATAGGAGCTGAAAACGTTTATGTGAGAAAAGTTGCGTGGGACGACGGAGGCCAAAATATGATATTGGTTTTGTTTATTGACGGCGTCGCTTCAGCAATATGATGGTTTTTTATTTATTTTCCTTCCGGGACACTTATTCCACGTGGTTCTGAGCTCATTCGCTTCGGCAGACCAGGTGTTCTGGTGGCTGACTGACAATATTTTGCACATGATAAACGCGATAATTACTAACTACATCTCCGTACTGTCACAATCGTATGTACACTGCAACTCGTGCCAGAAGGTTAACATTCAAGTTTCCACAGTAAAAAAGTCGAATTATACTCATTTCAAGTTCCTGTCACCAGTATATATGTTCACCTCGCCCTATATCTCAACTATTAATTCTTAGTGAAGTGGAAAGGTAGTCTTACAAACTACTGAAACTAAGTTAAACTAACTAAGGACAACACACACATCCATGCCTGAGGGAAGATTCGAACCTCCGACGCGGGAGACAGCGCGATCCGTAACGTGGCGCTCCAGACCGCACGACTACTCCCGCGCGACCCAGTTATTAGGGTGTTTTCTCATTCCATTCACGTATTGAGCGTGGGAAGAATTATAGTTTTAACGCTTAATCTAATTTTGTCCTCACGATCCCTACAGGAATAATATGTAGGTTGCGCATTGCCAAGGAGCAGAAAAAAAATATATGCCGCCGGGCGGTGTTGAACCCGTGACCTCCTCAGAACGAATCCGATCTTTTACCTGAGAAAAACCACCGCTTCCTAAACACGTCATCACAGGGACAGTTAATATGGTGCATATGCTGATAGATCCATCCGTATCTCTTATATTTCCTAAACGATTAGCCTTCTGTAGTTACCACCTGGAGCAATTTCGTGTCTCACCAAACCCTACATGTACCATAAATTTGGACGAATTTGGCGATGACGGGTAGGCGTCCTCTCCTTGGTAGGAATACAGTATTCAAATTCGCATGCTTCGACGATACTAGTGTTAGCGTTCCTATTAGTGGTGTATTGCGCAACCGTCGAATGGTGTTTACATGCCAACGGCACGTTAGATGGATACTCCGTATTCGGCGAATATTTTCTATTTACGCGATATAAGAGAGAGAATTGTCAGAGCGTGTGCTTGATAAGTGCCGAAGTGGTGCGGAAGATCATTCAATCCACGAGAAGAAGATTGCAGTGCTGCATTGATACCACTAGTTATCACTTCGAACACCTTCTGTATATGGGCGTTCATGCCACCTTTTTGACGTTCGTGGACCTTCAACGACCTTAGGGCCTACTCTTACACTTCATTAGATTCGTCTCGATAGCTGCTATCAGAAAATAAGTACCAAACTATAGCATCCCTTAAAAATAAAAAAATAAAATAAATAAAACATAGCTGACATTCACATCTCTGAAGCGATCCCACCTATGAACTAAAAACCATTATATTTCTAGCCTCCGTTGTCCCATACAACTTCTCTCCCACAAACGTTTTCAGCTCCTATAATACTTTCGGAGTTATTGTTGGTTGCAAGAGTTAGTTTCCAATGTTTGTAATCCTGTGGGACCAAACTACGTTGCTCATCGGTCCCTAGTCTTCAAAAAATGTTCGTAAATCTATCGGACCAAACTGCGTGGTCATCAGTCCGTAGCTTACAAACTACTTAAACTAGGGTAAACTAACCTAAGAACAACACACACACTCACCCATGCCCAGGGAGGACTCGCACCTCCGACGGCGAGAAACCGCGCGCTCCGCAGCGAGGCTCCTTAGACCGGCTACTCCAACACGACGGTCCCTCGTCTTAGAGATATAAGATGAACCCTAATAAGAACAGGCGATGCTGAAGGAATTAGATTAGGTAATGAGACAATAAAAGTAGTAGATGATTTTTGTTATTTGGGTAGCAAGATAACTTCTGATGGGGAAGTAAAGAAGAAATAAAATGCAGAATGGCTATGGGGAGAAAAGCGTTTCTAAAGAAGCGAAACTTGTTAACATCCAATATTAATTTAAATGTTAGGAAGTCCTTTCTGAAAGCATTTGTCTGGAGTGTAGCATTGTATGGCAGTGAGACGTGGACGATAAGGAGTTCAGACAAAAAGATTATAGAAGCATTGGAAATGTGGTGCTACACACGAATAATGAAGATTAGATGGGCAGATCACGTGACTAATGAGGAGGTGCTTAACCGAATTGGGGAGAAAAAGAGATTCTGGCATATCCTGACTAAGAGAAGGGATAGACTGGTAGGACACATTCTGAGACATCAAGGAATTGTCAACTCAGCATTAGAAGGAAGTGTGTGGGGTAAAAATCGTAGAGGGAGACCGAGGGACGAATACAGTAAGCAGATTCAAAAGGATGTAGGTTGCTGAACATATTCTCAGATGAAGAGACTTGTACAGGACAGGGTAGCGTGGACACCTGCATCAAACCAGTCTTCGGACTGAAGACCACAACAACAACCTTCCCATTGTCACATGCAAACCAGTGAACTTATTATAGTGATTTGATTGGACTGGTGTATTTGATTTGTGTAATATGATATCCAGAAGAGTAGGGGCACCCTATCCTCCCCTCCCCTTTGATGAGTCAGCATTCCCAGAATGACCTTGAAGTAGACCAGACCATATCTACACCTCACATAAATGTATATTTCCGTAATAATATGCCCATATTAATTTTTTTAATTATATTTTTGTTCGTTAGCTTTATAAACTTTACAAGCATCATAGCGATTGGTATTGGTTGTATTTGTATTGTCGTTGTTAAATTAACTACTTTTATAGACGACTACAACTTTCACTGGTATTAGTAAGTTTGCAACTAATTAACTAACTTAATGCTAACAGCATTTTTTACCTTGAATAATGGAAAGGTTAAGGTAAAAATAGGTGTAACTTTTGCAGAGTAAAATAACGATTGAAACTGCGAAGAGCTATTTCTCAGTCCAGTAAAGAACGAGGAACTGAACACAGCATTCTGTGGTGGTTGTAATAAAATGAGGCAGTGGACTCGACCAGAGTCAATTCTATTATGAAATGAGAAGTGTGACGTTCTTCCTGCAAGTGGAAAATGTTGGACAATGCAGTATTCGCGATAGAATTGTTTTAATCTTTAATTAAACAATCAGTCATTCATACATAATCTTTTGAATGAGTATGATTTGAGAAAAATTCTGTTACATGATTAATAGATACAGTATGATTTTAAAGGTGTAGGTCGAACTTCGAAGACAGAGTTCCCATTTCTTCACAGATGGGCTACTGGAACCACTGGAAACAGCATACTTCAATATTACTGGTCTTCAGCTGTTTGCAATTTTTTATTGTTCATAACGATGATGCATAGATTTAGATGAAACTGTGTCGCTACCGATTTGATATCAGTTTACCATTGATGTATATTAACAAAAACGTAAATATTTCTTTCTGTGAAACCATTACTCTCCGTTAGTGCCTGACCGATTCTTCTGAAATTTTGACACAATATTTTACTCCACTGTAGGAATCTTTTTAGTTACCTAATTTTTAAATATATATTATTATAATTTATAAATGTAACTTTTTGCTATTATTTGTTACATCGTCTCCCCATTATAAATTTTATACAACGCTTATATGATGCAAATTTAAAATTAGGTACAAAAATTGTGCCGGTAAAGTATCCTGATTTTGTTACTGTGAAGAAAACAGCGATTTCTTTTCCAAATGGGTGGTTGTACAATGTTCTCTACGAGGATTCCGTGGCAACATACCACATGAATTCGGTAAATGTCGCTCAAAACTGCTAAGAAACTCTTACTTTTTTCTTGACCAAGTATTGTTTTTCTTACAATGCTTGAGAGAAGTATGGGATTAAAAGGTGCAAGTAGTGCCTACTGTAGTTTTATGACAGTCACGAGGAGAGCTTAATGTGAAACTGGTGAAAGCATCGCCAACAGATACCTCTATCCATCGAATAGCGACGAAAGTCATAGGGCATATTGTCATCGAATGTAGGGCGATCACCGTCAACGTTGTCAGAAAAATATACCATCAGTTATACACATAAATAATTAGATGCGAAGTATTAACAATGTGATGATCCCCAGTGCTATCTTGCGGTCGCCGTGTCTCTTCGCTTCTCCAAGGATAGGACGGTTGAAAAACAGATTGCCTAAAGTGTGGAGAATGTGAATATTATAAGAGTAAGATTTGGTTGCTCAATTTATTACTTTGCAATGAATGTTCATTAACAAAATATTGATTATAAATGTTTTAAAATTTATTTCTAATATACAATGTTGGAACAAATTATAGATTGGATGATTTTACTGAAGTGACATACTACATTGCAACTCAATAGTCATATACATTTTAGGTACAAGATATTCCCATTTGTTGAGGAAATAATTAAAAGTTTAAGTATTTGTTGAATGTCGATGAACAATTTAATTTAGAACCTACAGAGGAATACTTTTATCCCTTTATGTCGTCCATAATGGACTATGGTAAGAGACAGCGACTCTATATGAAAATAAAAGCTCATAAATCGGCATCAGTCAATCTATTTTCTGTACGCCACGACCCGTTTTGAGAGTTTGTCCAGCGTTTTTAAGTGAAATGGGTATCTATGATGAAAGTCATAATTCTCTCCACTGGAACAAACTGAAACTCAAAACTCAACAAACAGCAGGCTGCATCATGCAAGTATAAATGTAACCAAAAGCACTGTTCCATCTGAAGATGAGAGTGTATACTATCGAAACGCATCGTGAAATAACTTAAAGACAAAGACATGTAGATAATTGCTTCTAGAACTTTTAAAGACAGTATATCGAAAGGGTATTTTAAAAATACCAAATAATTATGTAGTTTAGAAAATTATTACATACTTATGCACTTGAGTAATTAACTGGACAGACATGTAATAAACAAAACAGTCTTCCCGACATTCGCAGTCAACATATTTGAACACTGTCGATAAGGGGACAGCCTTGGAAGCTCCTTCAACAACTTTCAAGGAAATCAATAGTGTTAAATTTTTACTGTCCATAACTATTTTTACATCAGATCCAACGTTGTTTTGTGTGAGTAGAGTATGTTACATGAGTGCACACCGTATTGTCTCCAATACCCGCAAATAACAGTAACAATGTATATTTTTAGTTTATCTATAAACTTTAAACACGTTCTACATTCTCTAAGTATTACAAAAATATATTTTTACAGTAGTACAGAAGTCCTTCTGAGGCATTTGGAAACAAAGGAAAACTAAGCTACTGTGCCTGAGTGATGTCAGGATTGGAAACGTGGCCTCATATGAAACATACATTGCTCCTGTCTGCGAAGAAACACGTCGCTGCATTTTCGATGCGGAAATCACGTAATTGTTCCACATGGAGGACGCCTTATAACTCTGGGAATTCTCAAATACTTTCACGTTTTTATATTTAAGTGAACAATCAATAAAGATAACGGAGCATCGCCTAAAGAAACTCACATTACAAGCGTCTGAAACCACATAATATATGCACCCCTACATGGCAGTACATTATTAATGAGGTCATTTCACACTGATCAAAAGCTGACGATGTTAGCAACGCAACACTTTATGCAGGTACAAGTATATGTAATGGAAGTGTCCCAAAGTTTTTCACAGAATCACACAAAAGACTCTCAGTAAAAGACAAAAGTGTCTTCTAGAGCCCAAATTGGTCGTCATTTTCTGAATTGGAAACACGGTGGGCATTCTTTCAAATTGTCGCTGTCCACGTGACCCCAGAGCCGTACTTAAAATGACGGGGGGAGACGTTCGTCCCTTTGTTACCTTTCGACGTCAGGACACAGCAGGTAAGTGATCGCCGCTGAGACAGTGAACGTGTTAAGAAATGAATTAACGGTAATGATTTAAATTTGGTTTTAATACACCTGGAAGAACTGAATCCATAGATTAGATTAGATTAATACTTGTTCCATAGAGAATATATACATTTCGTAATGATGTGGAATGTGTCAGTTTAGTAAATGTTGTCTATACATGACAATCAATATTTTAAGGATTTTTTTATTTACATTTTTTTAAAGTTTTATATAAAAATTCATCTACAGTGTAGAAGGAGTTGCAATTCAGAAAATCCTTTAATTTCTTTTTAAATACTAGTTGGCTATCTGTTAGACTTTTGATGCTACTTGGTAAGTGACCTAAGACTTTTTTGGCTGCATAATTCACCCCATTCTGTGCCAAAGTTATGTTTAACCTTGAATAGTGAATATCACCCTACCTACTAGATTTGTAGCTACGCACACTGCTATTACTTTTGAAATGGGACGGATTGTTAATCAGAAATTTCATATATATATATATATATATATATATATATATATATATATATATATATATATTGTGAAGCTACAGTGAAGATCACTAGATCCCTAAATAAATGTCTGCAGGATGATCTTGGGTGGGCTCCGGCAATTATTCTGATTACACGCTGTTGTGCAATGAATACTATTTTGCTTAATGTTGAATTGCCCCAGAATATGATCCCATATGAAAGCAGTGAATGAAAATAGGCATAGTAAGCTAATTTACTGAGATGTGTATCATCAAATTTTGCAATGACCCTGATAGTATAAGTAGCTGAACTCAAACGTTTCAGCACATCTTCAATATATTTCTTCCAATTCAATCCCTCGTCAATTCAAACACCAAAAAATTTTGAATATTCGAACGTAACTACAGATGTCCAAAGTCTGAATTTATTAACGGTGTCATGCCATTTACTGTATGAAACTGTATATATTGGGTTTTATCGAAGTTTAATGAGAGTCCATCTGTAGAGAACCAATTAATACCTTTCTGAAAGATATCATTTACAATTTCATCAATTCCTGTTCGTCAGGTGTGATAGCTACACTTGTATCATCAGCTAAAAGAACTAGCTTATTATCCTCGTGAATGTAGACTGTAAAGTCATTAATATATATTAAGAACAGCAAAGGACCCAAGTCGCAACCTTGTGGGACCCCAATTTTGATAACTCCCCAGTTAGAGGAAGTGCTTATTTCAACAATCTGCACTCTTCCATTTACGTATGATTTAAACCATTTGTGCACTGTCCCACTCATAACACAATACTTAAGCATATCTAGAAGAATCTCATGATTTACACAATCAAAATCCTTTGAGAGGTCACAAAAAATCCCACATGCTGGTGTCCGGTTATTCAAAGCATTTAATATTTTCATCAGTGAAGGTATATATAGCATTTGCAGTTGAAAAGCTTTTTTGAAAACCAAACCGGCATTTTGTTAGAACTTTATTTTTACTAATATGTGAAGCAACTCGAGAATACATATCTTTTTTCAAAAATGTTGGATAAAGCTGTCAGAAGTGAGATGGGGCGGCAGTTTTTGACATCAGACGTATCCCCTATTTTATGCCAAGGTTTAGTGATTGCATATTTCAGTCTGTCCGGAAAAATACCCTGCTTTAAAGAGTTATTACACATATGACTGAGAATCCAACTTATCTCTTGGGAACAAGCTTTTAATACCCTGTTGGAAATGCCAGCAATTCCATATGACATTTTACTGTTGAGAGAGTTTATTATTTTTCTAATTTCTGATGTTGTTCTACAGATAATATTCAGCCTCCATTAAAAAGCCGTGAGCTAGATTACTCTTGGATGTAAAACTTACTGGCTCTTTTCACTTAAATTATTATAGCGATGTCATCGATCCAGTTTTACCTTACACGATAAATAGAAAACGGGATGATGAAATTCATGGTTTAGTCTCCGAAAATTAAAATGTACATACTTTTTCATAACTAACTACAGTAATTTCGGTTGACGCAAGTATTTGGTAATTGTGTGTGGTTGTAACATATTTGTTGCGTCAGAATAATGTATTAAATTCGGTTAGAATAAATTAAAATTATCGTTGATACCTATTTGAAACTTGAAACCTGATTTTCTATTAGTGGTGATTAATGTCGCACAAACAAATATTACCTCTAAGTTTCATATCTATGTGACCAACTATTTAGTCTGATCGTTGATTCTAGTATCAGCAGTAAAATGTATTGTATAAGAACTTCGAACGTCAGTCTGTTTTACAAATGAACTGATCAGTTATATACTTGTCATTAATAATGAATCATATGTGATGGTGAAGCCTTACCACAAGCTCAAAGAAAATATAATGATAAATTGTTTTACTTTCATCAATCTGAGGGGGTTATAAGCGATAAAACATTTTGTAATTATAACTGCGTAGGCTTTCGCTGCCAGAGTCAGATGACATACACATTTTATGGATGTAGTACCGCATCGTAATGTACCACGGCTATTATTTTAATAACCGACGTTTCGGCCAACGTTACAATGGCCTTCTTATTGGTATACTGGGTACAATGCTCAGTGTACCAAGAAGAAGGCCACTGTAACGTTGGCCGAAGCGTCGATTATTAATGTGATAGCCATATTACATTATGATGCGGTACTACACTTAGAAAACTTTGTAATTGTTTAACTTGTAAATTTGTGTTGGTGGTGACGAGTTGGCATGGGGTACGTATACTTAAAGTGTGTGTATTTTGATGACACATTGTTGATTAAAGTAACTTGTTCGTTGAGATGTGTCATATTTTGAGACTGGCTGTTTCTTTTTAGTGCCCCCTCCCAAATTAGTAGGCTGTGACTGCAAAGGAAAAGATCAATCAGGTGAGGGGATACAAACGTGCAGATAGGCTGACTAGTGGCATCACCTTGACTACTTGTCACGAGCACAATTTGACTGAATCCATAATCCTAGAGTCTGATACGTTGTTTCATTTCATTGGCGTCTAAAATAACAAGCTAAGATTAAACGGAGGGGGGATAAAGGGGAAAGGCGGGATTGGTGTAGCGATACGATGCTGGGTGCCATCGAACTTTTAGTTTTCTTGTAGTCTTAAAATTTCTCACCAACCACTGTTTCCGATTCTTGAGATTGGCATTATCCATCAGTTTATATTTTATATGTGACTTCAGTTTTCCACGACCAACAGTGACTTTAGTGCTAGTAGTACGTGCCGATTACAGGTAGGAAATTTGAACTGCGCGTCAAAAAAGTATGTTTATCTATTGCTCTAGTGTTATCAGATTTTATCCTTCAAGGCATCTCGGTCCATTACCTGCCAACAGCGCGTGATGCTAGTCAGGAAACGGCCAGTGTTATTTAAACTTCGCCCGAATTGTTCAAGTGGCATTTCCTTACCTGGTAACCACTTCCTCACGCGAATGTTATTGAACACATGGACCGAACACAGTTTAGTTGCAGGAAACATTTTTATTTATCATACCGTTAACTCCATATTTAGACGATGTTTGGGACTGAGGCAGGAGTTTTTGCAGAAAAATCGAACATCCGTAATTTAAAGTTTTTATTCATTTATGCAACCATGTTCGGTGTCTCAGTGCCACTACTTTTACGCCCCTATGTAAATAGATAAATATAACAAGATACAATAGTGTAAAGACTATTTATGTATCATAGTCGTATCTAAATCTACATAATCACTCTGCAGATCACATTCAACTGCATGGCAGAGAGTTCATCGAATCACTTTAATGATATTTCTCTGTCTTTCATTCTCCAATAGAGCGCGAGAAAAAGAACACTTCAATCATTCCGTTTTCGGTGTGATTTCTTATATTTCATTATGATGATCTTGTCTCCCTATGTAGGGGGGGTGCCAACGAAATATGTTCGCATTCGGAGGAGAAGGTTGGTGCCAGAAATTTCGCAGGCAGGTAATGTAGGCAGTTACTTTAGTATAATTGTTGCATCTTCTAACTGTTCTTCCAATGAAACGTAACGCTGGTGCGCCTTTCCCACTAGATTTACTATGTGTTCTTTCCATTTCAAGTTGTTCGTAAGCCGGTCGCGGTGGCCGAGGGGACTGAGGCGCTCCAGTCACGGTCTGCACGGCCACTGCGGTCGGGGATTCGAATCCCCCCTCGGGCATGGATATTTGTGCTGTCCTTAGTCTAAGCTAGTTCATAAGTAGTTTGTAAGCTTTGGGACTGATGACCCCGTAGTTAAGTCCCATAAGTTCTACAAACATTTTTTCTTGTTGTTCGTAATTGTAATTAATAGGTATTTAGTTAAATTTACGGCTATAGATTTCAAATGTTCAAATGTTTGTAGAGCTTATGGGACTTAACCAGGGAGTCATCAGTCCCTAAAATTACAAACTACTTATGAACTAGCTCATACTAAAGACAGCACAAACATCCATGCCCAAGGGGGGATTCGGATCCCCGACCGCAGCGGCCGTGCAGACCGTGACTGGCACGCCTCAGACCTCTCGGCCACCGCGGCCGGCCCTATACATTTCATTTATTTATTGTGTAAATGAAGTTTAAGGGTATTCTTTCAGTGGTCATATGGATTTCGCACTTTTCATTATTCAGGGTCAGATTCCAATTTTCGCACCACGCAGATATCTTAGTAAATCGTTTTGCTGTTGCTTTTAATCTTCTAACCGATAAATAACGTCGTCATCCAAGTGTGGCGATATTCCAAAATCGAGGAATTTGATTAGAATACGCTTGTGAGGTACGGTGTCAAAAGCCTTCCGGATATCTAGAAATACGGAATCTGAGATCCCATTTCGATAGTACTCGTCACTGTATGTGACTAATGAACTACCTGTGTTTCACAACAGCGATTCGTTTTGAATCCGTGTTGACTAAGGGTCAGTTCGTCGTTCCCTTCTGTCGCGGCGGAATAGTCGAGCATACCAAGACGCCTTTCCGCCGTGTGTGCGGCCATTCTCGGTCGGAGGTTCGAATCCTCCCTCGGGCATTGGTGTAGTTGTCGTCCTTAGTTTACGTTAGTTCAAGTAGTTTGTAAGTCTAGGGACTGATAACCTAAGTCGTTGAGTCTCACATAATTACAAACATTTGAACATTTCGTTCCCTTCGAGGTAGTTCATAATTTTTGAGGAATTTATACGTTCTTAAATCTTGCTGCAGATCAACTTCCGTGATATAGGCGTATAATTTTACTGAGCACTCATATTGCCTTTCTTCAGTACTGAAGTGACTGAACTTTTCAGTCTTTGCGTATGGATCTTTCGCTCAGCGAGCGGTTTTGTATGAAATCTAAGTATGGAGCTATTGCATCAGCGTCCTCTGAAAGGAACAATTTGTATACATCTGGACCAGGGGACTTGGTTTTGTTGTTCTAAGTTGATTTAACACTCCAGTGATAACTGCTTCTAAATTACGCATATTGAAGTTTTCTTGATTCGAATTCGGAGTATTTGCTTCGTCTTTTTCCGTAAAGCGCCTTTTGCCATTTTGCTTTATCAGCGCTGGAATAAGTATTATCAGCATTGGTATCGCCTAGTGAAGGAATTGTTTTGCCGCTAGTATATTTTACACATGACCACAATTTCTTGCATTTTTCTACCAGATTACGAGGTTTCTGTAAAACTTTGCCAGTCTTGGCGATTTTTTGTCTGTTTAAATTTCATAGGTTCATATGTTTGTAAATCTATCGGACCAAACTGCGTGGTCATCAGTCCGTAGCTTACAAACTACTTAAATCTAGGTAAACTAACCTAAGGACAACACACACACCCATGCCCCAGGGAGGACTCGAACCTCCACGGCGAGCAACCGCGCGCTCCGCAGCGAGACGCTTCAGACCGCTCGGCTACTCCACCGCGGCTGTTTAAATTTGGCATGCCTTCTTTACTTTAGAATTATGTACCTTGTTTTGTGTGCCACTGGGGATCATCCCTCTTTTGTTAATTTATTTGGTATTTATCTGTCAATAGCTGTCGATAGTATTTATTTGAATGTAACCCACTTCAGTTCTGCACTCACATTATTAGTTTCAAAAGATTGGCTACTCTCACTCAGAAAAGCAGTAGGCGACTTTTTATTTCCTTTTTGATAGAAGTATATAAAAGTACAAATTTAAGCACTTATACAGGATTTTCGTTTTATCTGTAGACACTGAAATATCTCAAAATCTATACATCGGATCAAAAATTTATGGTTCAAATTTGTTTATGTCAGCGTGGACATCCCACGATACCACACTCGATCTTCACGACACCACATACGTGACTGACAGAGGGCAGTTAAATGGCAACCCTCTTTCTTTGATTCAAGATCACAGTTCTGTGGCAGAAATAATAAACATTTTTTCTGAAGCATTTGTTACGTTTGAACACAGTTGATGCCACACTTGAACCTGGCGCTCTCGCTTCGCTATTAGCGCGAGACCTCTGTTTCCGCTCTACGTCCAGGGCCCGGCCCCACGCCCTGCTGAGTGTATACCTCTGGTCTCTGTTGAAATTGTTGCCGTTTAATATAATTTCAGCCACCTCTTTTATAACAAAATCCCAGTAATATGATGTTTGGGCCGGAATTTTCGTATTTTCAAATAGTATTTTATGCCCATTTGTTAAGCAATGTTCTGAGAAGGCTGTCTTCTATTTGTTTTATGTGCCGAGTGTGTTCTGCACAACGTTCAACATCAGTTCTAATAGTTTGTCCAATGTAAATACGAGTACTTTCGCATTGATAGGGGACACCATATACACGCCGAACACGCAGACCTGTACTGTCCTTAATGGGGCGTCAGGTTTGAAGCACTGTGCCCTACGATGTTCCTGAGCAGAATGGTGTTGCTTGTCCTGAGGTCAATAAGGGCAATATACACTCTGTTTGCATACTATGGAACAGGTTCTTCCAGATGCCATGAAGCGTACAGGGTGCAGCCAACTACAGGTGGTGACGTCATTGTTATGTGGTCACTGCAACAGGAGAATGCGTATTGAAATCTCGACGAGTCCATAAATTTTTTAATAACATCCTGAATTTTCAAGCTGGTCACTGATGTGACTTTTTCGCTGTTTTCCATTTTGTGTCCCTCTCGTAGTGCAATGTCTGTCTGCAACAGCAACGAGTTAGAAGGAGAACCATAGTTTCTGACTCTTGAGTCGCGTTTTGTAGGTTTGACTCTTGAATTCCTACTGAATACTTTGTTCAAATGTTTGTAAATCTATCGGACCAAACTGCGTGGTCATCAGTCCGTAGCTTACAAACTACTTAAACCTAGGTAAACTAACCTACGGACAAACACACACACCCATGCCCAGGGAGGACTCGAACCTCCATGGCGAGCAACCGCGCGCTCCGCAGCGAGACACTTTAGACCGCTCGGCTACTCCACCGCGGCTGTTGAATACTTTACACACTGGTAGCTATTATTTCTGTGAGAGGTCTATGAGACCCATGTTCTATAATTAATTTATAATACAACTATGGTGAAGGCTACAAAAATAGAAGACAAATAATGATCAGACTGCCACTTCATATTTTGTTAAAAAATTAAAAATAAAGATTGAAATATTTGAACACAGGATCTCGAGGATGAGCACGACACCACTGCTTTTACAATACGATCCACGTTGCACTTCTTTTTCTTGTATTATTGACTGTTTCTTTTGCCTCTTTTTACAATTGCGTGCATCTTCTTACTGTTTTTGTACTTGATCTTTGTTCAGTTTGACTGATTGCGCAACACTAAATTTTAGGAGGGGGGGTTCCATGGGGAGTTTTCCTTGTTACTGCATATGTCTGCAGTGCGGAACAAATGTTGGTGAACATTGTTGCAGAAGTGCTGCACTACCAGCCGCCGGCTCTCTAGGGGAGTTTGTACGACCTTCACTATGGAGTTTGAGTCGATGATGGGCCCCGGGCTGCCCCTGATGCGGCTGACGGGCCTCTGGCAGATGGGACGGCAGGGAGGGGGCGTGTCCCGCGGCCTGCGACTGGCCACCATCGTGCTCTCCGTGCTGCTGGTGGTGGCCGGCAGCACGCTCAAGCTGGTCTTCGACACGCCGGACCAGTTCGAGGACATCACTCTCTGCGGATTCAACATCGACATCGTCAGTCTAGACCTGCTAAAGGTAAATAAATAAGGCATTCTTTACAGACAGCGCCGAAACTTACTGCCACATTAAAACTGTGTTCCAGACCAGGATTCGAACCCAGAACCTCCACCTTTCTCGGCCAATCGCTACGCTACCTGTGTCCACCGTACGGCCTGTCCCCACAGTTTGACTTCCGATAGCACCTGTCCTGCTACCTTACAAACGTCTCAGAAAGTTTTCTTGTGAAACTTACATGTCTATCATTCCTGGAAGAAACGACATTATAGCTTATTCACGGTCTTTCTGAGAACATGTCGTAGGACGTAGGCTATGGGTAACATCCAAACCTCCAGATGTTACACAGATCGGAACCAAAAGTTGTAGATACAGTATCAACCAAAACTCTGATATAATTCGTGCTATGTGCTGTCTTGCAGCAGAACGTGAATCTACTGTAATAATGGGCAGCACCTGACGTACGGAGCACAGGAAGAGCGTAAGTGGGAGACCATATCACGTCTCCTGTAGGCACAATGGTAAAGCGTTAGTTAGTTACGCCAAGTGACCTGCGTTCAAGCGCTGCGCATACCGCTCTTTACCTTTCTTTTTTTTTTTTTTTTTTTTTTTTTTTTTTTTTTTTTTTTTTTTTTAAATACAGTATGGTGGCAGTTGTTATATGGGTGAGCTTGCTTGCAACATGTAAAAGGACTGGCAGTCTCTTATCGGAAGTTTGCTTTTGATTCAGTATTTGAAAGTAAACCTGTACAGTTAATCCGGAGTTTGATAGAATAAACTCACACAATCCGAACAAAAGATAAAAGAATCTGCCTCACATGTGCAGCAGTATTAATATTATTGTTATTATCATCATTATTACGACTATTAATACTCCCGCACGTGTGGTGCCATTCTTCCTTTAGGATTATGATCCGATTCCTTCTGTTTATTCTCTGAAACTACAAATATGGTCTGCAGGTTTCTGCTTTCAAATAAATGAAGCAAAAGCGAACTGCCGATAAGATAGTGCTATAAAATCCGAACACTCCATTTACTTCAACATGTCAGGAACATGTTGTCCCATATGAGACTTGGTGTATGTAGACGTAGAACAATATCTAAAGTAAAAAGGAGGAAAGTTCGCATCGACAGGGGTGTAACACAGAACCATTCTTCTTTCATTTGACCAGCTGTCACCTCAATCTTTTTCTTTTTAGTCCACCGCTCTACCAATCTACCAACATTTTTTTTTTATTTTTTTTTTATTTTTTTATTTATTTTTTTTTTTTTTTTACCCCTACACTACTTTTCTTTCAGTACAAGGGACTAAGTATCAATGAAAACACTATATATATACGTTGTAGAGAAATTGATTCTTCTTGTATAGGTATTTCTAAAGTAAATCTGTTCACTAGGTGGAAAACCGGTCCAGAAACCTAACTGCCTTCTCGCATATCGCCGTCCACATTGACCGAGCGGTCTGCGGCGCGCCAGTCACGGTCTGCACTGCCTTTGCGATCTGGGGTTTGCATTCTCCCTCGGGCGTGGTTGTTTGTGTTGCCCTTAGCGTAAGTTAGTTAATTAGTGCGTAAGTCTAGTGACTGATTACCACACAGTTTGGTCGCATAAGACCTCACAGACACTTGATTTTTTTTCCTCGCATATCATAAATAAACACACACGCAACACATTGCAGCTATTCCAATTCCTGCGTCGCTCCAATTTCATATCTTTCGTTCATTCCATCGTCGTTTTGATATTTTAACTTCTCCTACTCGAGACGTTCCAGCTGTGCGGCGCCTTAAGCATTCGCTCTACCGACTTCCCCACGTGAGGTCAACACGACGCCCTCTCACGGATATGCTTTCCTGTACTCCTTACCGCAGGTGACACTTATTACTTCCCGTTTAGGCATGTCCATTTGCACGGCAGCACGTAGCACGAATGATATCCAATTTTTGGTTGATACTCTACCGATATTCAACGTTTGGTACCCATGTGCCTGTCTGACGTCTGAAGGTTTGGGTGTAAGCTATGTCTCCAGAATATCCTTTCTTCCAGGCATCCTAGTCCTGCAAGGTTCGCAGGAGAACATATATGTGGTTTGGAAGGTAGGAGACAAGATACAGGCGGAACTACAGCTCTGTAATATTCTCTCATTTATGAGTTGTTAACATGTAGGTCGAAGATTGCATTTAATTAATTACAAATAGCCTATTTCGTTAAGTGCAAATGCACTACGCAAAAGAATATCTTCTATATGTAAAGTAGTAATTATGTATAATTATCTAAACTGTAAGTCTGATAGTATTTAAATTGGTGTTATTTGATAAGTAAAAAAATCTGGACTAGCTCTGAGGCGTGCAAAGGTAGCTCAGTACACAGAGCTCTTGTCCACGAAATGCAAAGGTTCTGGGTTCGAACCCAGATCGAGCACAGTTTTAATCTGACAAGAAGTTACGTATCACCGCTTACTCGTTTAAACATTTCATTCACAATACTGACCACAAAAAATGTAAATTAAAGAAGGGCCGAAGATATCACAGCAAAATTAATTTGGAAGGTGACAATTTCTACAAAGACCAAGTGATTTGAAAAACAATGAGAAACTTGATGAAACCAGTATTGTTTCTGCCATTGCTGGTTACAAACCCCTGTTATACGCCTTTGCATTGAATTATATAGGCTGTAGGGACATAGTACTAAATCCTGCTTCCAAGTATTTTTAAAGCTAATGACAGTTTTTTCGTGTTCATGGGAGCGACCTTCTCAGGTGTTGCAAGTGAATTTATGTGTACGCGAAGTAGGCTAATAGAAAATCAACACAGTGCTAATGCAGAGGGTTCAAGTTATTTTCCAAACTGTTGCAACGGATAAGGACTTCGCTGATTCTTTTTTTTCTGAATAGAAATCACCTTTTTAAATTATTCATAGGCTGAACGAAGACATCTTCATTTTTCAGCAAGACGGGACACCTCCTCACTGTAGTCACCAAGTGCGTGAATACCTGAATGGAACTCTACCGAACCGTTGGACTGGTCGTCAAGGAGCTAGCATGTCTCAGCCGGGCTCCACGGTCACCGGATATGACACCCTGTGACTTCTTTCTGTGGGATTTCGTTGACGTGAACGTTTATCTACCACTACGTTCCACAAAACCTGGAAGAGTTCAAGAACCGGATTTGTACTGTCATAACATCAGTGACGAAGGACACGCTTGCCCCAGTATGGGAAGAATTTTGTGTATCGATGTGATTTGTTCGTATAGCTTGAAACACCTTCACCAATGTCCGTTTTCCATGTGTTATTTCACACACATAAATGTACCGCCGCTGGTCAATTTAAAATTCATCTATTGTATATTTTACTCATTTAATTAACTGACTAGGATGCTAATTAATTTATTTAAATTGCTATTTATGTTCTTGCCACACACATTTATGAATATTTTTCTCCAGTGTGTGTTTATTTTTATATTTGTATGAATGTGGAAGGTTGCTTTAGCATTGAACAATTGCTATGCAATGGCTAGCAATCAGCGCTTCGAGCTTTGGAGCCACGTTTTGTAGTTAGTAGTGCATGTCCTCATTCATCGTCTGCTCAGCCTTCTGCTGCATGCAAAGACAGTGTCTGTAGAGAAGATGGCCGGTCGTTCTTGTTCTGGTAAGGTTGTGCCAACCTTTGTACACCTGAGAGGTTACCTGAGTAAGCCGCTCTGAGCTGTTAGGGGAAGTAAAAGTGTTTGCCTGGTAGCTTAAGTTGGTAGTGAACAGCACTGAACGCACCCCAGGGGAAGTATAGCCAGGGAGCGTCCTGCGCGTGGTTTGGGCTTCATTCTTTCTTGGGCCTTCGCAGTGACTACTTGTCTGCGATCATGCTGAGAGGAGTGCATCTAATTAGAACTTAAACTTTTTCAGATTTCTAGTTTTGTACTTAGAAATTTTCTGAGTAGTTCTTTCTCCGTGTGGGGAGAAGTGTTCTATGGTTATGTGAAGTTCCTTAAGACCAGTAAATATAGCTTCACGTTTTCATTTTAAATCTTATTTGAGTTTCTTGCCCTGGTGAGACCGATCGCACAACATGCGTTCGCAACGGTCTGTGTCGGCTGCAGTCATGAGAACCAATTTGTTGCTTTCTTGTTTTAATTTGTAAATAGTTTTTTTTATTATTATTCAATTACACACGTGTATTTTGTAATAACTTTTGTACTATTATTAGTTTCTTTGTTCGGTACTGCATGTGCTATTTAGTGATTTTGCATATGCCTCCTCGAACATGAATCCGCTAGGGAATCAGTTTGATTATATCTGTGTAATCAAGACGACGGCCATCTCTCCTGCTGCTGCTAGCATCGCCGTTGTAGGATTGCAGTTGTGTCGCTAACCATTGGCGTCTGATTGAGTTTTAGAATATGTGTTTTTCTTGTTAAATTCCTGTGTGTATGAGAAAGTTCCCCACATAGCTCCACGTTCATATACGGGCAGATTCAAGTTTTATTATGGGCAATAGTAATAGTAACTTGTGTAACTAAATTGTACAGGTGGTGCATTTCTTGTAATTTATCTGGTCTTCTCCACCCTATGTTTTTTCTGAGAATACAGAGAATTTATTTAATTACTCCCTGCGTTCCTCATTTCACACCTCTCATTTTCTTAATAATGAATTTTTGGTTTTATTGTGTTTTTGCTAACATTTGGTTGCTCGCTTCACGAGTTAAGCAGATACATTTCCGAAAGAGACGCTAATTTAATTTTTTTTCATGGAGCAGCTATTATTAAGTTATCGCCATTGCCAGAAAGTGAGTTTAATCTTTTATCTGGCGACGACTATAGTAATTTATTTAGGTGGTTTGTGTTTCATAGTGTATTTGAATTCTACTTGCAGTCGAATTACGAATCTGGGTGCCACAGCAAGGTTATTTCACGATAGACTATTTTTACTTAATTTGTTTACTACGAGTTCAATTATAAAATTAGTTCATATACATCTTCATCTACATAGATATTCTGCAAATCACATTTAAGTACCTGGCATAGGGTTCATTAACCACTTTCATAACTTTTCTCTACCGTTCCATTCTCCAATAACGCGCGGGAAGAAAGAACACCTAAATCGTTCCGTTTTCGATCTGATTTCTCTTATTTTATTGGGATGGTCATGTCTCCCTAAGTAGGTGGGTGCTAGCAAAATATTTTCACATTCATAAGTAAAAGTCGGTGATTGAAACTTCGCAAACAGATCACGCCGCAATGAATAACGTCTTTCTTTTAATGATTTCCACCCCAATTCGTGCAACATTTCCGTGACACTTCCCCTCCCGTGACGTGATAAAACAAAACGAGCTGCCCTTCTCTGAACCTTCTCAATGTCTTCCGTCAGTCCCAGCAGGTGAGGGTCCCACAAGGGGCAACAGTACTCGAGGAGTGGACGCACAAGTGTGATGTAGGCAGTCTCTTTGGTGGAGCTGTTGCATCTTCGAAGCGTTCTGCCAATGAAACGTAACCTTTGGTTCGCCTTCCCCACAATATTTTCTACGTGTTCTCTCCAGTCAAAGTTGTTCGTAATTGTAACTCCTAGGTATTTGGTACAATTTACGACCTTAAGGTTTGACTGATTTATCGCGTAATTGAAGTTCAGCGGATTTCTTTTAGTGGTCATGCGTATTATTTCACACTTTTCTTTATTTAGTGTCAATTGCCAATTTTCGCACCATGTAGAAATTTTTGTTTAAATCGCTTTACAGTTGCTTTTGGTCCTCTGTTGACTTCACTACCGATAAACGACAGCATCATCCGCGAACATTCTACGGAGCTATTCAGATTGTCTCCTAAATCGTTTATAAATACAAGGAAGAGTAGGGGACCTATAACGCTTTCCTGTGGAACGCCAGATATTACTTCTCTTTTACTCGATGACTTACAGCTAACTTGCAATTTATGACCACCACAGCCAACTTGTTTCAAGCTGATCATATGTTTACGAGCCTCTCCACATCAGAGATGTTCAGTACGCGTATAAAGTTTCATATTTGTATGTCTTGAAGTTTAATAAATATATCCATTCGAAATACGTATATTCATTTTGAAACACCCTGTGCTTGCAAAAGAAGCAAAGAAACACGTTAACACATAACTTTTTTAACCTGGCATCATTGTTACATAACCTTAAACCAGAAACCAGCATACTTTCGAAAAAAAAAAAAAAAAAAAAAAAAAAAAAAAAAAAAAAAACCCTGATCAAATGAAAGCGAATGCGTAATTTGAGAAGAAGGCAAACAAACACTTTCTTGTCTGTCGGCAGGGCGTGCTGTTCGTGGTGCAGGGCGCGCCGCTCCGTGAGCTGGTGCAACTGCTGTGTGACGCCAGGGCGGGCTTCACCTTCGCAGACATCAACCACGCCATCCGCGGCCGATACGAGGCGGTCGCCGACCGCATGAGAATTCTGCTGCAGGTTGGCAAACGCATTCAACTGTACTTACAGCACTGCTGATACGTGGACATGATTACCAGTATTTTTGGAACGAGAGGCGAAAATTACAACTTCGATATTAAAATGATTTCCAGTCCGTGGTGTACAGCAATCGGTGAGAATAAATATTCCTTCAGTAAAAAACCGTCTTTATTGCAAATTGTTTTATTAATTAATGACGCGTTTTGCCCTTTAGTAGGGCTTCTTCAGATTATCTGCGTGGCAGAATTTCCACAAAACTACAAGGCGGAATTACCTTTCCTCGGCAGTCTACAAATTACAATTTCCCGAATGCCTAGCAGAATATATAGGACAGACAAGCTGGACCTTTAAAGTACGTTTTACTGAGCACCTTCTTACAAAGAAAGGCCAACTCAAAAAACATTCTCCTTTTGCGGAAAACACTAAAGCATCCAATCATCAACAACCTACCACTGACAACATGCAAATTTTACATATTGCGCAGCCGGCCGCGGTGGCCGAGGGGACTGAGGCGCTTCAAATGTTCAAATGTTTGTAAATCTATCGGACGAAACTGCGTGGTCATCAGTCCGTAGCTTACAAACTACTTAAACCTAGGTAAACTAGCCTAAGGACAACACGCACACACATGCCCCAGGGAGGACTCGAACCTCCGACGGCGAGCAACCGTGCGCTGCGCAGCGAGGCTCCTTAGACCGCTCGGCTACTCCACCACGGCTGAGGCGCTTCAGTCACGGTCCGCACGGCCACTACGGTCGGGGGTTCGAATCCCCCCTTGGGCATGGATATTTGTGCCGTCCTTAGTATTATTTAGTTCATAAGTAGTTTGTGAGTTTACGGACTGATGACCCCGTAGTTAAGTCCCATAAGCTATACAAACATTTGAACATATTGCGCAGAAGGGGCGGAAGTAAAATTTACTGAAAGAGTTTGACATAGCGAAGCGCGCTTACTGTGGACACCCACACCTCCAAAACGATCAGTTGGCTTGCGTAGATCAAACATTCCTAAATATTATGATGTCTCTTTTCAAATAAAATTCCTTTCATTTATAAGTGTTGTTGTTGTGGTCTTCAGTCCAGAGACTGGTTTGATGCAGCTCTCCACCCTACTCTATCCTGAGCAAGCCTTTTCATCTCCTCATAAGAACGACAACCCACATCCACTTGAATCTGCTTACTATACGCGTCTCTTGGTCTCCCTCTGCGATTTTTACCCCACACACTTCCCTCCAACGCTAAATTCACAATTCCTTGATGTCTAAGAATGTGTCCTACCAATCTATCCCTTCTTTTAGTCAAGGTATGCCAGAAATTTATTTTCTCCCCAATTCGGTTCAGTACCTCCTCATTAGTTACACGATCCACCCACCTAATCTTCAGCATTCTTCTGTAGCACCACATTTCAAAAGCCTCTATCCTTTTTCTGTCCACACTGCTTATCGTCCATGTTTCACTCCCATACAAGGCAACACTCCATACAAATGCCTTCAGAAAGGACTTCCTTAGGCTTAAATCAATATTCGATGTTAACAAATTTCTCTTTTTCAAAAACGCTTTTCTACCCATTGCCATTCTGCATTTTATATCATCTGTACTGCGACCATCATTTGTTATTTTACTGCCCAAGTAACAAAACTCATCTACCTCCTTGTTTCGTTACCTAATCTAATTCCTTCAGCATCACCTGATTTTCTTACACTGCACTCCATTACCCTTGTTTTACTCTTGTTAATGTTCATCTTATATGCACCTTTCAGCACACTGTCCATTCCGTTCAATTGCTCTTCCAGGTCCTTTGCTGTATCTGACAGAATTACTATGTCGTCGGCAAAATGCAATGTTTTTAATTCTTCACCCTGAACTTTAATTCCTTCTCCAAATTTCTCCTTGCTTTCCTTTATAGCTTGCTCAATGTACAAATTGAACAACATTGGGGAAAGGCTACAACCCTGTCTTACTCCCTTTCCAACCACTGCATCCCTTTCATGCCCTTCAACTCTGACAACCGCTGTCTGGTTTTTGTACAAGTTGTAAATAACCTTACGCTCCCTATATTTTACTCCTGCTTGCTTCAGAACTTGAAAGAGTTTATTCCAATCAACATTGTCAAAAGCCTTCTCCAAATCTACAAAAGCTAGAAATGTTGGTTTGCCTTTTCTTAATCTATCTTCTAGGATAAGCCGTAAAGTGAGTATTGCCTCCCGTGTTCCTGCATTTCTCCTGAACCCAAACTGATCTTCCGCGAGGTCGGCTTCTACCAGCTTTTCCATTCTTCTGTATATAATTCGTGTTAATATTTTGCAACCATGACTTATTAAACTGATGGTTCTGTAGTTTTAACACCTGTCTCCATCTGCTTTCTTAGGGATGGGGATTATAACATTTTTCTTATAGTCTGAGGGTACTTCACCTGTCGCATACATCTTACACACAATGTGAAACAATTTTGTCATGGCTGGTTCTCCCAGAGACTTCAGTAGCTCTGACGGGATATCATCTACTCCAGGGGCCTTGTTTCGACTTAGATCTTTCAGTGCTCTGTCAAATTCATCTCTCAGTATAGTATCTCCTATTTCATCATCATCATCTACATCCTCTTCCCTTCCTATAATAGTGTCTCGAAGTTCATTTCCTTTGTAGAGCCCCTCTATATACTCTTTCCACCTTTCAGCTTTCCCTTCTTTGCTGAGAACTGGTTTTCCATCAGTGTCCTTGATATTCATAGAGCTGTTTTTCTTATCGCCAAATGTTTGTTTTATTTTCCGGTAGGCTGTATCTATTTTTCCCCTATTTATACATTCTTCTACATCCTTGCATTTGCCTTCTAGCCATTCCTGCTTAGCCATTTTGCACTTCCTGTGAATCTCATTTCTTAGTCGTCTGTACTCCATTTTGCCTGTTTCATTTACTGCATTTTTATACTTTCTCCTTTCATCGATTAAATTTAGTATCTCCTGTGATATCCAAGGATTCTTTGTAGGTCTTGCCTTCCTACCTATTTTGTCCTCTGCTGCCTTCACTATTTCATCTCTCAGTTTTACCCATTCCTCCTCAACTGTTTTATTTTCCCCTGTTTCTGTCAATTGTTGCCTGAAGCTCCCTCTGAAATTCTTAAGAACTTCAGGTTCCTTCAATTTATCTAGGTCCCATCTCCTTATTTTCCTACCTTTCTGTAGTTTCTTCAGTTTCAGCCTACAGTTCATAACCAACAAGTTATGGTCAGAGTCTATGTCTGCCCCTGGGTATGTCCTACACTTCAAAACCTGGTTCCGAAATCTATGTCTTACCATTATAAAATCTATCTGGTATCTCCCGGTGTCTCCTGGTCTCTTCCACGTATACAACCTTATAAAGTAAAATAAAGTAAAATTATATAAATAAAGTACTAACATAAATTATTTATAAGTACTAACATAAATTATAAACTTCTGTCCTGCTTAGAACCTCCCTTTCGTTAAATTTGTATTCAGATAGCTGGATTTCATCGGTCCCGTCTTACACACCGGCTTCCTATGTCACTCCCTACCCACATTCCCTTAGTCTGTACAAGTCGGTGGAGCAGTACACCACGCCCGCCCACAGCGCGTGAGCGCAATTGTAAGCATGGGCTTATCTTGTATTATCAGAGACCACCGCTTCTATTAAGGTCATCTTAAAAATCGGTTTTATGTTTCTCACATCTTTACCATGTTCCACCTGTAATTCGTTGTTACCCGATCATTTGTATGGCTACAAGGAAATCCAAAAATTCCAGAAAAATAGAAATACCGCAAAACAACTTACGGTGTCACACCACAGAGAGCGCATTGTAAGCTTCGTTTACCATTTATACTGTCTTATTAACACAAAATAAGCCAAAGTACCATTATACCCGTTTTGTAATTCCGTCTTGTAATTTTGTGTAAATTCTGTCACGCAGATAATCTGCTAAAGGGCGAAATGCGTCATTAATTAATAAAACAATTTGCAATCAAGACGGTTTTTTACTGAAGGAATATACTTCGGTACTATCTACATTCACTACATGTTGTCTCGTTGCAAATCAGGAGTAGACCTTTTGCGCACGATGTAATTTGGGAGGTTTGTGCATACCTAGCATAAAGCGCTCACTTTGTTCACTGTTAACCCTATATTTTGTCAGTTTTGCTCTCAAGCAGCATCAAAATTGCGCGTGTTTTTCTGATATATGTTTCAGGTTTCAACCTTGGATGGGCAACAGTGCTTGCAACTAACATTTAAACCCAACAAAAAAGTGATGTTTCGTTGTCCTTTGCAGAAAGTTTATCAATAAACTGAATCTTTAGAGGACACTCCAAGCATATGTTACCGAGGTACTTGTCTGTTTCAGTTTCGTGGCGATATTTGTTCGCGATACATGGGAAACTGCTTATAAAAGAGAAAGAAATACCCTTGAAGTTCAATCATTATGGAAAATGGTTGACGAGTTCTTATATGGGAGACTGAAAATGGACTGATATTTATTCGGAAGAGGAGGCCTGGTAGACCACTACAAATGTACCAGTCAATGATGTACGGTATGTCAGATATGACAATATGTTGTCACTTGACAGATTACAGACCGAAAGGAATTTGCAATTTTTATCTTCAAGGGATACTTGACTGAACAATGTGAAAATCATGGGACTGTTCTGAACTTTGCACCAAAAATGACATGTAATCACAATTTTCTCATGAAGTAGTCCAAAATACAATCATTTCTACAGTCATAAGAACAACACTGCAGTATTGATACTGTACCGCCATGCGAATTTTTTGGGCAACGTTACTTACAAACTAGAAACTATATTTTGAAAAACATCCTATATATCTGTTCACATGACCCTACATATTTAATTTAAGTAACATAATACTTTTTCGTCTCTAATACGCTAAATACTTAAGTTCAAAGGCTTCCACGGCCGGTGTCATCTATATTAATAAAAATGAATCGCCACATGTATAAAAGCGCATTATTTGAGAATGACTCACAGATTTGGCTGATATTTCCTTTGTTCTGTTCGTAATTCTCAGGAAAACATTTTTATGAAAGAATTTTTTTAATCTACCGAAAAATACCAGAATTTGTGAAAAACAGAAAGTATGCTTCCAGCTCGGATCATTTTGTAGATTCTCCAACAATTAGCTTACTCATTCGTTATTCGCCTATCGAGCAAATAGGTTGTAAGGAGGTTAGAATAAAGGGAGGTGTTACCTATGTTCAGAATACAAGAAAAACATAATTTTTCTCAGTAAGTTTAATGTATCTGAAACTAAATTATTATGCGGATTATCAAAATAATGTTGTCAACTATGAAGAGAAAATATCTGTCGTCATATAAAATTTCATTGGCTATCTCAAGCTTTGCCACGATTGGTCGGCTTCATTCCTACGATCCAACAGCTGTTGGCAACATAACTACGCCTGTGTCGTGAATTGTGAAATTTCACCGTTATGTCCCAATGTTCTCAATCGTGTTTCAATTAAATTCCGAAGAAAAGTTCATTATTCACTTACAGGTCAAGAAACAAACAGATGAATATTGCCACCAATTACGAAAACCATATTTGGTTGTGCCATTTTCGCAGCGAAAAGTAAGGACGTAGACGATTTGACATAAAAATTTAAAGCCAAATCGCTGGCCAAATGCATTCATTCACTTCGATGGATTACATTACCGATCCTGATGAAGTTGTCAATTATCCAACAGAATTCCTGAATTCATTGGATTTTGCTAGGAATGCCACATGCAACTCAAGGTCAGGTTACGCAATCTAAGCCAACGGAAACTATGTAATGGAAGACTCTCTGTGAAGAAGCTGATGAACAATGTGATTGAAGCAACGATAATCACAGGAAAGTTCAAAGGAGAGAGTGTTCTGATTACAAGACTACCACTAATTACAACCGACTAACCGTTTCATTTTAAGCGTGTCCAATTTCCCGTCCTCCATGCATTCTCAATGACGATTAGTAAAGTGCAAGGCCAGTCATTAGAAGTTTGTGGAATAAATCGTGAATAGCCGTGCTTTTTCGAGAGTTGGTAAACCATCTGCACTGTTCTTTTTCTCTCCGGATGGAAACATAAAAAATATCGTTCATCAACAGGCGTTACAATGAACGGAACAGAAAGGCTTTCTGAAAGTCGTTTTTCCATTCCACTTATTGTATTTGACTAAAAGATTTTGATGACAGTATGACAGTGCTATAATTACTTTGTTCTCGATTCCAACCCCCTTTCCCCTAAAAAACACAACCTTGTTGTTCTTTTTGAGTGTTTTTGAATTGAAAACAAAGTAGTTGTAGCATTATCATATTTTAATTATGTTGTTATGGTCTTCAGTCCGGAGACTGGTTTGATGCAGCTCTCCACCCTACTCTATCCTGAGCAAGCCTTTTCATCTCCTCATAAGAACGACAACCCACATCTATTTGAATCTGCTTACTATACGCGTCTCTTGGCCTCCCTCTGCGATTTTTACCCCACACACTTCCCTCCAATGCTAAATTTACGATTCCTCGATGTCTAAGAATGTGTCCTACCAAGCGATCCCTTCTTTTAGTCAGGGTATGCCAAAAACTCCTTTTCTCGCCAATTCTGTTCAGTACCTCTTCATTAGTTATGTGATCTACCCACCTAATCTTCAGCATTCTTCTGTAGCACCACATTTCAAAAGCCTCTATTCTCTTCCTGTCTGCACTGCTTATCGTCCATGTTTCACTCCCGTACAAGGCAACACTCCACACAAATGCCTTCAGAAAAGACTTCCTTACACTTAAATTAATATTCGATGTTAGCAAATTTCTCTTTTTCAAAAATGCTTTTCTTCCCATTGCCATTCTGCATTTTATATCCTCTGTACTGCGACCATCGCATGTTATTTTACTACCTAAGTAACAAAACTCATCTACCACCTTCATTGTTTCGTTACCTAATCTAATTCCTTCACCATCGTCTGATTTTCTAAGACCGCATTCCATTATTTTTGTTTTGCTCTTGTTAATGTTCATTTTGTACGCTCTCTTCAACACACTGTCCATTCCATTCAACTGCTCTTCCAGGTCGTTCGCTGTCTCTGACAGAATTACAATGTCATCAGCAAAACGCAATGTTTTTATTTCTTCCCCCTGAACTTTAATCCCTATTCCAAAATTTTCCTTGCTTTCCTTGATCGCCTGCTCAATGTACAAATTGAATAACATCGGAGAAAGGCTACAACCCTGTCTTACTCCCTTCCCAACTGATGCTTCCCTTTCATGCCCTTCGAGACTAATAACTGCGGTCTGGCTTTTGTACAAGTTGTAGATAACTCTCCTTTCCCTGTATTTTACCCCTGCTGACTTCAGAATTTGAAAGAGTGTAGTCCAGTCAACATTGTCAAACGCTTTCTCCAAATCTACAAAGGCTAAAAATGTAGATTTGCCTTTCCTTAATCTATCTTCTAAGATAAGCCGTAAAGTGAGTATTGCCTCCCGTGTTCCTACGTTCCTCCTGAATCCAAACTGATCTTCCCCTAGGTCAGCTTCTACCAGCTTTTCCATTCTCCTGTAGATAATTCGTGTTAAAATTTTGCAACCATGACTTATCAAACTGATGGTTCTGTAATTTTCACACCTGTCTGCACCTGATTTCTTTGGAATGGGGATTATTACATTTTTCTTAAAGTCTGGGGGAATTTCGCCTGTCTCGTACATCCTACACACCAGTTCAAATAGTTTTGTCATGGCTGGCTCTCCCAGAGACTTTAGTAGCTCTGAGGGTATGTCATCTACTCCTGGGGCCTTGTTCCGACCTAGGTCTTTCAGGGCTCTGTCAAATTCATCTCTCAGTATAATATCTCCTATTTCATCTTGATCTACTTCCTCTTCCCTTCCTACAACATCGTCTCTCAGTTCATTTCCTTTGTAGAGCTGCTCTATGTACTCTTTCCATCTTTCAGCCTTCCCTTCTTTGCTGAGAACTGGTTTCCCATCTGAGTTCTTGATATTTGTAGAATTGCTTTTCTTGTCCCCAAATGTCTCTCTGATTTTCCTGTAGGCGGTATCTACTTTTCCCCTTCTTATACATTCTTCTACAGATTTGCATTTGGCTTCTAGCCACTCCTGCTTAGCCATTTTGCACTTCCTATCAATCTCATTTCTTAGTCGTCTGTACTCCATTTTGCCTGTTTCATTTACTGCATTTTTATATTTTCTCCTTTCATCAATTAAATTTAGTATTTCCTGTGTTATCCAAGGATTTTTTGCAGGTCTTGCCTTTCTACCTATTTTGTCCTCTGCTGCCTTCACTATTTCATCTCTCAATGCTACCCATTCCTCTTCTACTGTTTTATTTCCCCCTGATTCTGTCAATTGTTGCCTAAATCTCCCTCTGAAATTCTCCAGAACTTCACTTTCCTTCAATTTATCTAGGTCCCATCTCCTTATTTTAATTATAGAAATATATATAATCGTCTTTTAAAAACTATTTCTATTCTGCTCGCTGCGAGAGAAACATGCTCCGCTGCGCTGAACAAATGTGTGGCTTTGTTTTCCTTTTCTCAGTCATTTTTAACAAAAAACAGGAAAGATGTTTTATGCGTAAATTTATAATCTATCTGTTCGTTACAATAAAACCATTAAAATTATGGTCATTAAATCTAATAAACTCACAGACAGAGGAGCACAAAAGGTTTCTCTAATAACCCGTTTCCAATTGATTTCTCTGTCCATTTTGACATCTATTTCCCGTCAGGGTCCGAATAACAATAAATAAGATCAGAGAGAGGGATAGGAGGAGATAGAGAAAGAGAGAATGAAATGGATTTAAAAAGGGCGAATGATATAGATGCAGAGAGGGGGGGGGGGAGTGTGATATGGTGTGGTGTAAGACGGAGTGGTATGACGATAGGAAATCAAAACAAATGTTTGTAAAGCTTATGGGACTTAACTACGGGGTCATGTGTCCCTAAACTTACAAACTACTTATGAACTACTTACGAACTAGGACGGCACAAATATCCATGCCCGAGGGGGGATTCGTACCCCCGACCGTAGTGGCCGTGCAGACCGTGACTGAAGCGCCTCAGTCTTCTCGGCCACCGCGGCCGGCTATGACGATAGGAGGAGGTGATGGACAAAGGAAGAGCGAGGAGGCGATGGGGAAATAGACGAGAGAGAAACGGACAGACATAGGGAGAAGAAGAGAGGATATTAGCGTCTGTATCCCATACACATTAGCTACTGTGAAGTAAATGTTTTTGATATGTCGCTTTTTGCAGCTCTTAAATGTTGTAGAAAAGACATTTTTACATATTGCACTAAAGCTGCTTTTATTTGAAATGCTGACTAGTTTCGGGCTTTGCGCATTTTCTTAAGCAACATTCATATATATTTTTATTTGGATATTTCTTAGTTCACGCTGTTTATTGTAATTACAGCAAACAGCGTGATCTAAGCAATATCGAAATAAAAATATATATGAATGTGGCTTAAGAAAACTGGCAAAGCCTGACACCACTCAGCATTTCAAATAAAAGCAGCTTTGGTGCAATATATAAAAATGTCTTTTCTACTGCTACGAAGAGTTGCCGGGTTTGCTAGTTTTGAATAAAACAATTCTGGGTATTAGACCACGTTAAAAATGATGCGGCCTAATTCCCAGAATTGTTTCATTCAAAATCCTAAATACTTCTCCGCCCTCCGAAAGCAGCTTTCCCATGTAATGATCCTATTTTCGGTGTAAGCACATTCATGTAAGGACACCTACCTTTGATTCCCTCTATTTACTATACTCGTGACCATTGTAAATCAGCAAAAGGCCTGCTATTGGGCGTTCTAATAACTTCCCTACTGATAGTTACACTAGGAACTGCAGATTAGTGTTGCCAGCCTCTGAAGAGCAAAAGTCTCATCCAGGAATTCAAAATTCCCTTTTCAGCGTAAAGTGTCCCATGGCAAACAAAAACATGAGAGCAAATTATGGGACTTAACTACGGGGTCATCAGTCCCTAAGCTTACAAACTACTTATGAATTAGCTAAGACTAAGTACGGCACGAATATCCATGCCCAAGGGAGGATTCGAACCCCCGACCGTAGTGGCCGTGCAGACCGTGACTGGAGCGCCTCAGTCCCCTCGGCCACCGCGGCCAACACCTGTTTATCTCAGTTGGATGTATTTTATTTGCGCCATTTGCGAGGTATTGAAAGAAGCCGCAAATCTCCAACAGTTCTTCACCGAATGACACAACTTGCTACTGGAACAGAACAACAATGAGCTACGTTACAACGTCATTGACAACTGTCCAAGCCACTGACAGTTGCGTGACAAAAAAAAAAAAAAAAAAAAAAAAAAAAAAAAAAAAAAAAAAAAAAAAAGACAGAAGTCGTTTGCGTAACGTCTATTGTTGCTCTTTGCTCGCGCTTCGCAGTTGGAAGCAAAGGGGTGGGGCGGGGGACGGCACACTGTTACTTTGAGTCATTGGTATTGGCAGCTCAGTAGCGTCGTTTCGTTGCTTAGCGACTGCAGGTAGCCAGCCAATGAGGGACGGAGGTTGTAGATTGCGGATCTAATTGATCCCCAACCACTCGGCACACTGAAACGTCTCTCACAAAGTAATTATAGACTGGGTATAACTGACATTCAGTGCTGCATTGTACCGGGGATTCGACAATGTTTCACACGTGTCTCTCTTTCATAAATAATGGTGCATTCGTGAATAACTGTACAGTGGGACTGCGGACAGCTGTGTCGTTTGTTTCACCTTATTATCGTGGCTTGTGCCAATCACACCGACTTGTTGCGTAAGCAAACCACAACAGACGAGAAAAAAAGAGGCACCGAAGAAATGTCCCATATTCCTCTCACTTTTTGCAAAAAAATCCCTTTGTCCCTTTCTGGAAAACAATTGTCAAACTGTACCACGATAAGGGACAAATCCCAGAGCTGGCAACACTGCTGCAGATGTCTGGACACCATCACAGACAAATATATCCAGACGGGAAACCTCCATAATGGCCTGGTCCCACGCTCAGGGGTGCGGGGCGGGGGATGCTGAAGCAGTTCCGTAAGATGTCCCATGATGGCGCTGTGATCAGAAGCAGCCCTTCAAACTGGCCAGAGCAGCAAACGTGAACCGGAGGAAATTCACCTCTCGAAACCACGCCCATTTACCCCCACCATAGCTAGGAGAATCTCCCACCAACTCAACTCCCTCCCCACAACGGCAACCCCCACAACGGCAACCCCGCGAAAAGCACACGCTTTTGTGTTGGATGTTTAAAAAGTGTTTAATGGCTACTACAAATATTGCAATTGCAGCCGTTTTGTACAAAACTTTTGCATCGATTGTTCTTATGCGTCGTAGCAGTGATACAAAATGAATGCTTTTAGATGTGAAAATTGGTCGCAATTCTCTGAAACGTACTCATCGAACATGAGCGAAAAGAAAACAAAGCATCAACATGCTTGTAGTGCAATTTATGTTACAAGGATTTTGCTTCCACACATCATTTGAACATGTAGAGGAATTAATCCTTATATAAGACACCTTTTTGTGTTTTTATTACCTAACATGTTTCGCTACTTACTGTGCCTAAATTTCAGAAAGTGTATTAGATTTTTCGATAGTACATATCGACATTTGGCTAAATTGTTTACATTCAAGAAGTAGGCTAAATATTTTAGGCATAGGCTACATGTATTTACGGAGATAGATAATGTTCCTTTAATTAATCAGTGACATATTTTACAATTGTCGTCTGCAACGCCAAAACGATTTTAATCCCAAAACGAATAAATTTATTGTTTTATTAAGATGAAATATATGTGGCTATATAGCGTGTTATTTACATTTTCGCTTGGTGGCGTCCTCACTTTATCGTGTTTTCTAATGTTATTTTTTTGTTAGCAACTCTCAATGTTTGTCGCAATTTATCGTGTTGTGGTGGCTGTAACGTATTCCTATGTTTACGTAGCGTGTCTGTGGTGTGGCGCGGTATTTGGAATGGTTTTCACACTTGTGATGTGTGGTTTTTTTTTTTTTTTTTTTTTTTTTTTTTTTTTTTTTTTTTTTTTGACATCTAATCTAGAGAGCGATTGAATTAATGTGTGTGTGTGTGGGGGGGTGGGAATTATTTATATATTTTCAGTCCTTATCTCTCTGGAATGTTATTTGTGTGTGGTTTTTATTGGATGTCATTTATTGCATACTGTCTGTTGGTTTGTTGTGATTTGTATTTCAACTTTATGTTCTGTCTACTATTTTTGTATCATTCCCCCATTTTCGTATGTGGCTTGTTTTATTGTGTTTATGTGTAGGTACATTTGGTCATTTGTGTTCTGTTACTCGGTGTAGTAAAAATCTCAAACTTGCCTTCTACTGGGTAACGGGCTGATTGGATTGGTTATGAATCGCAGTGCAGGTCATTGTAAGCTTTCTGTAAATTGTGAATTCATATTTGTTGTTTCTATTATGTACAGTGAGGTCTAAAATTTAATTTTCTAACTGTGTTTCAGTAGAGAACTCAGTGTCATTATGAAAATCTTTTGTGTGGGAGTGTTGCTGATCTATTAGGCATATAACATGTAGATGATATATGTACCAATATTTTATCATGTACTGTTTTGGTTTGAGAGTTTTGTTAAAGATTGGTTTTCTATGTGATTCATGAATATGTCAGCTAGGAAGCCACTGATTGGGGATCCCTTTCTTGTTGAGAGTGAAATTTGTTATTGAATGTGAAGTAGGCCTAAGTTTGTTTGGTGGTGAGTTTGAATAGGGTAGATATTTCTTCTGTGATTGTTGTGGGTATCTTACCTTGTAGTTGGAGGTTCCTTTCTATGACATTGATGGTTTCTACTCTTCTTTGTATACATGGAAATTATGTCAAATGATATTAATGTTGCCGTGTTTGGTATACTTTCATTTACTATTTTTTCTGTTAGTTTTCTTGAGTTCTCTAGGCTTCTATTTTCTGTGTATTTGTAGGTATTGTGGCATAACTGAAGACAGGGCTACTATCTGTCATTCTTGATCCATGACAACATCGTTGGATAACCCATACACGGGATAATACCTTAATACTTATGTATTGTAGATAATAAATAATTTGTGGTTTTGCTCGTATATTCCATATTACAACTACAGAATGTATTATCAATCACAATTCGCACCATCGCCGCTCACTTGCGACGAAAAAGCCTCACTATCAGAGTGAAGCTACAGGCTACTTTTTAAATATACAAAATCATGCTTGTAAACAAACTATCATCTTTCACTGTCAGCACTTAATTACTCATGCTACCTACAAGCACACACACACCGATCCTACAGGTCAAAGCATACAGGCAGTATCTCTGTCTTCAGATGAACAGATGTTGTGTGTATGTGGGTAGGCTATGCTGGGATGTCAGGTTTGTGCAGTCTGGATGTGATATAATGGTTTCAGAATTGGGGCCTCAGGATTTTTCCATACCATTCTTTTTATCTGCATGTCTGTGAAAATTGTTTCCGTCTCAGTGTTTCTTCTGTTTTATGGAAGTTTAGTCCTCTTATTATGAGTTTTATTTCTTCATTAACTAATTCTCCTGTTAATTTTGGATTGAATTAAGGTGTAATAAGTCTTTCAAGCTGTTTTGTGATGTGTTGAACTTCTGTTATAATGTTTTACCTTATACCTGTGTTACGTTTCAGACCTTTCTCAACTATGTTGTATTTTTGTTCAGTTAAAAAGCAGATATACTGAACATCTTAGACCACTGAAAAGTAGTAGCTCTCATTCCACATTTGCTGAACGCAGAATCATGCCCCAACAAAAATAAAAACTGACCTATGAATTCTCAAAACCAGGAAATGGCTTATTCCAAAAACTAAACAATAGAAGCAATGGCCCTCAGTAAGAAAGTACAGTGTGTTAACTATTAGATGCAGAGCTCTCCCTAGTTTCGAATCAGAACGAGTCAGTAGACAGGAGGCTTCGACAGGCAGTCTTTTGTTTGCATACCTATTTCATATTGATTCCCCTTCCTTGTGATAAGTGTAGATAATTCTTGAAGTTAGGATCTTTGTCAACCATGATTATGTGTAAGCTGCTTTGTTTCATTTAGGTTCAGCATTTAAAGTGATGTGCCCCACTTATGCATCATGGGAGCAAGCTACGTAGTTTGTGGTGCCAGCACTGCAAGACGTAGGCACTGCTTTTCTCTCCCTTCCCCCCTCCACCCCACTCCCACAGCTGCCCTTGTTTGAGGTGTGGCTTATTACCTTCGCTGCCCCCCATCCTTACAGAACTCTGCCATCTAACATTTAATATACTGTACATCACTGTGCAACAATTCTCTCTTTGACACCATAAAACAACTACATAAATATTTCCCACCCTTGCACTGCCTTTTATTACAAGTTGCTAGCAAAACAAGTTACAAAAATTAAAAGATTACATCAGAAAATGAGATAAAACGACACAAACAAGAGTGAACACCACCACAGCACAAAGGTTAAAGTGCAGTTTATGAGTCTACAACTGATGCCTGACGTGTAGACATTGGAAACAGCTCGAGGAATAATGGGAGTCGCATTCGAGCGGCCAAAAGAAACAGTTATTCGTTTTGGAAATAAAAACTTTTTCTTGTTGCTGATGACAATTGTAAAACATGTTATTGCTTAATTAAAGCAACATGTAAACCCTGCAAATAACTTCATTGAGATATGTAAATAAATGTAGGCCTAAATAATTTAACTTAATTCTCATGCCGAAACCTGTTTGGGTGATAAAAAAGCTAAAAAGGCTGTCTTGCATAAGGTGGAATTCCTCTCCAGTTTATCAAAGCAAGCACAGAAATAAGATCTGCAGCATCTAAAAGATGATCATAATTTGAAACACCAAGAAAATGTTTAATAATAATCATCATATCTAAGGGGATTCCCACAAAAAGTGGGAGGTTTGGGTGGGCACAAACTAAATTGAAACACACAAAAAAATGCCAAAAATATTGAAATTCATTAATGGCCTTACGAAAATGAAGAAAACAAGAATCAAAAGAAACATCTTGGAATAAGTAACTAGAATTAGTATCAATTCCAACACTACATGCATAAAATTATTATTAACCCGTGAGAACTCGCGCCTTTAAAGTTACATGATCGATCGCATGTATAGCATTTTTCTGACAGTCAAAGATTAGTTTGTAATGTACTTAATATGTCTAAATAAGTATTTCTACTTGTATTTATAAGAAAACAGACATATGTGGCTATTTAAAATTGGTAAAATGCTGATTGCTTTAAAATTACTGTGAGCAAAATGCTCATGCACGAGTCCTCGCGGGTTAAGAATTGGTATAAGTGAATAGAGTTGACATATATAGGTCAATTCTAGTTACCAATACCATCCATTCATGAAAAAAAAGAAAAAAAAAAAAGAAACAGGTCAATCCCATTACCCAGAACCAAATATTCCTTTGCAAACTACAAAGAGCTCTTATTGATAGCAAGAAATGAGGTGTGTATGTCGATTCTACAGCAGTGGCGGCGTAGTGTTTTGATAATGGCAATGACTGTTAAATGCTCTTTGAAAACCCTGCCACCTAAAATGAGAGGAATAATCTTGTGTTAACCACAAAAGAAATGTTTAATGTAGTTTCTGCTCTGTGGAAGACAGGTTATGGTATGTACCCTTACCCTGTCAGTACCTATATTATGTATCCTGTTTAAAACATTAGCACCCCCCATTTTCAAAAATGTCAAGATTTTCAAGAAAGTGATTAGGCAAAAAATAAAATTACAGCTTAAGTTAATTTACAAATGGAAACACATTGTGTGATATAACTACTGATATACAATAATATCTGCAGCTTGTAATAACTACGAATGTAATCAGTAATGTGTACAATGACATAACACATTACATACTTGGTAAAAGCCAACATGTGGAATCAGACACTGCAGTTGACCTTTTAAAAACCATACTGTTCTCATTAAATTTTTTGAGGTTATGTATCTCGAGATTTGCAAAATGTCTTCCACCAATTTTCTCCTCTGAATGTAAACATACTTTGTCACCACCCATCTTCATGGAGGAGATACGATCATCATAATAAAATAAGATTGAAAATGGAAAGATTTAGATATTCCTTTTCCACTATGCACTTTCACAGAACGGAACATTAGATATATACCATGAAAACAGTTCAATGAACCCTCTCCCAGGCACTTAAATGTGATTTGATAATAATTTTTTTTTTTTTTTCGATGAGCTATTAGAGAATGGAACTGTAGAGAAACATAAAAGCGATTTGATGAACCCTCTGCCATGTACTTCAATGTGGCTTGCAGAGTATTTATGTAGATATGTGTAACTTCAAGGCCGGCCGCGGTGGCCGAGGTGACTGACGCGCTCCAGTCACGGTCAGCACGGCCACTACGGTCGGGGGTTCGAATCCCCCTCGGGCATGGATATTTGTGCCGTCCTAGTTCGTAAGTAGTTCATAAGTAGTTTGCAAGTTTAGGGACTGCTGACCACGTAGTTAAGTCCCATAAGCTTAACAAACATTTGAACATTTTTGTAACTTCAGGACTTTGCTATAAGCTTAGGAAATATTAACACCAGTAACACTAAAGACCTACTTGGTTAGCCATGCAGTTTAAGGCAGCACTTACAGGGTGGCATGCGGGCCCTCGTTTGAATCCACCCACTGGATTAGTGATGTGGGTCTGAGTGCCAGGTGCCTGGATGTGTTTTTTTAAACAGTTTGCCACAGGTGAATATTAGGCTGGTACCAAAGTTCAACCTCCTTTACATGACTTACAAATATTTAGAAAACCTAATTATTCTGAAAGGAAAGACGCCAAGATCACAGTACGTTTAATTGATTGACAACCGGTTTTGATGTGCTTTGCCATCATCATCTGGTGGTATATATTTTACAATATGGTCATATGTTAAAAAAATGAAGTGCAACATTGTAATTAGTCAAAATATGTTTTTATATTTATACAAAAACAGAAAGAGCAACTTCCCATTTAATCAAAATTTAATAGTCTGGCTAAGTGCAATGTTGCACTTTCTTTCTTTAAACATGTCCACATTGTAAAAAATATATGATCAGTTAATGATGGCATAGTATATCAAAACCGATCATCAATAAATTAATTGTATTGTGGTCTTGGCATTCTTCCTTTTGGAGATAATTAATCATTGCAGATCACTTCCATTCTGCAAAGTGAGGTAATTTCAGTTTAGAAAATTCCTAAGGCGGTAATTAAGTGATGATAGGTAGGCCATCCAACCAGATGTTAAATTTAATCGCCAAATACGTACGGTAGTAAATATTATTTAAAAAAGACAGTGTGGCTATCCAGTACTTAGCTCAGTATCGTCAAGTCATACAAAGAAAACAAAAATAAATTTCCATACAAGGTTTTGGAATTTTTTTTCTTCATTGGGTAGGACAGAGAAGAAATGGGATAGAAGGGAAGGGTAACTACTCACAACCTAGGCCAGGCACGACCAACATTTCCGCCTAGCGTGCGGAGTGCACTGTGTTTCCCAGCTCCAGTCACGACCATGTGTCACTAGTGTCCCACACGCCGCTGCGCACAGAGCGCGGTGCCGCGGGCACGGTGAGGGCACCCGCAGGGCGGTGTTTGGCCACCCCTGACCGTGGTCATGAGTAAGAATGGAGGGGAAGGGTGATATGTGGCAGTCAGACATTTGATTATTGCTGCTACTGAGCTAAGTACTGGGCAGCCACTGTCTCTCTTTGGAATAATATTGTTGCATCTCATTGTCGAGTATCTGTCAGACTGTCAGATACGTACTAACAATGCCAAACCTGCATCAATATGGGACAACGACAAATGGGAAAGAAGTAGCTAGGCCAATAACAGTAAGAAGTTACTTCCATAACATTTAACACATTGATTGCCATGAAACCACAGCAGAGCTATGGGGAACTGTGCCTCATTTTATAGTATTCCTTATAAATTTATTTAATGTTTGAAATGCTGTATATAAATGGGACACATTTCTCTTGTACCAGTACTCAATAGACAGACAGGGTCAATTGAAGACCAAGATACCACCTGTTGGCATTGTGTGATGACGTCACATCTGAATCTCACAAGATACTCTACGTAGCTATACCAACCAGCAAAACAAACACTATCAACGAATATAAACATATGGGATAATATTGTAATACTCATGTATTGTAGATACTAAATGATCTGTGATCATCCTCATAAATTACAGAATACCACAAAAGGATATGCATTCGTTCACAGGTCTCAGTCCAAAAATTTGAGCCTTTGGCGCTCACTTGCAAAGAAAAGAATAATCTCTTGTCCTTGATCTATACCTAACCATCAGAAAGAAGCTACATATCACTTTTTAAACACAAAATAGTAATCTTTAATCTATGTTATGCTTGCAAACAAACTATCATGTTTAACTCAGATATGACGTCATTGGTTAAAGCCGATGGATAGTATTGTGCTCCTTAGTTGACCCAACACCATATTTTAGTCTCAGTCAAGTTTACAGAATTTATTTGCAAATACAAATTACTATTAGATCACGATTTGCGCAAGTACATCAAGAACCAGTCACTGCAAGGGTGTAACAGTTTGCTGTTGGTAATGTAAATAGACTGCATTTATTCAGTGATAACTTCCATACCTATGACACCATTGGCCAAAGCTGACAGGTGATATCCCTATCTTCAATTATGCTGAAAGAGACAATTTCTACATTCTGTAACAGTCACATTATTTTTGCAATAGAAACTGAACAGAGCTTTTTGGCTGTGTGTTGTTTACATAAGGCCTAAGGTCCATCTATCGCAACAAAGTTAGTTGCTTTGGTTTATAACGTTCTTGTGAATTCTTCACTTTCAAATGTAAAAATGTTATTCTTTAGAATGGGAACTATTCAGAAATGTTTTTAAATTACAAGTTGTAGACCACTGGAGCATACATGTACAATTCAGTACTACTTTCAATTTGCAAAATAAAGATAAATCTAGTCATAATTATGAAACTTAACACATAACGTTTATGCAGGAGTAAGTGCAGAAGAATTTCTGGAAATAATCTGGCTATTTGCAGCTTTTACTACAAAATTACAAGACATTAAACAGATGTTTGAATTGGCGTCAGTTGTGCCATTGTCTTCCACAGTAAAAGTTGGTGAAGACAACACGGAATTCTCGAAATATTAATATAACACAGCAGCCTTATGTTCGAAAGGAACACAATTTTAGATTGTTCTTCCAAAGACAGGCAAATTACCGTGCTCATTTTAGACATTTCAAACTTATTTTTTATGTTATTTACTGATTAGTTTCGATGAAGGTATAAAAATACCATAGCATAAAGAACATCCATTACCGCTATAATCTGTAACATTTATTACCGGCACTACCAACATTGTCACGGTAAGGAAATACAAAATCGTTAGGATGACAGAATATTACTTGTCATACAAAAAACACGACTAAAAGAATAGCAAGTAGCAACAGGTGTTTTTCTAGCGAATTTACAACAGGAAACAAGCTACCAACTAACCACACAGCAACTTTTTACACGGTTAAATTTACAAGTTGCAAATTATATTCAATTTCGACGGGCTACAATAATAATAATAATATAGGAATAAATAAAACCACTTTTACTTGTTTTTATTTATATGTAATATCGGATGAGCATTCGATTAATCGATCCATGCTTGAATCGATCACATCCAAGATAATCGATTTTTATCGATAATTAGGGTGATGCACTGATTGCTCAGTCTTCATACGATTCGTTGATGATATCGTTAATAAATCCATTATAATAAGTGAATTATTTGATGAAAATTTACCCTTACTGACTTTTTCTGTTACTAGTTATGCTCTCAAAGTACTATACATTTTTTATTTCTTTAGTAATATACACTCCTCTTATATTAGTTTCCACAAAATGTAGATTTGTTACTTATTACTGAATATCATCATGGATCAAACATTTTGTGATGTCATATTTTTGAGTTTGACTGACTCAGTGATGCTAAGACCTTTGGTGTATTCATGGAGGTAGCCAATCCTTGGAGGTAGCGTCCTTAAGCGACATATCTGTGAGTCTCTCATGCTATGATCTTTGATGTAACTTCAAGTGGGCGGGGCTTATACCATGGACAAGCATGGTGGGGGGTGAATGGGCGGGGCTATTGCAGGGTGAATTTCCTCCGGCTAACGGCACGTGGCCAGAGCAGGCGGCAGGTAGCGGCTGTCCCCACCACCACCTCCCCTCAAACGCCAGCAAGCCGGACAAAGCCGTCGCCTTGTGGCAGGCGACCGCGAGCTCTCCCCTCAGCCTCCCCTCCACGCTACCCTCTGACGTGCGAGAGGCACCCTCAAAGAGCCTCCAGTGTGGTCTACCGGGTACTAAGCCAGGGAACTGCCTGACACCTGCTAGCACCTTACGGAACTACGAGGGGAGCGTAGGACAGTGGTTTAGGCAGTGAGCTCAAAGATAATCTGGAGTCAGTACTGTGTATTACGAAAGCGTGACGCTCGACGCCATATTGGTGAACGTATATCTGTCTCTATCTAGTTGTTAGTAGCATTTACGTACGCCGAATTTAACGTTCTGAAATCTGTAATCTTTTGTTCCAGTTGCTTTCCGAACAAAGTCACTCAAATACAACGGCAGCTACCTATGAATATTTTAATACTATTCACGAAATAGTTGAGACATCGAATAAACCGTATACTCATGAAACGAAACTGCAGAAAACGGCATGGGTTTTTTAAAACGTATAGGTCAGTTTTATTATTATTCAGAAGTAGTGTTTCTACCATATTGCGTTAAATGGATAAATTGTTTTACTGTAGAAAGATAAATGAAGGTGTAAAAACGATCAGTTCGATATGTCTGATATAAGCGTTATTTTTCATGCAGTAATTTCCATTCTGTGGGTTCAAACGGAAAGCATTATAAACAGGAGGCAAATAGAGAAATGAACACGAAAAGTAGCGTCTACAACAATGTAATTTATTCATTAAATTCAGTGTGATAGGAACTGACTAAAATATAGTTAATCTATGGATTTGAACTCCACTTCCTTTGAGTTCTCTTCCAGCATAAACGACTCTAACTTTAGTATAATGTATTTATTAAAGTAATTAATCATTCATATCTTCTTTTCAAAGGAGGCAGAATACAAAAGAATAACACGAGCTATACGTACGCAGTTGCCAACCTAACAAAAATAGAGTGTCACGAATTTCACAGATTCAAAGCACTGTAGTTGTGTATCCAGTGTTAATCATTGAGATCACTGGGTTTAGTGGGCGCTGCTTCTCTGTATATGTTACTCTGTGACACCGTCCACAGATTTATGGGGCCGGATGGTAGGGGGAGGGGGGAAGAGGAGGGGGAGACAAGGGCACCCGGCCCTTCGGAGCAGGTAAAAGTGTGGCAAATGTTCGGCGTGGCAAGTGTCCGTACAGCTTTTGAGCAGGTGCTGGTGTGTGTGTGTGCTGTGCGGCAGACGACGGTGGTGCTACCACTGGTGGGGTGGCTGTCGGCGCCTCTGATGTACCATCACGGCAGCCCTTTAAACTGACCAGTGCAGGCGGCAGGTAGCGGCTGTCCGCACCACCACCTCCCCTCAAACGCCAGCAAGCCAGACACAGCCGTGGCCTTGTGGCAGGCAGCGAGACCTCTCCCCTCAGCCTCCCCTCCAAGCTACCCTCTGACGCGCGAGATGCACCCTCAGAAGCGCCTATAGTGTGGTCTACCGGGTACTAAGCCAGGGAACTGCCTGATACCTGCTAGCATCTTACGGAACTACGAGGGGAGCGTAGGACAGTGGTTTAGGGGGGACTGCTTCTCTGTATATGTTACTCTGTGACACCGTCCACAGATTTATCGGGCCGGATCGTAGGGGGAGGGGGGAAGAGGAGGAGGAGACAAGGGCACCCGACCCTTCGGAGCAGGTAAAAGTGTGGCAAATGTCTGGCGTGGCAAGTGTCGGTACAGCTTTTGAGCAGGTGCTGGTGTTTGTGTGTTGTGCGGCAGGCGACGGTGGTGCTGCCGCTGGTGGGGTGGCTGTCGGCGCCTCTGATGTCTCGGCTGGCGGCCGGCGCTGGCGGGTCGCGGGCCCCCAGACAGCTGCCCGTGCCCGCCTGGCTGCCCGTGGACATCCACGCCACGCCTACCTACGAGCTGCTGTACGCCCTCCAGGCCTTCGGCTGCACAGCCGCCGGTGCCTTCTCCATCTGCGTCGACGCCTTCTTCATCCGCCTCATGCTGCTCATTTCCGCTGAAATAGAAGTTCTCTGCGAAAATATTTCAGCCATTGGGGTACCGCATCCGGCACAGGGAAGTGGAGGGTGTATTTGCAGATGCCAACCAAACGCGGCTGATTTGGCGTGTACTTGCAAAGGTTGCGTCAAAGCGTTCACATCGTCGCCAGAGGAAGCCTCGGATGAAATGTATCAGCTGCTGGTCAAAGCAGTTCGTCATCATCAGACAATCATTAGGTAAGTAGAGAGACATACTTATTTCATAATTTTGAATATCTACCCTGAAGTATTGAAATGTGACATATACACAGAGAAAAGAATGCAGTTTTGATGGTAACCCGGTTCGGCTGACTTTTTGAAAAATTTTGAAAAATCTTCGATATTACGCATATGAAACTTCGATATATTACAACTGAAAAATTAAGAAAAATAGCTAGTAAATTCAATTCTAAGGAAGAAAAAGGCTGAAACTGCAAAATAAATGAAGTAACGGATGAAACGCCGGATGTAACAATCGCCGGCCGCGGTGGCCGAGCTGACTGCGGCGCGTCGGTCATGGTCTGCACAGCCACTATGGACGGGGGTTCGAATCCCCCCTCGGGCATGGATATTTGTGCCGTCTTTAGTAGTAGCTAGTTCATAAGTAGTTTGTAAGTTTAGGGACTAATGACCCCGTAGTTCAGTCCCATAAGCTCTACAAACATTTGAACATTTTCATGTAACAATCAAGGTTAAGATAATAGTATCAGAATATCACTGTAAAAACTAGCAAGAAGTTGTCTGTCTGTTCAAATGTCTGTAAATCTATCGGACCAAAATGCGTGGTCATCAGTCCGTAGCTTACAAACTACTTAAACCTAGGTAAACTAACCTAAGGACAACACACACACCCATGCCCCAGGAAGGACTTGAACCTCCACGGCGAGCAACCGCGCGCTCCGCAGCGAGACGCTTTAGACCCGTCGGCTACTCCACCGCGGCGTATGAGATCATGCACATGTGTACTAACGAATACGTTAGAATACAAGATAAATAATCAAATTTAATGGCTGTAATTGAACTGAGAAATTATAGCTGTTAGCAAATTAAATATGAAAGAATGCACAGAAAAAGTCATGTGGAAGGCGAAACCAAGATTGTGTTTTATCGGCAGAAAATGAGAATACGACACAGAATAAAGAGAATCCAAAGGCAACGTTTGTCGATCCACCTTTGGAGTGTTGCTGAGTGCTGTCAGACCCTTATTAGGTGGACATCGGAAAAGTACTAAGAAGCGCAGAACATCGGCAGAAAGTGCCAAAGAAATAAACAGGAGTTAAGGTGAATGTCATACAAGCACATTTTTCGTTGTGGGGAGATCTACTTATGAAATTTTGATCAGGAAGTCTCTTCTCCAAACGCGGGAATATATTGTTAACCCTTATCTATTAAGAAAAGAGAGAGTCGACCTGCAACCGAGAGATCTGTATGTCCTTTATTGCCGCGTGCTATTAGCGTGTTAAAGTGGCAACTATTTATTCACAAGCTTTTCATGTTTGCACCTGTGACTTTCCTTCAAAGTAGTCACCAGCTTTGTGTAGAACCCGTTGCCATCGATGTGAAAGACGTAGTACACCTTTAGCAGAGCCAGTTCTTTTGAGGGTGCGAATGGAGCGGTCTACTGCTTGTCGAATCTTTGGAACAGTTCTGAAGCGAATACCACAAAGTGGTTCCTTCATCTTCGGAATCAAATAAGTCGCAAGAACTTAAGCTTTGCGAAAGAAGCGGCAACACTTTCTGTGCAACCCATCCATCATTTTGCACGACAATGCGCGGCCGCATACAGCACAAGCTGGGACGCTGCTCTGTTCGGTCGATGTGATTGGGAAGTATTATACCATCTACGATACACCCCGGATTTAAATTCTTGTGGGTTTGATTTGATTCCGAAGATGAGGGAACCACTTCGTAGCATTCGCTTCAGAACTGTTCCAGAGATTCGACAGGCAGTAGGCACCATCAACAGAACAGGCCCTGCTAACTACGCTTTCCACATCACTGGCAACGGTTTCCAGACAAGCTCTGTTTAAAATACAAAAGTTTTCTAAATGGTACTGATAGTGATATCTGTAGTTTTCTATAAGAAAATACGTGCTATGCAGTGGTGTCAATGCACGTTCGCATGTCCGAGAAATGGGGACGAGCTAAGCTCAACGTGAAACATTGTAGGAGACTAAAACGAATTTCCATCAGTGTAGGACATGAAACGTGGTATAATTTTAACCACCCTTGTCCAGAAATAAAAACATAATAAATTTTCCATCGACAGATTGCAGTGGAGAATCATACGCTTAAATAAGGTACAGGAAAAATTAATCAAAACAGAAATCTATCACCAAAACAGCAACAATCAGTTTATATAAACAGAATTATCAACAGCTCTGCCTTGTATCTTAAAAATATATTAATTTTTATGACGTTGCTTACAATTTTTCTGTTATTTTTCTTCAGGCTTCCTAGTTGCCCGAAACACTGATCATGACAAGTTAAATATCGTAGTGTACTTCCGTGAATATAATTTTATTTCTGACGTCCAGTCTCCCTTACCGTATTTATTTTGTTCCATTCCTTCCTTTCACCTTGCAAGTTATATTAATTCAACGCAAGTGAATGCATGCCTGCAGAAATTTACAGACGATTGAAATGGAATTTATTTTGCTTAAAAATCGCACACAAGAGTGAAATGGCATGGAGGTTATACGTAACAACTAACGTGATCTTTGTAATTTTCCTTGCTGTCTGCATGAGACTTCTGTGAGACGCGGCGACCATTTTGATGCCCTTGGAAATAATTTAACTACCTTGACCACAGCTGTACTTTATTAAAGACTTCGCGTTTCGACATACGTAATTTTCTAAAGCTATAAAAAAGACATTGGTGTCAATATTCCATCCAACACATTGCTAAAATACGAGACATAAGTACTAATAATATTACACTAACCAAAGCTGTGTTAAAAAAGTGCACTTTAAAACAATTTGTGTCGTAGAAATATGTCATACATAAAACAATGTTTGAAATTTATTCAAGAAAATCCCTACAGAAAGGTCAAGTGCATACTGATGTCTGCTTGAACGTCCAGTGCCTGTGTGGAGAATCCGCCAGATGGCAATACTGTACTCCTGCTCCTCTCTCTCTCTCTCTCTCTCTCTCTCACACACACACACACACACACACACACACACACACACACAGTTTATTTTATTTTGCAACCGGCACCATTTTTTATATTTATTGCACACCATGCTTGAATATTCGTCTCTTACACAACAAGGCTGATACGAGTGCAGTTCCTGCACTTGGTGGGACTACAGTGTATAAACACCAGCACCAGCCCTCGGATGCACACAGGTGATGTGTCGGGCACTACAGCAGAGCGGCGAGCGCGGCAGGCCAACACCGTCTAGATGCGAGGCCTCAAAACAAGTCCGTGTCACGTCACAGCCATAGGCTATCATCGCTACCTGAGTGGCTGTCCGGTGAGAGACCCTACTAGAGCGCCAATATACGGAGAGGGTGGCCAACCGGCTGGTGTCCGCCATATTTTTACCAGACTGCGCACAGGACGTGCGTTTGTATGGCACCTGTGTCAGAAGTGCGGCCACTTGACGATTGAAATAGGCCATCATTTCCACCCATGACACCAAAGCACGTCTTCTAGTTTCAAAAATGTTCAAATGTTTGTAGATCTATCGGACCAAACTGCGTGGTCATCAGTCCGTAGCCTACAAACTACATAAACCTAGATAAACTTACCTAAGGACAACACACACACCCATGCCCCAGGGAGGACTCGAACCTCCACGGCGAGCATCCGCGCGCTCCGCAGCGAGACGCTTTAGACCGCTCGGCTACTGCACCGCGGCTCTTCTAGTTTACTAATCAGTACGTGGTTAAGGAAATGCCATTCATCTATGTTCATACAGGCCTAATGAATTTGTAAGCAAATAAACCTCGTGAAACAGTTTTCGATGTTCTGCTAATTTCGAGAGTTGGCAATTAACTAATAACAACGAGAGGTATTTCATGTTTGTATCTTAAAGAAAATAATGCTAGTTCAGAATTTTCTGTCTGCATAACCATAGCTGAAATTAGTACAATATGATCGCTTTCCACCCCGATATTATGCATTTTAAGTGTGCTGTCGATATTATAACATTTTTCCTACACTGCGAAGTACTAAAAACGCCATTCTGTAGATACGTTTGGGACACTGTGTCACAGAAAATCGGGAAAATACCGATACTATCTCCAGTGAAACAGCAGAAAAACACTCATAGGTAACTGAATATCTACCATGAGTCAATACTCCCGCCTCCCATCCCTTTCTCACGTCACATCCCGTAACCAATTATAAGATTGTGAATAGCCGCCGACCGCGGTGGCCGAGGAAACTGAGGCGCTCCAGTCACGGTCTGCACGGCCACTACGGTCGGGGGTTCGAATCACCCCTCGGGCATGGCTATTTGTGCCATCCGTAGTGTTAGGTAGTTCACAAGGAGTTTGTAAGTTTAGGGACTCATGACCCCGTAGTTAAGTCCCACAAGCTCTACAAACATTTGAACAGTTGAAAGACACAGTACAGTCTGATTTTTATCCTTTGCTAAAAAACTGAATTTCATTTGTTACTCGTCATCAGCGCCGGCTTTGGGGTGGGGCGATCCGGGCGGGTGCCCTGAGCGCCAGGCTCAGGGGAGCCAAAGCATGTCTAAAAAAAAATCTACAATATTATTCCGTCTCATTAAACATCTACATCTTCATGGGATACTCTGCAAATGACATTTAAGTGTCTGCCAGAGGGTTCATCGAACCACCTTTATACTATTCATCTACCATTCCATACTCGAATAGCGGGCGGGAAGAAAGAACACCTGAATCTCTCCGTTACAACTCTGTTTTCTCGTATTTAATTCTGACGATCATTTCCACCTACGTAAGTCGGAGTCAACAATATATTTTCGCATTCGGAGGACAATGTTGGCGATTGGAGTTTCGTAAGTAGCCCACGCCGCAGCGATAAGCGTCGTTGTAATGATTCCCATCCCAGATCCTGCATCATTTCCGTAACTCTGTCTCCCCTGTATCGTGACAACACGAAACGAGCTGCCCTTCTTTGGACTCTTTCGATGTCCTCCGTCAAACCCACCTGATAAGGATCCTACACTGGGCAGCAATACTCCAAAAATGGACGGACAAGCGTAGTGTATGCGGTTTCTTTTGTAGTTATGTTGCATCTTTTAACGGTTCTGCCAATAAAACGCAGTCTTTGGTACGCCTTTCACACGACATTATTTACGTGTTCTTTCCAGTCTAACTCTGAAGTAATAGTAATTCCTAGGTATTTTGTGGAGTTAATATCACGACTGCGCACTGAATTCAGAGTACCTGAAGACAAAACGTGCTGAACGCAGTCTACCTACTGCCTGCATCCATCCATGTTTCACGCTCAAGACTACCTACCACAGCGCATGTCTTATTCGTTTCAGGAACAGAAACAAGGAAGCGCCCATGCAGCTGCAATTTCTCTCATTCACCATAATACCGAACTGTCGGTCCAAATGGAAAAAAAATACTGGCTCTACATTATCGTTTCATTAATACGAATAGATTTATACCTAATATTTTGAGTTAATGACTCATCTGTAGCAATTCACACATCATGCAATGCATGTACGGCAATCGTGGAGAATAGTCCCCTAAGGCAATGGAATAATATAGCACTATTCAATGTTTGATACACTGCATATGGCTGCGGCGGAGTGGGCAAGCGCATTGAGGCGCTATGCTACGATGCGCGATGCCGTTCCCCGTCGGGGGTTGGAATCCCCTCTCAGGCATGGATGTTTGAATCGTCTTTAGTATAATGTAGTTCATAGCTGGTTTGTAAGTTTAGGGACTGATGACCCCCGTAGTTAAGTCCCTTAAGCTTAACAAACATTTGAACATTTTTAACACTGCATATGTTTGTAGCGCAACGATTTACACTAGTAATTGTCAGTGAGCGTCAGAGGCAAGGGTCATGTTTCCGTGGCTAAATAATAGTAGCTGAAAGTGTCGTGTCTGTCAACCATGTTTTAATTTTCTGGTAACTGCGAAAATCACTTTCATTTTTTAGTTCATGTTTTTTCTAGTTACTTCTATTGACAGGTGATTTTCAAATCGTGAATAACTGTTTTGAAAATCTAAACACAAGAATACTAACATAGGCACAACAAAACTTTAAAAGACTGCAGTTGCAGAGCATGATAATTAACAGTGAACTAATAAAAAATCAAAATAATCCTCACAGAACTGAACACCGGAAGCGATCGCTATCTTATTTGGGATTTAAAAGCCTGTTTCGACCATATTTTACGCAACTCCTCATACTTTGGAATATGCAAAAACATTTTTTCTACAGTAGTTGTAGATGTATCTGTACAATGCGGTATAACGTAATATTTTTAGATCATTTTTTAAAATGTTAATTACCAAACAATGTATCATTGCTGTCTGCCTACTGAGAGTTACGACAGCGGCAGCAGTATGCTGGAAACTGACGTCACAGGCTACACAGTACTGAAATAGATGCGTCTCAGCGGCATTTCAGATCAATTGGATTTCATTTCCGATTTTTATTTTTGTACAATACTTACATTCAGGAGGAAAACACCATGATACGTGCAGGACGTAATTAGCTATTTAGTACGATCTCTATAAAACAGTTCATACCCTCTGGCAAAGCACTCCAAGGATCGGTGTTTATGTAGTGAAGGGCGCCAAATGAGGACTCGCCCCGGGCACCTGAATGGTTAAGGCCAGTCCTACTCGTCATAGTTACTCTCCTGTATCAAATTAAGGAAAACACTGCGCGATATTCTATCGAGTTTGCAGAGATATGGCGTTGCTTGAATTTTACATGTTGTTTTGCGGCTCGGTAGCACATTGGTAAGGTGCCAGACTACAAATCCAAAGGTCGCGGGTTCGACCCCAGCCAGATCCTAGGATTTTTATCTGTCACTTTCCACTTCTTTCACCTCTGGCAATGTTGCTGATGTGAAAAGAATCGGGTAGCACCGTGGTTCGGAACCCACGTTAAACTGTAGGTCCCCCTTTAACTGGCTGGGAAAGTCAGTTCGAAGGTCGGAGGAAGGCAACGGCATACCACCTCCAAACAGGACCATGCCTAGTAAAGCACTGTGGTGTTCAAACCAATCCTCGGATGGTTGACTGCTTTACCTTTTTTTTTTTTTTTTTTTTTTTTTTTTTGTGTGTGTGTGTATTACATCTGTCGTGAATGAAAAGTAGCTAATATGATCATCTCGTGGTGCATCTTGTGATGGTGCAGATCTTTCTGACGTGCTTGCTATAATAAACTGGAGAGGAAATCCGCCTTATGCAAGACACCTTCTTCGATTTATTTTTATCATCCAAACGAGTTTCGGCACTTATTGACCCACTTTCTGTGGTTTCTTTACCTTTAAATTCTGAAATTGTTTCACATGTAATAGTTTTTTGGATTGTATAGACATTTGGACAAACTGAGTGTTTCGTGAATTAAGTTGAATATATTAGGCCTACGTTTATTTACATACGCGCCTGAAATTATTGGCAAGATTTACATGCTGCTTTTATTAAGCGATGACGAGTTTTACATTACAAAACATAATTACACGTCTCAAACAAAAGAGAACAACACCACAGCTCGAAAGTAAGTATAGTCGTAAATAGTCACATATGGTTCTATTTCATCACAATATCCAGGCGAAACTGAAATAAATCAATTTGGAAAGACAAACTTTTGTTGTTGCAGATGTAAGCTGTAAAACTCATCATTGCTTAATAAAAGCAACATGTAAATCCCGCTAATAACTTGTATGGAAACAAATTTATGTTAATGTATGTGTAATAAAAAAACTGTAACATGTAGAACAATTTCCGAAATTAAAGGCGAAAACCCACAAGTAGTGCCGAAACATGTTTGGATCATAAAAAGAAATAAAAAAAAGGAGTTTTGCATCAACCGGATTGCCTCTCCAGTAGCTAAGATATCGAAATTTTATTTAAAAGGGAGTCCAGGAAGATGTATAATTTCATTCTTGAGATATTTGATCTCTTGAGGTTTACCAGGTTCTGTCCATGATGACTCGGCAAATTTTATGTCATTCGGTATTCAAGAAAACTATTTGGCGAAAAAATTGCATATCTCAGTTCTGTCTTCATTCGATAAGTGACAGAATTATCTTGATGTTTTTAATTTTTTATTATTATTTTTTTTATTTTTTTTATTATTTTTTTAGTTTGTTTTCGTTATTTGGTCACAGTTCTCATTTCATTCTCGAGTTATTGGTATTTAAGTCCGACAGAGAATCGTTGCAGAAATACCCTTGCACTACCTCGCTCAACCATCGGCAAGGGGATTCCCACCTCCACCGACTCTTAACGACCACGATGTCTACTGGACGTTAAATCGTAATATTCCTCCATTCTCACTACTACCCTCATCCCGCCCCCTGCGGGGAAATACGGAGACATTCGTAAGAACCTAAACGTTACCAGAAGAAGATTGCGTGTAAATTACTCAGTTGATAGCGCATCTCTTCGTGTCTGAACTCACTTTAAAAATTCCAAATCTGAACACCTTTTGTGATGTAGGAAACAAGCGTGTAATTCGATGAAGTGCAGTAACAGCAGCCCGCTTTACAATAACGTTCATCTAATATATAAAGCAGAGTGTCCGTATATTTGTACGTGTTGCATACAAATCTACAGTTTTGTTCCAATCTTTATGAAATTTTTGTACACGTAAGCTTCAATCCATGAGGACGGTCGCCGTAAGAATCACAAACGATATATAGTTCAGGAGATATGACGTTATAAACAATGAAATGTGTCTAAAACTGCTGCATTTAGCGACAATGCTGCTACATTTCTCCTAAACCACTAGACCGATTTCAACCAAATTTGGTACACATATTACTTACGTGAGATAACAATTGCCATACGAGTACGAACCACATACGACACATGGTTCAGGAGATATAACGTCGTAAACAATAGGAATCGCATAAAACTGCCACATAATGCGGCGAGACTTTATAAATACGCTATATGAGAATAAGAGTACTTAACGACTTGCAACAAACTTTAAATATAATTTCAAACCTTTATTAAACTTTTCTCGCTGACACCCATAGTAAAATGATGAAAGGAAAAAAGTTTCTTGCTTACTACTTTTCCACTGTTTATGGAGTAAATCTATGGCATTCGCTATGATGTTACAATTTATAATTTGTACACTACAAATTGTAGCCGTAGGAAATTTTACAGTCAGTATACAAGCATATAGTTGGATGTACCTTCTAAATTGCATCACAGTACGACACGTAGTTCATGAGATAAGAGCACATAAACAGTAACTTTTAGCTGTTCATGCACTAAAACTACGGCATTCAGTATGACGTTAAAATTTATAATTTCTACACTATAAATTGTAGCCGCAGGAAATTTGACAGACAGTATACGCGCATGTGGTTGAGTGCACCCGCTATATTGTATCGCAGTACGACACATAGTTCATGAGCTATGAACACATAAACATGAAAAACCGATTCATCACGCACCAAGTTTTAATCTATTAGTTCTTTACTATTAATTGTATTACCAAGAGATTTTAAAGTCATACATCCCTTATACAAATGAATATATAACTGAAAAATGGCAGGAATAAATAAATAAATACCCGGGCAACGCCGGGTTTTCAGCTAGTGAGTTATATATCAGCAGGCGACAAATTATATCAAGGAACATTGCAGAACATTGGAGACATGCCTGTCCCTAGTTGTACTGTACTCTGGAACTACGTATTACGAGTAAAATTACGGAACGGTTGCTCCATTCATTGATACGCGTCATTTTCATGTATAAACTTTCTGGGTACCGGTAAGGTTTAATTTATCTGTGATTATCGGTTTCGAACATTTCATTCAGTTTTCAAATGAACTAATAAGTACTACCATTTCATCCTTCGCCACGTGGTTTTATTTAATAGGTCTGTATGCGGGATGTGTATACCACATGCTTTACACGATAAAGAACCATGTGATGAACGATGATATTGTTCTAACTTGATTGATAAAAAGACTAAAATGTCCGAAACCAGCAAAAAAAAAAAAAAAAAAAAAAAAAAAAAAAAAAAAAAAAAAAAAAAACCTTCCTCACTTCTGTGTAACTTCGACTGGTAATTATAGGAAAATTAGTAACATAATAAAGTTGCTGCCAACATTAAACATTACTCAGCATGCTGGAAATAAGTACAATTTTCATGGAAGTACGTTTTGTAGATTTTTCGCAGACTTATGAAACTACAGAGGTGCAGATGGGTAACTGTATTTATCATTTATTGCATTACAATTGAGAACAATGAGACGTATTACAAAGGCAGTATCATCTCGTTCATTTAGTGATAATAATAATACTTATTAGGTAAATATCTGATGTATTTGTTCTCTTTATAAGTTGCTACATTTCGTGCTTGCACTAACACACATAAACAGCATTTTTAATTTCCATTTTGTGGCATAGATTACCATCGAACAGAATTGTATGACTCGAATTGATTTTTGTTCTGTTAAATCTTCAATTTATTACAATTGCTATTAACTGTGTTGCAGGATGGTCGCCCTTTTGCAGCAAACAATGGATGCATTAGTATTCATAGTTTTGTTTGCGAACATGGCCAACTTATGCTGCAGTTTGTTTGCCACTGCAATAGTAAGTACAATATTTATTCGTTCTTAGTCTGTTAGGTTCCTTATTTCAATAACGCGCAGGACTTTTAACGTGGCAGTCAAAAGGCAGAAGTAGTAAAATTGAAGAAAAACGAGGCAGTTCAAATGTTTGTGTAGCTTAAGGGTCTTAACTGCGGGGTCATCAGTCCCTAAACTTACAAACTACTTACTAGCTTATACTAAAGACGGCACAAACGTCCATAGCCGAGGGGGGGGATTCGAACCCCCGACAGGGAACGTCCTCGCGCCTCAATGCGCTCCGCCGCGACACGAGACAGTTGGAGAGATATCTAGAGACGCAGTGAAAGATATATGTTTAGTATGAAATCGTATTTACGATGAGAAACGGGGAAAAAGGATTTACCATGATCTGTTTTCAGTGAGGAAGGCGGAATAACGATTGAGATTGCTGGTTTCCTACTTTCCTGTCAGTTTTGTGTAAATAGGAACATATTTGGCTTTTTTGTGGTTCGAAAGGAGAATTTTGTTAGCTGGTTTATTAATGTTGACCAACCAAAGTCGTTTCGAATTGTTATATATGCCTCAAAGACGGGCACCTGGCGACTTGTGGTACTTCTTTCTTACCGAGCTTGGAGACATAAACGTTAACACTATTTTTCTGCAAAAAATGGCTCCTTTGAGTGTATACTGTAATCATAACCACTAATGAAGTGCCATTCTTACAGTTGTTACAGAGAGGTGGAAGCTTAACCAAGACATTGAAGGGTCTTTCGGCAGTGCCCGTCGTTTTGTACCAAACCAGCTTGTATTGCCTTTTTGGCCACATCGTAACCGATCAGGTAAGTCCCAAGCTACATAAACATATGGTAATTAACTTTTAGCTCTTTCGTTAAGTTATTCCACAGTATATAGTGGTGTGCGGAGGTGTATTTCATTACAATTCGTTGGCAAAGCATTTACGTCTGTGGGATGATAGCTTCAGTCAAACGGGTAGTCTCTTCGCTGCTCTAAATTAAGTGTTCACAGTTTTCGTATATGTACTGGAAATTCACGACTGAATATAAACGCGACAACAAAGACGCATGATAGTTACACTTTTGTTTGTCACTGCGTCAGAGCAACCCTCAGATTCTCCTTTTGTTCGTTATAGTTGTATCAAATGGCGTTGATACTCTTTGCTGTACAGCTCATCTCGTCGCCATTCTACCATCATAGCACAATTCACAATTATAAGTTGCTATTATTCCGGTCATTTTGCTACTAACCAAATAAAAAATGTGAAACACTTTCCATCTCTCTGGAATTACGTCCTGTAATTACTAAAACTACACTCCTGGCAATTCAAATTGCTGCACCAAGAAGATGATAAGCTTTTAAGAGATTTCACACAAGGTTGGCGCTGGTGGCGACACCTACAACGTACTGACACGAGGAATGTTTCCAACCGATTTCTCATACACAAACAGCAGTTGACCGGCGTTGCCTGGTGAAACGTTGTTGTGATGCCTCGTGTAAGGAGTAGAAATGCGTACCATCACGTTTTCGACCTTGGTGGGGGTCGGATTGTAGTCTACTGCGATTGCGGTTTATAGTATCGCGACATTGCTGCTCGAGTTGATCGCAGCCCAATGACTGTTAGCAGAGTATAGAATCGGTGAGTTCATGAGGGCAATACGGAACTCCGTGATGGATCCCAGGGCCCTCGTATCACTAACAGTCCAGATGACAGGCATCTTATCCCTATGGTTGTAACGGATCGTGCAGCCACGTCTCGATCCCTGTGTCAACAGATAGGGACGTTTGCAAGACAAAAACCATCTGCACCAACAGTTCGACGACGTTTGCAGCAGCATGGAGACCATGGCTGCGGTTACCCTTGATGCTGCATCACAGACAGGAGCGCCTGCGACGAACCTGGGTGCACGAATGGCAAAACGTCAGTTTTTCGGATGAATCCAGGTTCTGTTTACTGCAATATGATGGTCACATCCATGTTTGGCGATATCGCGGTGAACGCACATTGGAAGCGTGCATTCGACAACGCCACTGGCGTTATCACCCTACGTGATGGTATGGGGTTCCATTGGTTACAAGTCTCAGTCACCCCTTGTTCGCATCGATGGCACTTTGAACAGTGGCCGTTACATTTCAGATGAGTTACGACCCGTGGCTCTGCCCTCCCTTCGATCCCTGCGAAACCCTACGGTTCAGTAGGCTAATGCACGACCGCACCTTGCAGATCCTGTACGGGACTTTCTGGGTACGGATAATGTTCGACTACTGCCCTCACCAGTACATTATACAGATCTCTCACGAATTGCAAACGTCTGGTCAATAGTTGCCGAGCAACTAGCTCTTCACAATACGCCGGACACTACTCTTCATGAACTGTGGTATCGAGTTGAAGCTGCATGGGCACCTGTACCTGTACACGCCATCCAAGTTCTGTATGACAATGGCCAGAGGTGTTTTTTGTGGGTACTGATTTCTCAGGAAATGAACCCAAACTGTGTGAAAATGTAATTGTGGTGTCGCACAAGTCCAAAGTGCGCGCCACCTACTTTCGCCGCGCGCCGCCATGCACGCACGGCGCGGCGTTCTTACGACGTCAGCCACGAGCGCCCTCTGTTACAAACCCGCTCGTGGCCACCACTGAACGACATCGTTCACTTGGGACTGAGATAGAAACCAGTTAACACTTCGGAATCAGATAGGCACCAGTGAAGACTTGGCTATCGGACAGGCACTAGGCAGGCCTCTAGCTCAACTATGTATCAGCATTCTGCAGTACTGAGATGTGTAAAAGTTAAGTATTGTATAAATTCTGTGCAATATATATCTCGTTCTAATTTACTCTAGTGTTTCTAGTTTCTGCTGTCCCACTGGCTTGCCCCCTCCGTACCTACACAAACGTGCTACCTATATTCCTGTGTCGGTCTTCCTACTCGGCCACCGACACCTACGACGAAAGACACAAAAGCGGCGACAAGGCTGGGACACAAAAGTAATCACATGGCAGTTCTAGAATAATATATTTGTCCAATTCAGACCCTTTTATCACCTGCATTTCTTCTTGCTGTAGCGATTTTAATGGTCAGTAGTGTACTTTCATTGCGTTGGATGCAATTGGTTGGTGATGAGTAGGTCTTCAGTAATACATAGATCAAAACAGTTGGGGGATTAGGTGAGACATAATACACGATATACATTTGTTAACGTATTTTCATCAGATGCTGGTTACAATTACAGTTACTGTGTGATATAGCACGAATTCTGCTGTCTCAACTCTTCACTTGAGGTTTATATGGCGTTTAATTAGAGCGAGGCGCTAAGGGGCTATCATAATAGTGAAAAAGTAATCTCGTTTCCCTCTAACATCGTCTATGATCACCTCGGACGGCCAGTATAGTTACATAACTGCGTAGCATTGACAGTATGAAGGATAATCTAAATATCCACGGGTGTACTGCCGGTCTATAGTGTCCAACGGGCACAATATGTCGCCATCATCAGGTGAACTGAGCTCCTGGAAACGCGCCGGCACGGAGATCCGCACGCTACGGCGGCTCGAAGGAAACTGGGAGTGGTGAGTGGGTTCTCGCCCGGTAGCGGGCGATTTAAATACCCTCGGCTCGCGGAGCGACCCTTTCGCGGTCCGCGCCCCGCGCCGCGGTCGCGCAGTGGAACCGATTGTGACGGCGTCTGAGACGGCGTCGATGTGAGGGCTCTGTCCGCCGTGGTCGTCACTACGTTACGTTTGCTAGATTAACTCTTAATTAACCCAAACGATCGTTCCCGAGCTTCAAATGTTCAAATGTTTGTAAAGCTTATGGGACTTAACTACGGGGTTATCAGTCCCTTAACTTACTTATGAACTACTTACGAACTAGGACGGCACAAATATCCATGCGCGAGGGGGGATTCGAACCCCCGACCGTAGTGGCCGTGCAGACCGTGACTGAAGCGCCTCAGTCCCCTCGGCCACCGCGGCCGGCGTTCCCAAGCTTTTCTAATATTATAGCCACACAGAAGATCGATGCGTTGAACACCAGAGACACACACGATTAATGTATACGAGCAAGTTGGTGGTCGCTGAACATTTTTTGTTGGAGAATCAAGTGATGGAGAACGAACGCACTAGGATTCTGGTACAGACGTCGAGATACTGGGACTGCGTCGTTAGAGAGGCCATTTAAATTCGCACAAGTGACGAACTCATAAACCGTGACTGTGGCTATAATCTTGGCAAAGTTTGGAAACCAGCGTTTGGGTAAAAAAAAAAAAAAAAAAAAAAAAAAAAAAAAAAAAAAAAAAAAAAAAAAAAACTGTGGCACCAGCATATGGTATGCTATTCTGTACCTCTTGAGCAGTCAACGCGCCATTCTGAACGACATAGAGGCTCGTACGTCCAACAATACTGACTGCTGTCGACACCATTCGTCCACCACCATGATATGGTGATGTTTCCTGCACATAAGCAGGATAGTCCGAGATCCACTTCCTCTCCAGATAGGGCACGCGATTGTCCGGCTGAACACAAAATGTTGACTCTGCGAACAGATGACGGCGCCATTCGTTACGACTCAATGCAGTGCTAATTGGTATTACGTATCACGTCGGCACTTAGCGAAGCACACGCTATGGCCATTCTCTCTTGCAAGTCTTCAGTTGTAATTGGAAATACATTATAATCAATGTCTTTTACGAATTCCTCGGATGCAGAGGATACCGCGCTACCGGATGCTGTTCCCCTAAGGAGACCATTGCAGTTTAGTCGAGCTGATCGTTGCGAGTTTACAAGAGTAACTCAGGCATTCAATTTTTGGTTGCCGGGAGTGTACTCATGCTCTTCTGATGACTGAATATTAGTCTAAAACAGCTTCCCAGAAATAAATTTATCCCAATCCCCCAATTTCGTGACTGTAAAGCACATGCTGGTACTGGTAAGCCCCTTCGACTTATTTCCAATTGGGATCCCCATTGGCTGAATATAACAGCCAAACGTCATGGGCCGGATCTCAGTCTGCTCCGCTCCTCGGAGTGAGTATGGAAAGATTTGGGAATCGCCTCTTCAGTTCATTTCTAGCACTAAGCAAAAAATATACCGGACACTCATAGTGTTCATAGTACGTTCTGAGGAGATTGATGATCCAGCAGTTTAGTCCCATTTAAAAATTCCAAGTACAGTAGCCACATTCTGTTCCTTGTTCCTAAATGTAGTTCTTCCAATAAAAGACCTAATGTTTCTTTCAGAAATGTGGTGTGCATCCTACCATTAAAATTTCTTTCGATGAAATAGGAGCCCATTATTCTATCCCACAGTATCCATTACCGACCACGCTCTTTGGTCTGCAACTTGCCGCAGCCAACATGGATTTTCAGTTGACCAATAATGCATGTTATGCAAATTATCATTTCGAAAAGTGCCGAAGTGATACGGAGTATCACTCAGTTCCTAATAAGAAGACTGCAGCACTGCAGTGATGCCAGTTCTCATCACTTCCAACACCTTCTGTAAATGGACGTCCGTACTATCTTTCTGGCCTTCGTTGGCATTCAAAAACCTTATCGTTACATATCATTGGATTCGTCTCAATGGCCTCTACCAGAAAATAAGTTGCGAACCTCAGCATCCCATTTAAAAAGAAGAAAAGCAAAGTTGACCTTCATATCTCTGAAGCGATCCCACCTAGCAACATAAAACCAGCGTCATATTCTGGACCCCGTTGTACCATGCAACGTTTGTCCAACAAACTTTTCAGCTCCTATCATACTTTCGGGGTTATTCCTGGTGCCAACAGTTAAGAGGCTCACCCTGTATAACGCACTACAATTCTAAACAAAAACTGTACTGTCTTAATAAGTATAGGCTGTTTGCAGCAAACACTAGTAGAAAAAATATTGTGGTGTATGTAAGATTTTCAGAAGGCTTAAGTGTTGAAATGATTGCATACAGGGTGATACAAAAAGGTACGGCCAAACTTTCAAGAAACATTCCTCATACACAAAGAAAGAAAATATGTTATGTGGACATGTGTCCGGAAACGCTTAATTTTCTTGTTAGAGCTCATTTTATTACTTCTATTCAAATCACATTAATCATGGAATGGAAATACACAGCAGCATAACGTACCAACGTGACTTCAAACACGTTGTTACAGGAAATGTTCAAAATGTCCTCCGTTAGCGAGGACACATGCATCCACCCTCCATCGCATGGAATCCCTAATGCGCTGATCAGCCCTGGAGAATGGCGTGTTGTATCACAGCCCTCCACAGTACGAGCACGAAGAGTCTCTACATTTGGTACGGGGGTTGCGTAGACAAGAGCTTTCAAATGCCCCCATAAATGAAAGTCAAGAGGGTTGAGGTCAAGAGAGCGTGGAGACCATGGAATTGGTCCCCCTCTACTTATCCATCGGTCACCGAATCTGTTGTTGAGAAGCGTACGAACACGTCGACTGAAATGTGCAGGAGCTCCATCGTGCATGAGCCACATGTTGTGTCGTACTTGTAAAGGCACATGTTCTAGCAGCACAGGTAGAGTATCCCGTATGATAACGTGCTCCAGTGAGCGTAGGTGGAAGAACATGAGGCTTAATAAAGACATCAACAACAATTCCTGCCCAAACGTTCACAGAAAATCTGTGTTGATGACGTGAATCGAGGAAGTACAGTACATACTAACGAAACAATTGGGTATTTTGACAATTGTCTGCACGAATTATTTCAGTTTACATTTAAAGATAAATACTAAAATGTGCTCTAACATGGAAATTACGCGTTTCCGGACACATGTCCACATAACATATTTTCTTTCTTTGTGTGTGAGGAATGTTTCCTGAAAATTTGGCCGTACCTTTTTGTAACTCCCTGTATATTTGGTTCTGAAAACATTTATATATAATAAAAATGACTGTATCTGTGTATGTATGTATGTCCCACATTTCCGAAACTACTAGACGGATTTCAACCAAATCTGGTATACATACAGCTTGCAACCAAGACCCATCACCATGGAATTCTCTTAGCTACCATGCGAGTGGAGATACGGGAAAAACGTGACTTGCAGCCCCTACAATATAGGCTGCCCTGCATAACCAGTTTTTTGTTTGGAAATAGTATCGGCCTGAGTCATCGAGTTGTTCTCCAGTCCAGTTTGCATGAAACAGAATGATAAGTTAAGGGTAACATGGACAGAGACAATGTGGAGGATGAGGTGGATAGAAGGAATTGGTCAGATTGAGAGGAGGCAGCAGGAGATGAACATACAGAAGGCAATACAAGAAAGGAAGGGAAGAAATGGCCATATTCAGGCGAGGGATGGAGAGGGGGGAAGGGAGAGTTGGAGAAAGATGGGCGGGATGAACAGGAACAACATACACATCGATGGCTAATGGAAGATTCTAACCACCGGCGGGAACGGAGTCCCACAACGAGGTAGGGGAAGATGAGATATATGAAGAGATGGGGAGAATAAATGCATTAAAACGTATATAGAATAAATCCGTGCGTTACATGTCCCGATAAGCGTGGATGCATATAGAGTGTGGGTAGGAGGGGATTGAGGGTGAAAGAGGAGGAAGTATTATGTTGACAGTATAAATGGCAGAAGGATATGGAAAAGAGTGACGCTAACAACGGTGATAGAGAAAGCGGTAGGAGAAGATGGACGGAAAGAGATGTAGGAACAAGAGATGTGTGCGGGAAGAAATATAAGACTGCAGAAATGACTGAGAAATGTACACCTAGGAAATGCCATGTTTTTGCAGCTAGTGATCAGATAAAGGGACCAGAGACCCAATCCACTCGTTTTAAAAATGGCCTACACTATTTTTTAAACCACCACCTCACTGGGACCCTCTCACGAACTAAAATCTGGGCGCATCTCACGAAGACATATCAGACCAATGTGGTCTGGAGCCCGTGAGAGGCGCTGGAGCCCCTGACATTCCGTTAGAAGAGGCATGCGCGTTGCTCATCTGCCGCCATATCACATTAACAACAAGTTGAGTCGCCCTGTCCTAGCGAATACATAAGTCAATTTCCCGCTTTGTTTTCTGCGATTTCACTCAGTTCAAATCCAAATGTTTGTAAAGCTTGTGGGACTTAACTGCGGGGTCAACAGTCTATAAACTACTTATGAACTACGTTATAGTGAAGACAGCACAAAGATCCATGCCAGAGGGGGATTCGAACCCCCGACGGGGAACGGCCTCGCGCATCGGAACATAGCGCCTCAAAGCGCTCTGCCGCCACGCCGCGGCATTTCACTTACAAGGAAAGTATATGGGCTCGAACAAACATATATCTATGAACGTTTGATTACATAATCTCTACGTACACCTCAATGTGCTATTGGGTGTCGTTTTTCTGCAAAGCTCTGCAACCATGCTCTAGATAGCACTGTGGACGTAATGGTAGACGCCATACGCAATGCAGATATCTTAACTATAACTTATGTAATAATCATCGTACATGTTCTCTAGCGAATTGTCATCAAAAGCCGTGATGATAGTTGAACTTTAACCTTCTTTCCGAAAGACTGTTGGTATTCACTGCCACTGCTTCCATCGCCTCTTCCCGCACTTAGCGTAGCACTACCGCTAGTAATGAGTTGTTCGTCATTATCATCCCTGTTATCATTATTATGAGTTTGTAGCAACAGTATCTAACTTATGCTCATATTTCAGTACCATATCAGATACGAGAAAGCATGCAAATGATTCATCTTCTACACTAACACCATCTTCAGGAAGAAGGGTTCTTCGTAACTTCATCTCAACTAATCGCAATACATTAGCAGGATTGATTAGCAATCACCGCCCCATCTGACGCTTCACCACACAAATAACATCACAAAACGCAACTTCGGAGGCACACTGCACCGTCCCTACTGGCGAACCGACAGGTCAAAGTACAATGCGGCATGGCACATGCAGAGGCCTCTAACGGACGACTGCAGAGTTTTGCAGATGCGGGAGTATCACTAGTGCAATAAGGGATCTTTACATTATCTCTCATACGATTTTGATGTATATGTGTATGTTCGAGCCCAAGTACTTTCCTTGTTAGTGTTGGTCGACTATTATCACTGGCAGTTCTACGTAAACGATGCTGTGCTCAGTCATGCTGTTCAGGCAGTCGGCAACAGCGTTTTCCGTTGAAATTTTGTATTCTCGGCACACCCTGTATACCATGAAACTCATATACCGAACCCGCTGCCGATTTCCGACATGGCATCTTCCATGACTAACTCCAACTACCATTCTGCGTTCAAAATTCCCAGGCACTCTTTGTCTATACATATCGCTATCCCATGACTTTCTATTGATCAACAGTCAGTTGTGACTCTGTAACTCAGAAGATACTCATACCATTCTTTACCGCCTGTAAGTAGCAACTAGTTTAACAAAGACGAACTCTTCTAGTAGTTGACTAATTATTGTGTGTTTTGAATTTCTATATTTCAGAGCGAGAAACTATATAACGCGGCCATCAGCTGCGGTTGGGTGAATTGTGATGCTCGTTTCAAAAGAAGCCTGCTCATCTTCATGGTGGAAGCCATGAAACCTTTGGAGATCACGGTGGGCAAGTTTTGTAAGTTGTCCAGGCAGATGTTGCTGCAGGTTGGTACTGTAGAATCAAGCAATACGCGATGTTGCGTGGCTTAATTGCTAGAGCTACGCATTAGGAGGAAATTATCCCTGGCGTGTAAATTATAGTGCCATCAACTACTTAATTGACAGCGCGAATATTTTGATACTAATGTCATTTCTGCCACATTTCATCGCTTTATTAATTCTTCGAGCTACTTGCAATCAACTTACTGTAACCAGATTGCTGATTCCATACAAACTCTACTACAATAATTCGTAACTTGAGAATTGAGAATTGTGAGCAGCCAGTAATATAATTAATCCTCGAGCAAGCGCGCTGATTTTCGTAACACGAGCTGGCGCGTGGCGCACTTTGTACACATGTAGCCAAAAGCTGTCAATACGCTACCAAGAGAAAAATGTATGAGCTAAGGCACAATTTAATTTAAAAAAAACAATACAATAATCATTAATTACACCGTTAACTTACAGTTTGGTTAAACAAATAAGACAACTTTCATATTGTCACGTTGAAATGGAAGTAGGCTTGACTTCGAAGGCAGCTAAACACAGCACTTATACTGAAAGCACGTTTATTACGAACTCAACATACACGCAGCACTGACTGCCTCTCAGGCAAAGTGCTCTGCTATTTATACCCAGACACAATTTACCAGAAATTAGAAGAACAGTTAACATAAGAAACAAGTAGAATTTACAAGTGAACATAAGAAAGATGTAGAACCTTCTGGAAATGTCTGGGCGGGATTGAACCGGCGACCTTCTGCTCCGCAGTCCGTGACGCTATCCCCCGCGCCACGCCGGTAGTTGGTGCTCGTGGTCTCTCGCGGCAATATCATTTTATTGTCACAGTTGACTTTCGAATCTATTCTAACACTTTTCTAAGCACATATGGTCCTTTAGGTTGTTTTCCACAATATACTTCCACATTAATAGTGGAAAATCTATATACCGACTTCGCTGGTGTATTTGGAATATACTGAACAAAAGAAAAGCGATCCCGTAAACATTGCAACTTTTCATCTACTGTCACAAATTTTCCTACACTGTAAGCGTTCAGGAAGTTCGCCAGTCTTCCAATATTTGCCTTATAGCAGCAAGCTTATCAGCTACTCTTCTTTCTTGTCTTTCACTTTTGTCTTCAAAACGGATACAACCTAAAAGAAATGGAAATCTTCTGTAGCTCTTACAGCTCTCGTAATCTCCATACCAGTACCATCTGCTGTCCGCAATTCTATGACATTTGTGTGGTTTGCTTTCTGAGTGCCGATGATATACTGGAATCCCAATAGTGCCATTATTTCACACCTTTTAGTTTCCTTAACATCACTTTCTCTGGAATATTGTACACACTCTTTCTTAGATTGAATGTATACGTTCGTGCATTTTACAATTTTATCAATCATTTCCAGGGTAAGTATTGTACATAAAGCTCTTTTTCAGTTGTGACCCCTTTGGCAATGCGTGTAGGCCCAGGGAATATTTTCACAATCTTCTTTCTTTTTATTTTAGAAGTCACATTAGGACATATTTTAATCCATTTACACGTTTTGTCCTTCCCAATAAAAAATACCAGAGGAGAGTAGCTCTTCATAGTCATCAGTTGGTGTTCGTGGTCAATCGCGGGATTGCTTCCTTTCCTGGAGAAACAGCGACCCGCTGTTATGATCCCAGTGGAGCCAGCTGCAATGTCCTGGATCTTGACCGTGTCATGGGTCCGCTGTGTGACAGTTCAAGAGAATCCTTGCCTTCTCCGCGATTATCGACGACAGACGTTCCTGTAGTGGCTTCATCAGGAACATTACCGTCCTTAAAGTCCTTGAACAAGAAGCCATTGTCGTCTACCTGCTCTTCCGGATCGTTGTAAGGCTTCATGCGCAGGACGTGAACAATGTCTCTTCGTTTTTGACGTTTCGACGACGGCTCATAATCCTCAACTTCGTATGTGACGTCTGACAGGCGGCGTATGACACGGTACGGACCAAAGTATCGCTTCAATAACTTTTCTGACAGTCCAACCTTCCGAACGGGGGTAAAAATCCATACCAGATCACCTGGGCTGTACACAATAGGTCGGTGCTTGTCGTTATACCGCTGACGGTCCTTCTCCTGGGCGTCCAGTGTGCGTATGCGAGCCAGCTGTCTTGCTTCTTCGACCCTGGTGATGAGCTGTTTAACATAGTCATCCGGAGTGTCGTCCGGTTGGAACGGGAACAGTGTATCCATTGTCGTCTCAGCTTCACGGCCTTGGAGCAGGAAAAACGGAGTGAAGCCTGTGGTGTCTTGTCTTGCGGTATTGTAAGCAAATGTCACGACTGGCAGAATTGTATCCCAATCCTTCTGCTCAACATCAACGTACATCGACAGCATGTCGGCTAACGTTTTGTTAAAACGTTCCGTAAGACCATTTGCCTGAGGATGGTATGCAGTTGTCATTCTGTGGACAATGTTGCACCGTGATATTACCTCTGATACTAGTTTTGACTGGAATACTTTTCCACGATCAGATATCATGACACGTGGTGCTACATGCTTCAAAATAATGTCTTCTACAAGGAATTTTGCGATCTCTGGAGCTTCTGCAGTTGAAACAGGTTTGGTGACAGCGTAGCGTGTGAGGTAGTCAGTGCAGACTATTATTCAACGGTTACCGGTTGTCGACTTCGGGAACCTCCCTAAAAGATCGATCCCAACTCGGTGGAATGGAGCTGCTGCCGGCGGAATCGGTACGAGATGTCCTGGAGGTAATTGCGGCACATGCTTCCGTCGCTGGCACTCTTTACAGTGACTCACATAGTGCTTGACAGATCGGTAGAGACCTTTCCAGTAATACCTGCGTCTGATTCTGTCTAGGGTCTTCACGAATCCCAGATGACCGGATATTGGAGCATCATGGAAATATTTGAGAATAGCTGGCTGGAGATGAGCTGGAACAACAAGTAGCCATTTGGGGCCCAGCGGATCGTAGTTGCTCTTGTACAATGTTCCGTTTATAAGTTGGAACTCTCCATTAGTCGGTTCTCCTTTCTCCAAGGCCTCTATCATTTTTAATAGTGTTGGATCTTCCCTCTGTTCAGCTATAACGTCATCTAATTCAGTGAGAGCTGAAATTTCATTAATGCTGTTGTGTTCCATTAATGGATTCCTCGAAAGGCAGTCGGCATCCTTGTGTTTGCGCCCGTTCTTGAATACCACTGTGACATCGTACTCTTGGAGTCTTAATGCCCATCTTGCTAGTCGACCTGATGGATCCTTCAAGCTAGTCAGCCAACACAAAGAATGGTGGTCTGTCACGACGGTGAATGGTTTGCCGAATAAATACGGCCGGAACGTGTTGATAGCCCAGATAACCGCGAGACATTCTTTTTCAATTGTAGAGCAGTTTATCTCAGACTTTGAGAGTACTCTTGACGCATAGGCTATCACTTTTTCGGCACCTTCCTGAAGTTGTACAAGCACTGCACCAACCCCATAGCCACTGGCGTCTGTGTGAAGTTCCGTTTCTGCATTCTCATCGTACAAGGCTAGTACTGGTGCGGAAGTTAGAGCCTCCTTAAGTGCTCGGAAAGCTCTTTCTTTTGTCTCATCCCAGTAAAATTTGGCGTCTCCCTGCAGAAGTTCTTGTAATGGACATGCTTTGTTACAAAATCCTTTTATGAAACGTCGGTAGTATGAGCACAGTCCGAGAAACTTCTCACATCACGAATGTGCTGAGGAGTTGGAAATTCTGTGACTGCCCTTACTTTATCTGGATCAGGACGGACACCATCTCCGTTGACTAGGTGCCCCAGGATTTTTATCTCTTTGGCGACGAAGAGGCACTTCTTTGGATTGAGGCGGAGACCTGCAGCCTGAACACACTTCAACACAGTTGACAGGCGACTCAGATGTTCTTCAAACGTTTTCGAGAAAACGACAATGTCATCTAAATAGCAGAGACACGTCGTCCACTTAAGGTGTCAAAGCAAGTTGTACATCATGCGTTCGAATGTGGCTAGAGCATTACATAATCCAAATGGCATTACTTTAAATTCATAGAGGCCGTCAGGTGTAATAAAAGCCGTCTTCTCCCTGCCAGCTTCGTCAACCTCGATTTGCCAGTAACCTGTCTGCATGTCCATAGTTGAGAAGTATGTAGCTCCTTTCAAGCAGTCTAAGGTGTCATCAATACGCGGCAATGGGTAGACATCTTTCTTTGTGATACTGTTCAGCCGCCGATAGTCGACACAGAATCGCCACGTGCCATCCTTCTTCTTTACGAGGACCACCGGAGACGACCTTCTCCGAAGGTTGAATAATGTCATCTCGCAACATCTTCTGCACTTCCTCCCGAATTATCCGTCTTTCAGCTGGCGACACTCTATACGAACGCTGGCTAATTGGCGGATGATCCCCAGTATTGATACGGTGCTTTATCGTGGGCCGTTTCGTCTGACTTTTCCCCTGCTGAGGTGTGAATGCACCCGAAAATTGGCGTAGTATACCTAACACCCGCTGGCGTTGTTCCTTGGTCAGTCCAGGCCCTATTGGCAGTTCCACGTTTGTTTCCTCCAGCGTGTTGTCTGTACTAACAGCAGGGCATGGGTCTTCATTGATGACGTTGAGCTCACCGTCCTGGATTGGTTCAGCTGTCCCGATACACATTCCCTTGGGGATAAGTTGTGACTGCTCGTGACAATTTGTGATCCAAATCTCTCCTTGACCACCGGTAATGCTTATGATAGCCGCTGGTATGTAAATTTCTTTTGTGAGCCTCATAACTTTTTACTATCAACAAGAACTTCAACAAGTTTATCCAGTCATCTGTGTTTGTGACTGCAAGTCTTCTCATTGTCAACGGCGGTATCGTCATATTATCAACGACGAATAACTTCCCAGAAAATTCTGTATTACGTGTATCCGACGGAACAACTTCTTCAATTTGCAGCTCAGATCTTCCACAGTCAATGATAGCTTGTGATGCCTGAAGGAAGTCCCATCCGAGGATGACATTGTGACTACATTCTGTTAACACGACAAATTCAAACGGCTGCGTCCTGTTGTTGATGGTTATCCTTGCGACACAAGTTCCTGCTGGATGGACGTACTTCCCATTCGCGACCTTCAGCACAGTTGCTCCCGTATCACAGAACATTGTCTTCTTTAGTGTGCGGCGGTAATTATCCGATAATACCGAAAAAGAGGCTCCTGAATCAACAAGTGCCCGGACAGGTTGGCCGTCGATTATGACTTCGATTAGATTTCCCGACATCTTGGCGACTGTCGTCCATGGAGGATTTTCATCTGCGGCGGCCTCACCTCCGCAGATGGTCGCCTCGCTTAGTTTTCCTGGGCGCGGCAGCTAGGGGAGCGGCTGGTACCTCTGTATGGCGACGGTGAACGGCTGCGGCGCGTCGAGGAGCGACCTCGTCTAGGGTACGGCGATGGGCTTCTTCCCGTAGGTCGACTGAACTCACCAGCAGGTGACTGCCTTGGATAGAACTGCTCCGACGGCTGACGTCTTGCGGCAAAATAATCATCGAATACTCACCTCCTCTCTCTGCAGTAGCGTACGACATGTCCAGGGCGTCCACAGTGGAAACACAATGGTGTGTTGTCTTCTGTCCTCCAGACGTCTGTTCTTCTGCGGGGCGTCATAGTTACTGGGGGAGTTGGCTGTGGTCGCGTCGGTCGGTTCATGGGCTGCCGTTTGGCGGCTGCAGCGTTAAGTCTTAGCAGGGAGACGCCATTCTTCACGTCGGGTGCGATTGACGGGGCAGACAGGAGCTAATGTTTGAAATACCTCGTCTTCAGCGGCGTCGGCTACCTCGTGACTTACAGGGCTCACATCCATGGCCATAATCTGATGCTCGCTCGGTCTAATAGTCCCGGCTGCCATGCACTGTTGTAATTCTTCTCTCACGATTTGTCGTATGAGAGAAGCCAAGTTCTGCTGGTCTTCCACAAGGGCCATAGGGACTACATTTGGGAGTCTGTCATACTTCTTGCGTCCAACCCTCCTTTGTTGCATCTCTTCAATACGCTGGCACCACTTGATGAACTCTTCTGTCGTAGCGACGTCTTTTATCAGAAGAGCTTGGTACATATCTTCTGCAATTCCCTTCATCAGGTGCGCTATTTTGTCCGCTTCAGTCATGTTCGGATTGACTACGTTACACAGGGCCAAAACACTCTGTATGTACGATTGTGTCGGCTCACCATGTCGTTGGGCCCGGTTCTTCAGTTGTTCTTCCGCCGAGCGGATTTGTCGCTGGCGGTCTCAAAACGTCTTCTTAAGTTCCTCCTGGAACGTCTCCCAGTCATTCAACTTGTCTTCGTTGTTTTCGAACCATTGCTGGGCTGTTCCGTCCAGGTAGAAATAAACGTTGGCCAAGCACATCGTGTGATCCCACCTGTTGTACTTGGCGACTTTTTTTTTTTTTTGTTTTTGTTTTTTTTTTTTTTTTTTTTTTTTTTTTGGCGACCTTTTTTTTATTATTATCAAACAAGAACCTTTTTTTCTTATTTGTTTTATTTATTTTTTGTATCCAACTTTTTTTCCTGAGCTTCTCCACTTCAGGCGTTGGTACCTAACTAACCATACCCAATATAATTGCCCCGCCTAAAAAAAAAATTTAAAAAAAATAATAAAAATAAAAAAAATTCTAATGCCACCGCCACTTTTTTCCTAAATTAAGTCCATCCAGAAAACAGGGTAAGGGAAATAGCATGTTGTCATTGAGACATGTATTTTGTATTTTATCCGATCCCCATTCTTTCAAATACAATTTTCAACATGTTACCGAACTTTTTCTTGTGATCCATATACCTATTAATTTTATAGTATTCGTTCCGTATATACATCTGGAAGTCTATGATGTTGTCTGGTCCCAGGTTGTTGATGGCATAATTTACGTAATTTCCTATTAGCCAGTACACGGCGTTACTTTTTGCGTCTGGAAAGTACCGTTCTTGAGGTCTGTGAAGAACAGTTGATGTTATATTGTTGGGTGATGTCCTTATAATAAATGAAATTTGCTCTTTAATCCAGTTCCAATTATTTATATTCCCACCGCATGTATATCTATGTGTTATTGTATCTGTTAGATGGCCCGCTGACACAGAATGGTATCACTGAGACCAATTCCGTAGAGTCTTTCGTGAGTACTAATTTTGTTGTTCACTGATTTGTACCACGTTGTTCTTATATCGGAGGTCAGGACTTTTAAGTTGATGTTTTGCCAGATAGCATTCCACTGTAAATTTGGATACTGTCTTTCTATTTTATTTCTGCCTTCACTTTTCCACCTTTCCCTCATGATCGATCCTGATGTTATCTGTTGAGCTTGTAGAAGTCCAGTACTCAAATAACTTAGTTCAATATAAAATGTCCTCACATGCTGTAGACGACTATTTATTTTTCGCACATCAATAGGAGGTTGTAGATTTTCTGGTTTAACGATTTCAAAGAGCTGGCTGGTAATACTGTCTTGAGATTCTCTTATTACATTCATTTGCCTCTTGACGAAAAGTGCCGAAGCTTTGCTTGTGATGTCAGTTAGACCTAGACCGCCATGTCTCGGATCTAAGGTGGCTACCTTGACTGCTGCTGTTCGAAATATTTCTCCTTTCCACAGGAAGTTTGTAATTCTGGACATAATTTTCCGGGCTATCATCCTTGGTATTGGAAATACTTGGGCTGTATAGTATGCTTTGGACAGGATACATAAGTTTATGTACTTAACCCTCTGAACTGATTTACGTTCTCCGTTCCTCGAAGTGTTTCGGAGGTGTCTTTCCAATTCATTGCAGCCATTTTCATGGCGTTTGTTGTTAGTGTTATTCCTAGGCTTTTATGCTGCTTCACCACTTTGCCCATTCCATGTTTATTTTGTCAAAACCTCTAAGATTTAAGATTTTGCTTTTCTTTTCATTTGCGTTTGCTCCAGACAAACTACAGTAAGTTCTCGTTACTGTTTCTAATGTGTCTATATCTTCCATATTTCTTATGACGATTCCTACATCGTCAGCATAAGCTCTTATAACAGTTTTATGTCCTCCTAGTGTGATGCCTGTTAATTTTTCATGAACATGTCTGAGAAACGGGTCCAGTGAGATGGCGAATAGGGTCATGGAAAGGGGAATTCCCTGAGGAACACCTCGTCTGACTTGTAGCAGTTTTGTTGTTTGGCCGTTGACAGCTATTCTTGCATTAATTCCTGTGGAAATGTTTCGGATCAGAGACAAGGCCTGTTCATTGAATCCCAGACGCTTTAAAGTCTGCAGCAGGTATTCATGGTTTACCACATCGAAGGCTTTATGGAAGTCCAAAAACGTCAACGCACATTTTATGTTCGTTACAGAGGTGATTGAAATGGCATCTCTAAAATCAACTAAAGTATGAAATATATTTCTCCCCGCGGCACAATTTTGATGTTGACTAATGATTTTGTGTGTTAAAGATGAAAACTTTTTATTTACAACTCTACCAACAATTTTATAGTCTGAATTCAGCAACGAAACTGGGCGAAAGTTATTTAGGTCTTTGTTCCCTTTATTTTTAGGGACGAGTACAATTTTGCTTTCTTTAAATTCGGGTGGTATCATTTTTGCCTTAATAACCTCATTCACCATCTCAATAATTTTCTCACCGATAATTGGCCAGTAACGAACATATAATTCCACTGGCAAACCATCGGGTCCTGGGGATTTTTTTAATGGTGAACTGCAGAGAGACTCATGAACGTCCTCTCCATTAACCTCAGAAAGGAATTCCTGATTGTCACTTTCCGTCAGCTGTGGGACTATAATGTTAAAGAAATTATCATAATTTTCAACCCCTCCTGCATTTCCAGAATACAATTCATTATAATAACGATGCACTTCATTAACAATATCCTTCTGGGTTTTTAGATTAATGCCATGTTTTGTTCTGATTTCATCAATAAACGATCTCTTCCTGTTCTTAGCATGCTTTAGTAAATGATAGAGTGAAGTCATTTCATCCTCTGTAACTGATTTCGCTTTTGATTTTATTTTTAATCCTTATAATTGCTTCCTTTTAATAGTGAGCAATTTCGCTTTGACTTTTTTAATGTCTTCCAGGGGAAGGGTCGACGCAGATGTCTGGCTATATAACTCTCTTAAGATTGAATAATAAAACTATATTATTCTTAATACATCTTGCCCTCTGACTACTATATTGCATTAAAACCTTCCTCAGCTTCGGCTTCGCTCTTTTTGTCCACCAATCGATAGTGGTTGCATATCTGTTAGGTGCACGCAGGCACACTGTCCAGGCTTCCTTTACTGTGTCTTCTAAATCACTGTCTTGCAACAACGAGACGTTTAAAGTCCAGTGACTCCTGAACTGACGTATAGGCTGTGGTCGCAAATTTATGCAGATCAACAAACTGGAATGGTCCGAAAAGTACGTAGGAATAGTTTCTACTTTTGTTACGGAGGATGTAAGATCTTGAGCAACATATACCCTGTCAATTCTGCTACATGAATTTGATGTGACGAAAGTAAATTCGACAGCAGTAGGATACTTGATTTCCCACGCATCTTTTAAATTCAAGTTTGTAACTAGATGTTTTAATTCATTACAAAAATTAAAATTGGGGATTTGATCTTTACGATTTAAAACACTATTAAAATCACCACCAATTGGCTTGGATTTCTTCGTAATAGGTATATAATGTCTTCTTTAAAAAAAACTTTGATCTGTCAGATCGATGTGAAGACCCGGAAGGAGCGTACAAGTTGATTATTGTCACATCGTAGATTTTTAACCCTATCCCTCTTCCGGATTCCAATCGTTCCACATCTGTTACTGGAATGCCATGTCGTATTAATACAGCCGTTCCTACACTTGTTTCAAGTGAGACGTTAATGTAAGAAATAAATCCTGGTATACTAAGATCGGGCATTAAAACTTCCTGTAGCAAGGCAATATCGGTTCCAGAGTCGTATAGAAATTCTTTAAGCGCCGCCAGTTTTAATTCTGATGTTATTTTATTTATGTTTACTGTAGTGATCGTATAAGATTGCGCCATTGTAATATTACTTGTAGTCATTCTAACATTTCAATTTTAGTCACTATGAGTGAATCTTATTGATATTCATAGTAGCTACAGTATACGCTTGCATCATTAGGTAAGCGAGAGGGAAAATAATTAACTAAAGCTTTAAGTTACCCTCAAGGAATAATGGTAACAAATAATAAAATGTTTTAAGACACTACTGTGCTGACAGTAATTGAAATCATAGAATTTATAACGAAAACTTGACTGATATCGAAAAGCTGAACATTTGCAGAAGAACGAAAACAGAAATAACAGTTCATGATCATTGGCACACTATTTGATCTACACTTAAGTATTTTCTCTAGACTCCGGTGCTTGGGATTTATCTCTTTGATCCTTGTGTGGACTAACTGGTAAGGAATCATTTTTCTGTTTTCTTTCGAGGCATCTGCAGTGGCTATTTCGTATTTTATATTACGCGGCTTCGGAGCGCCCATGGCAGGTTGTTGGTTTCCTTGATTACGAGCCACTTTCAGATTTGGTCGCGGCTTTATTCGGCGGCGGCGGCCATCCTGAGTCGCCGGCACCTCCTTCACAGTTTCCTTGTTTACGTCCGTCGGTTGCGAGGGACGCTCAGGCGGGGACTGGCGGCTACTGCCGCCCTGCTGTTCGCGCTCAGGCGCGGCGGGTATCACTGTTTTCCTGCTTCCTCTGTTTCCCCTGATTCTACCGGCTCGTCGGAGTTTACTTCCTTCTCCTCGACGCCAGGCAGAATCGTGACAGGTTCTTCTACTACTGCACCTTTTTCTTCCTCATCCAATGCCTTCGATTCCTTCACTGCAGTTTCCACTTCCATAGCAGTGTTTACTGTGGGCTCTTCGTCTCCCGTTTCGCACTGCTTTTGTTTGCGAACGGGAAGAGTGCAAGAGGAATCATCATCAGAACGATCTTCAGTTGTTTCTAGCGGTCTTTTCTTTGGTTGCTGATCATTTTCTCGGGCAGATAGACTATAACTTGCAGGTGTCTTTAAAGGTGGAAATTCTTTATCAACATTGGTCATATCTGTGATACTTTCCGTGACGTCATTAACAGAGGAGGGTATCGCAGTAGGAGGCATCACCGCACCAAGGATGAGCCGTTGCCGCTTTACATAATTACCTTTCAGTACCGTGAACCGGCGTGGGCAGTCTAACCTAAAATGCCCAGAGTCATTGCATATCTGACAAGTTGGTTCTTGTTCTGAATACACAATGTGTGCTTTGTATCAATGCACTGTCATATATGACGGAATATTCGTCTTTACATCCATTTCTACAGCACGTATACCATTGTAACACTGTAATTTGTAGTGTTTTGACCACCTTTCATTTTCTATCGAGAGCACGTCACCATATTTGGAAAGTGCCTCCTTAATTAAAGTATTATCCATCTCAATCGGTAAATTTAAGACTCTCACTTTTATATACTTGGTATCAGCATTCATAATTGAAACCTTGCTTTTGGAACCATCTCTATGTTCAAACTCAACAGAGCTACCCCACTTTCCCAAAATTTTATCAATTGTCACAGAACTAAAAAAACTCAATAAAAAGACAGTATTCATCAGAATCTAACTGAGTGGTATGTGCAAGATCATTATCAATGCCCATTACCTCATACAGCCAATCCAGGATTTCGAGTGCAGTTGGTTGAACATGCCGGGTTTCTTTCTGGAACGAGAAGATCAGTGTGTTATTCCTCAGGGAATCAGCCATGACGTTTCAGTAGCGTATAGATTTCGGTGAAAACCGAGATCCCGCCAATAGGCGAAACGTGGACGGACGGCAAGCGTAGAGACGCACTTCCACAAATGTCAGATGTATACACTCACAGAAAGAACAATTAACTGAACGTAAACAAACACACACGAGAAGCTAAGTTACGCGCAGCACTAGCAGGCAGGTCTTCACTCGACAGCAACTAGTCGGCGAATGCGACTCGGTCGAACCCTTTTAGCCATTTGTTGGGGTCCTGTCCAGCATCTCCAGAGAACAGCGACGGGTGTCTAATGTGCAGCTGGTTTATTGCTGGTTTCGTCTCCATCGTTCTTCTGATAATACGGACCTTTGGAAGGATGTACTCGGTGTATCCCTTGTATTCCGGTTCCAGTCCGTGTAAGCGACGGCTTTTACGTTGCCTAATCGGAGCCACGGTGATTCAGCTGTTGCACAGTGTACCCGGCGCCTCCACCAAACAATGTCGCGTTGAAATGGAAGTAGGCTTGACTTCGAAGGCAGCTAAACACAGCACTTATACTGAAAGCACGTTTATTACGAACTCAACATACACGCAGCACTGACTGCCTCTCAGGCAGAGTGCTCTGCTATTTATACCCAGACACAATTTACCAGAAATTAGAAGAACAGTTAACATAAGAAACAAGTAGAATTTACAAGTGAACATAAGAAAGATGTAGAACCTTCTGGAAATGTCTGGGCGGGATTGAACCGGCGACCTTCTGCTCCGCAGTCCGTGACGCTATCCCCTGCGCCACGCCGGTAGTTGGTGCTCGTGGTCTCTCGCGGCAATATCATTTTATTGTCACAGTTGACTTTCGAATCTATTCTAACACTTTTCTAAGCACATATGGTCCTTTAGGTTGTTTTCCACAATATACTTCCACATTAATAGTGGAAAATCTATATACCGACTTCGCTGGTGTATTTGGAATATACTGAACAAAAGAAAAGCGATCCCGTAAACATTGCAACTTTTCATCTACTGTCACAAATTTTCCTACACTGTAAGCGTTCAGGCAGTACGCCAGTCTTCCAATATTTGCCTTATAGCAGCAAGCTTATCAGCTACTCTTCTTTCTTGTCTTTCACTTTTGTCTTCAAAACGGATACAACCTAAAAGAAATGGAAATCTTCTGTAGCTCTTACAGCTCTCGTAATCTCCATACCAGTACCATCTGCTGTCCGCAATTCTATGACATTTGTGTGGTTTGCTTTCTGAGTGCCGATGATATACTGGAATCCCAATAGTGCCATTATTTCACACCTTTTAGTTTCCTTAACATCACTTTCTCTGGAATATTGTACACACTCTTTCTTAGATTGAATGTATACGTTCGTGCATTTTACAATTTTATCAATCATTTCCAGGGTAAGTATTGTACATAAAGCTCTCTTTCAGTTGTGACCCCTTTGGCAATGCGTGTAGGCCCAGGGAATATTTTCACAATCTTCTTTCTTTTTATTTTAGAAGTCACATTAGGACATATTTTAATCCATTTACACGTTTTGTCCTTCCCAATAAAAAAACACCAGTGGAGAGTAGCTCTTCATAGTCATCATGTGAATCGTGAACTTTATCAGAATGTGAATCGTGGTCACTTCGTGTGATGAGTTCCTCTTCTTCCTCATAGTCATCATCGTTTTCGTTGTCTGGTACAGTGTTGAAATCTGGATCCTCGTTGAGTAACCAATCAAGTTCGTTGTCTGTCAGCTTTGATGTCGCCCTGCACAGTGATATACCCGCTTGTTGCGTATTGTTATTTGATCTGCATGAAAAGTATGAAAATAAAAGCGGAGGAAATGTTACTTACATGACCAGACATTTAGCGTACTTTATACACTAACATGACGAGCTCACAGTTTATTCTAAATTACTGTAGCTCAAGTGAACCTATGATACGACACCTTCCCACTGTAGACACCTAAGGAGGCTGACGAAAGGTAGCCCTTATATTAATTCGGGATATAAGCTATCTTCATTCCATATTTCATTCAATTCGTCCATTTGTTCCAACTTGAATAAAAACAAACGTATTAACTCATTATAACGTACCCTCCGCCACGTACCGGTCGGTGGCTTAGGAAACGTAGCCCTTGTATTAACACAGGGTATAGGCTATTTCCATTCCAAATTTTATTCAAATTTGTCTATGCCTTTTAGCATGAAGGAGTAGCAAACATATTAACCCACTGTAAGGTACCCTCCACCATGCACCATACGCTGGCTTGCGAAAGGTGGCACATATATTAATTTCCAAATTTCATTCGTATCCGCCCAGACATTTCAGCGTGAAGGCGTAAGAAATGAATTAACTAATTGTCAAGCACCCTCCTCCATACATCATTACAAAATTAATTATAGTATATCTATAACCTTCGCGCGAGTACAAGCAATGAGTTGACAAAGTTTTATTGCAGTGTGATGTACGGTACGGCTGTGCATAAAATACGAACAAAAATAAAAACAAACAAACATTAATTTTTATATATTACATTTATGTATTTATTTTCAAATTTGCATTAAAACCATCCGTTGGTGACAGCAAATTCCTTCTGATGGTGGTTTTTATTCCAATGATTCGATATGTTTGGTATGTATCGAAGCTGACAGCCAAAAAACCGCCATTTAAAAATGTGGCTGAAGTATGCTTTCCGCTGAATCATATTTTTTTTAATTCTTACTTTAAATAGCTTACTTGAAATTCACTTGTGTGAACAATATTTATGTTTTAAATGTTTCCTTGATGATTATCACCCTGAAAAATGTAACGTAAGTTCCAAAGAAAGCTGGTAGAATTTTCATCAGTTTTATTTCATTCGATACTTCGCTGAAATCTGAATATTGACTGTTTACTTACCTTAAATAATTTAAATGATTATGGGTAATCTGAATATATTAATACTGCACTGATAAACTGTGTTGTTCAATCATATCTAAAAATTTCATCAGGATCGAAATAAATGTAGAAGTCCATATGTAAAATATCCTCCGTCATTCACGAAGCAATATTTTATGTGACGGTGACCTTCCTCTTGTTCTGAAGGTCAAGTGTTCAAAATATCATGAGAGTGTAGGATGAATAAAGTGTCCTTTGCATGTCGCATGATGCCACAGGTTTCCAACTATATAAATGGTTATGATGTCATATCTCCTGAACTATATGCCGTAAGCAGTTCTTACCCCTACGTCAATTGTTATCTCATGGAAGGAATATATGTACCAAACTTGGTTGAAATCGGTACAATGGTTTAGAAGCAGACGTCGCATGATGCATCACTTTTGCTCGCATTTCATTGTTTAATACGTCATATCTCCTGAACTATTTGTCGTAAAGATATTTAATGGTACATATGACCATCGTGAAAGTGGAAGCAGTATGTTGACAAGGTTTCATCACAATCGGTTGAACGGTACGGCCGCGCATAAAATACGAATAAGAATAGATGTATTTTTTTCTACACGTCTTTCTACAGTTCAGACTTGCTGACTGTGTTTCTATGTCAACGAGTTTTATGAACATGTTTTTATATCTCTTAAGTCCTGCTTTAGTTATCAAGTACAAACTCAGAAATGCCTTTCGAGTGCCTCTCTCTGAAATAAGACTATGCTGACAGTTACATAATCCTGAGTTCATAACGATGAACAAAACGGACACAGGTATTTGTGAACACAGAGCTGTCGTAGCGAGATTGAATATCAAAAGTCCCAAAGTTAACAAAAGTAAACGAAAAATATATATGTTCAGGAAAGCAGATACATTGCTTCTTGAAAGACAGATTCCACTCGTTTCTAATACTAAACGTAGGTGTAGACCAGATGTGACTCAAATTCAAAGAATTGGTATCGACAGCAATTGACAGTTTTATACCAAATAAATTAATAAAAGGAGGAGATGATCCCCCCTTGGTACACAAATCAGGTCAGGACACTAATGCAAAAGCAACGGAAAAGGCATGCTAAATTTAAACGAACACAAAATCCCCAGGATTGGCGATCCTACACAGAAGCTTGAAATTTAGCGACGACTTCAATGCGAGATGCGTACAATACTTTTCACAACGAAACTCTTCCTCGAAATTTGACTGAAAACCTAAAGAGATTTTGGTCATATGTTAAATATACTAGGGGCAAAAAACAAACAATCCCCTCACTACGTGATAGTAATGGCGATCCTGCCGATGACAGCGCTACTAAAGCAGCGTTACTAAACATAGATTTTAGAAACTCATGCACCAAAGAAGACGAAACCAATATTCCTGATTTCGAATTACGAACAGAGACTGTAATGAGTAACGTAGAAGTATATATCATCGGAGTAGTGCAGTAATTAAAATCACTTAACAAGAACAAGTCTTCTGGTCCGGATTGTATACCCATTACATTTCTGATTATGCTGGAGCGATAGCTCCTTACTTAACAGCCATATACAACCGCTCGCTCAAAGAAGGATCTGTACCAAAAGATTGGAAAGTTGTACGGGTCACACCTATATTCAAGAAAGGCAGTAGAAGTAACCCAAAAAACTACAGGCCTATTTCATTGACGCCAATTTGCAGTAGAGTTTTGGACCATATTCTGTATTCAAATAATATGAATTATCTCGAACAGAATGATCTATTGACCCAAGGACAACAAGGATTAAAAAAAATATCGTTCATGCGAAACACAACTAGCTCTTTACTCACAGGAAGTGATAAGTACTATCGACAAGGGTTCGCAAATCGATTCCGTATTTCTTGATTTCCAGAAGGCTTTTGACACCGTACTTCACAAACGGCTTTTAATCAAATTGCGTGGTTGTTTGCGACTGGATAGGGGATGTCCTGTCAGAGAGGACATAGGTTTTAGAAATCGATGGAAAGGCATCGACTAAAACATAGGTGATACCGGGCGTTCCACAGGGTTGTGCTATTCGTCCTCTGCTGTTCCTTATTTACATAAACGATTTCCGGGAAAATCCAAGTAGCTCTCTTAGGTTGTTTGCAGATGAATATCAAAACCAACTGCAGAACGGTCTGAATATCACTATGGTGTAAAAATTGGCAATTGACTCTAAATAATGAGAAGTGTGAAGTCGTCCACATGGGTACGAAAAGAAATCCGTTAAACGTTGTTTACAAGATAAATCAATCAAAAGTGAAGGCCGTAAACTCCACAAAATACCTTGGAATTACTATTACTTCAGAAAAACTGGAAAGAACACGTAGATAATGTCGTGGGAAAGGCGAACCAGAGACTGCGTTTTATTGGCAGAACCTTTAAAAGATGCTACAGAACTACTAAAGAAACTGCATACACTACGCTTGTCCTTCTTTTTTCAGAGTATTGCTGCCCAGTGTGGGATTCTTATCAGGTGGGTTTGACGGAGGACATCCAAAGAGTCCAAAGAAGGGCAGCTCGTTTCTTATTGTCACGATACAGGGGAGACGGCGTTACGGAAATGATACAGGATCTTGAATAGGAATCATTACAACAACGGCGCTTATCGCTGCGGCGTGGGCTACTTACGAAACTCCAATCGCCAACATTCTTCTCCGAATGCGAAAATATATTGTTGACTCCCCGTTACATAGGTAGAAGTGATCATCAGAATAAAATACGAGAAATCAAAGCTCGAACGGAGAGATTCACGTGTTCTTTCTTCCCGTGCGCTATTCGAGAATGGAATAGGATATAACTAGTATAACAGTGGTTCGAATAACCCTCTGCCAGGCTCTTGAATGTGATTTGCATTGTATCTCATGCAGATCTTCAGTTTTCTATGTAATTCTTCTCTGTATAATTTTGTCCCTTTGTTCTTCATATTTTTACTTACTAGTAAATTTTCTGCATCAGCTGTAGAGCTTATAATGCTTAGTGTCTTCGTTCATCAACACTTTTAAGTATTTCTTCTGTCATTGTTTATCTGTAATTACTTTCCTGATACCTACCTTTGTTTAGCCAATACCTGTAATCGCCATTTCAGGAGAGTCCATTTCTTTTCATCTAAGCTCCCAAATATTAAGAGCGTTAGATAACACGAAATTTATATCGTTCATGCTTTTTACTTACGTATTCCAGTTCTTCTCACAACAATTCTTCGGAACCGGTCTCTCAAACTTGACATACGAAATACTATATCAAGTCTATGACTGCTCCTGTAGTGCCATATCTGATCTCAGAAAATGTATCCATGATATGCTCAAGATGGAATAATGCCGTACCATAGGGAATTTCTGCAACTATTCCCTCTCCTTCCGTTTCTCTGAATGGTAATTTCACTATTACTGGCTCCTCCACCATTCCTACTATCGAATCCACATTCTACATAACTCTGTTTTCTAATCTTATTTATAATTGCATGTCACTATACACACGGAATTACCCATTCAATTTCCTCAGTATTTTCTCTATCTCTTCATGTTCTCCTTCTGATGTCGACATACATCAGGACACGAGATATAAAGGGCGATGCACTGATAGAGCTGTCACTTTGTTCTCTGCTGATTCACGTGAAGAGGTTTCCGATTTGCCGCTGCGAATTAGCCGTGCGCACTGAGGCGACTTGCTACGCCGCGCGCGACCGTTTGCTGTCGGAGGTTCGAGACCTTACTCGGGCATGGTTTTATGTGTTGTCCTTAGGTTACTTTAACTTAGTTAAGTAGTTTGTAAGTTAGGGACTAAATCAGGCAGTTTTGTCCCATAGATTCTTGAACATTTGATTTTCGACTTGATTATGGCCACACGTGGGGAATTAACAGACTTTGGACCTAGAAAGTCGGTTGGAGCTAGAAGCAGCAGATGTTCCATTCGTAAAACGTCAGAGAAATGATTAATCTGGGATGCATTGTGTCAATAGTGCGTCGAGTGTGCCAAATGTCAGTGAATTTACTTCTCACCACATACAAACAGTAGTCGACGAATTGCACTTGATATTACAGATATGGTGTCCGTTCCTTTGCACACTAGCACAAGAGCAGAAACCACTGGTAGAAATTAACAGCTATAAATTTATGAATTAGAGGTATTTCAAATCGAGCCTGTTTTCTGGCATCCAGTGACACAGTTAAAACTTTATCCCGTACTCGGACTGGATATGGCGCTTTGAGACAGCAGTCACCTTAGCCATTAGGCTGTCTGTACACGATTCTGGCGCTGACCAATTCTCAGCTGATCGCATACTAAGAGTTTAGTACCTCCTATCCATTAATTTCACTTACTCGCAGATTTCTCTGTATTTCCGAGAAGGATTGAATATGTTATAAAAAACTGACACCATATCTAAAATTTGATGTATGCCTCAAAACAGGCAAGGGCAAGGAGAGGCGAGAAGCTTGTCTGAATAACCTAATGATTAAGGCGACCACTAGTCCAAATTCCGGGGTTCGAGGCTCTGTCTCATTCAAATCTGGAGTTTCGAGACTGAATGAAATGCAATACCTTAAAACAGCGAAGATGTTTCTATATCACTACACTTAATGCATGATAGCAACGACATTTGCGTATAGTTGTTAGTGGTGAGCCTACGACACGGCGGCGTAATTTGGCGTTAATGGGCAACAATAGTAAACGAGTCTAGGGAGTACCTTTGATAACAGCCTCCCGGGCTTGTGATGATGTCAGTTTCACGCTAGACTGAATAATTTTGGCTACGTCAGATAAGGCGTGATTTTAACTGGTAAAAGTTAGTCTTAGGGGTCAAGTGTGGCTCGGAACACACGATGCCTTAGACCCAACTTGTCCACGAGGCATTGTGCGAAACGGCGGTGGCTACATATTTGTGAACTGTTTTCGCATGGAATGATCTAGATCCTCTAGCCTATCTAGGCCAGTAATTGAATATAAATATATTGTATAGTAAATGCGACATAAAGTCGTCGAGGAGTCAGGCGAACATGATGAAATTAATTGGTAGTGCTGGCTTTTTTATTCCTGGCCACACTTCATATACAGAGCGTTACAAAAAGGTACGGCCAAACTTTCAGAAAACATTCCTCACAAACAAAGAAAGATATTATGTTATGTGGACATGTGTCCGGAAACGCTTAATTTCCATGTTAGAGCTCATTTTATTACTCCTCTTCAAATCACATTAATCATGGAATGGAAATACACAGCAACAAAACGTACCAGCGTGACTTCAAACACTTTGTTACAGGAAATGTTCAAAATGTTCTCCGTTAGGGACGATACATGCATCCACCCTCCGTCGCATGGAATCCCCGATGCGCTGATGCAGCCCTGGAGAGTGGCGTATTGTATCACAGCCGTCCACAATACGAGCACGAAGTCTCTACATTTGGTACCGGGATTGCGTAGACAAGAGCTTTCAAATGCCCCTATAAATGAAACTCAAGAGGGTTGAGGTCAGGAGAGCGTGGAGGCCATGGAATTGGTCCGACTCTACCAATCCATCGGTCACCGAATCTGTTGTTGAGAAGCGTACGAACACGTCGACTGAAATGCGCAGGAGCTCCATCGAGCATGAACCACATGTTATGTCGTACTTGTAAAGGCGCGTATGAAATCATGATAACGTGCTCCAATGAACGTAGGTGGAAGAAATGAACACAAGCACTGAAGTCAACATTACCTACCTTCAATTGGGCCAACTGGCGGTGAATCGAGGGAGTAGATTACATACTAACAAAACAATTGGGTATATTTGACAATTGTCAGCACGAATTATTTCAATTTACATTTAAGGAAAAATACTAAAATGACCTCTAACATGGAAATTAAGCGTTTCCGGACACATGTCCACATAACATATTTTCCTTATTTGTGTGTGAGGAATGTTTCCTGAAAGTTTGGCCGTACCTTTTTGTAACACCCTGTATTTAAAAAGTTGTTAAATACCATGTATCTCCATAACCGTGGCTACTTCACAAAGGAAATACAAATCTGATGATGGTAATTCCGAAACGCCTCATTGAAGTCGCACTGCACATGAAGTGTGGCCTGCAATAAAACATTTTGCGACGTAACCAGCTTTTCGCAACACCACCAATTCATAAATATGTTCGGCTACATGAAGACCATTTTCAGCCATTCACGGAATTTCATGGCCCTGTGCCATGTCACCGGTCGCAATACGGTTGGTTTTAAGAAAATTCCAGCTAAAAATTTCTCCAGCCAGTTAGCCTTATGAATCGTTTACAACACATGTGGGGCATAATTGAGAGGTCCGCGCGTCCGCAAAATTCTGCTCCAGGGACACATTTAGAGTTATGGTCAGTTTTAAAGGTAGAATGGCTCACGGACTTCGAATTACTGCACTTGGATAGCCAGAAAAAGAAGTTCAAATGTTTGTTGAGCTTAAGGGACTTACCTGCGGGGTCATCAGTCCCTAAACTTACAAACAACTAATGAACTACCTTATACTAAAGACGACACAAACATGTGACTGTGACTGGCGCGCCGCAGACCGCTCGGCCACCGCGGCCGGCTGGATAGTCAGATGAAGATTCGACACGATATTAAGAGGTGTCCTCTGTCTTGTCCACTCAGTGTATACTTAAACTAATGTTCTAAAAACGTAGTTGTCGATTGTGATAGAAATATTAATATCACTCGATTGTTCATAATATTCTCGCTCCTGCTTCTCTACGTATCACGAATCCTATTCCGATTACAAAACTTTTTACTGCAGTGAAAATAACTCGATACTCATCTAATGAAAATGGCTTATCATTTTGCCATTTCACTTCAGTTACCCTCACTATATCTATTTTGCATTTTCGTTTACAAACTTTTTAGCTTCTTCTCCACATTTAGACTTCTAATAGTGTATACTCCAATTATTTGCGTCAGCTATTCCATCTCTGTCTGAAGGTAACCCCCACCTTTTCATATCACTCCCAGAACCAGAATGAGCGACTAATCCATAGCTACTTCCCAGTGGAGATAATCTTTATAACAGATTTTCATTTACTGGTCGCATGTTCGGTAGATCTAATACAAAGATTTATTTGCTTCATGCCTCATCAGGCTGTCATTCACTGCCGTTTGTTCGTACTTTATTAAGATATTATAAAAATTGCAGGGAAAGTTTATTGTTTCAATTGTAGCATTCGAGACTGACAACGTGGTCGAAGATGCCATGTCACAGGCTGCAAAGCCACTCCAGTTGGAGGTTCAAACTCTCCCTTGGGTATGGTGTGTGTGTTGTCCTTATTCCATCCCCATGAACCACAGACATTGCCAAAGTGGTGTGGCTTACGTGCCTCAACGATACAGATAGCCGTACCGTAGGTGCAACCACAGCAGAGGGGTATCTGTGGAGAGGCCAGACAAACATGTGGTTCTTGAAGAGGGGCAGCAGCCTTTTCAGTAGTTTCAGGGGCAACGGTCTGGATGATTGTCTGAAGAGGGGCAGCAGCCTTTTCAGTAGTTGCAGGGGCAACGGTCTGGATGATTGTCTGAGCTGGACTTGTAATATCAGCTAATGTGGCTTTGCCACATAGTTACTGCGAACGACCGAAAGCAAGGGGAAACTACAGCTGTTACTTTTACCAAGGACATGCAGCTCAACTGTATGAATATATTAATATTACGGAGGTAAAATTGTACATTCGGATCTCCAGGTGGAGCTTACTCAGGAGGATGGGGTCATCAGGAAAGACAACACTGGCATTCTACAGATCGGAGCGTTGAATTTTAGATCCCTTAATCAGGTAGGGACGTTAGAAAATTTAGAAAGAGAAAAGGATAGGTTGAAGTTAGATATAGTGGGTATTAGTGAAGTCCGGTGAAAAGAGGAACAGGATTTTTGGTCAGACGAGTACAGGATTATAAATGCAAAATCAGTTGGGGGTATCACAGGAATAAGAAAATAGGAATGCGGGTAAACTACTATGAGCAGCGCAGTGATCGCATTATCGTAGTCAAGAGAAATACGAAGCCAACACCAACCACAGTAATACAGGTTTATATGCCAACTAGCTCTGCCGATGAGGAGATAGAAACATTTTTGAGGTGGAAAAGGAAATTATTCCGACAAATAAAGGAGAGGAAAACTTAATTGTGATGGGAGACTGGAATTCGGTTGTAGGGAACGGAAAGCAAGGAAAAACAGTAGGTGAATATGGACTGAGCAAAAGGAATGAGAGAGAAAGCTGCCTGGTAGAATTTTGCACGGAACTTAATCATAACCAACACATGGTTTAAGAATCATGAAATAAGGTTGTATACGTGGAAGAGACCAGGAGACACTGGACAGTACCAAATAGATTTTATAATGGTAAGACAGAGATTTCGGAACCAGGTTTTGAACTGAAAACATACCCAGGGGCAGATATAGACTCTGACCATACCTTATTTGTCATGAACTGCAGGCTGAAACTGAAAAAATTGCAGAAAGATAGGAAAATAAGGAGTTGGGACCTGGATAAATCAAAGGAAGTTCTTTAGAATTTCAGAGGGAGTTTGAGGCAATAATTGACAGGAATAAGGGGAAATAAAACAGCAGATAAGGAATGGATTGCGCTGAGAGATGAAATAGTGAAGACAGCAGAGTACAAAATACACCTACAAAAAATCCTTGGATATCACAGGAAATATTACATTTAATTGATGAGAGGAGAAAGTATAAAAATTCAGAAAATGGAACAGATAAAATGGAATACAGACGACTTAGAAATGTGGTTGGCAGAAATTGCAAAATAACTAAGCAGGAGTGCTTAGAAGGCAAATGCATGTCTGTAGAAGAATGTATATATAGGGGAAAATAGATACCGCCTACAGATAAGAAAAGCAGCTGTATGAATATAAAGAACTCTGATGGAAAACGAATTCTCAGCAAAGAAGGGAAAACTGAAAGGTGGAAAGAGTATATAGAGGGGCTCTACAAAAGGAAATGAACTCAGAGACAATATTGTAGAAAGAGAAGAATTTGACAGAGTACTTAAAGACTTAAGTCAAAACAAGGCCCTTGGAGTGGACGACATTCCCTCAGAACTACTAAAGTATCTGGGAGAGCCAACCATGACAAAACTATTTCACCTGGTGCGTAAAATGAATGAGACAAGAGAAATACCCCCAGACTCCAAGAAAAACGTGATAACCCCATTCCAAAGAAAGCAGACGCAGATAGATGTGAAAGTCGCAGAACCATCATTTAATAAGTCATTGTTGCTAAATTTTAAACGAATTATTTAAAGAAGGATGGAAAAACTGGCAGAAACCGACCTCAGGGAAGATCAGTTAGGATTCAGTAAAAATGTTGGAATAAGTGAGGCAATACTCACTTTTCAGCTTATCTTAGATTAAGAAAAGGCAAACCTACATTTCTAGCTTTTGTAGATTTGGAGAAAGCTTTTGACAGTGCTGATTGGAATATACTCTTTCAAATTCTGAAGCAAGCAGGAGTAAAATATAGGTAACGGAAGGTTATTGACAACTTGTACAGAAACCAGACAGCAGTTATCAGAGTTGAAGGGCATGACAGGGATGCAGTGATGATGAAGGGAGTAAAACAGGGTTGTATCCTTTCTCTAATGTTATTCAATGTATACACTGAGAAAGCTATATAGGAAAGCAAGTTGAAATTTGGAGAAGGAATTGAAGTTCATGGTGAAGAAATATAAACATTGCGTTTTGCCTATGACATTGTAATTCGTCAGAGACAGCAAAGGACCTGGAAGAGCAGTTGTATGGAATGAAGAGTGTGTTGAAAAGTGCATATAAGATTAACATTATGAAGAGCAAAACAAGGGTAATGGAGTGCAGTCTAAGAAAATCAGGCGATACTTAAGATGTTAGATTAGGTAACGAAACAATAAAGGTGGTAAATGAGTTTTGTTACTTGGGCAGTAAAATAACTCATTATGGTCGCAATACAGAGGATATAAAATGCATAATGGCAATGGGCAGAAAAGCGTTTTGGAAAAGGGAAATTTTCTAACACTGAAAAAGGGAAATTTGCTAACATTGAAAAAGGGAAATTTGCTAACATTGAATATTAATTTAAGTGTAAGGAAGTCCTTTCAGAAAGCATTTGTATGGAGTGTTGCCTTGTATGAGAGTGATACTTAGTGAATAAACAGTGTGGACAGGAAGAAGATATAGGCTTTTGAAATGTGGTGCTACAGAAGAATGCTGAAGATTATGTGGGTGAATCGCGAAACTAATGATGAGTCACTAAACAGAATTGGGTTGGACAGGAATTTCTTGCTTACCTTGACTGAAAGAAGGGATCGATTGGTAGGACACATACTTAGACATAAAGGAATCGTGAATTTAGCTTTGGAGGGAAATTTATGGGGTAAAATTCGCAGAGGGAGACCAAGAGATTAATACAGTAAGCAGATTCAAATAGATTTAGGTTGCCATTCTTATGAGGAGATGAAGAGACTTGCTCAGGACAGAGTAGGGTGGAGAGCTGCATCAAACCAGTCTCCAGACTGAGGACCACAACACATGACATTATCATTTAACACTGAGTACTGATACATTAGACTAATAGTGTTTGTTTGAAACAGTTGTATAGCCAGTTTAACTATAAAAATGGCTTTTAAATTATTTAATACTCAATCTGCAGAAAACTGCTAAAATTAGTTACTTAGGTCAGATTTAATCCATTTATGAAATAAGATGCTGTGTCACTTCTCAAATTGTTTCTGCCTTACTGAATCTAAATTGATGGTGCTTGTGTTTTATTGTTCATGAAAGTTAATCACATCAAAGTTTACTCCTAGAAGGGTAACAAACAGTTTCTATTATTGTTATAAATATTAAATAGTGCAACATATTAAATACAATACAAAACAATAATTGTTCTGATACAAATTTACCATTTTCAGGTTTTCCATAGCTCATATGCACTGATGAATCTCCTTTATTATTACCATTATAATACTGAGTGAATGTTCAGTAATTAACTTTTATCAACTGTAGTGTAATTTATATTGACAAAAATAAATACATGAGAAATTTCCCAAATAATGCTATCAATAGATATGGCTTATACTTTATCATGATTCGATTTCTAAAGTCTTAATTATAAACATTAATGTTTGAAACTAAGTAGGGATTGTTTCAGTTGATCATACAAATTGATGAACAAAAATTGTTTCTTAGATGCACTGTGTGGAAAATAAGATCTATAGACTAGAGCATGCAATAATGAGTGTGAGAAAAATATTTTATGCACTGTTTTGGTAATAGGTGCAATAAAATGAAATTGCATTCAAACATACAATAGACAGAAATAATATAAAAGTTGCAAATGATTTTGCAACATTGTTGAAATACTAGTTAATAGTCACTTTCCCCAATTGTGAAAGAAGTTATTAAAATATTGTGGATGAAACTATTTTCCAGTGACTTTCAATTTGAAATGGGTTAGTATCAAAATTGAATGTAATTAATTCTTTTTCTTTTCCTTCTTCTTCTTCTTCTTCTTCTTTGTGTTTCTGGGAAACAGAAGAAGTAGGTACTGCATTTTAGAATCAATGAATTAAACAGTCTAAGGTCGCAATAATTTATTGTTTTTTATTTAAAATGACCAGTTTTGGCAAAAAAAATTTGCCATCTTCAGACGTAGCCCACATTTGGTTCTTGCTGGTGGACTATATCTGAGGATGGCAAAAGATTTTTGCTGAAACTTGTCATTTTAAATAAAAACATAAAATATTGTGATCTTAGACTGTTTAATTGATTAATCTTGTTGCAACAGGTCCATGAACTCACATAACAACGTTTTCTAAAATTATCAAAATTTGGGATTGCTTAATTATTGTAAGTTATATTTAACAAAACTGAATCTAAAGTATCTCATTTACTAATTTTTCACGGTAACTTAAGTATATCACTTTCTTCTCAATTCATTCTTTGATATTGAGTATTTGCAAATAGTCCCCAAGAAGTAGTTTGTAAGAAAAATTGTGTAATGTGAGTGATCATATTATTTATAGGGACATAGAAATATGTGAAACGTAGGGATTCTAAACCTGCAGCAGTCACAATGCTCTCTGAAATCTATACATTCTATACTTTTTCAGAGAGAACTAATGGATAGTAGTTCAACTAAAAGTAATTTATGACTTCTCTAAAGTGGAACAAAATATAGGTGGTTTATGTTACATAAATCTCTTCCCTTCTGTTTGCAACTGTCACTTCACTATATTGTAAATAAGCAAGGAGATCCAAATGAAGAATAATTAATCATAACAATTTAAGCATTATTAGTATAATGTATTTTATAACTAACTAATAATTGTAAGTTAATCATTAGAAAAAATTAATAAGAAACCTTGACTAGATGAAATAATTATAAACCTGTGGTGTGAAACATTACCTACCCTAACGAAGTGCATTTTTATATTTGACTCTGTCTTGTTTCTTATTGCAAATATATTTGCCTATATGAACAATGTCAACTGTTCTTTGTGCTATGTAGTATTTTAGAATTACATTATGTTCATTGCATATAATTTTCATTCCATAGTGACAATTTTTTATAGATGGATAACATGTCAAGTGAATTTGTATGGTTCCTCTTTAATAGATATCTACATTTAATAAAAGAAACTAACCCAAATAAATATTTTTCCACGTGATTGAATTTTTTATCTTTGTCTACCAATATCTATACTGCTATTTTTGATTTTTTATTCCTACAACAACAATGAATACTGTTAATGTCATTAATTTTCTGCATTTTTTAAACTCTTATCGAATCTTACATTCTGATGGTTTTTTTTTCTTATGAATCTTGTTTAAGTTTTATCAGTCTTCCCATTCATTTAAAACTAACAGTGATAATGCGGTATACAGCATATATACACAATCTTGGGATATTTTACACTTGTGAAATTTGTGTATGAGTGAGATTTTGCTTTATTTATGATGTTTACACTTTCCCACTGTTCAGTTTTAGTAACATAGTTTTGATGTGCACTCCTCAAGATAAGACAACTTTATTTTATGTACCAGAAGTGTTTTAGAGTTAATAATGTCCTTATCCTACACTCATGTTATGCTGAATGGTATAGAAGAGCATGCTGAAGCATTTACTTCTTGTACATAATCAGTTACAAAACACTAAATTTCCTACGATTTTCTGTTAAAGAAAGTCTTATATTAAAAGATAGGAAGCTGTGGCTTGAAGCAAAATACCTAATCATTTACAATCTAATAAGCCGCAAGACACTACAAGCATTTGCACAGTCTCTGTTTCATGAACAGCAATCTCCACTTCAAGTACTCATTAACTTCTCTTCTCGTTAATGGTGGAGAAATAAGATAATACCTTTAACGTTCATGATATGAACATATTATTGCCTAACATCTCTCATCAGAATCAACACAGAGGTTTCAACATGAAAGTTGGCATAAGTAGAACATATGTAAATGTAACAGATATGTGACAAATAACACATGTTTTAGATTGATTCTTGCAGCATGTAAATGTGTTACTTACAGGCATATAAGTTCCATTATTCTTTATGTTTCTCAGTGAATATTGTACCTTCCTATGTAACAGTTCTGAGTTTTTCAGTTGATTTGTGAGTGTTCTTCCACCTCAAGATGAACCAAGTGTAATTCCTTATTAGTATCTGACCTGAACACTTGTTGCCTAGCTCATTGTTTCCCTATTAGATGCTACTGAAACAATGTTCTTGATACTTGTGTTAATGTCAGTTACTGTTCGTTAATCTGATTATTGATGACTAAGTTTTCACTATCTATATAATCAGTTATTCATTGAAAGTTAAACAATGTTTACTCAAGTAGACTAATCATGTTCACATTAAAGACTAAAAGAAGTGGTTTCCCATGTAGTCACCGTGACTAACTACAGCTGACCCACTGAATCTCCATCCAAGTCAAGTACAAAAACTCCACTAACAGTTGATCGATATGTCGATTATTGAACATAGTATGCCACTATCCAAGGACACTGACCCTGAACATATGTTTCAAAAATGTAATGTAGGCACAAAAACTGTAATAACAGTTAGGTCTACATAGAAATGAAGAGCAAATTTCTACGGATTTGGATACAAAAAAACTATTAATTAGTTATAATTACTTATCCAATTTCATTTTAATTGTGCTATAGTTGATTACTAATTAGTGTAAGAAAGTGACATGAACAATATTGTCTACTGTTAATCAATGAAAGTATTCTAAAGCTAAAGCTAGTCACATATGCGAGTATGCAAATACGACGTACATTTCTACGAGTAGAATTACAATACACACACTGCGCCATATTTTGGTCACAAATAGCAGAGTACGTAATTTGTTGGCTTCCCGTTTACAAGGTTAGATTCTTACCTACTTGTATTGAATAGTTAGACAGCATAAAAACGCAAAATAACATTGCGCCAGCTTTGAAAACAAAACACTGTCGCACCGAATCCTTTCGGCTATACCTCACTTTCTGCCTGCCCGAGCCACTATTATTGTGTTTTTCTCTCTCCCTTTTCGCAGTTTGTATCGTCACATAGTAAGGTAAGGTAAAGCAGTCAACAAACCGATGATTCGTTTTAAGACCAAAGTGCTTTACTAGCTGTGATACTGTTTGTAGGTGGTATGTCGATCACTTCCCCCGATTTTCGAATTGTCTTACCCAGCCAGTTATAGGGTGATTTACAGCTGAATGTGGATTCGGAAACACAGTGCCACTCTACAGTCACATACATGATTATAAATAATACACAGCAGCTATCAGTTCGACTTAAGTCTACTATCTCAAACGCACAAAGCTAGCGAGAATTGTCAAAATAATTCCATCTACTATATTCTATATATTCACAACAGAAAACTGTTTACTCGTTTAAAATTTCTTCTGGGTGCGTTCTTTGGGGTTACTGCTTGACATTTTTGAAATGTTTTATGCTGTGATATTTTCCAGACACGACAATTTAAGTTCAAACAGCTTTACAGCAATCAAACTTTCAAATCTTGAACAATCCATCAAAGTAGTTGTTAAACCTCTTATTTCCAAATTCATGCCATACGATTTCGCATTTCATATGATCAAGTCTCCTCCTTTTTAAGCAATGACATTCACTATTCAAAAGTATGCATATTTCCTCCCTTCTGCTGAGATTCTCAAACGATTTTGCAGATCCAAAAATCATGGGAACGTGTCTTGATTCTTCAGTCTTGCTTTCATTATCAAACACAACACCAGAACTACCTGTCTACTGCGTTTCAATTTTTAAAGTGAAACTGGTCATCATCTACACTCATGTTCAGAAAAATTATTATAACACCTTGAAAGACTAAATATAGGAGGTGCATGTCAACAGGACATGTTCATTAGTATGTTCTGAAGTAATGATTAACATTATAGTTACCTCGATCCAGCATATGACCTGTTATCAAGCACAGGAAGAGAGTGTCATAGGTCCTGATAACTAATTCCATCCGTGATGGCATTCACACTTATAAGGTATCCCGTAGTATAGTTACCCAAGCTACATTCAGCTCGTTTCAACTTTCATCTTTGGCGGTTGGCAGTATTTTACAGCGCTGTACCCGTAGTTTCATCATTTCCCACATATTTTAGACTGGTGACAAGTCTCGTAATCTTGCAGGTCAGAGCAAACGACTATCAACCAGACATAAAATTTTTCTGGGTGTTGCAACGTGTCATAATGTAAGATGTCTATTACATTAATAACCAACGTTTCGGCCAACGTTGCAGTGGCCTTCTTCTGGGTATACTGATGTGCGCCTATTGTTTTATTGTTTTATTTTGTTATATTTGTTATATTTTGTCATACCATTAACTATGATATTACGCCATAATTTTAAAATCATCTATGTTACTGGTAGTTTTTTGCCGGAAGAGTGGAAAAATTATGGTAGGATTCTGTGGTGAAAGGAGTGGGGATCAGCTGTTACCTATTGCTTCTTGCATAGCTAGCCATGATTGGGGGTCGTCAGCGAATGAGGTAAGTGCTTCCGAAGAGCCGTTGCTTCGAAGGCCTCCATGTCGTCTGCAATCGGGGATAAGAGAGATCAAATGGCTAAGCCGTAAGTTTGCTCGTAGTACTATGATCCTGTTACACCGAAAGACACGTGTTTGTGGAACAACATGTGATCGTGCATTTGCTTACTGAAAAATGCGTCTGGAGTGTCGTGCAGAAAGGTATGGCTACGGGTCACAGGCTATCATTCAGTAGGTCAGACTGGTCGAAGTGCCGTGAACACGCACCATCTGTGATACGTGGCTGTACACAATAGCACCTCACACGAAAAGGCCATGAGTTTGCACTGTATGTCTCGTGCAAATGCAGTCGCTGTGATGTCGCTACCATTCTCTGGAGTGAATCAAAATGCGGCCATTATTTTCAAGCAAACACAAAGTGCATTCACTCTTTTCCCCACTAACGTCGTTTGATGCACCATTGGCCTCTGGCATGTTTCTGTATATTACTCATAGGTAGAGAGACAGGTAAATGACACGCACATAATCCATGCCATAATAAACAGCGACGGACTGTTAGCCCTGATAGTGTATGATGCGTTACACAGTTACACTGTTGTTCCAAGGAGGAAGCAGATCTGTCATGCAATGCCTTTCTGATGACTTTCAGAAGTTGTGCCAACATTCTTCAGCGACATACCAAGGCCTTATTGTTTCAGGGTCAAAACGCGTCTCCGCTATCATCGTCCCAAAGGTGGACATACCGGCCATAAAGGTAGATGATCAAATTGCACTGGCTGATCAACGCCCTTTTTACATCTCGAATGTGATGAGAAGAAGCGTGTCACATCTCTTCACAGTAATACATTCTCTACACCCCCACCTTTCTATTCATAAAGAATCCTACTCTCATTATACTATAGAAAAAAGGAAGTGGCTTTATCCGTGAAGCAGGTCCTGGATGAAGCCAGGTGGTCATGTTTTTCGTAACAAAATTAGGGTATTTCCCGTAATATCACGTGTGAAACTCCTTAAGTCCACTAAACTGATAGGAGAAGCCTACTCGTCATCGCCGAATTCGTCCAAACTTACGGTACATGTAGAGCGTGGTCAAAGATGAGAGTGCACCAAGTGGGAAATCCAGGTGAGTTTAGTAAGTAAATGGAATTTTGATACGGATCTACTCATGACGCATCTTGCCAATTGTCCATGTGAGAATTTGCTTAGGAAGCGGTGTTTGGCCCAGCGGTTGTCGGCCGCTGTGGCTCAGCGCGTCCTGTCACAAAGCTGAGCGCTCTCTGTAATATATACACGGTGTTACAAAAAGGTACGGCCAAACATTCAGGAAACATTCCTCACAAACAAACAAAGAAATTATGTTATGTGGACATGTGTCCGGAAACGCGTAATTTCCATGTTAGAGCTCATTTTATTACTTCAAATCACAATACTCATGGAATGGAAACACACAGCAACAGAACGTACCAGCGTGACTTCAGACACTTTGTTACAGGAAATGTTCAAAATTGTCAGCGAGGATACATGCATCCACCCTCCATCGCATGGAATCCCTAATGCGCTGATGCAGCCCTGGAGAATAGCGTATTGTATCACAACCATCCACAATACGAGCACGAAGAGTCTCTACATTTAGTACCGGGGTTGCGTAGACAAGAGCTTTCAAATGCCCCCATAAATGAAAGTCAAGAGGGTTGAGGTCAGGAGAATGTGGAGGCCATGGAATTAGTCCGCCTCTACCAATTCATCGCTCACCGAATCTGTCGTTGAGAACACGTCGACTGAAATGTGCAGGAGCTCCATCGTGCATGAACCACATGTTGTACTTATAAAGGCACATGTTTTAGCAGCACAGGTAGAGTATCCCGTATGAAATCATGATAACGTGCTCCAGTGAGCGTAGGTGGAAGAATTTGAGACCCAATCCAGACATCACCAACAAGCACTGAAGTCAATATACATTCCTTCAACTGGGCCAACTGGCGGTGAATCGAGGAAGTACAGTACATACTAAAGAAACAACTGGGTATTTTCACAATTGTCTGCACGAATTATTTCAATTTACATTTAAAGAGAAATACTAAAATGAGCTCTAACATGGAAATTAAGCGTTTCCGGACACATGTCCACATAACATATTTTCCTTCTCTGTGTGTGAGGAATGTTTCCTTAAAGTTTATATATATATATATAGGGTGAATCACCTAACAGTTGCACCGCAGATATTGCGGAAACGGTAAGTGCGACTGATGTGCGGTTTTCACAGAATGGATTGGTAGTCAGGGGCTCGTATTGTTAGCCAATAAACAGATTGTAAAAATACGTAGAAAGTGTATTTTTATACAAACATACAATTTTTCAAATGGAGCAATGGTTGTTTCTATCATACACTGAAAAGTTTGACATCAGCCGTGTACAAAGAATTTTAAATGACATTTTTATCACGTTTAGTTTGGCAGCTACAACCGTTCAAAGTTTCGAGGACGGAGGCTGCTATAGCGTATCTGACTGGCCGAGTGGCTAGCCCCTGGGGCACGGCCCACTGTCTCATGACCAGCAGCCAGTGAGCTACGCTGTCATAGCCAAAACTTTGAATTGTTGTAGCTGACAAACAAAATGAGATAAAAAGGTCATACAAAATTCTTTGTACACAGCTGGTGTCAAAAATTCCAGTGCATGATAGAAACAACCATTGTTCCAACTGAAAAATTGTACGTTTGCATAAAAAATACACTTTCTACGTATTTTTACAATATGTTTGTTAGCTAACAATAGGAGTCCTTCACACACACACACACACACACACACACACACACACACACACACACACACACACACACATATATATATATATATATATATATATATATATGTGTGTGTGTGTGTGTGTGTGTGTGTGTGTGTGTGTATGTGTGTGTGTGTGTGTGTGTGTGCAGTGAATTATACAGACTTATAGATTTGGGGATTGCATTACGCTGAACAAATCACTCTGGAATAATTTATTGTCGCATTATCAATCAACAGGTGTAAATGCTTATTATTATTTATACATTTAAATGTTTCGGTCCTTCAGGATCATCTTCAGAATATTTGTCGAGCGATTGTAAAAGGTCTCGTCTATGTTACAGTACTTATCATAACAGACGAGGCGTGTTGCAGTCTCAACGGCCAATACTCTGAAGATGGTCCTGAAGGATCGAAACATGTAAATGTATTTTAAAAAATGCAACTGTTGACTGATAATCAGACAATAAATTACTTCAAATATTAGTGCAGTTGCTGACTATAGCAAAGTCTATTATGTCGATTATAGTAAATCAGTCTGGACTTCAAGACTTCACCTGAGGGGCTATTCAGGTTCAAAAGGAAATGCGAAATTACGAGCAGAAATATGTACATCTACATCTACATACATACTCCGCAATTCACCATAAGGTGCGTGGTGGAGGGTACACTGTACCACTACTAGGTATTTTCTTTCCTATTCCACTCCCAAATTGAACTAGGAAAAAAAGAACGTCTATACGCCTCCGTACGAGCCCTAATTTCTCTTATCTTGTCTTTGTGATCTTTACGCGAAATGTAAGTAGGAGGCAGCAAGATCGTACTACACTCAGCTTCAAATTCCGGCCCTCTAAATTTACTTAACAGAAATACACGAAAAGAACGTCTTCTTTCTTCCAGCGATCCTCAATTGAGTTGCCGGAGCATTGGTCGAACCTACCGGTAACAAATCTAGCTGCTCGCCTCTGAACCGCCTCTATGTCTTCCTTTAAAATGATCTGCTGCGGGTCCCAAACACTTGAGCAATACTCAAGGCGTGGTCGTACAAGCGTTTTATATGCGGTCTCCTTTACAGGTGAATTACACCTTCCCAAAATTCTCCCAACAAACCGAAGTCGGCTGTCCGCCTTACTCACAACTGTCCTTACATGCTCGTTCCATTTCATATCGCTCTCCAATGTTACGCCTAGATATTTGAACGACGCGATAGCATCAAGAAACTCACTACTAATGCTGTATTCGAACATTATGAGATTGCTTTTTCTACTCATGCGCATCACCTTACATTTTTATACATTGAGAGCTAGCTGCCATTCTTCGCACCAACTAGAAATTTTGTCTAAGTCATCTTGTATGCTATTACAGTCAGTTACAGACTACACCCTCCCATACACCACAGCATCATCAGCAAACACCCGCAAATTACAACTTACTCTGTCCATCAGATCATTTATATAGATAGAACATAATAGCGATCCTATCACACTCCCCTAGGGCACGCCTGACGATACACTCGTCTCTGATGAAAACTCGCTGTCGAGAACAACGTACTGCGTTCTATTACTTAGGAAGTCTTCCAGCCAGTCACAAATCTATGAATCTATTCCATAAGCTCGTATCTTCGTTAGCAGTCTGCAGTATGGCACCGCGACGAACGCCTTTTTGAAGTCGAGAAAAACACAATCCGCCTGTTGCCCTCATCCATGGCTCGCAAGATGTCATGTGAGAAAAGGGCAAGCTGAGTTTCACATGAACGATGTTTCCAAAACCCGTGCTGATTCATGGAAAGAAGGTTTTTCGTTTCAAGGAAATTTACTATATTCGAACTGAGAATATACTCTAAAATTCTACATGAAACTGATGTCAACGATATTGGCCTGTAATTGTGTGGGTCAGTTCTCTTTCCTTTCTTGTATACGGGAGTCACCTGCGCTTTTTTCCAATCACTAGGAACTTTGCGCTGAATTAAAGATTCGCGATAAATGCAAGCTAAGTAGGGGGCCAATGCCGCTGAATAGTCTTTGTAAAACCTAACTGGTATTCCATCCGGACCAGCAGACTACACCGGAAATACCTATTGCTATGTCCCCCATTTCGAAATTAGTACGTTGATCAAATGATGGTACATTTGTGCGGTCCTCCTGCGTGAAAGATTTCTTAAAGATTAAATTTAGAACTTCAGCTTTCCGTTTGCTTTCTTCTATTACTGCCCCCGAATGATCAACGAGTGACTGGACAGTGGGCTTTGACCCGCTTATCGATTTTACATAGGACCAGAATTTTTTCGGGTCCTCGGAAAGATCTTTTGCTAAGATATGGCTGTGATAATTATTGTATGCTTCGCGCATCGATCTTTTTATAGACGCACGAATCTCTACTAACTTTTGCCTGTCATCATTTGCGTGTTCTTTTTTGAATCGAGAGTGCAACAGCCTTTGCTTTCTCAGCAGCTTTCTAACATTATTATTACACCACGGTGGATCTTTTCCATCCTTAATCGTCTTTACTGGCACATGTTTCTCTAACCCTTTATTAACAGTGCACTTAAATTTAGTCCACAATTCCTCTACATCCATAGTCCCGGATTTAAACGATGCCCATTCATTTTCTAAGTGCGATCGTAACATTTGCTTATCGGCTCTTCCCAACAAAAACACGCTCCTAGCCTTCTTGATTGGTTTATGAACTTTGGTCACCATCGACGCTACGACGATATCATGATCACTAATTCCTGCCTCTACACAGACATCGTTAATAAGGTCAGGCCTGTTTGTTGCTATAAGGTCTAGAATATTTCCACTGCTCGTGGGCTGCCGGTTTAACTGCTCAAGACAGTTTTCGGAGAATGTGTCCAAAAGTAGCTCGCAAGACTGCTTGTCTGTACCGCCTGAAATGTAACTAGCGAGGTCCCAATCTATACTCTTAAGGTTGAAGTCTCCTCCGACTAATATTACATGGCCCGGATACCTATGCACTACCTGCTGTAGACTTTCTTTGAATGATTCTAAAACTGCTACAGCAGCACTGGGGGACCGGTAAAAACACCCAACTATTAACTTTACTTCTTTTAGACCTGTTATACGTGCCCAGATAACTTCACAGTTACTTTCAACTTCGATCTCAGTAGAAACAATATCTTTGTCCACAGCGATGAACACTCCTCCTCCAGTTGTATCCGATCTATCTTTCCGATATACATTCCACGCTTCGCTAAATATTTCTGAACTTGCTACATCATGATTTAGCCAGCTTTTGGTGCCTAAAACTATCTGAGCGCAATAACTTACATGCAGTGCGGCAAATTCGGAAACCTTATTTCTAATACTGTGTAAGTTCGCGGCTAATATTTTGATGTTCGAATTATTATTCCGAACGTGGCCTGAATTCGCTGTTTGAATGCTGACAGGCGAGTGCTCATCAGAGATAGCGCCTAGCCTAAAAAAAAACCATGTGCACTCCACAATTACTCTGCTACCCGAGTAGCCGCTTCCTTAGTGTAGTGCACCCCTGACCTATCTAGGGGCACCCTACAATTCCCCACCCGATAACGCAGATCCAGAAATCAAACTATAAAAATGACACTAAAGTGAAAGAACTTGTAGTCTTTTCAAAGACGAAACTTCAGTCAACTTCCAACAGTATGAAGAGGCATATTTCAGTAACATACATCAGTACAGTTTTAAATATGAAATGAAATCGACCCGCACGTTGCGTTGTCGTTAGTTGCAGAAGACGACACTAAAGGTATTGTAGACCAGTTGTATGCCACTTCATAGAGTTATACCACACGATATACACTAATAAAAGAAGGATGTCGTTTACCTACGTGTTACTTGTATTAGCGGAATCGGCCTATTTGCACCACAAGATCAGCAGCAGGTGAGTAGGGTACTCACGCAAACCCCGAATGTCATTGTGAATTACAGTTCGTCTGGCAAACTGGAGAAGAGACTAGTGAAATATTTTGCTCCTTATGCGGACAAAGACTGTTCCTTCCTCCTTGACAGCTATACAGTGTAGAAGAATCAGGCATTGTACAGTTTTAGTAGACGTGATTACTATTCCACCGAGTCGTACACCACTTGAGCAACCGTTAGATGTGTTTGGATTTCGCGAAGTGAAATATTTTGTGGAAGGACTATATGATTTAGCAAAGCGGCACGGATACACAGAGCAGTATTATTTCAGTGATCGTCAAAGTCGACTTCGTTATCCGCAATTCCAAGACATGTTCAGATTTGCTTGGACCTCGTAGAGAATTTGACCGTCTACACGTGGAAAAGTTGGAAAAAAAATTAAAAACATATGTTTTGACAGAAAACAGGGAAAACTGTGTGACTGTGAAACTGTTGCATTCATTTGTTGCAGCTTATGTGAAAACCCTTACGTGTTGATCACTTTTTTGCGAGTGATTACATTCAAATCCTCACGAAAACCTAAAGAGGGCAAATTCCCCCGTTCACCAATGTGTAAGTTACGATGGTCGTCAAGAGATTCCTGTTATATGACGTCGTCATTGTCGTGTCTTCCTGATCGGTTGAACTTTCACCTAGCTATCAAAGGTTTGAGGATGCCATTCGAGTGCCAGTTGCTTTCACCTGTTAAACGAATGGTATTGCGGCGCGGACATCATAGCACAATAGACACAAAACTGGTTACAGCGAAGAGACACATAAAAGAACGGACGGGCCGTTTATAATTTTGTTAAAAAAAATTGTTAAGCAACGTTTGAACAAGAAATTTTCAGATTTGCCGTTCGGCACCATAACCAGAGGACCATGACACTTTCACTACAAATATTTTCCTCTTGTTTTATGTATTCTACTATGGATCGTGTTTGTTTCTATTTTGTTTCTGTTTTTCATAGTTCCACATAATTTCTTATGCTTAATCTTGATAAGTTTTTTTTATGTATCCATCGCGCCATACTAATCTGAGGTGCGTGTGATGGGAAGTTTCCGTTATCAGAAGTGACCCACACTACTCAAAGAATTATTGCAGATAAACTTGTGATCACAGTAAGATAACAGTAACAAGTTGCCCTGATAGGACAATTAGCGCTCTTAAATGAGCTCCCCAAACGAAGGAAGTGACAGAACCGACGCTAACCAGCTTCTTAGTAACAAGCGCACCATTAGGAAAGGAGCTCTTTTGAGTGGCAATTTGTTTCCAGTGATCGAGGTCATCACTACATCCTTTTTTAGCAACATAAATCGGAGAGTTTTTAAAAACCTTGATATTCCAAAAATTAATCAACAACACAAAGCAGGGGTTTTATAACACATTAATAAAATGATGCAACAGACAAATTCCCCGACGAGATTAGACACTTAATTGCAAACTCTTAATACAAATGGGATAAGTAGCAAATAAATAACCACCATCAACGGAAAGCCGACAACTTCGTGTACATCAAAACTCCATAGGTAGTTTTCCCTTACGAGGCTGCGCAGAACCACATCTTATTAAGAAGCAAACTCCCGATCTTACAACACAGAGACAAGCACTAACAGCCGTTTCACATCGGTGGGAGACCGGAAACCAAAGCTAGAAACTTCCTAGAACTTGGACGCAGAGGAAATTTCAAATTCACAGAACATCAGTACCTAAACACAGAGCGATTCCACAGTACACAATGTCAAATACGCTCACCCGGTTTTCCTTTCCTGCAGCCAATATCGCCGAGCAACAACAGGCTTGTAGCCTGACGACGCCAACTCAGGGAATGTATAGTAGTTTTCCCGTACACCATTTGTCCGGGACGGGTCTTAAAACGGTTCTACCTGTGCTTGGCAAAACTGCAAATGTTTGTAATCCTATGGGACCAAACTACATTGGCCATCAGTCCCTAGTCTTACAAACCTAAGAACAACACACACATCCATTCCCGAGGTAGGATTCGAACCCTCGACGCGATCCGTAACGTGGCGCTCCAGACCGCTTGGCGCGGCCTGGTGTTGTTAGGTGTCAATACAGCTCCTTACTGTCCGTGTTCCGGTCGCTCGCTGCTCCCGCGTTTGGCAACGTCCAAAGCGTCCCCCTCCCTCCACGATAACCGAGTGAGGTGGCGCAGTTGTAATGCACTGGACTCGTATTCGGGAGGGTGATGGTTCAAATCCACCCCCGGCCATCCAGATTTAGGTTTTCCGTGATTTCTCTAAATCCCCCTAGGCAAATGCCAGGATGGTTCCTTTCAATAGGGCACGGCCGATTTCCTTCCCCGTCCTTACCCAAAACTCCGAGCGTCAGCTCCGTCTCTAATGATCAAGTTGTCGATGGGACGTTAAACCTCAAGTTTCCTTCCTTCCCTCCACGATCAACCGCCAACTAAATACTTCTGTCCTCTTCCAGCGACCGCCCTCGCTCCTCGCACTACGCTGCCTAGCGATTTAAGTGAAGAAAAGACGGGTCAAGATCTGTCGAAGAATCGTGTCACGGTTAACAGTTACAACCTAAATCTCTTAAGAAAATTTTATCTAAACCGGAGTACTCTGCAGTTCAAACTTGAGTGACTTCCTTCCTTGGGAGCTTAAACACATTTCCTCCAACAAAAATTTCTACTTTCCTGCCCATCAGCGTCTTAGATTCCCCCTCTTATCTCCCACTCTCTTTATTTAAACATGCTCCAGCCAACCACAGACTCAAGTTCGGTTTCTTGTGTGGGACCTAGTAGAAAAATAATTTCACTCCTATCTTCTGTTATTGGTCCTCTGTTGTTCCTTATCTACATAAACGATTTAGGGGAAAATCTAAATAGCTCTCTTAGGCTGTTTGCAGATGACGCCGTCATTTACCGTCAAGTAAAATCATCTGAAGATCAATACCAACAGCAAAAAGATCTGAAAAAGATATCGCTATGGTGTAGAAATTGGCAATTGACTCTAAATAATGACAAGTGTGAAGCTGTCCACATGATACGAAACGATATCCGTTAAACTTTGTTTACAAGTTGAATCAATCAAACCTGAATGCCTTAAACTGCACAAAATACCTAGGAATCGCTATTACTTCAGACTTAAACTGGAAAGAATACATAGATAATGTCGTGGGAAAGACGAATCAGAGACTGCGTTTTATTGGCAGAACCCTTAAAAGATGCAACAGTACTACTAAAGAAATTGCATATACTACGCTTGTCCGTCCTTTTTGGAGTATTGCTGCCCAGCGTGGGATCCTTATCATGTGAGTTTGACGGAGGACATCGAAAGAGTCCAAAGAAGGGCAGTTTGTTTCGTGCTGTCACGATACAGGGGAGACAACGTTACGGAAATGATTCAGGATCTTGGATGGGAATCATTACAACAACGGCGCTTATCGCTGCGGCGTGGGCTACTTACGAAAATCCAAACGCCAACATTCTCCTCCGAATGCGAAAATATATTGTTGACTCCCACTTACAATGGTAAAAATGATCATCAGAATAAAATACGAGAAATCAGAGAGATTCAGGTGTTCTTTCTTCCCCCGCGCTATTCGAGAATGGAATGGAAGGTAAATACGTAGTATAAAAGTGGTTCGATGAACCCTCTGCCAGGCACTTAAATGTGCAGAGTATCCCATGTAGATGTAGATGCCGCGGCGGATTAACTGTGCTCACCAGGGTGCCATGCTGCCGTTCGCCGTGTCAGGTGTTTGATCTCTACCCCCCCCCCCCCCCAACCCCTGGGGCATGGGTGCTTGTGTTGTTCTTAGGTTAGTTTACCTTAGTTGAAGTAGTTTGTAAGCTGCGGACTGATGACCAAGCAGCTGAGTCCGATAGATTTACAAACGTTTGAATAAACATTTCCTACCTTTTCTTTCGAATTTAACTATCATTGATGACAGCGAGCTGCCGGCCGAATGCCCACATCGCTCGTCAGTACACTGTCTACTGCTTCGCCAAATTGGCATCAGCTGTCCTATTATGTTGTGACGTCATTCTCATTTGGCTACGCTTATGAGTCCGCGAATGTTGTCACAGCCAGGTCGATAACCGGCCCACAATACGAACGCTCCCTCGGTCCTCTACGGAGCCACCCTGTGCTGACGACACCTCTGCTCTTGTATGTCCTCGCTGCTGTGTTACGGTGAAACCACATTCCTACGACTCCACTTTTACTCAGTTCTGCTACATACATGAAATTACCCAACTTACAGTTTCAGCTTAATTACACTCTTGGCCATTATAATAGCTACACTACGAAGGTCCCGTGCTACACACGCGAAATTTAACCGACAAGAAGAAGATGCTGCGATATGCAAATGATTAACTTTTCAGAATCTTCACACAAGTTTGGCGCCGGTGGCGACACCTACAACGTGCTGACATGAGGAAAGTTTTCAACCTATTTCTCATACAAAAACAGCAGATGACCGGCGTTGCCTGGTCAAACGTTGTTGTGATACCTCATGTAAGGAGAAGAAATTCGTACCATCACGTTTCCGACTTTGATAAAAGGTCGGATTATCGCGATAGCGGTTTATCGTATCGTGTCATTGCTGCTCGCGTTGGTCGCGATCCAATGACTGTTAGCAGAATATGGAATCGGTGGGTTCACGAGGGCAATACAAAACGCCGTGCTGGATCCCAGCGGCCTCGTATCACTAGCAGTCGAGAGGACAGGCATCTTATCCGCATGGCTGTAACGGATCGTGCAGCCACGTCTCAATCCTTGAGCCAACAAATGGGGACGTTTGCAAGACAACAACCATCTGCACGAACAGTTCGACGACGTTTGCACCAGCATTGTCTATCAGCCCAGAGACCATGGCTGCGGTGGCCCTTGACGCTGCATCACAGACAGGAGCGCAACGACGAACCTAGGTGCACGAATGGCAAAACGTCATTTTTTCGAATGAATCCAGGTTCTGTTTACAGCATCATGATGGTCGCATCCGTGTGCACTTTTCAAGCAGAGTCTAAGTTCTGCAATCACAGTCCCGTAAATTTCTAAGTCCACACATGCCTATCTCTTCAAGTCACAAGTTCGTAACGCGGTTTCAGACCGCCGAGCGTCACAATCTTTCACCAGCACGTTCAAGTTACGAGTCCCTTCCCAAGCACCTCATCTTTAAAATACAATTTCCCTTCCGAAATATGATATATTTGAATAACACAGATTTAAGTGTTTTGACCACCTCCCTACAAATATTGTTTACGTTTAACAAATATATATTTAACAATACTAAAAAACGGTTTAGATTGAAGCTCTTTGCTCAGATAGCCATTAAGCGTAGCGTCCCACTGTTCAAATATACTGCCGCCGTCGAAATATAGTTACACAATTAATATTTATCATTGCTTTTTATGTAAATATATTCAGTTCTTGTACACAAATACTTATAATTGTTTATATATAAATTATCTGCTGCATATTTACTATTTTAGTCGGCCATTAAATATTTAAGTGGCGGTCTACAACAAAGAATAATACTAAATATAATGAAATACATATATAAATGTAATTCGCTTTGCTGGGTTCATGTTTTGTGTTTCTGTTGTGGAATCGATGTTCTGACACAAGAATATTATGACCTCAACGAAAAGCAGAACAAGAAAGTAAAATAAAATTTATTGAATGAATACGGAAATAACGTGGCAAGTCTTTTAAGATAGGTAGCGTGGTGCAATGCTGTCCATTTGATTCTTAAACTGTTACTGATAAACATTACGTATCAATAATTGTAAATATAAGTTTTATAATATTATTATTATAGTACTGAAATTTGTCGGCTTTTTATCTGTAAGGGATATTGAAATTGTAATTACGGCGTTTGATTCTCCCAAGTCTCCTGAAACCATTCATATAATTATATTTGCCGTATGATCATTCCCAGATTTTATATGGATATTTAGAATAATGTTTTTGGCTATATTGCATTTCAGTTGCAGTATGGAATAGCCGCCCTCGCTCATCCACGCGTTTCCGGTTTCCGAGCACATTAGGAAAACCCTGACTACCTGTCCATTCACTAGGTTCAGACTGTTAGCCGGCCAGCTGGGGAATCCAACAGTCTGGCAAAACCCGCCTTTCACGTAGAAACAATCAGCTTCCCCCTCACACGCATACCGAAAATTTATTGAATAAGTAAAATTTTCAACACAGCTGCTATTGTCAGCGACCGTTACAACGTCAAACGATAAAAATTCAGCCCTTGGTCACAAAATTAAAATTATTTAACCTGGTTTCGGCAACAACTATGATTGCTCTCATCAGAAATTATAAATTAAAATAAGTAACCAAATAAAAGTTGCAACTCAGCTGTAAAGTACGTCACAAAATTTAAAGAGAAATTTTTAGAAAGATGGACTACATGAGAATATCAGTTTCACCTGTGAACTTGAAAACGAGGCTCGCAGTAGAAGAAAATAAAATCTCTTTCAATATCTATCGAAAAGAAACATACACTGATCGAATTGTACCCGCCTCTTCTATGCACCCTCAATGTCACAAAAATGCTTTCTTTCATTCTGAAATCCTCAGAGCCATTTCCATCCCACCCTCGAAAGAAAAATTCGAGTAAGAAATAAATTTGATAAAAACCATAGCAGTTAATAACGAATACGATCCTGCCATAGTTGACAACATCCTTAAAAAGAAAACTGATAAAAGAGTTATAACACTTGGCACTCTCATTGAATATGACCAAAAGAAAAAATATTTCTCCATTCCATTTCTGGGGCCGATTTCCTATCACATTCAACGACTTCTTCGTAATAACTGCAACATTGCCTTCTCGACCAACAACAATTTGACGAAAAATTTCATTCACAATTTAAAATCAACCTCTTCTCCCTTAGATAATTCTGGCGTTTTCAAAATTATTTGATACTTGCTCTTCGTACAACATAGGTCAAACGGGACGTGCTTTTAAAACCAAGTTTAGGGATCATCTTTTAAGAAAGAATGGCACTAACCCCCAGAATTCGTCTTTTGCTTTCTTCTCATTAAAGGTCACGCACCTAAAGCCATTCATGATATGAACATTTTGCATACCGAAAAGAAAGGCCACAAATTAGACGTGCTCGAGGAATTGCAGATATTTAAACATTTTTCTCGTATGACGGGCTTATTCTAAATAAACAGTCACAAATCCGTAATAGAAGCTTTTTTAACGGTATTAAGCTGTTACTCGGTCGTTTATGTTGTACTACGTGCAGTGTCCGAAATATTTCTTCCGACGTGATCCAAAAATCTGTATTCCAAAAGCCAATTTTTAACTATTTTACTTATTACAATTTCGTTACACGGAAACTGTATACAAATATTATATTGCCAAAATGACGCCTCAGCCATCTCTCATGTCAAACACAGCATGTTTTAGCCATTGTTTTTTCAATACTGTTTTTCTCAGCACAGCAGCCAATTTTTATTGCTGCTTCTAGATGGCACTACTGAGGGAACGTCTTCCTGTTCACAACTCCACTTAGCATAGTCTGATGCCTCCGTGCAGGCGTGCAGCCCATAGTGGCTAGCTCTTTATAAAAATTTGTTTTTAAATTTTGTGACGTAAGCTTTACAGCTGAGTTGTACTTTTTATTATGTGACTTGTATTAATTTATAACTTTTGATGAAGGCAATCATAGTTATTGCCGAAACCAGGCAATTTTAAGACCGAGGGATGAATTTTTATCCTTTGATATTGAATAAATATTTGAGAACTAGAACATTTGGTGACATGAAACACGTTTTACATATTATTTCAAACTTTTCCTCACTGATAAACCCAATAAAAATAAAAAATAAAAGTATATATCATCGACGTTCATGAAGTTTAACTGTGGTATCAGCTAGAACATTTTTATGTATAACTTCTATACTACTAACGGTTTTCGTAATATATTTTGCATATTGTTTTCACATATGCCAAATGTACAACTGACTGCGTCTGCTAAATTTTATTATTGTATAGCAAATGGTTCAAGAGATAAAAACGTGATACACACTGAGATGTATCAAGAACTGCCGCATCATCAGTAAAGCTCTAATTTATTGCTTCAGTACTAATCACTCTATTCGCAACTATGTCCTCCATAAATGGAGGACATAGTAATAGATATTTTTGGTGTAGAGAAATAGCTGAAAGAATCTGCTGGCGCGGATGGAATATCAGCTCGGTTTTACAAAAAGTATTCTGCTGCATTGGGGTTCTCGCCTGAGTCTCGGGACGTGCGCTAGCCCCGCGTTTCGCGTATTTCGAGCGTCAACTTCGCGTCGCAATATCTCGGGATATAATTGGAATATTGCAATGCAATCAACGCCATTGTTTATGTGATTTGTCATGCTATGGATTACTGAAGAAAAATACATGGTGTCAATTTAAAAAAAAAGAAAACATAAGTTTGTGTTAAAAAACACATTTTCTTTCGTTTTAGAATGTTTCTAAATATGTACATTCATGGGCACCAGCCGTACATTGATACCGGTGAAAGTCGTTTTCTAATAGCTGTTATTGTTCCAGAGATATTTTGGGTGGACAAGAGAGCTGGGACAGAATTGCTGTTCGTCAGTCCCGCTAAAACCCAAGAACGGCTGAACCGATTTGGCTAATTTTAGTCTTGAAATATTCGTATAAGTCAAGGGAAGATTTAAACGGCGATAAAATATGGAAAATTTGTCTGGAAAAAGAGGAAAATCTGGAAAAACTGAAATAGCTTTTTCCAGTGAGCTATCAATAACTTTCGTCCAAATTCCGCTAAAATTTTGTACATTTCATGTTGAAAGCAAGAGAAAGGTTCGCATCAAATAAAAGTTTGGGAAAGTCGCCCGGAAAGTAGGAAAATTTAGGAAAACAGGAAAACGAATTTTTTCTATGAATAAAAGTCAATTGGCACATGGTTGTAAGAGCATCACTTGAGTACGGCATTCACACGACGGATAGGGGTAATTCTATTTTAGTTTTGTTCATTATGCTCTTGCAAAAGTTTTCAGTAAAAAAATAGGGACAGTTAAAAAGGAAACTCGTAAAATTCAATGAGTTTCTAAATGTACTCAACACTATAAGTTGAGAACCCTTCATCCGATTGCGATAAAATTTTTCGCATTCACCGTTCAAAGCGAGAGGAAGGTTTGAGTGAAGTAAAAGTATGGAATACTTGGCCAGAACAAAAAAAATTGTGGAAAACTGAAAGACCTCTTTTTTTGGGATATTAATATCATTCGTACGATTGCGAAAAAATTTTGCACATTTGACATTCAAAGAAAGAGTACATACATACTTCTGTTGTTCTGCTGTTCTATCCACATTTTACAAAAGGGACCATGCATTTTTAAAAGTTAATTGTAACTTCTGCAAAATAGTTAAGAAGTCAAAAAGTAAATAGCTTTTACAGAGAATAATTATTGTTCGATATTTCGCCTCATATATTTCAAATCAAAAAATATCTTGAATTACACACTTTCTATAGCATCTTATCCGGTACTTCAGCGTTAAAGCTATCTCCACATCAGATTTCATCACAATAGATTCAGTGATTTATCTAATGATTTATATCCAAATCGGTTCCGCCGTTCTCGAGTTTTAGCGAGACTAACGAACAGCAATTTATTTTTGACAGGTCATATACAGGTTTAGATCGTGTGAAGCGAACTTTACTCTTTCAAAGTATATTTCTGAACGCATCCAACACAACAACCAAGTCATTATTTTACTTGTTTTAAATCTAAATTTTCCTCACAATTTTTCCATATTCTGTCACCTATTAAACCTTCCATGAACTTTCACTAATATGATATTAACGTTATCCTGGCCATGTTAAATTTTTCAAATGTTTGTGAAACTTAAGGGACTTAACTGCGGTGTCATCAGTCCCCAAACTTACAAACTACTTATGAACTACATTATACTAAAGATGAGACAAACATCCATGCCCGAGGGGAGGGAGAGATTAGAACCCCCGACGGGGAACGGTCTCGCTCATCGTCTCAATGCTCTCGGCCACTCCGCTGCGATGTGTGCATGATTTGCCCACTCTTTACGTCCACTATCGAACCGATACTTAGACTATCTGATGATTCCTTTACAAAGCTACTTTATCTAAAATACATATGATTTAAATTAATATGGTATATATTAAGAGGTAACTGATACGAAGTTCACCGGGTCATCTAAATTACAATACATATACGAAAGTTAAGGCACCATGGTTGTTTGCAGTAATATGAATTACAAGATCCGAGCTCGATCCCCAGTATGGGCACAAATTTTCAACTGCCTCATTGAATTCAATGCCCACAAAAAGGAATTAAAACGTCTCTGACATCTTTGGTCTTAATCTCCTGATAAGCATCTGGACTGATCTCTCAAATTTTCATATATATGTAATCCTAAGGGACTAAACTGCCAAGGTCATCGATCTCTAGACGTACAAACTACTTAAACTGTCCGAGGGATAATTCAATCCTCCGACGGGAGCGGCCGCGCACTCCATGACATGGCGCTTTAGATCGCACAGCCGTTCTCGCAAGTGGCGATTGACCTCTAGTAAACTCGGCACACATGTTATTTAAATAGACAGAGGAAAGTGGTGGTAGAGGGGCACGGACAGAGAGAGAAATGGAAGAGGACAGGTAGAGTTGAGAGGAAAGACAGTGGGTAAGAAAAATTTGACCCAATATAGGGGGTAAGAGGGAGGAGGAATACGGCGATAACGGAAGAAGAAATGAAGGAAGTGAGGGAGAGAGAGAGAGAGAGAGAGAGGAGATATAGGAGGAGGGGTAGATAGAGACGAACAGAGACGGGTGGAGAATGGAGGACATGGACAGATTATACAAAACGGTGGCTTCTCTCATTTCGCTGATGGGCAATTATTCGTCGCATTTTCCACAGACGGTAAACTTATCTTTATACAGAAAAAAGACATTCGAAAAATTGTCAGTTCAGTGGCTTTAGAATAAACAATTATTTTCCCTGAAAATATCGTTTTCATTCCTTCTCATCACTGAAAATAATTACAGCGTCTCGAGAAACAGTATTTATTTGATGTGTGTTGTTCCTAACTCGATATTCGTAAGAATATTCGATTACTTTCCCATTCATTTCGTATCACACTGCCACAGGAAAGCGTATCTGAGATTAGGTAGTAGTTTCATCCGACCAAAGTCTGAAGTAAACATGTGGGACTGTATTATTGGATAATCGCCCAAATCTTCCCAGGAGACATGGAAATTGAATAACTGTCCCGAAATGACACTGGAAAACGGCGGGAAATAGTATGAATTCTATGTTTATCTGATTCTGTTGGCAGAAATGGTTGACTTAAGAGCCAGAGTCTTCAGAAATTTTTCTCGTTACTTCTTTACTCTCCCAGTTCAGTGCAGCACTAAATGCACATTCTAGTATAGGTTCACGCACAATGGAACAATGGGAAACGCCAATAGATTTCAACGCAACCATTAGGGTCTGAATTCGCGACCTGATGGGTACTTATACTTTGTAATGGTTCTGGTACCCAAACAGGGGAAGAACGAAAAATTCTCATAAAAGATATGATTATTGTCGATATCTGAAGTATTCCTTTCAGTTCTACTTTGACGATTATTTTATTTTATTGTAAATTTTATTTTACTTTAATTTTATTTATTTATATATTTAGTTAACTTTTTGAGAACACATGTCTTTTGAAACATTTACTACGATTGTAACTATGTAAGTATAACATTTGTCTATGGTGTAAGATAACGCCAACTCTGCCTGTGATATATGCAATGGAAAAGTCACACAAATGGAAGCTTCGAGTTACACGTTAACTCAGAAGACGTAACGTAGCTTTCATTTAGGGTGCGTCCATTTATCGTTCTATTACCCATAATTTTTTTTTCTTTCCGAAAGGGTGATATGAATATTACAATAATGAGAGATTTGCAATTGGATGTTTAATACATACGAATTTCATGAAATTAAGGCATTTCTACATACTAAGGTGATTGAGAAGGAAGTCGCACAGAAACGCTACAAGTGTTAGCAGCTTATATTCACCGGCGTGGGAACGTAGTTTTATGAACTCACAAAACAGATAACGGCTGTATAATGACCAATCGATATCAATAACCACCCATCGAACAACAGCTGCCCATCGTATGAAATGTATAGCGCCTTGCGACTCAAACTGTACGAATCCACGTAATGTGTGACACTGTATTATTTAGCAGCCTGTCCACCGCCAGTGGAAGCTTTCCACAACTGTGTAACAGCTCTGTTAAGTGGAACCAGTATTTATAATGAATGTGATCCCTTCAAACTCCCCACTAAGTGAAACAATGACTGCCTCAGGTAACACAAGGTACACATTACAACTTCGGGCGAAAGGAAGCCAAACAAATTAAGGGCGTCTTGATCGTTTCTTCAGACTGTTAAAGTCCACGTGACTGCTGGACGACGGTTAAAATTCCAACGTGAGGCCTGCAGTCTCTAACTTGTCCGGCGGCAGTCGCAGGCGGCGGAAGAGAGAGACGACTCAAACCAAGCCGAGAGCGAGGTCAGTGGCGACCGAGCCCCGCGTCGTCTACGTCTTCTATTCCTTTACTTCTATTACCTAGCGCAGTTTTAATTTGCAGAAAATACGAACAGGTAATTACTATACGCTATAAGGAGATCTCGTTCGCCGGTTGCGGTGGCCGAGGGGACTGAAGCGCGCCAGTCACGATCTGCACGGCCACTACGTTCGGGGGTTCGAATCCCCCCTCGGGCATGGATATTTGTGCCGTCCGTAGTATTAGCTAGTTCATAAGTAGTTTGTAAGCTTAGGAACTGATGAGCCCGTAGTTAAGTCCCATAAGCTATACGAACATTTTGAACATCTTTTTTTTTCTATGTGAAAACTGAAGTACGTACTTGTCATTTGTCAAAACTACTGGCAATGGCTTCCGGATTCCGAACGTAATTGTCTGACTCCCGGGTACGAAACATTTCCTGAAATGTAGTGTGCTCGAAGAGTTATGAAATGCAAATAATTTTCTTTGTGTGGCCATCTTCCGCAGTAAGTAAAGAAATGTTGGTTTTAGAAAATGAAACAGCCGTTTTCTTGCTGCAATCTTTTTATTTTCCCCATACTCGTTTCGTCCTCTATTCTAAATGTTTTATAGTCTCGCGAAGCGAAAAACGTATGGAGGAAATAAAAGTAATGCAGGAAGAAAAAGGCTGTTTCGTTTCCAAAAGCAAATTATTTTCTTCGTCTAACACAGAATTTTTCATTCCTGATGAATAGCATATTCATGATAGTGGACTCAACTTGTTCTTTACATAGGAATCGATGTCCGGAAATGTAAATTGGTTATGCTATGAAAACCTATTAATACTCCTTACTACGAAAATAAACTCTTCTACTACAGTCTCTTTGCTTTCCATATTTTGAAAGGACATACTATGGACAGAGAAGACCAGTAATCATTAGCTCTAAAATGTACACTATAAGCGCTGTGAACAGTTCTTTGATTCCGTGGAAATCATCTCTTCTACATGGAAAGTGTTCATACCTCTTAAGATATGAATTTTAGAACACACGTTTGCAAAAGGTGGACTGTTAAAAAAATGTTTTAAAATGGCGAGTGCAAATCTGCATATATTGTGGTCTTACAAGGAGACCACATGGGTATCGGATTTTAGAATTTCTCTATATTTATAGTACGTGAAGTTCGCAACTCAAATAATAATCAGCCAAAGCCATTCGACGCAATACTCAAAAATTCTCGAGAATATCGACTTTAATGTTTTTTAAGTACATGTAAGTACCAATAATTAAAGCAGTTGCACCATCTGTCGGTGTAGCTCAGATGGTAGCGATTTGCCCTCGCAGCCATAGAGTTAGTAGTTCAAATCACGTCAATTTCAGTTACAGAAAACATTTTGGGATCTCTAATTGCACGTGTTGTGTCAGTTTTTTGTTTATATGTATGCAGGCGCGCTGAATACCTTCTCATCACCTAAAACGGTGGTCAGCTAGATTAGCTGCTTGGAAAGCCATTAGTAGATTCGGACAAGACGTTCCAAAAACATCGTCATAGCTCTTCACAAACTAAACAATCAAAGACTACCGTTGTCAACTAAAAATGAAGGCAATACTGTAAAAAAAAAAGGTAACTAACGTTTTTTTTTATTAAAAACAAAATTATTAACGACCTATTATAAAATGCAAAAAATTACGAATAAACAAAACAAAAACGTAAGGTTTTCGTAATAAATACTATTAGATATTAAAATTTTGTAAGTATTCGAAAACAACGAAAAAGTAAAAAAAAAAAATTGTCACGCTAGGATTCGAACCATCGACACTATGGTTGCAAGGCTACAACGACACCACAAGCAGATACAGCAATTGTTTTAATTGTTAGGTACTTACGTATACTTGTAAAATTTCATTTTTTCGAGAATTTTTTAGAGTTGCGTGGAATGACTTTGGTTGATTATAATTTAAGTTCTAATATTCACGCACCATAAGTATAGAGAAATTCTAAAATTCGACACCCATGTGTTCTCCTTGTTAGAGCTCGATTTCGTTTAAGTTAGGATCTTGGGGTGAAATGTTCTGTGTTTAGCTTGGACCAGCGCACATTTTCATGACCATTAGAAATCTATAGCCAACAGCCTTGGAGCAGTGGGTACACCGGTCCCCGCTAGTCACTGCAGTTACACACTGTCGGGCTTGAAACTTCTTGACAGATTAAAATGTGTGCCGGAACCGAGATTCGAACATGAGACCTTTGCCTTTTGCGGGCACACAATTTTATTCTCCCAGGAAGTTTCACATCAGCGCATACTCCGCTGCAACGTGAAACTTTCATACTATCGCGCTTGGCTAGTACTTGAATGGGTTACCGTCTGGGTGTGCCAAGAGCTGTTAGCCCTGAGCCCTTGTGAGGCCAACTGAGGAGATAGTTCATTCATATGTAGCGGCTCCGGTGAAGACAACCGACACAGTTGCCGAGAGTATGGTGCGTTGACTACATTCCCCTCCATATCGTATCCGTTGACGCCTACGGGCAAGGATGAGGTGGCGGCTGGTCGGTACCTGTTAGGTGTTTCTATGCCTTTGGAGGACGGAGTTAACAGTTTTACTATAGGCATCTCATACTATAGGCATCTAACAGTAAGTAAGAAAAGTTTGGACGACAGACCGAAACTCGTGCCCAGAAAAACCATGCGAAATTATTAATTTCTCTAGGACGATAGGTCATTTGGAATGAAATTAATGCTCAGCTAATGGTACTACTTTGATGTACGCTTTCGTATTTAGTATAAAATGACTGTATTTGTTGGCGAGTTTTGAAGCGCATGGATAAACAGATAATAATCTAATAACCATTATCCGTTTACGAATAACTAGTTTAATTCAGCACGTGCTAGGACGCGTTGGACGTTTAATGGCGGACTTAAAAGCTGATGGTATTTTCTCAGTTAATTGTAGCTACCGTGTTTACACGATAACATCAGACGCTTTCAAGTAAGTACAGTAAAATAATCGTAAAGATGGCGATTATGTAGACGTAATTCATAAGCCCTTTCGTCTACGACAGCTAACCAACTGTCTGTCTCTCTTTCTCTCTGTCTCTCTCTCTTTGGCCCATTCCCGCACATGCAGGTTCGGCACTGCGTTAAACGCAGATTTGGCATGGGTTAATATTTACAGGGTGGACGGATGCCCTTCCTGCCGCCACCCCATGCCCTCCAGGAGGAAATGTGTAACCAAAATGTCTGCGTATAGTGTTATACGTGTGTGAAAGTGTAAAGTGTTACGAAATGTTTGCGAGTCGTGTAACTGTGGCGGGACTTGGGGACCAGCCCGGTATTTCCTTAGGAGGATGTGGAAAACCGCCTAAAAATCACAATCAGGCTGGCCGGTACTCCGACCCCTGTCGTTAATCCGCCGGGTGGATTCGAAACGGGGCCGGTACGCCTCCCCTTCTCGGAAAGCGATGCATTAGACCACACGGCTAACCGAGTGGGTGCCTTCAACCAACTCAAAAATGTTCAAATGTTTGTTAAGCTTAAGGGACTTAACTGCGGGGTCATTAGTCCCTAAACTTACAAACTACTTATGAACCACCTTATACTAAATACGTCACAAACATCCATGCCCGAGGGGTGAGGGGGGATTCGAACCCCCGACCATAGCGGCCGTGCAGACTGTGATTGGCGCGCCGCAGTCCCCTCGGCCACCGCGGCCGGCAGCTAACCAACTATGCTAGATCAAATGTTGGCAACCAGGAAGAAAAATGCTTCTATAACGGAATAAGAGAGTCGTGTAAATCCTCGTTAAAGATGTAAAAGAGAAGAAGCAGAATCTCATCTGGCTGCTTCAAAAACGGTTAAATAAAATAAATGGAAAAAATCTATATATATTAGCGGTTTCTTATAATCACATTGAATGGAATCCGCTTCAGGTGTTCTTATAAGTTAATTCCATAAACAGCTATTAAGGTAGTTGCATTTTTAATAGCAAGTATCCTCAGTTTGGGAATGCCTGCTAACTAAATTTCAAGGGCATGTAGTGTCAGACAACACTATACAGAGACAATATATCGGATGACGTTATCAATGTGCCATGTTGTAGAAGATGACTTGTTACCGTTACTTTGCATATGAGGGAAAATATTTTTAAAAAATTTATTGAATGTTTTTGAAGCTACCAGATAAATGGAAAAACTACTTCTCGTCGTTTACTTCTTTCACTCTGCCCCGAACACATCCGATTTATAGATGGGAGCAACAAAATTAAAAATGATTTCGCACTATCACTTGTATATGCTGTTCAGTATAAGACGTATAATTTTTCATTCATCTTTCAAACCTGTCTCGATATCTGTAGTCTTGTAGCTATCACACAGGACTCGTATTTAAGCCACAAAATGTTCAAATGTTTGTAGAACATATGAGACTTAACTACGGGGTCATCAGTCCCTAAGCTTACAAACTACTTATGAACTAGCTAAGACTAAGGACGGCACAAATATCCGAGGGAGGATTCCAACCCCCGACCATAGTAGCCGTGCAGACCGTGACTGGAGCGCCTCAGTCCCCTCGGCCACCGCGGCCGGCCCCCCACATTCATTGCTCTTCAACTACACGTTATTTCAATAAACAAAAACTCTGAAGTTACCTGAAGCTCTATTCGAAAGTCTAACGGGCACATCGGTACGGATTGACCGCCTTGTCATCTGTGGCAATGGCTTTACTTCATGCTTTCCGAATGATTAGTGACATGATGTCTCTTCATCTCTGACTTGTTCTTTAAACCCTCTACCATGCACATAAATGTGATTTGTGGAGTAAATATGTAGATGATGGATTTTTTTAACATATGCGTTTTGAATTGCCAACCTATATTATTTCATCAGCAATGTATAGCATGACAAATCACATAAACAATGGCGTTGATTGTATCACAATACGCCAATTACATCCCGAAATATTTCGAAGAGAAAATGGCGTTTCAAGTACGGGAAACGCGCGGCTAGCGCACGTCCTGAGACTCAGGCGAGACACCCATGCTGCTCAAGACGTGCGCTAGCCGCGCGTTTCGCGTACTTGAAACGCCATCTTCTCTTCGAAATATTTCGGGATGTAATTGGCGTATTGTGATACAATCAACGCCATTGTTTATGTGATTTGTCATGCTACAGATTGCTGATGAAATAATATAGGGTGGCAATTCAAAACACACATACTTTCGTTTTAGAATGTTTCAAAGTATTTACATTCATGAGCCCCTGCCTTACACTGATACCGGCAGAAGTCGTTTTACAGTAGCTGTTGCTGTTCCAGAAATATTTTGAATAGTCAAGATAAATGTGAAACCATTTGTAGTAAAGAATAATGTCTATTTTCACAAAATTCTAAAATTTATCGAAATTTACTATTTGTAAAAAAAATTAAAAAGTTATAATGGTCACTGTGCACTTAAGACTTCCCAAGTCCTTTCTGTGAGTTTTTCTTTTTCGTGTGGACACTTCCGAAGAAATTTGGACATGGGTCTCCTTGCACTTTTGTCCGTCTCTAATGTGAGTTTTCCCTTTTCGTGTGGATACTTTCGATGAAATTTGGATATGGGGCTCATTGCATTTTTGTCTAATGACCAAGCTGTTGACGGTACATGAAAATGGACTTCGTCTCTTTTTGTGAAATTGGTGGGGAGAATGCTTGCTGCGCTTCACGGTCGGTCGCCGTGTTGACCCGCTACTGACTTCGGGAGGAAAACTGACGCTTGTCACTTCAAGGATGCGACACGTATAGTGCAGTGTCTGTCGGTAGGGTAGCCTGGATGGACTCGTTGCCCTTACGACTTGGAAAATGATGCAGAATGATCAGAAATGCTTCCAACAACAGCCGTCTACTACAGTAGACTCTATGCGCCACAGGATTAACACGAAATGATTATCATACAATGTAAACTTTCACGGCCGGCGTTATCTTCAGGTAAAACTTCCGTGCTGATAGGCCATGGTCCAGGTATAAAACTTTCTCCCGACGTTTCGTCTCTAACTGCGGGAGACATCTTCCAGGGTCTTCCTGCAACTGCCACTGAGGTCTGAGGGGCTCTCGCATTTATAGAGGGCACCACCATACGTCACGTGAGACTGACTGTGTGGCTATCTTTGGATGACGTCGTCATTTTCGATTGAAAGTAATCTTGACATAATGCGAAAGGGTAGTCCAAAACACTGTAATTAATTATTTATTTATACATCACACAAGACATCTTTCGGGATTAAATGCCATCGTCCGATGTTTGTGCAAAACATTTTCTTATATCAGTAAGTATCCAAGTGCTACATAAATAAATTTACGTAAATAAAATTTTACAAATTTTTCTTAGAAAGTGTGCCGCACGTATGGTATTTAGAGGTTGTAATTGCTTCAACTGACTATTTATTAGGTGATGTTTTACATTTGATTTACGAATTGTAGCCCGTTACAGCATCTGTCAATACCTCAGAATACTATACGTTTACAAATATTTACAAATTTTTCTTTCAGAGAAAAAATATAGAAGTTAACAGATATGGTATAATTTTCTTTATTATTGCTATCTGTGTAGTTATTAGCGATTATGGCTAAAAATTTTATTCGAAATTTTGGAGGATATTATAGATTATACATTTATATTTAACATGGTTGTCTTTATTTCGTCTTTGGTTGATTTTAACATTATAGTACACCTGACGATGGCACTTAATGCCGAAAAATATCTTGTGTGATATATAAATGTTTAAATGCTTGTAGAGCTTATGGGACTTAACTACGGTGTCATCAGTCCCTAAACTTACAAACTGCTTATGAACTAGCTGATACTAAGGACGACACAAATATCCATGCCCGTGGGGGTATTCGAACCTCCAACCGTAGCGGCCGTGCAGACCGTGACTGGCGCGCCGCAGTCCCCTCGGCCACCGCGGCCGGCTTGTGTGATATATAAATAAATAAATAATTACAGCGTTTTGGACTATCCTTTCGCATTATGTCAATATACGACATTGCTAACACTGTGGGCCCGACATATAACAAGTTATTGACATGATTGTCATATTGTTGGCGCAATGTCAACATCCGTGTTTTAGAACTGGAACTGTCGTCTGGGCGACACGGAAAAATCGCCAGTAGCAGAATATATTTTTCAACATGGGAACCATGAAATAAAGTTTAATGAAACGAGCGTTTTAGCTAGAACATCACATTACCATGCACGCATGTATAGAGAAGCAATAGAGATTCACACACACCGGAATAATTTTAATAGAAAAGAAGGTCTAAAGTTAGATAAAATATGGATGTCGACATTGCACCAACAAGAAGACAATCTATTACTTTTAATCGAGAATGACGACGTCATCCAAAGATAGCCACACAGTCAGCCTTAAGTGACGTATGGTGGTACCGTCTAAGGCTCCTATAAACCCAACTATCAGCCATTTTTTCCCCAAGCTGTAGTAGTTACCACGTTCCGGACGAAGCTCACGCGTTACCCCGCGTTTCATTCAACTCGCTCACACTCGCAAACTACTCACTGTATCAACGTGAAACTTCCATCAATGTGTTCTTTAAGAACTACACTACATTTTCATTTTAGTTTTATTTAAGGCAATAATTGATAAACAGCATATATTGATAGTTCACCACCATGCACTTTCTGACGACGTTACGGAATTTTCGACATGCGAGGAAGAATTTTTTCTGTTGAAGTTAGGTGAACACATTAAGCAAATGAAATGTTCAAAATACATCAAATTTTCATCCTCTCCAAACAAAAACTCTGTGAGAAACGTATAACTTGAGATAATGTCAGTTAAATATGACGCACTGGGATCCGTCCGCCCGTCTAGTAGTACACTTTTTCTGTATTAGAGCTCCTAATAATTAGGCACATGTTGTTACTGCATAACATCCATACTTGAAGATACTGGTACTAACTTATTTTAACCTATTAAATTTAATAGTTGCACACTAGAAAAGTGCTGTGTCTCTGTGTAGTATGCAATTTCAATTTTTCAGTTATATGAAAAGGATATTCTAAATATGTCAATACAGAGTGCTTCATTATGTAAGGAAATGAGAACAAGTTAGTTAGTGAAGAGATCCTTTGTCATTTTCAAGTATTCTCACATAAAATACTCATTAGATCTACTAACTTCCGTTGTGTGACTGCTAGGCTTTAAACTGAAGGAAATAGAACCCCTATTAGGTTTTGGAAACTGACTAGTAGCTCTGAAACACAATGGACAAGAAGCAAAGGAATAAACATTTGTCATTGATGAAGGAATATCTGCAAATCGAATAATAAATCACTAACTTTATTCTTTTTCATTCTACAACTATATATTTCCTTGAATAACGCGACAGTTAATGAAGTTTTGCGTAGTACCCATGTGGCAAAATACTCTCCTCTTTGCATGTTATGATTTGTCAAAATATCATTTTGATACCTCTGACCTTGTATGAGATACGCAATGATTCATTCTGGCCTTATCGCCATCGGAAATGAGTGCGCTAAATAAAATAAAGTTTAGCGGTATGAGTGAGAGGTAAAGATATTCTCCTTAGTCGAAAATAAAATTTAATCCAGTAGGAAACTTTCATCCGCAGCAACATATGGCGCAACAAGCACCAAACGGAATATCATAGCAGACTCTATACTTTTACTGCAAAGTTTTCTTAATGTAGCGCAGTCTCTTATTTCGAAGCCAATATCTTATTAACTATGACTGTTAACGAAATGCTCGTCATTTCGTCACAATGCTGACATATAAAGATTTAAGTAGGGGAAAAATTAAATATTTCTACCAATTAGTTTTTGCGAAATCGTTTGTGAAAGATGGCAGGGCGTGCGCCTCCACGCTGTTAGTGCAGCGCAGTTCCAACCATGTTGGATTCAGCCTGGGTATTTAGGAGCTCTAGTGCCCTCTATGCCCTCTATAAATGCGAGAGCCCCTCACACCACAGTGCTAGTTCCCGGAAGACCCTGGAAGATGTCTCCCGCTGTTGGAGACGAAACGTCGGGAGGAAGTTCTATACCTGGACCACGGCCTATCAGCCCGGAAGTTTTACCTGAAGACGAAATGACTGTTAATACCCACTGTAGAGTTTCTTGTTTTTGTTTTGCAGGTGGCGAAGCAGGCTAGAACTGATCAGTGAGGAGTGCGCTAGTTGGCAGTAGCCATGGGTGAGCGTGGAGAGGCGCCTGCCGGCCTGCTGGGCCCCGAGGCGGCGGTGCTGCGGCTGCTGGGGCTGTGGCGGCCGAGAGAACGCCAGGGCCAGGGACTCACTCCCCCTGCCGTGGTCGCGGCGGCCACCATCGCCGCCGTCGCCTTCATACCCGCCGGCGTGGTGCTCCGCCTGTGCGGGGACTTCCCCGAGGAGATAGAGGAGACCGCGCACTGCTCCTACATCTGCATCGTCTGCTTCGGCTGCATCGTCAAGGTCAGTAGGGCAGACTGGGCCATGTTGGCCGTAGAGGCAGGATGGCCCAGTGGAATTAGTTCATACAATAGACGCTCGATCGTCTTAGGAATCAAACAGAAAATAGGTAGCACTGTCCCTCTCCTTTTACAGGGCCAATATCGCAGGCGAGGAAGTTTTGAAGAAACGTATTTGTTTTGTTGCGCGTTGCAGTAATTATTTTTTTCTTTTTTAACCTTTCATTCTCAGTCCTATGGAGCTGGGCGGGTTGGATGAGAGCCCGCAGGCTCTTTATAGCCGATGTTCTGGCGGTTTCTTTATTGCTATTATCTTTCTATTCTTTACAATCGTTACTTATTATCTAGTGTTTATATATATAATATTTTTGAAAGTTATAATTTTCCATCTCAGTTTACCTTAATACCCAGTTTTGGGTTTACAAAATACTTTTTTAATATATATCCATATATAGTATTTATTTACTTGGTTCTTGTTGCTTATGAATTAATATGATAATTATTATAATTACAATACAGTAGCGTTATCGTTTAATAGTTTGATAGACATGCCCTTGGTTTTTGTTCTCTAGACAGGTGTTCCGAAGGTTCTATTGTGCTGTCAAGGTTTGGTGTTTGGTTGAATTTTCGTAGTTTCCTTTTGGTTGTGCTTCTACATCTACATCTACATCTACATGGAATACTCTGCAAATCACATTTAAGTGCCTGGCAGAGGGTTCATCGAACCACCATTATACTATATATCTCCCATTCCATTCTAGAATAGCGCGCGGGAAGAAAGAACACCTGAACCTCTCTGTTCGAGCTCTGATTTCTCGAATTTTATTCTGATGATCGTTTCAGTCAAGTGGGAGTCAACAATATATCTTCGCATTCGAAGGAGAATGTTGGCGATTGGAGTTTCGCAACTATACCACGCCGCAGCGATAAGCGCCGTTGTAATGATTCCCATCCCAGATCCTGTATCATTTCCGTAACGCTGTATCCCCTGTATCGTGACAATACGAAACGAGCTGCCCTTCTTTGGACTCTTTCGATGTCCTCCGTAAAACCCACCTGATAAGAATCCCACACTGGGATGCAATACTCCAAAAATGTACGGACACGATATTATTTACGTGTTTTTTTTCAATTTAAGTCTGAAGTAATAGTAATTCCTAGGTATTTTGTGGAGTTTACGGCCTTCACTTTTGATTGATTTATCTTGTAAACGAAGTTTAACGGATTTCTTTTCGTACTCATATGGACGACTTCATAGAGTCAATTGCCAATTTTTACACAATACTGATGTCTTATTCATATCGTTCTGCAGTTGGTTTTGATCTTCAGATGATTTTACTAGACGGTAAATGACGGCGTCATCTGCAAACAACCTAAGAGAGCTTCTTAGATTTCCCCTAAATCGTTTATGTAAATAGCGACCAACAGAGGACCAATGACACTACCCTATGGAACGCCCGATATCACCTATGTTTTAGTCGAAGCCTTACCATCGATTATTACGAACTGTGTCTTCTATGAGAGGAAATCCGCTATCCAGTCGCTAATTTGGGGCGATATACCGTAACCACGCAATTTGATAAAAAGCTGTTTGTGAGGTACGGTGTCAAAAGCCTTCTGGAAATCAAGGAATACGGAATAAATTTGCGAAACCCTTGTCGATAGCACACTTCACTTCGGTCGATCGTCTTAGGAATCAAACAGAAAGTAGGTAGCACTGTCCCTTTCCTTATACAGGGCCAATATCGCAGGCGAGGTAGTTTTGGACAAACTGTAGTACTTAATTGTTTTGGTGCGCGTTTCAGTAAAATTCTACTCGTCGGTGAATGTGTGTTGTTTAACTTTGTTGCTTGCTTTAGGCACAACGGGGTGAGTATGTAGCACCAAAATCTTGGGCTACCTAACTGCTGCAGGAAGGCAGATGCAAATGACAGATAGTCCAGCCCTGTTACAAAGGGAGAGTGCCGTAATAAAATTAATCCCGTGATTTTGACAGGATATTCGGCCCTTACTGTAAATTACGAATAGAATGAAATAGGTCGGCCCAGTACTTTACAAGAAGTATAAATAAATTGCCAATTTAATCCAATTTAATCGCATAAAGTGAATTTTCCCCGACAAGTAAGAACCTCCACAGGCCTGGCTGACACCTTGACTCCCTACTGGCGGAGGAATTATAATTTTATCGAGACGGATTTAATTAATACGGAAATGAAGCAATATGGCGTACTCTTGAAAGGCTCATTTGGCCGATAGTTTAAATTCGCTTCTTCCTCGCCAACGGCGGATGGACATAGGCCTTCACGCCGTTTGGCGGAAGAACCGCTAGTCCAGGTGTCCCAACCGCCCAGGGCGCCGACCCTGCCCGCACGGGCCGGGGGAAAGGGCAGAAGACGCGTTGTCAGGTTGCCTGCGGAGCCCCACTTCTTATCGGCGGAGCGATAAAGTATCCTAGAGGGACAGACATAAAAATGACGGGAGACGCTCCAGACTCCCCAGTCGTGCACAGTTCTACGCCAGTGCTAGTTGAGTCAACAATCGTCCGCTATTTATCGGTTATGTTTCCACCGGGACGACTAAACGCGTTCGCCAATCAACGGGCGAAAGTGTACGGAATGTTCGGAAAGTTACAGATTAGGACTGTAGCCGTTGCCCCTGCCTGGGCTGTTCCGTTAACTCTCAAATATACGTAATATTTCTCAGTGCACTCTCTCTCTGCTAGGGGTTGGGCTATTTCAATTTAAATCATTTTACTGAATTAACTTTCATAGTCTCTTGGTCCTGCAGCGAGACTAGTTCTGTATTTGATTACAGAAGTAACCGTATTTAATGTGTAACAGGCTACGTCACATTGCTCTTGCTTAAAGGGACAATACAGAGAGTTATACCAGCTAAACCTGTTTGCTTACTCCGTCTGTAAATCCTCCACTGCTGTCCTATTACTAATTCAATAGCACTGAAACCCCGCTAGAAGAGACGGAGTTCGATACCAGCCAGGGTCAGGCAGCAGTAGAAGTTGAGGTGAGGTGTTGATCACCACTTCTCCAGGAGGAGCAAGTAGCAAGCAGCCATTTCCATCTAACATTCCCACCGGACAACCAAGGGCTACAAGTAGTATAATAGATGTTCGTAGTTTAAGGATTATTTCTATACGGCATGCAGACTTAATTGCTTCAGTGAGCTTTCTAAAGAACAGAATTTATTGTAAAGAGGGCGATGGGGCAGGATGGCCCAGAGAGGACGGGGCATGATGGCCAGCCGAGACAACCTGTCACCTCCTATAGGAGCTGTACTTCTTTACACTCGATGACAGGTTTGTTACTTTTAATGATAATACCGATTATAATTCTTTGAGCTTATTAAATTATTAACATAACTGTCGAAGTTAAATATATTATAATACGTTTCAGAGGATCAAAGATCGTCATATTCAGGAGATAAAAAGTGTTGAATGAACGCCAACCAGTAAATATTATTCTAATCCTGAACAGTGATCTGGGAAGTCAGAATCTCGTTCATTTCCTTGTTTTCAAAACATGAGTTGCGGGTCTGGTTTACACATTTGTTTTATTTGTAGTATCATAAAAATGATCCGAAATTATAATAGAATAGAAAGGAGAATGATTTCTGAAGAAAAGATGCTAAGAGCAGTTTTAGAAGTAAAAGAAAAGGAAAGATCTGTGAGGGCTATTGGCGAAGACTTTGGGATTCGAAGAAAATCGTACTGAAGGTACTGTGCTAAGTACAGACAGACTTCATGTCAGTTTGCACAGGTAATTGAAACTCAGGGAACAGAAACTGAATTTCAATCCTTCCCATTGGACCAAAGCATTGGAGAGAAATACTGAAGGAAAATTAGATCACAGGTTAGAAAAGCGCTTTTTCAAAAAGGAAGTGCGAGGAATAGTAGAATAAAATTAACCATATCAACTGCAGGAGGCATAAAACGCAAAAAAAAGGCAAAATGGTCATAATGATGACGATGAGGAAACAGTCAACTGGAGAAAAACGAATTCAGTGCACAAACTGTAAGTGTTGGGCTTGTCACACATGCGTGAAAAATGATATCCGTGGACTATTTCATGAGAATTAAAACTGTGCTGATCCTTTGGAGGTGGACATTGATTATAGTTGACTGGTTTGTATTAAGACACTATAGGTCCTAATAAGTTTAACCTCTCCTATTGTCGTAGTCTTCAATCTTAAATATTTAACTCAGTACATTAAAGTATATTTCTTGATAACAGTTTTATTTTGTTTTCCTAGTTATACTTACCAAAAGACTACATGGGTGAACGTGCCCCAGTCTCTGGGCCAACTTACCCCGAGGTAGGGGCAGACTGCCCACTTGACATATGTCCAGAAATTAATTTTTTACAATACTTTAAGTGATATTTTCAAGCTTAATAACTGCCATCCAGATTCAGTAAGGACATATCTAAAATTTAACAATAATTTCGTATATTTCACTATGTCAGATGAATTATATTAAGAAAAATAAACAAATATGGCCAACGTGCCCCGGTCTACCCTACTCACTCATGACAGTTTACAGTACGCGTAGGAACATGGATACACAGAGTGTGAAACAGGAAACTAGAAGGCTTATGCAAGAAGTAAGCTTACGAGGGTTTTTTTTTTTTTTTTACTTCAAATATATTATTTTGGCCGTGCTTATTGAATCAGCCTCGTAGTTCCCTGTCTCCATGTGGCTAATGGATCATTCTTGAAAGACTCGATCGTAGGCTCATTTTAAATCACAAAATAGGATAGTATGGAAGGTTTGCAAATGTAAATTTCAACGAATTATGGGATTCGCAGCTACTCTTACTTGTGCGAGTGTGTATTTTCCAGTTTATTTTTACTTATAGCTTTTTTTCTAATACATACAAGAATAATCTGAGTAGAAAACAGTTTATACCTGAAACAACAAGCTTAGAAGTAGATATGGGAAGTATTATTAATATTTTACTAGATGACCCGCGAGATCAAGTGGAAAGTGGAAATAAGTAAACATAAATATTTACATACAATATTTACATACGGAGATGATAGTAGCGATACTTTCACAAAGTTGAAGGTGGAAGAAAGTACCAGCAGCTGTATAAACATTACTTAAGTACGCCACCGGTTTCGGTGTTACAATCACACCATCTTCAGGCTCCCGTTGTGCAACTGTCATTACTAGCACATTTGAAAATGGCAGGCGTTAACACCGGTAGCCGCACACAATGTACGCCTAGTTCGTCAGTCGTCGTGTGGTTTTTGCCATGAATGGACTAAGAAATTTACTGCTACCGGTGTTAACGGCTGCCCTTTCCAAATGTGCTAGTAATGACAGTTGCACAACGGGCACCTGAAGATGGTATGATTATAACATCGAAACCGGTGGCGTAATTGAGTAATAATATTTATACAGCCGCTGGTACTTTCTTCCACCTTGAAATTTATCAGCTGTAGTCCCAACAAATTCATTATATGGATACTTTCACAGAGTAGTTCCGTCCAAAACAATATCTCCTCTGCGTAGAGCTTTACCTTCAATTTATATCTAAAAATTTACGACGGTCAATCAGATTGCAACTTCTCAGTGTAGAAAAATGTTGGAGTAAGGAAGTACCCAGAAATACACCAAGGACAACCACACACACCCATGCTTGAGGGAGGAAGCGACCGTCCGGCGGGAACGGCAGCTCAGTCCTTAGCAGGACGCCTTAAATCACAGGAAAGGGAGTGCTGGTATGAAAGTTTTGGCAGATTAAAGCTTTGTGACGACCGAGTCACGAACTCTGTACCTTAACGTTTCGCATATGTAGACATCTTATTAAATTTGCAGTAAAATCAATGCCGATAACTGTCTCACACGTACTGGTATGGAACGGGATTTTTGACACATTTCTGTGTCTGGAAGTATCATTGTTGTGTAACTGCTGTAATTTTTCCACAGGCAGTCCTCTTCGTCATGGAGGGAGACACTGTGCGAGAGTTGGTACACCTGCTGCAGGCCACGAGGGCCGAGTACGGCTCAGACGAAGGCAGCGACCGCATCCGCAGCGGCTACCAGGGCACCGTAGACCGCATGTACCGCTACTTCCAGGTTTGTGTTCCAATCCAACATAGAACCCATCAGATAAAGGCGTTGGCTTACTTAGTAAAAGTACTGTAGACCAGGCTGTCACTGGCATACATACTCAAGGGTAAAATCTTCCTGGTATATTGAATCCGTGCGAGGAACTCGAACTTGGGACTTTTGCGCTGTAAAACTGAGACTATTCACAAAGGACGACTGTATCTTTAGTATTCTTGCATGAAAGGAAATAACGAAGTATGTTACAGAAAGGTCTCCGCAGGGATCAGTGTGGTCCATGGATTTGGGATGTTCCATCGGAGCCCATATTGTACAAATTACCTGACGATTAATGTGAGTAGGAGCGGTGAAGAGTCAAAAAGAGCTGTAAAAGAGAAATATAATATATGGATCCATAAAATTGATAGGTGAATCGTTAATCTGTCTCTGGCACCTCACCAAACGACGTACCCCCTACTGAAAGGAAACCTAAGGAGATACTGTAAAATTAAATGATTTAGCTATTACAATCTTCATCCTGTCTGCACCACCACAATGGTCGGATTTGATTTAGCTACACCGTAGTGGGAGACAGTTGAACTGTTGCCTTACGCATCGGCGTATTGGTCCCGCTTTTTGATTTCGGATTGTAATGAATTTCCACTCCCTCATCCCTTATCCTCGGTTCGGCGCAAGCTGATCTGCCACCCCGTGTGAGATGCAGAATTGTCGCCCCCTCATGAAAAAAACGTGGTTAATGATAAAACCAGTCAACTTGTTTTAGTATGATAGATCTGTTGTCACATGTTTTGATAATAAAAACTTGACTGTTACATGAAACACTTAGAAGTATATATGTAGGCCTATATATACAAAGTTGGAAACTTACCGAAAACCTCGAACGTTCTTGACTGATTAATTACAAATTTTTAAACCACACGTCGATGAACATTTGGTACATGGTTTTCGGAAATTTTTATTATAAATTTCGAGGACTCTTACAAGAGAGGGACTACATATTTTGATTAGGACCTCGTGTCCGTCTTTATCTTTGGCACTGCGAAACAAATCTCTTCCCTTTGCTTTTTTTATTTTTTTTTTTTTTTTTTATTTTGATGGGAGCTAACATGGTCCGTAACAAGAATAAAAGTCTGGTAGACATGGAGTCTACAAAGAATACCTTAAGAGTTATTAGCAATTCACTAGAACAATAGTCAACCGAATATGAAGACGTCTGTCAAAGCTCGGATGTTTGCATTTCAGAGCACTTGTTTACTAGACATTTTGTTCTTGTTTTGTTCGATATTACGTGCTTCTAAAATATGGAAAGCAAAGAACTTGCAGAAGTATTAACATGATTCACAGTGTCACAAAGTATGCTTGAAGTTTGTAACGAAAATTTCCGAAAAGCTATATATAAGGGAAGAGTAGTTACCTCAAATGTGGAAAAGTTCTCGATCGATTTAGTTCGAATTTCAACATGTTATTCTTCAGTCCGAAATAGACAGAGAGAAGGGAGGAGGTAATGTAGAGTCAGCTTAGGGAGGAGGGAGGGGGGGCTGAGAGTTTGGGCAGAAATATAGCTGTTGCCTGAACTCGTCACTTCAACAAGCTGTATTCTAGATAAATTATACATGAAATAAAATTTTCAATCCAAAATATCTACTATTGTTATCTTAAATACACTACTGACCATTAAAATTGTCACATCAAGAAGAAATGCAGCTGATAACCGGTTATTTATTGCGCAAATATATTATACTAGAAGTGACATGTAATCAGAATTACATAATTACAGAATTACATAATCATCTGAAGATCAAAACCAACTGCAGAACGATCTGAATAAGATATCAGTATGGTGTAAAAATTGGCAATTGACTCTAAATAATGAGAAGTGTGAAGTCGTCCACATGAGTACGAAAAGAAATCCGTTAAACTTTGTTTACAACATAAATCAATCAAATGTGAACGCCGTAAACTCCACAAAATACCTAGGAATCACTATTACTTCAGACTTAAACTGGAAAGAACACGTAGATAATATCGTGGGAAAGGCGAACCAGAGACTGCGTTTTATTGGCAGAATCCTTAAAAGATGCAACAGAACTACTAAAGAAACTGCATACACTGCGCTTGTCCGTCCATTTTTGGAGTATTGCAGCCCAGTGTGGGATCCTTATCAGGTGGGTTTGACGGAGGACATCGAAAGAGTCCAAAGAAGGGCAGCTCGTTTCGTATTGTCACGATACAGGGGAGACAGCGTTACGGAAATGATACAGGATCTGGGATGGGAATCATTACAACAACGGCGCTTATCGCTGAGGCGTGGGTTACTTGCGAAACTCCAATCGCCAACATTCTCCTCCGAATGCGAAAATATATTGTTGACTCCCACTTACATAGGTAGAAATGATCATCAGAATAAAATAAGAGAAATCAGAGCTCGAACAGAGAGATTCAGGTGTTCTTTCTTCCCGCGCGCTTTTCGAGAATGGAATGGGAGATAAATAGTATAATTGTGGTTCGATGAACCCTCTGCCAGGCACTTAAATGTGATTTGCAGAGTATCCCATGTAGATGTAGATGTAGATGTTCACGCAATTTGGGTGCATAGATCCTGACAAATCAGTACCCAGAACAACCACCTCTGGCCGTAACAACGGCCTTGATACGACTGGACACTGAGTCAAACAGAGCTTCGATGGGACCAGACGTTTGCAATTAATGATAGATCTGGTGAATGTGCTGGCCAGGGCAGCAGTCAAACATTTTCCATATCCAGAAAGGCCCGTACAGGACGTGCAACATGCGGTCGTGCATTATCATTCTGAAATGTAGGGTTTCGCGGGGATCGGTTAAATTTCGCGTCTGTAGCACGTCTTCTTCGTGGTGTAGCAATTTTTTATGGCCAGGAGTGTATTATTTTAATTCCTTCTTACTAGTTTTACTTTTTTGCACACTTATAAGACTTTCAGCTTCCCATACAACGACGAAGAAAGCGTTACAGAAACATGTCTCCCGATCTGAGGATCTGGCTTCAGGTGTCAATTAGGCTCATCACTTTCTTCTGATATTGCTGTTCCTGATGAGCTCGTAGCAGAAACTATGCGACTAGTCGTAATACCTACAGCTATAAGTAGAAGACATCTCGTGACTGAAAACAAATGGGATTGTACTCTTTTTCCGTTTTCATAACTTTTTGCTTTATAATGCTGATACCAACAACGTAATGGAGGGTGCAAAGAAAAATTTAACGAACTGGACTGGCTTCCTTATTAGATGGAAGAGCACTTGGACCAATGTCATCCATATAATGAAAACTCTTTCGTGTTTGATTATTCAGTAAGTGATAACAGGCTACTGACAAGCGCCGTATCACTTCTTGCTTTTACTTTCCATTAAGCTATTGGAAAGACGCCTACTTTTTTACCATTCTATCAGTTCAAATAGTAGAAGAGAAATTTCCTTGTCGTCAACCTTGAAGAAGAAAAAGTCTAACCTACCAGCAACAAGTATGAACTATACTAATTGTTTCTAGGGTTTACAGATGATCGGAATTGGTCTGGATTCTCCTGAAATTTCATAGTATGTCAGACTCGAGACAAAATACAGAATCTCGTGACAAAAAGCTTCTCGTAAGGTCTGTATAGCAGAATAATTTCAGTAAGTCACACACTTTCAGTTGCTTCATTGTCGAACGGATCAAACACCGTTCGAGAGACCAAAACTAACAGAAATTTGAAAGAAATTATATCATTTGTATTGCTCGTAAATAGTGTGGGGATAAGCTGGAAATTTGGGTACGTTAAGGCGTGACCACAGTGTATAGATGGTGTAGTGGTCAGCGCGACAGCCTAGTGAGCAAGATACTTCTGCTCGAAACGGGGACTAGCTCAAATGTTCATCTTTTCCCATTTACTTACATCAATATTAGAAGGTAGAAAAAATTATCTTAACGTGTCAACTATAGGTGCTTTTACATAAATAGGTAATTGCAAATCGGAAAGCGGTAGATGTAACTGTAAATTTTAGTTGCAGGATGTTTAATGTTTAATGGTTTTGCTTCGTTGAGTCAAATGGCACTAAATATTGATTAATTGTTAGTGCACCGAACCAGGACCAGCTAGTTTCATCATTAAGCTATTTAGGGATATTGAGCCTCGATACATCCTTTTTTATTTTTACAACTAACAAAGATCGCACAGACAGGTGGTCCTCACAATTTCCTGATACGTTCAAAACTTCTCCGTTCTTCGAAAGCAGCTTTCCCTTGCACTTGTATTATTGTCGCCGTAAGCACATCCACACCTTCCTTAGAGGCCCTCTGTTTATTAAACGCATACCATTATAGCGGGCAAAAGGCCTGCCCTTCGTCGTTGTAATAACTTCCATAATAATGGTCACTCCACGAACTGCGGAAGCAAAAATAAATAAATAAAAAATGTTCAACTAGTTGTTACGCTTAAGGGACTTAACTACGGGGTCTTCAGTCCCTAAACTTACAAACTACTTATATTAAAGACAGCACAAACATCCATGGCCGAGGGGGGGACTCGAACCTCCGACGGGGAACGGCCTCGCGCACAGTAGCATAGCACCTCGATGCGCTCGGCCGCTCCGCCGCGGCACTGCGGAGCGACCAGTGTGCAGATTTCTGGGGCCGAATGGTAGGGGAAAGTGGGAGGAGGAGGAGGAGGAGAAAGGGGCACCCGACCCTTCGGTGCTGGTAAGTGTGGCAAATGTCCGGCGTGGATCCTTTACGATCTCATCTCATTCCCTCACCTCCTTTACACCACCCGCAAAATAGATTCCTGCAACCCACTGTTCTACGCCATCCTCACCCATACCCGGGCCTCAGCTACGCCTTCAACATTGCGTCTCTCCCTCCGTTCACCTTCGCGCTCTGAACATCCCCTCCCAGGGTAACTTTCGGCACCTCCCTCTCCCGGATGACGCCCGATATCTACCCTTCATATCAGCACTAATCCTTCCCACTCCCCTTACCTACAGATCCAACGCCCCCTGCTCCCCACTACGTCCTTCCCCCCCCCCCCCCCCACTTGGATTCCCCCTCCTTCCCTGTCCCTGTCCCTCTCCCTCTCCCTTACCGCCACGCTTCCCCTCCCTTTCCCTTCCTGTCTCACACGGGGTCTTCAGTGCAAGATTTTATCTAGTTCAACGTCCGCCGAGTGTTTTGTGCAGTGCGTCTAGTTTGTTTGCTTTAAGAAGTTGCGATCACCCCTAACCGAACCAGAGTTGCTAGCGTATTTTATTCAGTGCATCTGTCTATCATCGTTTCATGTATTTTTTTTCTTCAGTGTGTTCTTTAGACACTACGGCATTATTGTAACTCCAACATACACTTTTATCATCGTTTGTTTTTGTACAGTCTCCAAGTTTCATCGTTTCATTTTAACCAATTCGCTTCTTTTTATCTCCATGTCATTGTTTTAACTGTCTTCACTTCCATTACAAATGCTAACGGCTGAAGACCGGCGCTGAAGTTGCTGCCGGTCAACTGATTGCATCGTCAGCATGAAAATAACAATAATACTAAAATTAAAAATAAAAAAACAACAAGAATAGTGTGAATGTTTGGGAAAATAAAGTCAAACTCTACAAAAGGTCATATAGCAAACATTGAAACTACTAGAAATTAAAAAAAAAAAAAATCAATATTCTAAAAGAGGGCTGCATGAGAAAGGAACCTCAAAGGTAGGCGCGGATTGCAGAGAGGTCCATGTAAAAACAGTGAGTGGGTCTGGTTACACATTGAAGTAGTCCAAATTTGGTCAAAATTTCATTGTGCTTCAATTTCTGGGTGTTAAGAGTCATGACCAGATGTTTGCTTTAAACTATATATTTGAAGCTTTTCCAACAAGATAAAGACATACAAATTTGCTTTTTAGGTATTATCTGCCTTGAGGAAACACAATCGTGTAGATGTTTTGTGTATGGGAACAAAAAACAAAACAATAAATAAATGGCACACTCTCACGTATGACAACAAAGCAACCCACAGAATAGGAAACATTCTCAAAAAACAAGGCTTGAAAATAGCATACAGAGGAAACTAAAGACAACCAACGCAGACTAACATAACACTTCTGGCATCTACCAACTGACATGCCAGGATTGCAACTCAGTTTATAGGTGGACAGACATGCAGAAATTTCAATACCAGATACACAGAACACAGAAAGACACTAAGAGGCAATAGTCATTCTACATTTGCAGAACACGTCATAAACATGAACCACAAACCAACAGGCATAAATACTGATTTAAAGATCCTGAAACACAGAAAAAGCCTCTCACAAAAATTAACAATTGAAGAGAACTACAGAAAGCCATAATAGAAAAAAAAGAAATAATAAATAAATACACAGCCCTCTGCAACGGAACTATATTCTCTGCCCTCAAAGAACTGACAGAAAATCCATAAAAACACACAAACACACACTAAAACGAAAGAAATATGCTTCAAAACTGCCACCCACACCGCAGTCAGCTGCTCTCAACACCGCTCCCAGAATTCAACTGCGCGCCATCTTTGTTTTAGTAACATAAACATTGGATGAAGTGAAAGTGTCAAAGTGCTTCTTCACAGCGTGGAAACACCACAAATACGTCAAAGTAAGAGATACAAACTTGTCATAAACACATAGACATTTTGTTCTAGAAACAGTACAAAAAACCACAAAAATGACGTCCTATATTTTCGTAAAAGAAATCCCTATATTTAAAAGATAATCATTCATCCCATTAACTTCACACGTTTTTACGTTTGTAGATGACAAACTGTCAAAAATATACAAAGATGTATTGTGAGATAGAGAACCACAAATTTAACGACATGTGGTATTAAGGTAGGCCTGTTGTACATATAAAAATAAGAAGCAATTTACATTATTTTCACAATTATGTGTACTTGCTACAATTAATGTACATAAAAGTAATAATCATTTAATTATTCATTTGACTGACACTATACAACAAATATCCTGCTGATGATGCAGCAACGCCAGCGAAACATGTTTGGGAGAAACTAAAAACAATTGTGTTTGCTCAAGGCAGATCATACCTAAAAAGCAAATTTATTTGTAAGCAAACACGCACATTGAAGAACTACTCATGCCTGAAGATGAATAAAGACATATACTTTACGTAGCACCGAAAATTTGGACGAAATGCCACTAATAGCATGATAGTTGGCAGAAAAATTGTTACTCACAAGGAAAGTACTTGGGCTCGAACAAACACATATACACCAAAATGGTATGAGAGATAATGTAAAGATCCCTAATTGCACTAGTGATACTCCCGCATCTGCAAAACTCTGCAGTCGTCCGTTAGAGGCCTATGCGTGTGCCATGCCGCATTGCACTTTGACCTGTCGGTCCGCCAGTAGGGACGGTGCAGTGTGCCTCCGAAGTTGCGTTTTGTGATGTTATTTGTGTGGTGAATCGTCAGATGGGGCGGCGATTGCTAATCAATCCTGCTAATGTATTGCAATTAGTTGAGATGAAGTTACGAAGAACACTTCTTCGTGAAGATGGTATTAGTGTAGAAGATGAATCATTTCCATGCTTTCTCGTATCTGTTATGGTACAGAAACATGAGAATAAGTTAGATACTGTTGTTACAAACTCATAATAATGATAATAGGGATGATAATGACGAACAACTCATTACAAGCGGTAGTGCTACGGTAAGTGCGGGAAGAGGCGATGGAATCAATGGCAGTGAATACCAACAGTCTTTCGGAAAGAAGGTTAAAGTTCAACTATCATCACGGCTTTTGATGACAATTCGCTAGAGAACATGTACGATGATTATTACATAAGTTATAGTTAAGATATCTGCATTGCGTATGGCGTCTACCATTACGTCCACAGTGCTATCTAGAGCATGGTTGCAGAGCTTTGCATAAAAACGACACCCACCAGCACAGTGAGGTGTACGTAGAGATCATGTAACCAAACGTTCATACAGATATGTTTGTTCGAGCCCAAGTACTTTCCTTGCGAGATGGACGCTTAAGCCGTTATTTTCATTTGAATTTAGAGGTGCCAATGTACTTTCTTGTCAGTTGTGAATTAGAGCTCTCTACATGTAGACGCTGGGGCGGTGTGCAGGTGATGGCGCTGCTGCCCACGCTGTACTGGATCTGCTGGCCGCTGGTGGCGGCGGCGGTCAGCCCCGGCGAGGCCTCCGGTGTGTCGGGGGCGCGCCAGCTGCCGCTGCCCTTCTGGCTGCCGTCTGGCGCCAGCGGCACGCCCACCTACCACCTGCTGTACGCCGTGCAGGCCCTCAGCCTCAGCCTCACCGTCGCCTCCGCTGTCTGTCTGGACGTCTTCTTCATCCGGCTCATGATGATGCTCGCGGCTGAGCTCCAAGTCTTGAACGAGAATATCGCAGCCATCGACGGCTGTCGTGCGAGTGGTTCAGCATATGGACGTGAGGAGGAAGAATTTGATTCACTGGTACCCAGTGATGACCGTGCCCTTGAACCTACGAAGAAATCTGCTGCGAATTTTTCAGATGACGATTTATTTTCACGACTACTGAATAATATTCTACATCATCAGGCGATACTGAGGTCAGTACATGAATATAATAAATGTTTTTATTAATTTACATGTATTACAACTTTGTCGCATTCATTTACTTCACTACAATAAGCAAAATTTTATACTTCGGGCATCCACAGCTGAAATACATTGTAAATCAATTCTAGAAAGTAATATAAACAATCAGGATGTCTTTCTATAAATTATTACAGTCCGTCTTAGCTGTTTTTATACGCCTTTATTGCATTACTACCGGTTTCGTACCGTTAAAGGTACATCTTCAGGTATCTGCTAATTTACATGAGGTGGTTTGTTGCGTGTCCCAACGTTCATGATGGTTTGCTGGGTTTTATGGACGTTTTCTTCAAAGATGTTAATTAATTTTACAAGGGACTCCCTTCAGTAAACGTCTATGTGGACCGGCCGCGGTGGCCAAGGGGACTGAGGCGCTGCAGTCACGGTCTGCACGGCCACTACGGTCGGGGGTTCGAATCCCCCCTCGGGCATGGATATGTGTGCCGTCCCTAGTATTAGCTAGTTCATAAGTAGTTTGTAAGTTTAGAGACTGATGACCCCGTAGTTCGGTCCCATAAGCTTTACAAACATTTGAACATGTTTTCGTCTATGTGGGCAACGGTTGCGTATACGAAGTTTACTGCTTAAAATTTTAAAGTTGAACGTAGGGGTGGGTTCATTATCCCTGAATCTAAAGTAAAACGAATTGTACCAATGGTTTGCGTCATATGCTATTAAAATATTTGACAAAACCAGAAGCTTTTTGGAGTCGTGGTCCGTGTTATGAGTCTCAAAATTAGAAAATTTCTAGAAACACTTAGGTGCCCGTTAGGACTTGAAAATTTTTGTTGTCATTCAAAATATGAAAAGTATTCATGTGCACTGATAGTATGTGATATGTTCAGAAGTGCAATACTTCTGAATACGTATTGTCGTCGTTCAATAAATCGTTGTGGAAAGCCCTCAATACTCGTCATCATAACAGGGTGCTGTGGCGATGAAGCAAGCCTTATGGTGTCCACGCTGCTCTCTTAACCCGGCACCGTTAGTCGTTGTCACGTACTCGCTTATTGGCGGTGACTGAGGTCTGCTGGTCGTGTGGCTGTGTACTAAAGTGAGTCTCTCCAGCGTGGCGCGGACGAAGAGTATGTGGGCACGCGCATTACGTCACGGTGTCGAGGTCCAGAGCTGACTACTTTCTGAAATAGTGTACAGCAACCGTAACCCCTCAGGTTAGCAGAGCTGTATGAGTCTCCGCTTCTCGACAGGGAGATGTTCTGGCCCCAGTTCAAATCACCGCAATGAGTTAACCACTTGAGCTAGTGTAACAGCCAGCCTGGATATAGTTTTAGGTTGTTTCCTACGTATCATTAGGTCAATACTGACCTGGTACCCAAATTCTGCCTCATTTGCATGACTGAAAAACACTTAAAAGGAGACCACATGGGTATCGGATATTTGATTTTTTAAATATTTTTGGTACGTGAAGTTGAGAACTCAAATAACAATCAGCCGAAACCATTCGACACAACTCTCAAAAATTCTCGAGAAAATCGACTTTGAATTTCTGCAGTACAATAACTAAAACGTAGCGTTCTAGCCTTACAACCATAAGGTCAGTGGTTCCAATCGTGCCGTGACAGATTGTGCAAATGTTTGAACATTTGCACAATTTTAATATCTAATGATATTGTTTACGAAAAATACAAGTATTTTTGTATATTCGTAATTTTTCCATATTTCATAAAAGTTTTTTTCATAATGATGCTTTCAATAAAAAATACATAAGTTACATTTTTACAGTATTGGCTTCACTATCAGTTGACGACGGTAATCTTTGATTGTTCAGTTTGTGAAAAAGTACGACGCTGGTTTTGGGAAGTTATCTCCTTAGCTAATAATGGCTTTCCTACAACCATCGTTTCAGGTGACGACAAGATGTTCACCTCGCCTAAATACACATAAACAAAATCTGACACAACACATGGAAACAGAAATCCCAAACTGTTTTTATTATAAATTCGAAAACAAAACAAAGAAATACGTCACAGCTGGATTCAAACCACCGACTCTACGGTTATGACGACAGAAAGCTACCACCTGAGCTGCACCGACAGATTCTGCAAGTGATTCGTGTATTGGTACTTCGTGTACTTGCAAAAGAAGTAAATTTTCTCGAGATTGTTTTAGAGTTGCGTCGAACGGATTTGGGTGATTGTTGTTTAAGTTCTGAACTTTACGTACCATTAATATAATAAAGTTCTAAAATCCGTTACCCATGTGGTATCCTTGTTAGAAAAACTTTCACACGGTTTCACAAGTACGGTGCAATTAGACTTAAACCTGGACATCCAAAGTAATAGTTTCCCTCCAGTTCCAAATTGTTCTCTATATTCCACATATTATATACTAAGAAGTTACACCATTTTGATCGTAGGGTTTGGGAGGAAGGGGAATGAAAACTTAGAAATTAGCAGTTTTTATCTGTTTTCTTAATTATTTAGATAACTATGCAGACCGAACATACAAAATTTCAGGCGTTACATATTACCTCGGATTGAACAGCAGGCCGACGGCCTCCACTTAAATGTGTTTGCCTAGCGTTGTCACTGTTAACAATTAACACAGCGGAAATTAATCGCAGAAACCAGTGTCGGAGTTAAAATGAAGTTATCCGTAAGGACAGTGCGATTCATGTTGGCTTCAATGTGCTACGTTAGCAGACGATATAATCGAATACTTTTTGCCATCAGCACCTCAGCCGACGAAGCGCATGTCGAGAGGCTCGTGATAATTTTGGTTCGAGCATAAACGACGGAAAACCCGTGGCCTGGACCAAAGGTTGCCGATTTCAGTTGGTAAGAGCTGATGGTAATATCCGACTCCACAAAGTCTTCAAACTGGAGGTGGCTCACTATTGGTGTGGGCTCTTTTCACATGGAATGCATCCTCTCGGCCAACTAAACCCATCATTGACTAGAAATGTTTATGTTCGGTTACATGTACACCTTTCTCATTCCCGAACAACGATGGATTTTTTCTGAATGACATTGCTCCATGTCAGTGGGCTACTATTGTTCGCGTCTGGCTTCAAGGACATTCTGGACAATATCTAATGAGTGATTGGCCACGCACATCGACTGACATGAATCTCATCGAACATGTTTTCGAAATCTAAGAGTACGCAATTACAGACACCTTTACAGGCACGATGCATGAAGGGAACAACTTGTCGAGTCCAAGCGACTTAGAACTGGTGAACATTGCCAGGCAAACGGAACTCAGACACGATATTATTAAGTATCCCGATACTTTCGTTAAACGTTTGGAAACCTAAGAGACAAAACAGCTCAGGTCATCTGTCCCTAGACTTACAAGCTATTGAAGCTGACTTAAAATAACGTGTGCCGATCACAAAGCCCAAGTGAAGACTAATTACCGAAGAGAGCGGCCGCGTCATCCATGTTCAAATGTTTGTAAATCTTTGTGACTTAACTACTGTAGTTATCAGTCCCTAGGCCGACAAACTACTTAAACTAAACTAAGGAGTACATACACACACACACACATACACACACAGATACACACTCTCAAACTCACTCGAGGGAGGATTCGAACCTCCGACGGGGAGTACCAGCGCGCTCCTCAGCAAGGCACTTTAGACCGCTCGGGTATTCCACAGCGGTGCGCGTCATATGTCTCATGGCGCTGCCGGCTGTTAGCACCTCAATGTGAAACTGATAGCAATTGGTCAACTGACCTTTCACTGATTACGCGTATCACCTCGGTGAACCGATGTGTATGCAACGGTCAGTTGAAAAGAATCACCGCAGTAAGATGAGCCAAAGTCGAGAGTTGTTGTCTCTGGTCAGCCACACAGCCCCACCATGAATGAAATAGCCACGTTTGTTGGGGTGTCAAAGGCTACAGTCTATTATGCCTACAACAGATATTATGTCATTCGTAGACACGTAAAGTTGCTGATCTACTGTGGTCAGATACAAATCACAATCGACAGAGATCTGAGGTGAGCTTCAGTTCTTGTCCAACGCAAAAGGTTTCAGTCCAGATGGATTTATAGCTGTCTGTGGGTTGAGGTCAGTTTCTGAGCAAACTTTACAAATGCCATTTTTCACAGCAACATGTGTAAATTTGACCGAAAACAATGATCAAAAGACACACAAGGACAGCAGTCATTTCGAGAAAGGGAATTTGAACAATTATCAGTTTTTGCTTGGTATCAAATGAAGGAACGTGTTGAGTGCATTGCCTGCCAAACGCATCGTTTAATCCACACAGATTCTGGAGTTACACACGCGTCTGATGGTGGTTTGTGATGTTGTGGGTGGTTTTAGTATTATGATCTGGCTTCATTCATTCGGATTTTTCGCAATACTGTTTGCCTTTAAATACACGCGCTGTTTTTGGTCATGTATAGTCACATGTGGGGTCTAGAAGTGCCCCAAAAAAGTTTAGGTATCTTTATAAGTAATTATTGGAAATAACTTCAATATTTATATATTGACATAATAAAAAATAACATATTTATTATTCAAATCGTTTATTGTGCTTATAATAATCTGTGTTGACAAAAACTTTGTAATTTTCAAAGACCTATTTTTTTCAATAGCTCAGATAAAATTACACAAATTGTACTCAAAACTAATAATTAAACTCTTTGTTTTTTAACAGTATAAGCGCAGAAATTAAATTAAAATTGTGAAACAAAAATAACTCATAAAAACGACAACACATTTCTAGGTGTCTACAAAGATATTCGTTTCCTTTGAGTTTACAGGACAAACAATAATTGATTGTCTTCGATATATATATATATATATATATATATATATATATATATATATATATTGCAAGTTTTCCATATTAGAGAGCTCTTTAGAAGTACTAGGACCAGACTTACCTGCATCAGACGTTGATTGTTTGTTCTCTACCAACCAATTTTCACATTATTTCCCGTATATATTTGGCCATATTGGGTTATTTTCTAATCTACTCAAACGTATAACTTTATAATACTCATTGCAATTGGTGTTATGTATTATAATAGAACGATTTTTCTTCTAACAGTCGTAAAATATCTTCATTGCGGAGAAAGCGAGCCATTGTTGCAAATATATCGAAATGAAAGCAAATAACTATAGTAGTAAACTGTAAGTCAATACTCCTTCGAAGCACTCATGGGGTCTATGGAAACCCCAACAATATATAACAGGTACTTACCACCGGAAGAGGGCAGCGCCCGCCCATCTATTGTAAGTATTCACGACATAGTGGGAATACCTAAAGTGACGAGTCTGTAATTCGCCAAAAATGGACATTATAAACAAAAATATCTCGTAGGGTGTCCTTAGGGTGTAGTTAAACGTTAAACAAAGTTTGTTTTTATTTTACTCTCATCCTTCGTCCGAAGAGGAATAGGAATGCGAAAATATATTGTTAACTCCCATTACATAGGTAGAAAAGATCATCAGAATAAAATACGAGAAATCATAGCTCGAACGGAGAGATTGAGGTGTTCTTTCTTCCCACGCGCTATTCGAGAATGGAATGGGAGATAAATAGTATAAAGGTGGTTCGATGAACCCTCTGCCAGGCACTTAAATGTGATTTGCAGAGTATCCGATGTAGATGTAGTGAGTTTCAATCAGGGAATCGATTTCAAAGTGACGATTTATTAATCGAAATTTTGGCTAATAATAAAGTACTTGTAATGATAAATATTTGTGCAACTGAAAGTATTACTGAACTGTACGACATGAAGAGGACATTGCTAAGCAACACAGATAAGATAGCCTCATTCAATGTGACACTACAATGAACTCTAAGCGAACACATCGAAGCTGATTTTATCGGCTTGCTCTAACATAAGCGAATTTGCTAAGATGATGACCGTATCTTACATTGTAGCATCCAATATTATTCCTCCCAACCCCTTGAGTATAAACAATAATGACTTTCGCAGAATTTCTACTATAGTCATCATAATCGTCTTGAGAGCGTTAACGTTTACACCGTATTATTTTAAATAAATATCATATATTGTCCGTTATAAGTGTCAAATGTTTGGCTCAATTCCATTTTTAGATCCGCTGTATCGTCTTCAGATTTTGTAGTTGCGTCCTCAAACCTTCGCGAATGCACTATAACAAGTACTGATATAACGCAGTTGTGACGGTTTTCGGGCGAAAGTACAGAGCTGAAGACGATACAACAGATCAGAACTGGAAATTGAACAAATAAAATTTGAAACTGTTGATGGAGAATAAATAAGAATTGTTTTAAATTCTCACACAAATTTACTCACGTAAACTTAGCTTCCAAGAACCTTTGTCCTAGCACAGAACAATCGTGTGAATATATATATCAAAGAAAAGCATTTTAATCCTTTTTGGGGAAACGATCTCATGAAAGTCATTATTCAAAACGTATTATTCGATCTCTGATGTTTCTTTAATTTTAAACATGAGTACAGAGATATCATTTTATATCACATATTATTGGAATTTATGTTAACTGTAATTTCTAGAAACAGGAAAAAGGAATAAATTTGTTATAAAAAGAGCTATAAAATTGGTTGTGATTAAGATATTGCCCTTCATCCGAATCAGCAGGGTGGCTCCTTTTTCATCGTCAACTTCTCTAATCAAGTTTTTCAAACGTTGATCGTAAGACAGACCTATGAGGACAGCTCTTCGTAGCAAACACGAATAAAATCTGGAGCTAAATTTGTTTTGAAGTTGTGTTTTATTATTAATTTTATTTTCTTAAATGGAATACTTTAACCTAAAAGTATGAAACAATTGATTGAAATAGCTAGGGTACTGCAATTATACGAAAAAGAAATTTACACTGAATTAATTAAAACATGTTTCTATAAATTTGTTCCAGATGCATCTGGCTACTGCAGACGGCAATGAATGTGTCCATCTTTATTCTCCTTTTTATCAACATGGCTAACTTGTGTTTCAATATGTTTGTCACTGCTGGGGTAAGTAAAATTTGCAATAGGTTTATAATTAGTCAATTAATGATTAATTGTGGCCAGAAATAACGTAAGCAAACTTTGTGAATGTTTCCACAGATAGATAATGTGTAAAGAAACCATAAACTGTTCTTAGTAGTAAATGACTAACAAATTCGGTTGTCACGTCATGATCACTTAATATCTGCCTCTAAACCAGATGAAGACCTTTCATCACTATCGGCTGGTGCCTGAGAAGACTGGGGACTGCCGGATCTCGATAGTGGAGCACCCTCTCCATTCGGCGTCCAGAGAGACAATTTGGCGTTCCTCTGCGAGTGGCTCCGGGGAGAAGGCGCTCCGCTTTGCCCTCACCCCCTTTTAGATATATTTTCCTTAAAAATCTGTAGAATGTCTTATCTCAGCTTGTTTGCGCTTGCTTCAACTCAAGCTGAGGCGTCGGCCTACCAGGCTTCTTTATTTCACGCATTTGTTCCAAAATTAAAGCTGAGTAATTTCATTCTAAAAGATACTGATCCTTATTAATTTTTGGTAATACACACCAAGACCTTATGAAACTGCATTGAGGCAGTATGCTACGATGCGCACTACGGTCGGGGGTTTGTATCCCACCCTCGGGCATGGATATTTGTGCTGTCCTTAGAGTTAGCTAGTTCATAAGTAGTTTGTAAGTTTAGGACCTGATGACCCCGTAGTTAAGTCCCATAAGCTCGGAAAGGTGGAAAGCAGTGACCATTGATCTTCTGAAGGATTATACAATTGATGCGTCTTTAATATAGTTATAAGATATTTTACCAAATATGACGTGTTTCGATGCGCATAAATAAATAAGTAAAATAGGCGGATATTGGCTTAATGGAGGATTTGCGTATGCGCAAGGTGAGGTGCGCAGTAGCTCCATTGTCTTGCCGCGGTGGCCGAGGGGACTAGGACGCTCCAGTCACGGTCTGCACGGCCACTACGGTCGGAGGTTCTAATCCCCCCTCAGGCATGGATATTTGTGCCGTCCTAGTTCGTAAGTAGTTCATAAGTAGTTTGTAAGTTTAGGGACTGATGACCCCGTAGTTAAGTCCCATAGACTATACACACATTTGATTTGATTTTTGGGACCATATGTGCGTAACCGCTAGACCTCAAGTAGCCAGGAGCTGGCGTCTCTACCAGCTTGCATCGCCAACGTTAAAAGCGGAGTTTCCCCTCGCCTTTCCCTGCCGCGGGAGCGTTCACATGCTGCCTGCAGAGGGTTCAGAAGAGAATTTTAAGCTCAGTCGCAAATGCGTCTTGCAACGTTGCGGACATTGCCACGTATATTAAGCGGCCGCGCTACGACTCATATATGTGCTGTCTCCGCGACGTAAAACGTTTCTCATGACATAAAAATACTTTGAATGTGCATATAAAATTATCTGACAGAAGAACGAAACAAAGAAGTATAGTTTAAAAACATTTTTCATTGTTTTTATTTGTTTACTTTTTTCACGATGTGCTTTTTTCAGGAGGTTCACTGAACCAGTGAACACACAGGAAGCGCCGCCACCGCGTTTCATTGACCCCTCCATAGTCCCACGATGCTTTACATCAGGCCGATTATACTCGTAAATTAGCGATTGTTTTGCCGTTGCGTAACAAGTGGTGAGGTGGTAGGGAGAGCGGCGGTCTATGCCCCGGGCATCACTTGTATATATACCCAAAATGATTTTCAGAATGAGTATTACAGTCTACTATAACCTGTCTTATGCGTTTCTGGAGAGGGGTACCAATAATGTGCAATCGTCGTGTCTCAATCACGGGGAACGGGTGAGGTGGGGAGGAGATAGGGTAGGAGGGTAGGGGGAAAGTGGGAAGTTAGGGCACAGGTGGTTAGAGTGTCTTTAAATTGTTGTGTCGCGCTCGCTTGTTATGCTATTTACGCCACTGTGATAACAATACCACAAGAACAGTTAAAATCGATGGGGGCGCCCTAGATTCTACTGACGAACAGTTCTCTCTCTGGCGTACAAGTGTTGTTACGATGATGCAGTAATTAAAACGAGAGCAGCTTCAGTCTGCACTTTAACACTGTTGTTTGCGGTTGTGCGCAGAGGTTGAACGTATGATATGATGCACAGGGCGATCGTAAATTCTCGTTACAAACTTGGAGGACTTGAAGAGGGTACTGAGAACACGATATTGTGACAAGGAACCCATGTTCGGAAATGGCATCCGGTGACGCTAGGAGAGGTTCTTTATACTGGACACTGTGAAGGAAACCTCCTCTCCTGCAACCTCTTTCATTTTCATGTTTTGAGACGAGGTGGATCGAAAGAAGAAAAAAAGTCTAGTAATCTCGGATTCTAAAATGCTTACCTTAAGCACTACCTTCACAGTATTGAACATGTGCTCGTAAGGCATACATTTTAGAGTCCATTTTTATATAACATATTTTATATAACCATTTATTTATTTACTAGCTTAAACCCGCGGCTCCGCTCGCGTGTTGGTTGATTATGATGAGCTATCTTTCAGTAGTGTGCTATGAGAGTGGTTTTAACGGATGAAATGAAATACAATACCTTCTATAGAAACAGACATTTTTAATCAACATTCAAATTAAAAAAATAAAAATATGTGAAGTGCTTAATGATTTGCTATAAATAATACATACATTATTCCTTATATCCTGTGTTGCAATATCTCAACACGTATGGTCAGAGTAATGTCCAAATTCAGTTTAATTTCATTTTAGGGCATTCTGGTAAACTACGTTATTTGTAGTACGTATTGTTTGGAGCGTAAATGTAGAGATTCTTTTGGGTTGCCCTTGAGCAAGCGACGTATAATTGACTATGTGAAAAACATGAGGGCTGTAAATGGATTTCTGCGACGTTTAATGATTGTCCTTGAGCTTTGTTAATTGTCATGGCAAAAGCTAGACGAACTGGAAACTGAAGTCTTCTGAACTGAAACGGAATATCTGAAGGGATGTAATGCGCGAAACGTCAGATCAATTTTTTAAAGAGATGTATTAAAAGAAATTTCTTTTTTTACTGCTTTATTTATTTATGCTTATATTTCCTTATTCGTATGCTTATCCTTACAGAGCCGGGATGGAGTAGCCGAGCGGTCTAAAGCGTCTCGCTGCGGAGCGCGCGGTTGCTCGCCGTGGAGGTTCGAGTCCTCCCTGGGGCATGGGTGTGTGTGTGTTGTCCTTAGGTTAGTTTACCTAGGTTTAAGTAGTTTGTAAGCTACGGACTGATGACCACGCAGTTTGGTCCGATAGATTTACAAACATTTGAACATTTGTTTTATCCTTACAGAGAAAGAGCTGAGGCATTGTAGCACGCAACCTCCTTGGTAGCACGCATAGACCAAAGATATGGTCTGTGGCATCACGTTTCACTGTATGTAATCTCCTTGCTGTAGAGTCGCAATCGTCATCGTTGGCCTTCAGTCCGATTTTATATAATTTGTCTACTTTCAAACACCATATCTTCAAAAATGTTCAACTGTTTGTATAGCTTATGGGACTTAACTACGGGGTTATCAGTCCCTAAACTTACAATCTACTTATCAACAAGCTTATCCTAAGGACGGCACGAATATCCATGCCCGAGAGGGGCCCCCGATCGTAGTAGCCGTGCAGACCGTGACTGGAGCGCCTCAGTCCCCTCGGCCACCGCGGCCGGCACCATATCTTCCACCCCCTTATAGCTATCGGCATGAAACTGCTATGGTGTACAACGGGAGACCTCGGACAATAATTACACACAGACCATTCTTTTGCGTTCTGTAGTTTTCGCTGCAGAGCGAAATATTAACACACACATACGTCGAATTTTATATACACCGATAACTTTCCATCACAATATACTCCACCCTTTTATCATTATCAACCCTGAACCAACAATGCAACCAATACAACCATTTTCAAAGAGTAAATATAATTTTCAAAGGGTAATTATTGTTTCGCATTTCGTGTTATATTCTTCAAATTATGAAATATCTATCAGATCGCTATAAAACCGTGCCTAAAACCTTCCTCAGGTATAAATTAGTAACTGTACAAATATTTAAGTCCCTGCGTCTTGTCGTTCAGGCGTGATAAGCGTACACCGAACAGACACTCACATTAATATATATATATATATATATATATATATATATATATATATATATATATATATATATATATATATCCGATGAAAACCGTGCCTAAAGCCTTCCCCGGGTAGAAATTAGTAACTGTACAAATTTTTAGCTCTTTATGTCTTGAGGTTCATACGTGATAAAAGAACACCGAACAGACATTCACATTTATAGATATAGATTTTCGTGTACGCTTTTCAACCCACAAAGAATAACCCTGTGGCTAGTGATTTTGTTGCAGGACTTTCGTTGATTTGAAAGAAGACTAAAACGTCCGAAACCGGTAATCAAATAAATAAAAATAAAAACCCTCCATGCGACTTCTAATAGTAATTACAGTAACTGGTCAAATAAGCACAGCGTAAAAAGCTGAAAACAAGTTTTTTTTCGTTCTTCATAAATAAAACAGTATAGAGCACAAGCTTTTGAATTTACTTGCATCTAGTTTCAGTCCAGAGGTGGATTAATTCCAGGCTACTCGAAAGTTTGCGTGAGGCAGAGCAGGTGCTACCGATGCCTCCGGTTCTGTCACTGTGCTTCTTGCGATAGGTGCCAGTTATGCGGGTCGTTGTAACCCGGTCACAGGGGATTGAAACTAATTGCAAATAAATTCAGAAGTTTACGCTCTAGACTATCTTATTTAGAAAGATTATCAAAAAATGCGCTTTTAACCTAAAATATTTAAAAAAATATAATTAAGTAAAGTTTTTATGTAAACTGAATAATTCGCTCAACATTTGTAAATATATGTGTAACTGACACGTGACAGGCTTTAGAATATGGAACTCTGTCATATGGCGTAGACTTCAAAAAATAAAACAAATAAAAATAATTTTAAAAAATCTGATCAGAAAAACGTGGGGAACCACCCCCCCCCCCCCCAATTGGTATGCAGCAAATAACAAAACTACCAATTAAAACACTACTAGTCTAAAAACTTTATATAACGTACTTTATACTTAGAAGTCTAGAGTTTCATTACTTATAATGTGATAAGTTTACTGTGCTACCAGTTCGAAATTCTGACTGATGTTACATTTTGGTACGAACAGCTGCTACAAGATGGGAGGAACGTGACTAAGGCGGTGACGGCGTTCAGTCCTGTCCCGGGCCTCCTGCTGCAGACTGCCATGTACTGCCTCTTCGGCCAAATCACAACAGACCAGGTAGGCGCGAGCAGCGGTGCAGTACTCTTCTCCACGTCACGCCATCAAGTTGCAAGTAATCTCTCTCTTCTACCAGTAGGTTACAGCATACACATCATAAGCGAAGTAAGGGATACACTAGATCAGCTGTTCCCAACCTATGCGCCGCGGGTAGCCTTGCACTGGGCCGCGAGCGCTTGTAGAGAGTCGAAGACGAGATAAAAATTATCGACAGGTTCCTGGGTTTCACTCGTCAGTTGACAATATGTTACATAAAAACGGACTCTAAAATGCATGGCTTAAAACTTACGAGCACATGTTCAATACTGTGAAGATAGTTCTTAAGGCATGCATTTCAGAATCCGCGATTAATTTGGTCTCCCCGTGTTTAATTCCTTGTTCATTTTATTGAATAGATAATGATTTAAAGTATGCAACCTCTGCTTTATAATTACTTGATCCCAGTCCCATTTTTAATTATCTATTCGTTTTTTTAACAGTAATTTTGTGTTTGTTAAAACGTTTCCTGCTCCCTTAAGGAGTGAACAGTTGGATAAATGTCCATTGCGCAAGTACTGTGGCCACTTGTAAAGTAATTTGGAGTAGTAGTGAGCGTTTTAACTTGCATTTTAATATCTCTACTGCCCGACATCCTTCATAAAACATCTCACAAGCTACTTTCAGAAATGATACATTTGCGTTTACGCGTAATAGCTTATTTCACGTAAATGAGTAACACAGCACCTTAATTGACAATAACTAGAGTAACCAAAAGTCGACTGCCTTAAAAGTTCAAAAACGAGTTAAAAAGGGGCAACAGTAAGTGGCATATCGACCGATCCAGCGTTCATCACAAGAAATTGCACAGATACTAAGATTTTCAATTTAGAAAGACAGTGAAAGAAAATATGGACCGAATTGGCTTCATCATAAAAATTATAGATATGTGAGCTATACAAGCAGAAAACGTTGCTGTCCCTTTTTTTCCGTAATGCGTGGTAGATAGATATGTTTGCACTATAAGACTTTTGTAACAGACTAGCCGTTGTAAACGTCAGTCTCAGTGAAGAGATACAGTTCGTTTAAAGAAGTAGGCACTAGGCTTTGGCCCCTAGTAATTTTTGCTTCTGTCACAACTACTCATTGACGAAAACTCGACCAAGTACTGGCGTGCGTGACGTCAGGTAGTTACAAGACCACCTAGAGAGAAGGACGCGGCGCTCTCGTGTGACGTCAGGCAGAGTAGGTTTCGCGCGCACAGCTGACTGGGTAGCCGCTGGGGCACGGCCCACTATGTCGAAGCAGCGAGCCAGTCAGCTATGCTCGCGCAACCTACTCTGCCTGACGTCGCAGCCTATTCTAGATAGTAATAGCTAGATTATGTGTGATTTCTGGCGATGGAGAAATGGTGCTGTGAACACTATTAAATAAAACAATACAGGTAATGTCTCATTATGACAGTGTATCAGTAGCGATCGAAATTGTGTTGAAATGCGTTTAAGGCTGGTTAAAGCTTCTTTAAAGTATTTCAATAAGACTTCTTTTGATTAAGTAAATAAAATTATAGATTTAGAAATCCTGAGACGGTTTCTCGTCTCAAATATCTCCAAGACATGAAAGATAAACGTGAAGCAATGAATTAAAATTTGTGGTGCGGCCGGGAATCGTACTCGGACCTCCGTGCTTACTAGGCAGACGTAGTGACAATTATCTATGGAACACAGAAGCAAAATTAAAATTTGTGATGTGGAGGGAAGTCGTACTTAGACTGTTCCGAGGCGCCTTAATCGTTGGAGGTGCGATGATCTAATGGTGCGTCCTGCAATAAAAAAGCTGCCCAAAGAACACGTAGAACCAAAACGAACGAACACGTTTAGTGTCCGCAAGGACAAGAACTACCCATAGAGCAAAAACAAAAACAAAACAAAACAAAAACGGTAAGACGTCTGCCTAGTAAGCATGGAAGTCTGGGTTCGATTCCCGGCCGCATCAAAAATTTTAATTCATTGCTTCACGTTTATAAATAAAAATATTTCATGTACACATCAGTGTGTAGAATGACAACGCAATGCTCTTCTTTCAGAGTGAGAAACTGCTACACTCGGCTTTCGGCTGTGGATGGGATGACTGTGACACTCGATTCAAACACAACCTACTCATCTTCATGCTGATGGTGGGTAGGCCGGTGGAGATCACAGTAGGCAAGACCTATAAGCTGTCCAAGGAGATGTTACTGCAGGTTAGCCAGCAACATATGATAAAGCAGCTTAATGTATATTAGCAGTTACATCGAAAAATAAATGGTCAGTGAAGAGCGTTATGGATGTTCTGATGTAGATAGCAAAGAGTTGAAATCGCTAAACAAGTTATCTTATTGCGATACAAGACGAGACACCCTCTCTGTGAAAAAGTCCCTAACGAACCATGGACCTAAACCCCCTTGAGCCGTCCATAACAGTGCAGTGTTTGTCACTGAGCACAAAGAAGATGTCACGCTATAGCGTGGCAGAAATAAGATTCTATTTATTTTCATTTGGTACAGCATATTTCCAGTTATTTTACCGACTGACGCAACATATTCGAAAGAACACAAAAGATCAACATAATACCTTGTCAAACCATAAAGAGGGGTATTAAACAATTTTGCAAAAATTCCGTGATATTCGTACGCTTCAGTTTTCTGATACTGTCTTTTACAACAACTGTTGTGCAGAATTTGTAACAGTAAAGAAAGGCATGAATGTGACATAAAGTCTCTCATGCTAGGAGACATACACGTCTGGTTTTTTTCTGTGCCCTTCTACCATCTGTCACTACCAATAGATACAGTTTGTATAATGACTGTAAGATTATTCTGACGGGATGCTCAATCAATTTATGACGGTCATTTTTAAAGTATTAACCGACCTATTACAAGGTAAGAGAATATTCACGAACGTAAAGTGTACAACATAGTCACCATGAAAATTTAAACAACTGTCAAGTCATGACATTAACTTGTGAAACCCAGCATCAAAGGATCTTGCCGCATGACCGTCAATTTATTTATTTATTTATTTTTGACACAGGAGGTTGATGAGACAATTAGCCAAAATAGGTGCTTCGTTACTAATGAGCTGCTCCACATTTCAAGATTAGTAGTTTATCGCATTGTCGCTGACAAACTTCACTATAAAATAAAATAAAATGTTTCGGTCGGGCGGCAGAATTCTTTGCGGCTGGGATCCAAACGCTCGTGCTAGGACTTGACAAATGTTTAACTGTTGATTATGACTGTGTTGAAGAGTGAAAAAATATTTCATAATGTGGTTTGTAATACAATTTACTTTCATAAATAAAGTTTTTCTTGCCCCAATGCAAGTCGGCTCAAATTTAAAAAGTGACCGTTGTAACATTTGGAATCTAGGTCGTCACAGTAGCTGCGAGACAGGACTTTCGCATTCATTATCCATCCTTCATAATGACTCAATTATTTCAAAATAAAAAGATTTTTGTATATTGATCTTGACGCCTTCCTACGATACACGTATTTCTACTGTCTACAATGCGCAAGTGTACACCGAACTTTTTTTCAATTCAGAAAAAAGTAGCGATTACCACTGAGAGATTTATACGAAATAATGTGACGGAGATACATCATGGTAAATAAAACAAGTCGGGGCCCTGTTGCAGAAGCAACGACTAAATGACTAAATATGTCAGCTTTGAAAGAATCCAAAATCTCTTAGAATGGCGACGGTTTACGGAAGCTCGAAATTTACTGCAGCTTCAGTGAGACATATTCAGTAGTTAACACGAATAATGTCTCTAAATCGCGCAAAATAATATTAATAATAATAATAATAATAATAATAATAATAACAATAATAACCCGAAGACATTGTTGTCTTACGTTAATATACCATTCGATACGTTTCCTGTACAGCTGCAATGGTCATATTGCTGATAAACAGCTAATTTCCGTAATTTTATCGCGAAATGAAAACCATGTAAATATTCTTGAAACCAAATCAAAAATAGCTCTTAACAAGAGTAACTTAGACGTAGACACCATCGGTGTAATGAAGCACACTTAATTTATTAATACAGAGAAGTCTTCCAGTTCTGATTATATATCTACATCTACATGGATACTCTGCCAATCACAAAGAAGTGCATGAGAGAGTTTTATCGAACCGCTTTTATGATATTTCTTTACAGTTCCACTCTCTTAAAAGCTCGCGGGAAAAAGGAACACCTAAATCTTTATTTTCCATCTGATTTCTTTTATTTTATTATGATGATAGTGTCTCCCTATATAGGTGAGTGCTAACAATATTTGTTCACATTCTGAAAGTTAGTGCGAGAAATTTCGCAAATAGATCTTGCCGTAACAAATAACGCCATTCTTTTAATGATTTACACTGCAACCCGCGCATCATTTCCGTGACACTCTCTCTCCTATATCGCGATAATACAAAACAAGCTGCCCTTCTCTGAATTTTCTCAAAATCGTTCTTCAGTTCGACCTAGTGTGGATCCCATAATGTGCAGTAATACTTTGAAATAGGATATACAAGTGTAGTGTAGGCAGTTCCTTTAGTAGAACTATTGCATCTTCTAAGTGTTCTGCCAATGAAACGTAGTCTTTGGTTTGCCTTCCCTACAAAATTTTCTGTGTGTTTTTTCCAAATTAAATTGTTCGTAATTCTTACCCCTAGGTATTTAGCGGAACTGACAGCTTACAGGTTCGACTGATTTATTGTGCAAGTGAAGTTTAATGGATTTCTTTTAGTGGTCGTATGGATGACCTCACACTTATTATTCAGAGTCAATTGCCAAATTTGTATATAGGTCTATTAGTTAGGTGCCCTTCAGGGTATGCTAATGTAATGTCTCCATATATTGCAATCTTATAAAAACAGTCCCTCAACCAAAGAACGTACGAAAGATTAAAACGTTGCGCAATAATATACAAGAAAGGAAATATAAGTAATATGCTGAACTACATACACATATCACTACGATCTGATGTTTTCAACAATTACTGTATACGAATATCATGAATTACTTCGAAGATTCAGAAATTATCGTTCTTTGAAACACAACTAGCTCTCATTCACTATCGAGAGTGTCACTTTAATTTAAACAATAAAATGTACAGGTCATCCACATGAAAGCTGAATGGAATTGTTCAAATTTTACACAAATCTCATCGCCGTCAGTTCATTTAACAATTGAGAACAACTTCAAGTGATCGACGACTTAGCAAATGTTGTGAAGAAGTTGAGCTAAAGACTGCTTTCTAAACACACAGCAGTTAGGAAATGCACCACATCGTGTAAAGAGAATGTCTGAATTGCACTTGTCTTGCGTTTGGAGTAATGCTGCGTGATAAGGATGCCATTGATGGAGACCAGTGAAGAAGTTCATGGAAGTACAGAGCGTTTTGTATTCTCGCCAAATGAAGGGAAGAGCGAGAATAAAATGTAAGGTGGCTATAATCAAACTCGTTTTCTGTTGCGGAGAGATATTTTACATAAATTTTCATCAGCAATATTCTTCTTCGCACGTGAAAATATTTTGTTCAGCCCATCTACAGAGGGAGATACGTTCACCGTTACAAAATAAATGGAAGCTTTCACATAAATCTTTATATGTCTGTTTTCTTAAGTGCTGTTAGAGTGTATAAGGGTAGAGAAACAGTCTGAAGGTATTGCGATGATGCTTCTGCCAGGCACTTGAGTCTGAACTGCTGAAAAGCTTTATATATACATAGATTCTAAATCGCACACGGTCACTGCTAACTTACTACATTGTTTCTAATTTAAGACACTTACCATATTATACAACCAACACCATATATGGAATTACGAAAGAAAAGGGTTTGTAGAATAAGATTCAAATGGGGATGGACGAAATAGGTAGTCGCCAGGCACTACATATAGGAGGAGAGCGCTATGCAGCAACTTGCATGTAATAGAGGAAACAGGATCCAAAATTATATAGATGTTGCATTAACTGTAAAAGTGAAACTTTGGTGCTAAACTTCATTTTCTTATTGAATGACATTTGACCATTCATTTCATGTGTCTCTTAAGAATTGAATACAGTTTGTATGTAATTAATTCTTATTTTTTTACAGGTTTTGAATGGAACATACGTTTTACTCAACATGTTGTTCCACGTCCACAGCGATGACCACATTTAATGGATGAACATTGCACGAGATGTTTGTTCAATCAATGATTCATTAAAATAAGGGCACTGTCTCAATACTAGCAACAATATTAAGAAACATTGTACTTAGACTTAAGAAAAATACTAACATGTGTATCAACATTTCTTAAGAAACATTACAACATACTCATGTAATATTTGTAAATCTCTTCTTTGAAATGCTTTCACAGTAGTTTACAATAAACCTGTATTGATGTAATTAATATGAAATCTCACATTCCTTGCAGTTACTGAATTGTGTTATTAGTGGGTGGAATAACAATCAACAAATAAGACAAGGAAGGGCAGAGACAAGTGTGTAGAATTGTTAGCTGCAGTCACAGTTTATAAGGTAATTCATTGTACATTCACACCAAAACATATGAAGAGCCCTATAACTTAAAATAAAACTAATATTTCGAAAAGGGACTGAGCCAGAATACCAAGACACACTCAAGTACACAAACAATATAAATATTGTGGCTCAAACAATAAACAGCAAAATTCAACGTACATGCTTCCTGCAAAGAATGTATAAACACTAATGCATAAGTATTAACAATATTTAAATATCTTTTATCCATTATGTGTTGGAACCTGCGACTGTATCTTGAAATACGTTTCAGAAATTACTGCAACCAGTCACTTTTTTTCTTCTCATTCAAGATTTATTCAACCATGACCGGTTTCAAGCTGCCTAACAGCTCATCATCAGATGGTATATATACATTTAGTGCAAATTACATTTCTGTAGTTAGGGGGTTCACATTTATTACAAATTGACAGACTTGGTAGTGGCTGTGCTGTGGTAATGTGTGTGTGCAATGTTTTTTTAATTTTACTACTTGAAAGTCGTGAGAGTTGCTGTGATGTGCCGATGGAAGGGCAGTGTTGCGAAATTCTATCCAAAAGCGGAACACACAAGGACATAATAAATGTGAAACTCCTAACTATAAAAATGTAATTTGTGCTAAATGTATATGTACCATCTGATGATGAGCTGCTAGACAGCTTGAAACCGGCCATAGTTCAATAAATCTTTATTGAGAAGAAAAAAGGCTACTGATTGCAGTAATTTCTGAAACCTGTTTAAATATCTATTTAAGATTAGCAATAAGATATAAGATGGAGCAGAAATAGAGAAGAGTTACAAATAAAAAATTGTATAGTGGATACAACGAAATTTTCACTTGTGTTGGTTATTACAAATCAGGCGAGCCAATTACATCTCACAATACTGTTGCCAAAGCTTTTCACAAAAACGCTTGGTCCATTAGCAAGAATCAGTTAGCAAATAGTTCAGGACCCACAAACAAAATAAACAAGGGCGACCAGTTTAAAATGACTAAGTGCAAAGGCGACGGCAACCGTTCAGAAGAGACTGGTTCCAAGATACACAATTCTCAGCGGAAGCCTACTAATCCACTAGGAACAGATCCACATCGAAACATCCTTACGACCAGCCCTCTCCACATCTATCGCTGTTGAAGAACCTCCTACACTCACCAAAGTAGCACTTACTTCGCGGCAGATAAAGTACTCATACCAAAACCACCAAAGCTTCCTCTCGCGGGAAAAAGAGGTCAGATAAATGCACAGAAACAAAGCTATCCACTACGTCGGGATACTTAACCTAGGATAAGAATCTACACGACTCATTTACATTATGTGCACAAGAAGAGTAACTTACATTTAGTATATGCTCATAAATAATAATTTGTTGAGTCTGCGACGGAAGGAAACGCCTTTCCCACGACATTATCCACGTGTTCTTTCCAGCTTAAGTCTGGAGTAATAGTAATTCCTAGATATTTTGTGGAGTTTACGGCCTACATTTTTGATTGATTTATCTTGTAAACAAACTTTAACGGATTTCTTTTCGTATTCATGTGGACGACTTCACACTTCTCATTATTTAGTCAATTGACAATTTTTACATCATAGTGGTATCGTATTTAGATCGTTCTGCAGTTGGTTTTGATGTTCAGATGATTTTACTAGACGGTAAATGCCGGCGTCATCTGAAAACAACCTAACAGCTGCTTAGATATTCTCCCAAATCGTTTATGTAAATAAGGAACAGCAAAGGACCAATAACACTACCCTGTGGAACGCCCGATATCACCTCTGTTTTAGTTGATGCCTTACCATCGATTACTATAACCTGTGTCCTCTCTGACAGGAAATCCACTATCCAGTCGCAAATTTGGGTCGATATACCATAACCAAGCAAGTTAATTAAAACCCTTTTGTGAAGTACGGTGTCAAAAGCCTTCTGGAAATCAAGATATACGGAATCAATTTGAGAACCCTTGTCGATAGCATCACTTCGTGTGAGTAAAGAGGTAGTTGTGTTTCGCATGAACGATATTTTCTAAATCCGTGTTGACCTTGGGTCAATAGATCATTCTGTTCGAGATAATTTATAATATTTGAATACAGGATATGTTCCAAAACCCTGTTGCAAATTGACGTCAATGAAATAGACCTTAGTTTAGTGGGTTACTCCTAGTGCCTTTCTTGAATATCGGTCTGACCTGTACAACTTTCCAATCTTTTGGTATTGATCCTCCTTTGAGAGAGCGGTTGTATATGGCAGTTAAGTAAGGGGCTATCGCTTCAGCATAATCAGACAAAAAATCTAATGGGTATACAGTCCGGACCAGATGACTTGTTCTTGTTAAGTAATTTAAGTTGCTTCACTACTCCGAGGATATCTACTTAAACGTTATTCATTCTGGCGTCTGTTTGTAATTCGAAATCTGGAATAATGGTTTCATCTTCTTTGGTGAATGAGTTTCTAAAAGCTATGTTTATAACTCTGCTTTAGTAGCGCTGTCATCGGCAGGATCGCCATTACTATCACGTAGTGAGGATTTTGTTTGTGTTTTGCCCGTAGTATATTTAACATATGACTAAAATCTTTTTGGGTTTTCAATCAAATTTCGAGAAAGAGTTTCGTTCAGAAAAGTATTGAAATCCTCGCTAAATTTCGAGTTTCTATGTAGGATAGCCAATCCTGGGGATTTTGTGTTCGATTAAATATAGCAGGGAATTTAGCTGTTCATCACAAGCCTATAAATATGGCAAATGAAAACATGTAAACAAAGTACTCCCTGACACATGTAATATAGTAGCTTAGTAGAAGGGCATAGCATGCCCTAGTACTGGTAGTTTAACATTTCTGTCCCAGTTTATGGAACATTCAATTTTTGTAGCATGCTTCAGCCTATTATTCATCATTATTTGTTCGTTGCATGGTGAGTACCGTCCAAAGTTTAAAATGTATGGGAAAGAAGTCTCAAATAGGAAGTAAACATTACTGATATAATCATTTTCATATGTCAGGAGCTCTTCATAGTCACTGGAAACTGGCATTTCAAGAGAAAGCTCTTTTCGCTTCTGTTTGCTGCAAAAAACTTCAGTACCTACATGGAGAAAATGATTACTGAATCAAGGAGAAATTACAACTGTTGAATGCAATGCACTGCTAAAACTTATAGAAACCTTTAACTTCCTTTTGAATATAATTCAAAAAAAATGATAAAAATGTTTTGAAAGTAATGTAATTTCATTTAAAAGAACTTTGGTGGTACAGTAACTTGTGGGGACACGACAAATTACTATTAGTATTTGTATTTTCTGATCTGTATTAAGCTAACTGGTATTCTGTTGTTATCTTTGACCAGTAACAAAAAAGAGTACAAAAACTGTTCTTCTCTTGTCACTGTAATTACGCTTCCATGGTGTGTGATGTGCAAGATAGAAGTAAATAAATGTATGGAAATACAAGTGTTAAATTTAATATTTAATGAACAGTGTGCTACAAAAATGGTGACCTCGACGTGATCGACGACAGTTGCGACGAAATTTTTCGGCGAAATTTTCGACGAGATTTCCGTAACTTGAGTTCGACGTATTCTGTGTCCAACAATACGCAAAATGTCGACAGGAGAAGCAAACGGTAATCAAGGGAATCGTTCTGAATGTAGCAGTAAAATGGAAATTGATACGGTAAGCGTTAAGCTACCGCCGTTTTGGACGGAAAAGCCCGACATCTGGTTTTGTCAAGCCGAAGCGCAATTTACGATCGCTGGTATTGTTACGGAGGCGACTAAATTTAACTATTTACTCGCTCAGCTGGAGCCAAAACTTGTTGAAAATATATGGGATCTATTTACAAGCAACGAGAACAACAAATATTTTCTCGCAAAAGAACGTCTACTGAACATATTCAGAGAAAGTGAAGAGCGCCAAATTAAAAAACTTTTGAGTGGCTTAGAACTTAGCGACATGAAACCTACCCAATTATTAAGAAAAATAAGGAGCTATGCAAGTACAAATGTATCAGTAAAGATCCTAAAAACACTTTGGCTTGACAAACTTCCAGCTAGTATTCGAAGCATTTTAGTTATATCTTACCAAACAGTGGATAAGATTGCTCAAATGGCAGATCGTATGATCGAATTAAATGCTGTTGAGGAGGTTCAAATTGCTTCCGCCCATTCTATTCCATCAACATCGTCTTCTTTGTCAGTACAAGATCTTCTCGTGAGAATTGATGAATTGGAAAATGAGATCAAAATGCTTCAAACACTCGCAGTCGCAGGCAAAGATCGCGCAGTAGAAGTAGATGCAGAGCCATTATAGATTCGGGGCGGACGCACAGGATACCGTGCCCACGGGTGCGGTTCCTGTAGGGAGATGCTTGTCCACTGTTGGTCGAGCTGATCTCTACGAGATTACGAGAGTAACTCGGGCGTCCGATCCTTGATTGTCGTGAGTGCATTCGTGTTCTCTCGATAATCTATTTTTGTCCGGGGCAAGTCCCGGAGATAAATTAAATTGGTCCCAATCCCCCGGCTCCGACCAAGGTTTTCCTTGGTTGTAAGGCGTATGCCGGAGCTGGTAAGCCCCTCCCACTTATTCCCAATTGGGATCCCCCTTTGCCCCACTATCAGCTTGTCTGTTAGCGGTCTAATTTCCTACCCCAGTGCACACATTAGGCCGCCAATACCGCCTATTTGTCAAAGATCGAAATTGTGGAAAATGTTTTCTGGTAGATAGCGGTGCAGATTTGCCCGTTATACCAGTTACAAAAAGCCAGAAAAGCCAACCCTCTGACTTCAATCTTTATGCCGCAAATGGGTCAGAGATAAAAACTTACGGTTCAAAACTGTTAAACATTGATTTAGGACTCAAACGCAATTTTGAATAGCCATTCATAGTAGCAGATGTGTCAAAAGGCATATTGGGAGCCGATTTTCTTCACCATTATGGGTTACTGGTTGACCTCAAAAATAAAAAGTTGATAGACAACTCCACAAAATTAAAAATTGTAGCAGAAGTAACCACTGTGGATGCTAATGATTGAGTAACTGGAAAACGGCAAGAGACGATGTGAACTGTATGACACAAAACTACGGAGCAGTAACGTGGATTCTTACCATAAGTGCTTCTGAATACTGAAACGAAGTTACATGTCCTGATATGGCGAACAAAGGATTTAGTGAATTAATTGCACTAAATCCTTTCTCCCTTTCCCGACTCATCTATCTATACTAATAATAAATCTTTAAATGTAGGCCTCTGGCTATTCACTTCAATCTTCAAAACTAATGGACGAATCTTCATCCGGTTTTCACAGAATACAAGAGAAACGTTTGGGTCAACATACAGATAATTTTATAGAAATCGTACCACGAAACAAAAGAATTTTAAGTGTTTTCAGTAAATGTTGTGTCTGTTTGTTCAACTATTAAAATACTACTTCACGAATTTGCATGGGGTTTTCACAGGTAACTTGAGCGTAGCTCTGGACAAAAAATCGGATAACGGAAAAAAAGAATATCGTAATTTGAAATATTTTATCAACTACCGTCATGTCTGTCTGTCTATTTGAAGATGTTTATCTCCTAAACTATTTGACGAATTTTCATGGGGTTTTCACACTAAACTTGAGCATATCGTGCGGTTACATAAAGGCTTCAATAATTAAAATCGGATCAGAGAAAATAAAGTTATCATGATGTAATCATTTGTTTAATCCATCGTGTATGTCTATTTGTTGAAGGTAATCTCCAAAAGTACTACACGAACTTTCTTGGCTTTCCACAGGTAAATTTACAATAGTTCGGAGAGTAACATAGGCTTCATTTAATCAAAATCGGATCAGAGAAAGGACAGTTACCGTAATTTTAAGTTTTATCTGTATGCTATGCTTATAAGTCTTATAAGTATGATTTAGTACAGCAAATCTCCAAGAGTACTATACGAACTTTCATGGGGTTTCATAGGTCAACTGAGAGTAACTTAGAACAACATATAAGTTTCATTTCATCAAAATCGGATAAGTGGAAGAAAAGATATCGTGATTTGTGGTTTCTGGTGTATGCAACGCTTAAATTGCAGCGTAGTATAGCAAAGATCCAATAGAGGCGCTGTTACATAGCATACAAAATAATTAATAGATGGCGATGCTCCATTAGAATCCTTTTTGAAAACTCAGTCACGTACAATGAGGGTAATAATTCTTTATGTTGATAATGAAATAAATAATTAACGTTATTCCGATCAATAAATTAATGATCCCCCTAAAACGAATATTTCGTTTCCAACGTAATGATACTAAACCGCTGCCACTGCAAGTAAAATGTAACCCAGGTGCGACATAAAAAATAAATTTTTACTAGCTGTATCCCGCATGCCTTGCAATGGCATGGAAAGAAAAAAAATGTTTCTTTCCGCGGGTATCATTTGAATTGCAAACATAACGACGTTCCTTCGTGTCTATTGATGTTTTAATTTACTAATAATTCTTTGCAAGAAAAATGGAATTTACGTAGTTCCCTTTCTGATTTCAGTGTATCCTCATTACATTTTGAGTGCGTTCTGTTGAGAACGCCATAGTACAGGAAAGGACAAAGTGAGGCGACGTTAGTTAAATAGTACATAAAATAACTAATTATGGCGTTCCTGCGATTTTTTCATTCTCATAACTATGGCGTTATACAATAAGGGGTGCAATTTTCTTACGGCGGCGGCCTTGTGTGTTGATGCTGGCAACGGCCATTGAATGCTCTGTCAAAAATCCGTCACGTAAAATGAGGTGAATAATTATTTAAGTTCACGAAGAAATAAATAATTTATGCTGTTCTGGTCAGTAAATTAATCATCGTCCTAAAGTGAATAGTTCGTTGCCAACGATAGCAATCTAAACCGCTGCCACTGGTAATATTTAACCCAGGTACCTGTATCCTATATGCTTTGCAATATCATGGAGAGAAAGAAGTGCATCTTTTGACGGGTATAACCACTAAATGGTACCTAGAGTAGAAGTATCTATGGAGTGAGCATTGCGTTCTGTGCATCTTCTCAACATTAAGATGGAATTATCACGTGATATTGAGTCAAATCCACTCTTCCCACGCATTTATTTGCTCTTGCGATTGGTTTTTGCTGCAAAGACGCCGCACTTCCTTTTCTCAGAGCAACTACATAAAATGAAATAACATCTAAATATATGTGTCACAGAAGCAAGAAAAAACACAAAAAGGACCAAGATAAAGTCAGCGATTAGTAGATTTTTTACAATATCACAAGACATTTCCATCTTATTGCTGAGGACACAAAATCTGTTCCGCGCATCTGAATGCTCAATCCAGAGATATTTCTGCTCTGTGCCTGCCACTAGAGATAATATACACACACAAGCCATAAACTCATCAGAAACCTCTCTGCTTTCATAACTCTTCGGTACAATATTGTGATTAAAATTTGTAATTACTTACTTTTGGTACTGACTACATTAAGATAAAGACATTTTCTTTTGCAGAGACAACTGTACTTAGATTTATGTTGTTGTTGTTGTTGTTGTTTAGAGGGGACTAGACTGCGTGGTCATCAGTCCCCCGTAGATTTATAAACCGGCTTCTGAATATATAGTTCTATTACACAAGATCGATTTCAACTTCGTGCTTTAATACCTGGGGACATTTATTAGCTGCCGATGCTGCTTACACAGTTAAGACAATTCCCTGGAATACTGTATTTAATGGAAACTTCTATACACACGATCAGCTGACGCCTTTCCTTCAACGATTACCCAGACTTACTTTATTGCACATTGACACCACCACGACGTCTTATTTAAGCAGACATGAACTGCTCTGTTGATTTAATTACAAGACTTTCAGCATTCGTCGAGTTTTCGATAATAGGGAGCACTGCATACAAAATAACTACATTGTCACCAGTGCAACATACTAAAAATTCAAAATGCACTTACTGTGAGAGATAAATAGCTTATTACTACACCATAGAACCAATACATGGCACTGTTAGTATTATTATTATTATTATAGAAGTGTTTTCGTAAGTTTATGCCAAACCGACAATTACACACCGCAGTCTTAACTTTATGAACACAACCTAACATTGAATTACATTATTCCGGAGTATGAACTTAAGTTAATTTCACCTTTTGTATGAGAAACATTATGAATATTCATCGTTTACGACAATGACTTCTACTTACATTTGACGTCTTGGCTAGGAGAACTGAATTTACTGACAGAGCGATCCAACAAGGAATCTGTTTTTGCTGACCTAGGTCCAGAACCCTAAAAAACAATGACATACCCAGGTCCCTCTTTAACAACCGTTGCGAAGCACGGGCATATAAGCTAGTTGACAATAAGTTCAAAGCTACATTGGATTTCCTTACATCCTCCGATGAGGCACTTGGAAAAGTGACACATTACTTCTGGAGATGTGAATACCAATCTCGTGGGGCTAAACACATTTCATTTAATGTTAGGAATCGCAGAAGCCCCAGGCAAGAATATTTCACTTACACATCATCAACGAGTAACGTCCTATCAAACCCATAAACACAATATTTATTGCATACGGAAGAAGAAAACAAGAAAAGGTTTAGTGCCATTTTGTCGATTCGGATTCACACATCCAGTCACTGAAGTTCTTATCATCAGAGATATGGTTGAATCAATAGCTGCACGAAAAACGTTGTCTTCTACTAGCAGACTTTACAGTACTGTCCGAAAAAAAGCGGGTAATGGTTAATGATTATAATCCTGCAATTTTTTTATCATGGAATGGAAATTCGGACATCCAATATGCAGGCGAAAAGACAGCCATTTTGAATTATTATCTTCCTAAATATACAACTAAAAGTGAGGAAACTCACGCAACTGATATGTTTGAGGACATAAACTCAACAAAACATTCAACAAACTACTTATTTAACATTGGACTTCGCGTTTTGTCTAAAAGACAGGGTGGATCCCTGGAAGCTAGCGACACTTTGATTGGCATATCTGTGTACGGCACTGATGCTACTACAAAAATTCGGTGGTTTGATGTCAACATACATCGAAACCGGCGCGTTAAATCTAAGGCTCACTTGTTGATACTCGAAAGCGAGTCTACTTACATTTATTACAAGTCCTGGATTGATGACTGTTACCCTAAAAGGCCTAAATAATTGGAGACAACTAATCAATCAATTTTCAATCAAGATTACGACCGTTAAATCACGTCCAATCGCTACTAAAATTCAGCGCTATGAGTTACTTGACGGTAAAAAGTTTTTGAAAAGAAGATATAAGCCATATTTCATCAACCACTTCTTCTATGACGTGGAACTGGAACCAGATAAGTACTTCTTTTCTCTACTTTTTTTCCGAACCATGGCGCCCTTGAATGAATTAAAAATGGGATGTGATACTGATACCGAGGCCTTCAATTTGTGGAAAAAGGATCTAAAGGGAAGAGTGAAGAGTGATACAAGATACAAAAAGGATTTGAAATGATAGAAAAGAAAGTTGTCGAGGTAAACGAAGAGAGAGAAAAAACGATAATGATGACCAGGGTTCCAAAAACCCTTTACATTTTGAAGCTTGGAGGCTGCAGACGTAATAGAAGACTTTCAAAGAATCAACCTGGGAGAAGATGAGCAGCCTGATGTGCGCTTCCAAAATGTTATCGAAAGTCGCAATACCGATCAAAAGAGAGTGTCCTAATGATCACAAAAAATTGACAACACTGACAATAACGCTGATTTACTACGTTGTTCTGAGTGGAACTGGTGGCACTGGAAAGAAATTTTTAATAAATACGCATTTAAATAAAAAAAAGTGGTTATCTGTGGTCCAACAGGAATAGCCGCATTCATTGTTAATGGTTTGACAATACATAAAGTGCTGCAGCTTTCTGTAAAACGTAAGCAAACATTGACCTACAAGCAACTTTCTTATCAGGTGTTCCAAGTACTGAGATTAGATATGAAAGAAGTGATATTGTTCATCATAAATGAAAAGTCGATGATATCCTATGTTGCGCTGACGTATATACATTTATGTTTGTCCGAGATATTCGATACCGGCGGTAATAAAAATGGATGGTATGAAAAAAAGCATATTGTAGTTTTCGACGATCTCTTACACCTTCCGCCGGTAAGAGGAAAGTCACCTTTTGAAAAGCTCTCGACAGCTGAAATTAACAAGCTGTTGGGCTTTCTAAGTATGCCCAATCTCTGGACTGAACTCTTTACCTTTGATGAACTTACCATAAACGTTAGACAGCTGAATGACTTGGACATGTCGAAATGCTAAACAGAATAAGATTATGGATGACTTTACAAAAAGACCGCGATACACAATTGACTAGATTGATGCCTCTTAAATATGTTACTTATCCAGAAGTAAAACTTAAGAACCATAGATTGCCCCAAGTATCTCTTAAAAAGGGCACATGAAAGTATAAAGAAGTATGAAGATGATGCCTCCTTCTCCTTGACAGCAGGGCTAAAAGAGAATATAGATTTAAAAAGGAGCAAAAGTTATGTTATGACGTTATATTTACGTGAGTCTTGGCTTAGTCAACGGTTCTATCAATACCGTACAAAGAGTAAACGTTGGTCCTAAAAGTACAAATGAATTAAGAAGTTAAAAAATAAAATACAAATACTAATTGCGTTTAATAATGAATATATTTACGAGTTATGTCCAGTCTAAGATAAATTTTAAATTATTAATAGAGCTTGTGTTCATCGCTAACACTTTCCAATACGTATAGCCTATGCTGTTACCATATACAAAAGTCAGTGTCTAAGTCTAAACAATGCACTGATGGACATTGATTCTCCATTGTCTACATGCGGACAAGCTTTCCAGAGTGACAAGTCTGTCTAGATTACATCTTATTAATATCGACTTCAGTAATATAGCAAAGCTCAACACTGGGCAATCGCAGAATACTCTGAGAAAAATAAAAATAAATGGATAGGGGTAGGATTTAAGAAAATCTGTTGCTGACGTACAACATATGATACCAGAGAAGAAAAGAAGGATTATCTCCAAAAATAGACCTTCCTGAAATAGAAATTAATTTGTATCTCAGAAAAATGTATGGAATGAAATATCGAACTAATGCAGAGTGCGCTATACTGCAAGTTCATTTAATAATTATGCCAAAATGAGCTTGTTCACCAAAAGCACTTCCAGCTGGAGCCCACAATGATGAAAATTAAAGAAATTTCTCTTTTATTTCAGTAGTAATTATTAACCCTACCAGGCTTGATATTTTTCTCAAGATAGGAGTTATTTTTGTACTGTGACTCTCATAAGTTTTAATTGTACTGATTCTAGGAACAAGATTTATGCAATTATATGTAACCATTTTCAAACAATACAATTGTGTGCACTGAAAAACAAAGCTTCCTTTTATGCACAAAACTTATAACTTTTGTATGAAATAAACTGATCGTTCAATAAATATCATGCAAAATAATAACAACTATTTTCACTTATAAGGAAAGTGTACCTTATCCGCAACTTCCGTGTATTATGAGGGTCACAAACTGATGCGAAATACAACTCGTTGATATTTCTATAGTGATCCACCACAGGGTGCAGCACTGTACACGATGAAACGGTTGAACAAGAACAATATATCGACTTTCCAGACTTACCAAATACTGTTACATCAAATCTAACGAAACCAAACCAAACCAAAGAGACAGGGAATCGGTTTTAAGAAAATCCGTGGCTGGCTGATGAACAAAAAAGTTTACAAAAGACGGCTACCTACAAAAAGAAATGATATCACATCGAAAACATAGATGTACAAAAATTCAAGTCTCAGGACGAATTACTTCCATTATATAAAATCATGGGAAACCAAGTCGGTTATTTTAGTTAGTGTTCATGGAACCACCTATTCATCATCTTGTCACAATTTTTATCTAATTAGTTATCTACCAAAATCTGTAGTGATTACATTAAAATTAGACATCTTTATTTCTATAATAAATATAATGACTTGGCAATCACGTGGCAATGCAAACTAATCTTTAAAATACATTATGCAAAAGTGAGGTATTTCATTCCTAAATAATTACGTTTGGTTAAATAATGGAATAAAAATTATTTTTATTTTTCGATGTGTAATTGCTGGAATGTATACTGATGTCTTTATATTATGGTGTGATTGCGAAGTCTATAGAAAAAAAGATGTAAATACTGATATAGTTTCTACAAATGGTACATTCCTAATTAGATAACAAATACGTGGTTCTATGAACAGTAACTAAAATAACCGATTTGATTTACCATGGCAACAAAAACTAACGTTTAAAATTTTTTATGCACACGTGAGTGTACTTCATTTTTGCGTGATTACATGTGGTTACATAATGGAATATAAATTATCGTTATGTCATTATGACGATGTGCAATTACGAGATCGTTATATTTATTATTATGTGACTGTTTTCAGCGTGATAACAGCGTTTCAGCATAAATAAAGACGCACGTTGCCGCTTGCACTTACCGATTTTACACTAATTTTCTTCTTTCATAAAGATTCTGCAGCACGCTGGCGCTCACTGTAACACCAATATTGCACTAATCGTCCAATATTCTTTGATAAATAATCTTTAACGAGACGTCAAGGCCGATCCACAGACATACACCTCATAGACGATCAGTTAATAGATGTCTGTGGCATATCGATGGTATCAAAACATCGTACTATCGATATTTCCCTGCTGAATTTGCAACTCGATTATCTAAATATATTTAGTACAGCCCTTATCTCTGTCTAGTACACGATATAATTTTACTTATGGCAGTGGTGGCGTAGTGTGGCAGCGACCGATGAATGAGACACTTCGGTAAACCAGTCACATAGAATGAGGAGCATAGTCTTTCGTGTTGACCATGAAGTAAATACCGTAATTAATTCTGTTCTTGCTCTGTAACTGACAGGTTATTGTAAATATACTTAAGAAAGCGAACATTTCGTTGCCAACATTTGTACACTACGCCACCGCCGTAAGTAAAATTCAGCCTTTACTTCAACACTCTAAATGAGACGAAATTATACCAGTTTACCCCTTTTCCTTACGACTGTTATATCCGTACATAATTGTTGACACGTTCTGCCGAGTATTGTTTATTTTGGCAGCGAAAACATTGATATTCTGGGACGTCGATGTTTTCCTTTCGATGTTCATTGTACATCGATTTCTTTGAAATTATGTTCACATTGATATTACCATCTATGTTTTTGTAATATCGATCATCCGTAGGGCAGAGTTGTTTGCACTTCAGTATTTGACGTTCACTTTTTATTAGAGTTGGAGAATTTAAATCGTGATCCGAGCTATAGAATTGGAAACATCTACTTCGTTTTACCATTCTTAACGGCTATGTACACTCATGATTATTGTATTGTGCACATCTACAGCAAACCATCTATCGAATTATATAATTTTTATTGGCCTTCTGATAAAATTATCGTAGAAAATCGCTACTTCAGTTTTGAAGTTCGCGTATTTATATACTGATAGCACATGGCAAGCCCAGCTTAATGTTGATAACATTAGCAGAACCAGCACCTCCTAGAGAAGACAGAACGAAATGCTCACACCACAGAATTTCTACCACACTCTAACATATATAGACCACAGTATAACATATCCAGAGTCACGACACTCGCACAGATTTTTTTTTTTTTTTTTTTTTTTTTTTTTTTTTTTTTTTTTTTTTTTTTTTTTTTGCACATTGTGCCCTACCGGTCGACAAGCTACATTTCTGAATACGATATTGGGTTAGTCAAATAGTATCGTTTATATTGATTTTAACATATTTTTACATTAAGGAAAGTATGTAGTGTCATATAAATCTGTTATAAATCAAAAAAATATTTTCAACTTTGTCTTTGTTACGTTTACTGAGATCCCTGACAAGGTATGAAACGGTATATTGCAGCATAGTTTACTTACAGTTATCTTGTATATCACAGGTTTATACTGAATAATTTCATTTACTATTAAAAATAGAAAATGGCTATCAAACACGGGAAGACCTGTCCATTGGCAGAAATACGTCACTTTTCTACTGAAGAACGTTAACGTTAACGTTAACGTTTCTTCACTACAATTCCCGTGAAATCGGTGAGGGTAGAACGTAGGAAACGAATATAGAATGCAATAACTACAGTATGTAACGTACTAAATTAGCCACCACGACTGCAGCTTAAGGCAAAACATCACTGACGTGGCAAGAAAACGGGAAAAAACGATCACACTCAGTTCCACAATTGTTGCTACAGCTGAACCACAAACGGCAAAAATCTTCGAGACATTGTCTTACAAAGTAATCACACTCAAAACTATATGCGCGTGTAAGGAAGACTAGTGAAGCCTAAAACTGTGCGAATCATTAGACTCCATAACGAACTGATACATGTCAAAACATTTCTTTGTCATAGTGAGAACAGATCATAACAGAAATTTGTGTTTCTCTTATGTTCTTATTTTACTTACTTTCAGCGTAATAAAATTCAAATATACACATATTGGTAAGTATTGTTTAATGAAGAAGTTCTTCGCTGTACCACTGAATCAGTTAAGTTCAGCAATTTTTACATTAATTTCCGTACTATGAATGTTTCTTGGGTAATCTGGTAGAACCCGTGTACATCGAAGGAAACGGCATTGCCATCGATATATATCGAATGTTCGATATAGTGCTTCTGAACCTGCCGGGGGGGGGGGGGGGGGGATCTTATTTAACCTATACCTAACCTTCTTATGGCTACGCTAAAGATCACTTTTTTTAAGTAAAAGTTAATTTAGGTATAAGTTAAGCAAAAAGTTTTTTTTTGTTGCGTGAGGTGGCGTAGCGACCGAATTTGGTTCAGAAACACTATATCGAACATTCGATATATATCGATGGCAATGTCGTTTCCTGCGATGTACACGGATTCTACCAAATTGCTGTCTCTTGATTGTTACTACCCTTTGTAACTCAAATAATACACTATTTCATTAATTTCGTACACAAATAATTATAAACGTACAGTACTCCTTCGGCAATTTGCCCACCACTAGGAGCGCTCGTGTCATAACTGTCATTTGGTATAAACAACAACTTTCACAGCAGTGAGTGTCGCGTCTGTGTATGTTAGACTGTGTTTCTACTCTATGGCACAGACTGAGCGTCTCCCACACAGATATACGTTAATAGACTGACCCACGTCCCTCTGTGATTGAAGTCTGACGCGGCCATATTGCCTCACCACACGTCGTCAAAAAGCTTTCGTACGGTACTACTATGATCTTCTGATACGATATGACGTTGTAAGCTTTAATAATTGGCTTGAACATGATTTACGTTTGAGCTAATACTTCCGAAATAATTTAATTTAACACATAGGTGTTGTTGTTGTTTGTTGTTGTGGTCTTCAGTCCAGAGACTGGTTTGATGCTACTCTATCCTGAGCAAGCCTTTTCATCTCCTCATAAGAACGACAACCTACATCCACTTGAATCTGTTTACTATACGCGTCTCTTGGTCTCCCTCTGCGATTTTAACCCCACACACTTCCCTCCAACGCTAAATTCACAATTCCTTGATGTCTAAGAATGTGTCCTACCAATCTATCCCTTCTTTTAGTCAAGGTATGCCAGAAATTTCTTTTCTCCCCAATTCGGTTCAGTACCTCCTCATTAGTTACGCGATCCACCCACCTAATCTTCAGCATTCTTCTGTAGCACCATATTTCAAAAGCCTCTATCCTCTTTCTGTCCACACTACTTATCGTCCATGTTTCACTCCCATACAAGGCAACACTCCATACAAATGCCTTCAGAAAGGACTTCCTTAGGCTGAAATCAATATTCGAAGTTAACAAATTTCTCTTTTTCAAAAACGCCTTTCTACCCATTGCCATTCTGCATTTTATATCATCTGTACTGCGGCCATCATTTGTTATTTTACTGCCCAAGTAACAAAACTCATCTACCTCCTTTATTGTTTCGTTACCTAATCTAATTCCTTCAGCATCACCTGATTTTCTTACACTGCACTCCATTACCCTAGTTTTACTCTTGTTAATGTTCATCTTATATGCACCTTTCAGCACACTGTCCATTCCGTTCAATTGCTCTTCCAGGTCCTTTGCTGTATCTGACAGAATTACTATGTCGTCGGCAAAACGCAATGTTTTTAATTCTTCACCCTGAATTTTAATTCCTTCTCCAAATTTCTCCTTGCTTTCCTTTATAGCTTGCTCAATGTACAAATTGAACAACATTGGGGAAAGGCTACAACCCTGTCTTACTCCCTTTCCAACCACTGCATCCTTTTCATGCCCTTCAACTCTGACAACCGCTATCTGGTTTTTGTACAAGTTGTAAATAACCTTACGCTCCCTATATTTTACTCCTGCTTGCTTCAGAACTTTAAAGAGTTTATTCCAATCAACATTGTCAAAAGCCTTCTCCAAATCTACAAAAGCTAGAAATGTTGGTTTGCCTTTTCTTAATCTATCTTCTAGGATAAGCCGTAAAGTGAGTATTGTCTCCCGTGTTCCTACATTTCTCCTGAACCCAAACTGATCTTCCCCGAGGTCGGCTTCTACCAGATTTTCCATCCTTCTGTATATAATTCGCGTTAATATTTTGCAACCATGACTTATTAAACTGATGGTTCTGTAGTTTTCACACCTGTCTGCACCCGCTTTCTTTGGAATGGGGATTATAACATTTTTCTTAAAGTCTGAGGGTACTTCACCTGTCTCATACATCTTACACACAATGTGAAACAATTTTGTCATGGATGGTTCTCCCAGAGACTTCAGTAGCTCTGACGGGATATAATCTACTCCAGGGGCCTTGTTTCGACTTAGATCTTTCAGTGCTCTCTCAAATTCATGTCTCAGTATAGTATCTCCTATTTCATCATCATCTACATCCTCTTCCCTTCCTACAATAGTGTCTCGAAGTTCATTTCCTTTGTAGAGCCCCTCTATATACTTTTCCTTTCCATTACAGACTAAACACTATATAAATACAATATTTGACATTTGTGTATTTCGTAAACTATAAGGTGTAGAATAGTATAAATTGAAATTGAAATTATAGTAGATACCCTTGGTGACCGAAAATTTTTGCTTCTAGATTTATTCACACCGGAGATATAGGGGGTTCAAAAGTTACGTCAACTACTCAGAGAAAATGATGGTATAGCCGTGCACTCGACGTTTTCTAGTTTTGGCAAAAATCAGACGAACTGTGATACTTATTTGCGAGTGTTTTACATTAGTAGGCGTTTTCTCATGAAGTAAGGTGGAAAAAAAGAAGATTAATAAGAAATATATCAACTTTACCTTATAAACGAGTACATAACGGACTATGATATACTGACAACTTACAACAACAATCAAAGCGTTGCAGACGAATTTCAATAAAAATTCCATATAACATGTGCACAATTGCATTGAGAACTGAGATATAGCTTAGAGCAAAAGTAAATGAATACATTTTCACTCATTTTTCCGTCGGTTCTTGGTCGAACAACACATACTGACTCCAAAGTACAATTTGGTTGGTTGGTTGATGGGTGGATGGGACCAAACAGCTAAAAGTACCATTTTGTGTATGTTCTAAAAGTTAATTTCCACTTACTTAACTGGTTTTCGTCTTAAAAGGCCATCTTCGCACTTTAAAGTAAGTCGAAAACCGGTTATTTCAGTAAAAGTCAATATGACATTTTACCAAGAGCCGACAAAAGTATCAGTCAAAATATTGAAATTTGCATTTCCTTTACACGCATGCGCTTGATAATGGCAAAATTCTGAAACAGCTATAGCGATAAATAATAAACTGTAAGCAGTGATTCTGAATCCTTTATTACAATGTCCTTCAATGACTTATACCACACTGCAGGCACAACAATGGGGAAGTAAAAATGCTTTAAGATTGTTTGGGTTACATACTAAGAGCTATACCCACTAAAATTGAACACACATTATACAGTATTTTGATTGCAATTCGTCTTTATTACCATGTCCTAAAATATTTACTATTTGTCCTGAAACATGCTGCAGTTAACAGCTGAAATATTTGTCTTCGGTGGGCATTACTTGAAGCTTTGTCCCAGTAAAAGGTCTATGTAGGCCTATAGATAGACTTCCATAGACATCTGAGTTTGACCACGATATACATAAGTGCCTCAAACCGCGCGGCTGGGAAGTATTTAATCGCCTTTTATAATGCCGACGTTTACAGAAGTGAGCGACGTAGTTTCTCATGAACGGCATGGAAACAATAGAATACAGTTCAAATGTTTGTAGAGCTTATGGGACTTAACTACGGGGTCATCAGTCCCTAAACTTAGAAACTACTTATGAACTATCTAATACTAAGGACGGCACAAATATCCATGCCCGAGTGGGGATTCGAACCCCCGACCGTAGTGGCCGTGCAGACCGTGACTGGCGTGCCTCAGACCGCTTGGCCACCGTGGCCGGCAGAATACAGTTTCACAGAGGTAGTCTAAAACACAAATAAATGTTTCTATCTTTACAAAAATCACTATATATCTGACAATCTCGAAAAGTAATCTTAACTAGTAGAATCATTTGATCTAAGTTGACAACAAACGAATTAGACACGTGAAGCAGACGACTCGACAAACGCGTACCATGTAAACGGTTCTTTGCAGTTGGATGGTCTATCACAAGGAGCACTGCAACTGACGACTTTCTAGGTGTGTGGAACGCATTGATCTCTATATTACCTGGATGTTGAACTTCAGCTGTCTGAGCGTGCCAGACATAGATGATCGTCTCTTGTCAAATTCAAATATGGCTGCTATGAAATATTACAAGAAAACAAAAAGAAAATACTTTTCGATTTCGCGCCAATATTATTCTGTTGCACATTGATATAAATTTCAAATCAATAGGTAATCATACAATTCTTTGTCAGTAATAGCTGATGTAAATTAGTTTCCGAAATTTAAACATGGAGGACAATGCGAAAATGTGTGGAAAACATTTGAATGTGCAGGCACGCTGCAGTTCTACGCTAAGGCCACAGATACACATATCCAGTTTGTATAGAGATCACTGGTCGCACGTCCCATACGAAAGGGTTTTAACCGAAGTTCACAAACAGAAATCATACAAACAAACTGAAGTCGCTCGCGTTTTGCCCTCCGACGTTGAACGTTGAAGGCGGCGGAGGCATGTCTTAGATTCCTATATCTATGCTGACACACAAAGATGGCGCTGACATGAGGGAAGAGTTGTTCCAGGAAAACATACGATGGACAGAAATAGCAGTTGAAGGGGTTCAAGCTCTCACACGATAGTAGTAGTTGTCTCAATCGTCGTACTGTTAGACGCAGGAGCAGAAGTTGGAAGCATAAACAATATCCGCAGTTTTCCAGTGCCAAATTGCCGAATTTAGGTGCAGGAGGAAAACGTTCAAAACTAATTAGACTCCTGACTCGGATACAAATATTTATAGGTGATGAAATAGAAACGTGCACACTTCTGGTAGTGAATGCATTTATCAAGGCCGTTATTACGTCCAGAGGTGGTTGTTCTGGGTACTGATTTCTCAAAATCTATGCACCCAAATTGCGTGAAAATGTAGTCACATGTCAGTTCTAGTATAATATATTTGTCCAATGAATACGCATTTATCATCTGCATTTCTTCTTGGTGTAGCAATTTTAATGGCTAGTAGTGTATATGTACGTCTGAACAAAACGTTGCATGTGAAAGTAAATGTTCAAACTACCAATACCTAAAGAATTACACACGTGATCTAAGTATATAGTTCTGTTATAGTGCTCTATCAGCTGACAACGCAAACACACACACACACACACAAACAAACACAGATATGTTTCTTCATCAGATGTGATGCAATTTATGGCACATAAGTACACACGATTGTCAGAATTTATGAATAATGAGATATAAACCTAATGAGTTTTCATGCTAAAGAACAGAAAATAATTAAAAGTTGTTCCTATGTTATTTAGATGAAAATGTAGGCTTTCTTATTTTGGTAATTGTACGTTTGCTATGTGGGTTTCAACAATTTTCATTTTTAAAAATTCTGTTGTATTGGATCGTAATGTTCACATTAGACTATATCAACAATTTCATTCTTTGAAACGAACAACATCCTGATAAGTTACGAGTTTAGAATAAGTCATCGTATTTCAGGGAGCCGAAGCATTTACCGGCGAGGCCACAGAAGAGAAGATGAACTATATCTCGTCAACGACCGAAAAAAGAAACTCATTTAATTTGTCTACTATAGCTTATAAGACATATGGACACATTGTTAGAGAAACACAACGCTTCTTTTTCAAAATCGCCACTTTAACACAACATCCTGTATGTGAAACTTTAAAACATATGCACACACTCAGGTCACACTTTTTGAAGAAAATATTTATACAATACGGTAGATAAACTAGCCGCTCCGAGCAGTAGGAACTAATTAATGTTATGATCTTAGCTGTGTAATTGTATTGTGTTTAGACAGTACTGATCATTCACAGATTAAACGAAATGCTGAATTTGATGCTGTAGTTAAGTTGTACTTATATTTCTTTCATTCTCTCTCGTCCTTGATCTGTATCGATCTTTAGTACTTCGTGCGAAGATGTGATTACTAAGCACTCAAGTCTGACCTCATATTGTGTCTTATTTATTTAAATGTGAATACTTGTATATATATATATATATATATATATATATATTTATGTTGATAATCCATGTCATTTATTTTATGTATTACTTTAAGAATGTAGTTTAGCCGAATAAATCGCCACGAACCTCGCGCATAGATATCGCGATAATCCTAATGAAAGTCAAACTTTATAATATGATATGTTATTTGTGATATTACTTATGTGTCTCTTTGCATGCGCAGTTTCACTAATTATAGTTAGTTTTATGACCATGTATAATCTAAATGAACTCAAAATAGTCACATTCAATAAATATTAATTAAGTGTTTTCCTTGAGAATGGTACATACAATGTAATCATAAGCGTAAGTTGCTGTGGCTGCGTATGCCATAGGTACAAACAGTTAAGGTCAAATTGTATCCTAATTTTCCGTACGTTCATGTCAGAAATGGTTACTTTGTTTTATCACTTATTATTTCAAACTCAAACTAACAAATTAATATTATCCAAGAAAACTTTATACACAACAACAAAAGAGTCGCTACTAAATTCACAAATAATCCTAACGTGTTTATTTTTCAGCGGAAAATTGTAACACCTTTATTTATAATAAATACTAATACCAGCTGTATGATTTATTTCATGAGCTACTTATGAGACCGAGCGTCAAGAAATGAAGCTGCGCCATGAGCGCTCCACAACCGACGCGTTCGCGTCGCTCTTACATTAAAGGTTGCCGCTCAGACAAACGATTCCACAAACTGTGGACTGAATATGTCGAATATGCGTTTTAAAGGTACTCATTTTTGTGTTCAATGTAAATAAAGAACATTTTTGTCTTTGGTTTTGACCGAAGGGCACTTGCCTCCACAAAGACAAAAAGAGGCAGTGAAGGATTAAATTTCTAATAAATCAAGACTGTGACCAATTTCGGTCTTGTGCCAGCGTTCTCCTTTCTTCTCTTTGCCTTTTTATCAGCACTTTTTCTTCCTTTTAATGAGGAAGCTACGTAGCTTTCTTGATCTTTTTCTTCGGACCTTTGTCATTGACAAACGTGTCATGCAGATCCATGGCAATTTTTCTGTGCGTAAGTGTGAATCAACAAAAACTTTTCTTAATAAATTCAGTAAAAGTCGAAATGATTTCACTTTTTTTGTTATTTAAAATGATAATTAATTACGAACACTATTTTTTTCAGCGAGTCTACCGCTAAGAAATGCAAATTGGGATTTACGCGATTTACTCAACTAATCTTCAATATTCTTGTGTAGCACCTTGTTTTAAAAGACTGTATCGTCTTCCTTTCTGAACTATTTCAAAAATGTTCAAATGTTTGTAGAGTCTATGGGACTTAACTACGGGGTCATCAGTCCCTAAACTTACAAACTACTTATGATCTACTTACAACTAAGGACGGCACAAATATCCATGCCCGAGGGGGGATTCGAAACCCCCGACCGTAGTGGCCGTGCGGACCGTGACTGGAGCGCCTCAGTCCCCTCGGCCACCGTCTGAACTATTTATCGTCCATGTTTCACATCCGTACAAGGCAACACTCCACACAAATGCCTTCAGAAAAGACTTTCTTACACTTAAATTAATATTCGATGTCAACAAATCTTTATTTTTCAGAAACGCTTTCTTCTCTCAGCGTTTTATATAATGTGGACGACGACGTCATATGCTTTTTTACTACCCAAGTAACACATCTCATTATTCCCTATCTTGTTTCGTTTTCCAAGATAATTTCTCAACATTACTTATCTTAGACTGCATTCAATTACCCATGGTTTTCTCTTATTAATGTTCATCTCATACACTCCTTTCAACACACTGTCCATTCCGTTCAACTGCTCTTCCAGGTCCTTTGCTGCCTCCGACAGAATATTAGAACGCCATCAGCAAAACTCAATGTTTTATTTCTTAACCCTGAACTTTAATTCCTTCTCCAAATTTATCCTTGTTTTCCATCACAATTTGCTCACTATACAATTATTTAATAACATTGGAGAAAGTCTACAACCCTGTATTACACCCTCCCAACCTATCATTTCCTTACGTGCCCTTTGACTCTTATAACTGCCGTCTCGTTTTTCTACAAGCAGACTTCAGAATTTGAAAGACTATATTCCAGTCATCATCGACAAAAGCTTTCTCCAAATCTAAAAAGGCTACAAATGAAGGTTTGCCTTTCCTTCATCTAAGAAAGGTCGTAAGGTGAGTATTATCTTCTGCAAATCTCTTAAATACAAACTGATCTCATCTGTAAATAATTTGAGTTGACATTTTAAGCCATGGCTTATTAAACTGATAGTTCTTCAACTTCCACATCTGTCTACGCATGCTTTCCTTGAAAATTAGACTATTAAATTTTTCTTAAAGTCTGGGGGTATTTCACTTATTTCATACATCTTGTAAGGTGAAATAGTTTTGTCATGGCTGGCTCTCCCAGAGACTCCAGTAAATCTGAGGGCATGTTCTACACTCCAGGGGCCTCGTTTGCACTTAGCTCTTTCAATATTCTGTCAGATTCATCTCTCAGTATAGTATCTCCTATTTCATCTACTTCCTCTTACCTTCCTACAATATTTTCTGTCTATCTTTCCGAGCTTTCAGCTATCCCTTCTTTGCTGATAATGGTTTTCCATCTGAACTTAGCCATTTTGTGCTTTCTGTCAATCTCATTTCTTAGTCGTCTGTTCTCTATTTTATCTGCTTCATTTGTTGCATTTTTATATCGTATCCTTTCATCCAATAAATTCAGAATTTCCTATGATATCCAATGATTTTTGTAGGTCTTACCTCTTTTCCTATTTGGCCCTCTACTGCCTTCATCTTTCAAAGCGACCTTGTTGTTGTGGTCTTCAGTCCGGAGACTGGTTTGATGCAGCTCTCCACAATACCCTATCCAGAGCAAGCCTTTTCATCTCCACATAAGAGCGAAAACCTACATCTGTCTGAATCTGCTTACTGTATCCATCTCTGGGTCTTCCCCTGCGATTTTTTCCCCACACACTTCCCTCCAAAGCTAAATTCACAAATCCTTGATGTCTAAGAATGTGTCCCACCAATCTATCCCTTCTTTTAGTCAAGGTATGCCAGAAAGTCCTTCTCTCCCCAATTCTGTTCAGCACCTCCTCATTAGTTACGCGATCCACCCACCTAATCTTCAGCATTCTTCTGTAGCACCTTATTTCAAAAGCCTCAATCCTCTTCCTGTCCGCACTGTTTATTGTCCATGTCTCACTCCCATACAAGACAACACTCCATACAAATGCCTTCAGAAATGACTTCCTTAGTTTTAAATCAATATTCGATGTTAACAAATTTCTCTTTTTCAAGAACGCTTTTCTACCCATTGCCATTCTGCATTTTATATCCTCTGTACTGCGATCATTATTTGTTATTTTACTGCCCAAGTAACAAAACTCATCTACCTCCTTTATTGCTTCGTTTCCCAATCTAATTCCTTCAGCATCACCTGATTTTCTTACACTGCACTCCATTACCCTAGTTTTTCTCTTGTTAATGTTCATCTTATATGCACTTTTCAGCACACTGTCCATTCCGTTCAATTGCTCTTCCAGGTCTTTTGCTGTAGCTGACAGAATTACTATGTCATCGGCAAAACGCAATGTTTTTAATTCTTCCCCCTGAACTTTAATTCCTTCACCAAATTTCTCCTTGCTTTCCTTTATAGCTTGCTCAATGTACAAATTGAACAACAATGGAGAAAGGCTACAACCCTGTCTTACTCCCTTTCCAACCACTGCATCCCTTTCATGCCCTTCAACTCTGACAACCGCTGTCTGGTTTTTGTACAAGTTGTAAATAACCTTACGTTCCCTATATTTTACTCCTGATTGCTTCAGAACTTGAAAGAGTTTATTCCAATCAACATTGTCAAAAGCCTTCTCCATATCTACAAAAGCTAGAAATGTAGGTTTGCCTTTTCTTAATCTATCTTCTAGGATAAGCTGTAAAGTGAGTATTGCCTCCTGTGTTCCTACATTTCTCCTGAACCCAAACTGATCTTCCCCGAGGTCGGCTTCTATCAGCTTTTCCATCCTTCTGTATATAATTCGCGTTAATATTTTGCAACCATGACTTATTAAACTGATGGTTCTGTAGTTTTCACACCTGTCTGCACCTGCTTTCTTAGGGATGGGGATTATAACATTTTTCTTAAAGTCTGAGGGTATTTCACCTGTCTCATACATCTTACACACCAGGTGAAACAATTTTGTCATGGCTGGTTCTCCCAGAGACTTCAGTAGCTCTGAGGGAATATCATCTACTCCAGGGGCCTTGTTTCGACTTAGGTCTTTCAGGGCTCTGTCAAATTCTTCTCTCAGTACAGTATCTCCTATTTCATCTTCATCTACATCCTCTTCCCTTCCTACAATATTGTCTTGAAGTTCATTTCCTTTGTAGAGCCCCTCTATATACTCTTTCCACCTTTCAGCTTTCCCTTCTTTGCTGAGAACTGGTTTTCCATCAGTGTCCTTGATATTCATAGAGCTGTTTTTCTTATCTCCAAATGTTTCTTTTATTTTCCTGTAGGCTGTATCTATTTTTCCCCTATTTATACATTCTTCTACATCCTTGCATTTGCCTTCTAGCCACTCCTGCTTAGCCATTTTGCACTTCCTGTCAATCTCATTTCTTAGTCGTCTGTACTTCATTTTGTCTGTTTCATTTACTGCATTTTTATATTTTCTCCTTTCATCGATTAAATTTAGTATTTCCTGTGATATCCAAGGATTTTTTGTAGGTCTTTCCTTCCTACCTATTTTGTCCTCTGCTACCTTCACTATTTCATCTCTCAATGCTACCCATTCCTCCTCTACTGTTTTATTTTCCCCTGTCTCTGTCAATTGTTGCCTAGAGCTCCCTCTGAAATTGCTAAGAACCTCAGGTTCCTTCAATTTATCCAAGTCCCATCTCCTTATTTTCCTACTTTTTTGTAGTTTCTTTAGTTTCAGCCTACAGTTCATAACCAACAAGTTATGGTCAGAGTCTATATCTGCCCCTGGGTATGTCTTACACTGTAGAACCTGATTTCGAAATCTATGAGTTACCATTATAAAATCTATCTGGTATCTCCCGGTGTCTCCTGGTCTCTTCCACGTATACAACCTTCTTTTGTGATTCTTGAACCGGGTGTTTGTTATAAATAAATTATGTTCTGTGCAAAATTCTACCAGGCGGCTTCCTCTTTCATTCCTTGTGGCCAGACCATATTCACCTACTATCTTCCCTTCCCTTCCTTGTCCTACTACCGAATTCCAGTCTCCCATAACAATTAAGTTTTCCTCTCCCTTAATTGTCTGAATAATTTCCTTTAGCTCCTCGTATATTTCTTCGATATCCTCATCATCGGCGGAACTAGTTGGCATATAAACCTGTACTACTGTTGTCGGTGTTGGCTTCGTATCTATCTTGACAATGATAATGCGATCACTGTGCTGGGCATAGTAGTTTACCCGCATTCCTATTTTCTTATTCATTATCAATCCTACTCCTGTGATACCCCCAACTGATTTTGTAATTATAATCCTGTACTCACCTGACCAGAAATCCTGTTCATCCTGCCACCGAACTTCACTAATCCCCACTATATCTAACTTCAACCTATCCATTTCCCTTTTTAAATTTTCTAATTTTCCTACTCGATTAAGGGATCTAACATTCCACGCTCCGACCCGTAGAATGCCAGTATTGTCTTTCCTGATGACAACATCCTCCTGAGTAGTCCCCGCCCGGAGATCCGAATGGGGGACTATTTTACCTCCGGAATATTTTACCCGAGAGGATGCCATCATCATATGTTCATACAGTAGAGCTGCATGTCCTCGGGAAAGGTAACGGCTGTAGTTTCCCCTTGCTTTCAGCCGTTCGCAGTAGCTGTGTGGCAAAGCCACATTAGCTGATGTTACAAGGCCAGCTCAGTCAATCATCCAGACTGTTGCCCCTGTAACTACTGAAAAGGCTGCTGCCCCTCTTCAGGAACCACACGTTTGTCTGGCCTCTCCACAGATACCCCTCCGCTGTGGTTGCACCTACGGTACGGCTATCTGTATCATTGAGGCACGCAAGCCACCCCACCTCGGCAATGTCTGTGGTTCATGGGAGTGGCAAAGCGACCTATAAAACTTCTATTGTGTTATTTCCCTTGTTTCTTTCAAATGGTGCCTAAAGCTCTGTCTGAAACTCTCAAGAAATTTCAGGTTCCTTCAATTTGTCTACATCTACATGGTATACTCTGCAAATCACATTCAAGTGCCTGGCAGAGGGTTTATCCAACCAGCTTTATACTATTTATCTTCCATTCCATTCTCGAATAGCACGCGGGAAGAAAGAACACATGAATCTCTCCGTTTTAGCTTTGATTTCTCGTATTTTATTCTGCTGATCATTCATACCTATATAAGTGGGAGTCAACAATATATTTTCGCATTCGGAGGAGAATGTTGGCGATTGGAGATTCGAAAGTACACCATGCTGCAGCGATAAGCGCCGTTGTTGTAATGATTCCCATCCAAGATCCTGTATCATTTCCGTAACGCTGTCTCCTCTGTATCGTGACAATACGAAACGAGATGCCCTTCTTTGGACTCTTTAGATGTCCGCCGTGGAGTTTACGGTCTTCACTTTTGATTGATTTATCTCGTAAACAAAGTTTAACGGATATGGACGATTCACACTTCTCATTATTTAGAGTCAATTGCCTATTTTTTCACCTTAGTGATATCTTATTTAGATCGTTCTGCAGTTGGTTTTGATCTTAAGATTATTTTACTAGACGGTAAATGACGCCGTCGTCTGCAACAAACTAATAGAGCTGCTTAGATATTCTCCCAAATCGTTTATGTAAATAAGGAACAGCAGAGAACCAATAACACTACCTCGTGGAACACCCGATATCACCTCTGTTATAGTCGATGCCTTACCATCGATAAATACAATCTGTGCTCTCTGACAGGAAATCCCCTATGAAGTCGCAAATTTAGGGCGATATACCATAACCATGCAATTTGATTAAAAGCCATTTGTGAAGTACGATGTCAAAAGCCTTCTGGAAATCAAGGACCGAGGCCAACGAGAAAGACAGGCCGCGGCGCGCACATCATGTCATGTAAACAAGGTAGTCCTGAGCCGGCGCGATCGCTAGCTAAGTGGCTGGCCGCTATGAGGCAGTGGGCTGAGCTCCAGCGGCCAGCCAATCAAGTGATAGCGCCCGGCACTTCATACTTGTGCGACACCACACCCCTCCTCCCCAAACCGCCGCGCCGTCGTGGCGTAGGGCTGAGGGCCACGGCGACGGCACTGGGAGAAGGGCCTGGGCGGGGGCGTTACTGGTGGGACGGGCGTCGTAGCTGAGGCTGGGATCGACGCGCCGTCCGCGCCCCGGTATCCACCTTGCGATCCCCGGAAAACCCACCAAAACGAGGGGAAGGGCGCACCCCTACACACAGAGGGAGCAGGTCATCTTCTGAGGTGCGTGTCCTGGGCAGGGGGGTGGGCACGCACGGTCCCGGAGTTCCTCTCGGTGACGCTGTCATCTGCGGCAGTGACTGCGGCGGAGGGATGATCTCGTAGTCCGGGGACGCTGGGCCCGGCGGCGAGCGATGTGGCTAAGCTCCCTGGCGGTGAACTTGGTCTGGAATCAAGAAACCAGAGACAGGATCGCGCGGCCTGTGCAGGCACAACTGGTTTGCGTGGCGCAGCAGCTCCGACCCTGTGGAAGAACGTACAACATACATATTGCGACCGAGCACACGCTGAATGGTGCCCGGTAACCAGCTCTTCTTGTTTACAGCAAACACCCTGTACAGAACCGGCGTAGAAACCTGAAAACGCGTAGCGCCATATGAACCGTCTCGGTGCATGGGAGGCTGCAGCAGGTGAAGGAGAGTGCGGTGACGGCGGCCGTGTAACAGCTCGGCAGGAGACGGGCCGTCACTTGGCATGCACCGATACGTAGACAGGAAAATTTGAAGAGCTTGCTGCCTGGAGTGCTGACCTTTCATCTTTTCCATGTGAGACTTGAATGTTCGGACGAAACGTTCTGCTTCACCATTGGACTGCGGGTGAAAAGGTGCAGTGGTGATATGCTGAATGCCATTCACACGACAAAACTGTTGAAATTCCGCACTAACAAACTGAGGTCCAATGTCACTGACGATAGTTTCAGGCAAACCTTCGATGCAAAACACTGATGTTAAGGCACTGATTGTACTAGACGCCGTTGTTGAGTTCATGGCAATCACAAAAGGAAACTTGCTGAAAGCGTCTACAACAATTAACCAGCGCATATTCCAGAAAGGTCCGGCAAAGTCAATATGTAAACGTTGCTATGGTCCCTTGGGGCATGGCCAGTCTGGAAAACGTTGCGGAGGAGCCGCCTGATGCTCCGCACAAAATGTACAGTGTGACGTCATGCTCTCTATCTGGGCATCCATACCAACCCAAGTACAATGACGTCTGGCCAGTTGCTTTGTCCTAACAATACCCCAATGTCCTTGATGCAGGAGGCGTAACACTTCACGTTGCAGGGAACGAGGAACAATCACTCTTGTTTGGTCGTTGTCCGTATGTAACAACAGAACACCCTGACTTAAAGACAATGCATGACGTTGTGTAAAATAACGTCGAACAAGAGGCCGCTCAATGTCTGGCACTGGCAGGCCAACCAAAGCGAACAAAACGTGCTACCACAGTTAGGTCTGCAGCTGTTTCCTGTGCAACCCGACGAGAGTTCAAAGGGAAATCTGCGACCGCGGAAGCATCTCTGGAGTCTATCTGACAACATTCCGTTTCCGAAGAATCAAACGACACATCGTGGCCAACCGGAAGTCGGGAAAGTGTGTCCGCGTTGGCGTGTTTAGTGGTAGGTCGGTACAAAATCTCATACTGATAATTAGACAGTACTAAGGACCATCTCTGAAGCTTTTGTGCCGTTCGTGGCGGAATTGGCTTTGTGGGTGAGAACAACGACGTGAGAAGCTTGTGGTCAGTCAACAAATAGAATTTTCTGCCATAGATATAATGATGAAACTTTGTGACGCCGTAAATGATTGCTAAGGCCTCCTTTTCTATCTGACTGTAATTCTGTTGCGTTGGCGTCAGTAGCTTGGATGCAAAGGCAATAGGACGATCGTGAGAACCAATACGATGCGACAATACTGCACCCAGACCGTACGACCAGGCATCAACTGCTAACACTACAGGCTTCTGTGGGTCAAAGGGAATCAAACATGCATCACTGAGTAGCGTAGACTTTAATTTGTCAAAAGCAACTTGGCAACCTTTAGACCATACAAAAGGAACATTCTTCCTACGTAAGTGATGCGGTGGAGCTGCAATCTGAGAGGCATTGGGAATAAATCTGAAATAATAGTTAAGCTTTCCCATGACTGCTTGCAATTCATGCACATTCTTAGGAGGAGGCAAGTCTTTGATTGCTCGAAGATGTGACTGTAAGGGATGGATTCCTTGGGCATTAATCACATGGCCTAGGTACTCTATTTCAGTTTGAAAAAACGAACACTTTGCTTTATTACAACGTAGACCTGCTGCAGTCAACACTTTGAAAAGGCACTCCAGGTTAGATAAATGTTCTTCAACTGTACGTCCGGATACCACAATATCATCTAAATAGTTCGAGCAACACGGTACAGAAACTGTCAGCTGTTCCAAGAAACGCTGAAAAATAGCGGGGGCGGAAGAACTGCCAAAGGGTAGGCGTTGAAATTGAAAAAGGTCCATGTGAGTATTAATGACGAAAAACTTTTTTGACTCGTCATCAAGCGGAATTTGTAAGTATGCCTCTGCTAAATCAATCTTAGAAAAGAAGCGAGACTGTCCTAATCTGTCCATTAGTTCGTCAGGTCTGTTTGACTGTTCACTGTTGATATGAAGTCCATAGAGCGACGAAGTTTTCCAGACGGCTTGGTTATAATTACTAAAGGCGAGGCCCAATGACTCACAGAAACAGGAGAAATCACCCCTCTATCCTGCCAATGTTCAAGTTCTGCAGCAACTTTATCACGAATTGCGATAGGCACTGGTCTAGCTTTACGAAACTTTGGCACTGCAGATTCTTTAAAAAGTTGCATGTGCCACGAAGTCTTTTGCACAACCGAGTTCCGGTGATAACAAGTCACTATATTTTTCACACAATGCATTAATTTTGTCCTGAGGCACTACTGACGAAATTTGAAACACATCTCTTTGAATTGATAAGCCAAACAAGTCGAATGCATCTAGTCCAAAAATGTTCTGTGTAGATTTGGCCTGAAGAAGTACAAAAGCAACTGTTTTTGTTACACCTTGAAAAGAGGCGGGCAGGCTACACTTTCCTAGCACCGGAATATTTTGACCTGTGTACGCTGTTAACACTTGCTGTGACGGCGACAATTTTGGAGCACCCAGAAGTTCATAAGTGTATTTATTAATCAATCTGACAGCGGAACCAGTAGCAAGCTGAAATTTCACAGTCTTATTTTCTATAGAAAGAGTCACAAAAAGTGTTTGCTTTTGGCGCACGACTGGTGCGCGAATTTGGGCAACGTCTGCTACAGTTTGGTTGCTACACTTGCGCATGCGCGGGCTGCGTACGGTATTTTTAATAAAATTTCTTTGCAAGTGGAGCGCTTATCATAGTTAGGATTCCCGAAACCCAAATTAAATTTTACTGTAGAAAGTTTGCTTGTACTTCGAAAATGAGCCCACGTACTTCTATGTTTTCATAACTGATTGTGCACTTTATGTAAATTCAGATGTGGTGGTAAATACTCCCGTGTACATCTCTTTCAACTGTAATGACTTTGCTTACACTTACATTACTTTATGCGATTTATAACTGCCTTTGTAGTTTCCATTTGCTCCGTCGTTTCTCGAGAACCTCCGTGATCTCTGGAGTATTTATTTTATTTGATAGAAAGTAACGAGCAATATGAGCAAACCTATTCACATGATGCACTTGTGACAGCTTGAAATGATTCTGTGCAGACGTACACGAATCTACTATCCATCTTTCTCATAAAATACTTTATTGACACATTTTTGGAAATTTTCCTCCATAGTAATGCTTTCTTCTTGCGGGGCGGCTGACCTCCATGTATTTGAGAAGATGTGCGTCTCGTTCTGTTTCGGATGCATTTATGTACAGGAACTTTCGAAAATCTGAAAAGTTTTCGAAAACTGTAAACTATACAAAGAGTTCCTACTGGCACTTGCAACAGTGCATAACTAACATATATACTCACTTTTAGAACTGTTCTTCAGTTTTGTTTCCGAAACTTAGCAAGCCTCAGTATTTTTCCTTTAATACCCATTGTCCATCTTTGCCTTTACTTTTTGCCGAAATGCTAGAATTTCAGGGTAAGGTGGTACAAATTCGATATATGTACAATTCCAATCATCATACGTTTTCGCGTCATTGGTCTGTCTCGTAGTCTCTCGTTGTGTCGCGTTGTATATGAGCAGGTTTCTACACCTCCTTCTGTCTTTTCCAAGAATTGGAGATATAAATTTTTTCCCTTTAAAAAGGTAAGTGAAGCTACTTAGTCTAACTCGCTCTTATAAATCATTTAGTTAATGGTGACTGGATTCGCTGCCAAAAATGCAATGTTTGGTACCACGAAGTATGCGTTGGAGCCTGACAAAAAAATTGCTTTTTATGTGGAAGATGCCCGTAATCAAAATTGTACGAGGAAGTGATCAAAATTGTACCTAATGTGGTACATTGTACCACCTTACCCTATCAGTTCTACAAATTTTAAGAAATGGAAATGAATTCGTAGCTAGATAAGCACAACAATCTTTTAATGTAATATATGGCGTACCACAGGAAAGTGTTATACGGTCCCTACAGTTCCTTATCTTTATAAACGATTTAGGACACAATCTAAGTAGCTCTCATGGACTGTTCGCGAATGATGCTGTCGTTTATCGGTTAGTAAATCACCAAAAGATCAAAAGCAACTGCAAAATGATATAGATATCTGCATGATGCAAAAAATGGCAATTGATCCTTAACAGTGGTAAGTATGAGATCATCCGTATGAGCACTAAAATAAATTCGTTTAACGTCTGTTACACTAGAAATCAGTCAAACCTACAGGCAGTAAATTCAGCTAAGTGCCTATGAGTAACAATTACGAACAACTTAGATTGGAAATAACACATAGAAAATAATGTAGTGAAAGCGAACCAAAGAATACTTTTAATTGTCAGAACACGTAGAAGGTGCAACAGTTTTTCTAAAGAAACTACCTGTACAGCACTTGTACGTCCTATGTTCGTGTGGGGTCAACACCAGGTGGTGCTGACGGTCGAGAAAGTTCAGAGAAGGAAAACTCGTTTTGTGTTACTGCGATATTGGCGAGACAGTGTCACAGACATGATGCACGAATTGGAGTGGAAATCATCAAAAGAAAGGCTTTATTAGTTGCGGCGAGATCTATTTGCGAAAATTGTTTCATCAACCTCCTGTACAGAATGCGATCATATTTTTTTAGCACCTACCTACATACGAAGATATCATCATCATAATAAAATAAGAGAAATTAGATCGAAAACGAAAATATTGAGGTGTTCCTTTTCCCAGCACGTTGTAAGAGAATGTAACGGTAAAGAAATATTAGAAAAGCCCTTCAATGAACCCTCTGCCATGCACTTCAGTGTGATTTACAGAGTATATATAGGTAGATGTAGATGAACGTTTATACAGCATCACCTCCACGTGCACTGAGTACATTCGGGAATACCGGATGCAGTTCTTGGGTCGCCTTCCATATTATCGGATTTTCGAATCCATGCTGTTAAACTGTATGTAAAGCACTAAATTTACTTCACTCTTGTGTCGATATCTTAACTAAGTAAATACAAGACAGTTGTTCTTGTTAATAGGTTAAGGAAGAAAACAACCATCAAGTTTCATGTAGTAAATTTATTAACTACCTGTTTCAGGCAATTATAGCCCTTATTCAGTTATATTCATTGTGCCCTATATGTTCACTCAGCATATGGTGTTATTGCAAGAGATTATCAGTCCAACAAATTACGATCGTAACGTGTAACAAAATGTGTTTAAGACATGAGCAGCAGAATAAGTTGGCCTTAGGGTTTAACGCTTTCAGCCGTCTGTTTGGACACGATATTGGTAATTTCCTAAATTAAAAGAAATAATAGTAATAATAATAATAATAATGGCAATCCGTCTTACGATTTTTATGTATGCTTTGGGTGTAAAAAAGTAAAAAATAAATTAAATAATGAACAAAAACGGAGGATAGATTTTTGAAGTGACATAATATTGAGACTTGTAGGATGGCGGTAAAACGTTGGTCATTTTCACTTCTTTCTGTACTCACTGAGCTTGTGGACTGACGAGTAACACCTCGGAAGCTTCCAATACTTTTTATCTCGACTCTCGGCCAGTATTCCCACAATTGACCTTTGTCTATAGGTCTCTAAGGTCTACATCAATATTTTCCGTACTGGTATGGTTTCTTGAATACTCGTCAGTATACATTATTGAAAATTTACGCATAGATTCCTTGCAGGAACTGCAGTTACAGCGTGTAAAAACGAATCCATGATGGAACACGTATTTTCAGCGAAGCTAGACAATGAAGAAAGGAGTTTGTGTTACTTCTGATGAACTGTGTTCTCGGTTCGTAGCTGTTAGAAGACTTTCGTAATGTCCACCGCCAATTAAACTGCGATGTAATCTATATATAAAAGGCAATGTCCCGACTGACAGACTCAACATCACCCAGCCCAAACCACTGAATGTAGAAACTTGAAATTTGTAGAGGGTGTTGATATTACTCTGTAGGCGTCATTTAAGAAGCGATTTTTCGATATTCCGTCCGCAAGGGGGTGAAAAAGGGGATGAAATGTTGTTTGAAAATATGTTGCTATTTAGGCAATTTTGAAGCTAGAACTACAAAATTTCGGATTTTAATTCAGGGCTCGAAATTTAAAAGATACGTGTTTCGTAATTTTTTTAAATTCAGCCAATAAGGGGGTAAAATAGGGGACGCAAAAAATTGATTTTCAAAAATATGTTGCTGTTAACTCGAATTTTAAACTACAAAACTTCGGATACTGAATCTTGCCCAGGATTTAAAAAATACGAGTTTCAGTATTTTTGGAAATTCAACAAGTAAGAGGGTAAAATACGGAATGAAAAATTCTTTTTTAAAACACATAGCTATTCAGACAATTTTGAAGCTAGAGCTGCAAAAAACTGATATTTGTACTATTGGTTAGAATTTAGAAAATCCGTGTTTCGGTGTTTTTGGAAATTCAACCATCAAGGGAGTTAAATTGCAGAGGGGATGTTTTTCGAAAATCTGTAGCTATTTAGGCAATTCTGAAGTTAGAACTACAAAATTTTCGGATTTGGATTCGGGATTTGAATTTAAAAGAATTTTTGAAAATTCGGGATACAAAAATTGATTTTCAAAAATATGTTGCTGTTAACTCAAATTTCAAGCTATAACTAAGAAACTTAGGATATGCACTCTTGGTCAGGATTAAAAAGACACGAGTTTCGGTATTTTTGGAAATTCAACAACTAAGGGGGGTAAAATAGGGGACAAAAATGCTTTTTTAAAACACATTGTTGTCAAGACAATTTTGAAGCTAGAGGTACAAAAATTGGTATCTGTATTTTTGGTTAGAATTTAAAAAATACGTGTTTCGGTATTTTTGGAAATTCAACCATCAAGAGGGTTAAATTGGAGAGGGGATGTTTTCCGAAAATCTTCTGCTATTAAGGCAATTTTGAAGCTACAACCACATAAATTGGTATATTTTTTCTTGGTCAGAATTAAAAAGATACTTGTTTTGGTATTTTCAGAAAATTAATCATTTAGGGGGTGAAAGAGGGGATGAAATATTTTTTGAAAATACGTTGCTACTAAGCCAATTGTGAACCCAGAATTACAAAAAATTATATTTGCATACTTGGTTGGAATTTAAAAGACACATGTTCGGGTGTTTTTCGCAATTCAACTATTAAGGGGTGTCATAGGGGGTTACAAGTAGTAAAGACAAATATTCAAATGTTCGTAAATCTTAAGAGACTTAACAACGGGGTTATCATCAGTCCCTAAGGCTTACAAACTAATGAAACTAACTTAGACTAATTTATACTAAGGACAACACAAACACCCATGCCCGAGGGGCGAATCGAACACCCGACGGCGAACGGCAGCGCGCAACGCAGCATGGCGCCTCAATACACACTGCCATTCTACCGCGGCTACAAGTAGTTTCACACATTTCATTGTGATAGTACTTAAGCAATATCTATGAAACCTTATACTAAGAGGAAGAAACAACTGGTGCAGACCAACCAGCCTACGCATGCGAAGCAGTGGACGTTAAGCTAGTCCTTTTATAGAGGTCATCACAATTGAAGAGTAACCTATGATATGGTAAAGTAGCTACGTTTTCTTAATTACTTCTAGTTAAAGCTGCTGCTTCGAAATACAGCATAAATTCTAGCAAACGTGTGAAACTTGATGTCGCTTTATAAATTACAAATGTAACAACTATTAGGAATCTCTTATATGTACGAATCCATCTGAGATGAAGACATTCGCGCACTTTTCGTTAAGATAAATAAACGTTTTAGAAATGGACAGTGACAGTTTTGCGTATTTAATTCATGACTCCGTGTTCTCATCTTTTTCATGCCAACATTTCACAAACAAAATCTGTTTTATTGTATAGCGTACACTAAGAACCGTCGTCAGATTTAATGCAGGCTGTTGCGTTATGAAAATGACTCGGCACACAAAGCTTGTTTAATTGTTCAGTGGCTAAGCTGAGCAGTAGAGGAACCGCAGGGTATTACGTAATCCACCCTCGACACTCTGTACTCCGGTTCCTCGTTAAGTATATTTGTATTTCTCAAGCAAATAGGCGACACGGAACAAAACCCCGAATTTGTTGAACGATGATACCACGTAATGTGCCTTGGACAGAGAAACAGTATGTTATTAGGCAAGACTTCCTACGCAGCATAAAGACTGTCAATAACAGTTGTGTGGCTGTATTTAGAGAAGCCAGTATTTATAATACATGTGTCTCGGTATTTATTTTCCACTGCTCGAGCCAAAGCTGTCTTAGGAAAACCGTAAGGAGTATTCTAGCTAATGAGATGACATGTCTTCAAATGAGTACAAGCAGCTTGGGCATTTCTTCAAATTTCCATTGAGCCAGAAGTAGCTCTTCTGGTTACCGAAAGAGGTCAGCAGTGTCTGCTGCCACGCCGTGTTGTCCACGCAGCTGCAGAGGCTGCACGGGAGAGAGGTTCGTCCACAGCGTGAAAGTCTGCGCTGAACAGGAATTTGAGGCAGCTGTTCCTACTGTCTTCCTCATAAAATTTAATTTTTGGGCTCACCTGTAGACGGGGATACCGCCCGTCAGCTTTGATCCGTGACGTCATCGCAGCGCGGTAGTTTTGAGGTGCGTGCGTGTTTGTAGAAGGCGTGAGTGATTATGTGGTGGTTGAGCTAGAAACGATAGTTTGCTAACAAACAAAACAAATTAAACTTTTATATTTAAAAAGTTTTCTGCAGCTTCTCCCTGATGGTTAGGTGTAAGTAACCGAGATCGATGGTACATTCTGTTATCTATAATAACTACAGATTGTCTGTATCTACAATACAGAAGTATTAAGATACCCGTATACTCGTTTTCCGACATCTTGATGACGTCATGGGTCAAAGCAGACGGGTGGTATCCCAGTCTATAGTTATGCCATTTTTGGTTACTACGCTCAGTATTAATACCATAAAGCAAAGTAAGATTTAATATCTTCGCGGGATTTAGTAATGGAGACATATCCATTAATCGTTTTCCGATACCATAATGTAATATATTATTGGTGATTAACGATTTTGCATTTTGTTCTTCGATCACTTCGAGTTACTTCCATAAATGTAAATAAATTAGGTGTGAAATATTTGACCAGAGCAACCGACTATATTCGTATGGTTCAATGTGATTCATATTTTATATGTGCTTCATGAATAATGGTGATTCAGTTTTGTGGCGAAAGGATAAACGCAGGTCTGTGTTAACAAAAATTTCGTATGTTCATTAAACCTTTGAGTCTCCATAAAAAGGTAATTTCTGTTGTTGTGTAATTTATTCAAAACGCTTGCACTGAATTACACTGTAAGTTCACGGAGAACAAGACTGTTTGCACATGTCAATTCTCAGAGGTATCCTGTTTTACGAAAGTTGTGTGTATTTTTAGTTACTAGTTCTTTACTGTTTTCCAGTTAAATAATAGGAATTAGGTATCGTACGTAAATAATCAGCATGACTTACAATTTCTTACAGTATGTTTGGTACACAGATCAGGTCCTGATTTTCCTGCAGAACAGATGGACGTATGTGCGATTAACAGTTAATCCTACCACACTTACCCAATGAAATAAGAATTAGTGTTTACATACGACTGTCTGTAATTGTAACATTCAAACGCGTAAGTTGTAAACGAAATTAGAATATTATTGTTCCATCTGCACTGTCATAGGTCCCATTGTCAGCAATCATTGGTGCCTCGAAATTCAAGAACAGCAATGCCTTGACGTCTATATGAAGGACAAGGGGGTCTGCAATGAACGACGTCCGTTACTGTCGCAATTTTACATCAGTGAAATGAAACACTTTGATATTAGAAAGCCGCGGTGGAGTAGCCGAGCGGTCTGAAGCACCTCGCTGCGGGGCTCGCTGTTGCTCGCCGTGGAGGTTCGAGTCCTCCCTCGTGCATGGGTGTGTGTGTGTTTGTCCGTAGGTAAGTTTACCTCAGTTTGTAAGCTACGGACTGATGACCACGCAGTTTGGTCCGATATATTTACAAACATTTGAACATTTTTTTTGATGTTAGAAACGACGTCGCCATTTACGTTATACATCCGCCCCAAGAAGAGTGTCAATTTCATTAATACTTTATTTCGTGAGTTTTAGATATTTTAAGGTGCGTAATTATAAATCAAATGTTATAATGTTTATAAATCTTTGGGACTTAACTGCTTTGTTTATTAGGCCCTAGCAGTACAAACGACTCAGCCTAAGTTAAACTAACCTAAGCCGGCCGAGTTAGCCGCGGGGACTGAGGCGCTTCAGTCACGGTCTGCACGGCCACTACGGTCGGGGGCTCGAATCCCCCCTCGGGCATGGATACTTGTGCCGCCCTAGTTCATAAGTAGTTCATAAGTAGTTTGTAAGTTTAGGGACTATACAAACATTTGAACATTTGAACTAACCTAAGGACAAAAATGTTCAAATGTTTGTAAAACTATTGGACCAAACTGCTACGGCTAAACGTCCGTAAACTCCCAAACTACTTAAACTAACTAACCTAGGGACAACACACGCACCAGTGCCCCAGGGAGGACTCGAATCTCCGACGGCGAACAATCTCGCGCTCCGCAGCATGGCGCTTTAGACCGCTCGGCCACTACACCGCGGCTAATTGGAAATGGAACATTAGCGTTTAATCAGAATTCAGACATGAATGTAACTTTCAAAGAAAATGCACTGGAGATTGTCTTATTATTATTCAAGCTTGTAAAGCAATAGTAAACCCACCTCCGGACGGTCGAGAGATTTTGCTGAACTCTGGTTTCTCTACATGTCACTAGATCTTTTCATCCACAGCGCCATTTCGTTCGGTGACAAAACTGTGGCGGGTTTAAGGAAACGACAGTAAAGTCGTGTTCACAGTATCTACATATACCGTCTTGTGCGCCTTGATTCATAAACGTCGACCGGACCAAAATTTCCTTATGTGCAATAAGCCACGTAGACCTGTGGTGGAAGATCAGTAATATTTCTAATGACGTAAGTATTATGCGGCGAATTGCTTGTGGGCGAAAGTTCATATGTAGCTGCTCTCCAATGAAGAGCTCTGCGTCTCTTGTAAACCACCTGCATTGATTTACTCAGTACGGCCGCGTTCGAATGCGGAGTGCGCGGCTACTCGCCGTCGGAGTTTCGAATACTCCATCGGGCATGTTTGTTTCTGTGTGTGTGTGTGAGTGTGTATGTGTGTGTGTGTGTGTGTGTGTGTGTGTGTGTGTGTGTCTGTGCTGGTGGGTGTGTTGTCATTAGGTTAGTTTAAGTAGTTTGTATGCCTAGGTACAGATAACCCCAAACGTTTTTGTATTTGTTTGGGTAAGAAAAGCAAGTCGTTTATCCACTTATTTTTTTTTAGAAATTATACTTCTAATAGATAATTCATATCTATACAAATGTTAAACAATTTGAAATGGACTTCACGCGGTAGCAAGTATAAAATTCGTAGAGAGAAAATTTATCTGCAACTTGTACAGAAATCAGGCTGCAGCTAAGAGGATTGAAGAGTATGAAAGAGTAGTTGTGAAAGACGCGTTACAGGTTATATACCCGTTATTATTCGTTCATTGTATTGAGGCAGCCGTAACCCACTGAAACCAAAGAGAATTGTGGAAAGCGATTTAAAGTTCAAAGAGAAGAAATAAAATGTTTGGTTTGGCGACGACAAAATACGACTAGAGACGGTAAAGGTACGTCCGTTGAACGGAATGTATGGTCTCTAAAAAAGGTTAAATGTTGAATACCAGTGAAATTAAAATAAGGGCAATGGAGTGCAGTCGATTTAAATGAGGGAAATTGATTAGGAACCGAGACTCTAAAATTTTTAATGACGGGCCAGGACTCGATCCTGAGACCTATGTCTTTAGCGAACAATTGCTCTACCAGTTGACCATCCAAATACGTCTCACGATCCGCTGTCATAATTTTACTTTTTTACTTCGAGCAGTTCTTCACACTCTTCTTTCTTTAGAGTTATCTTGAATTTCGGGCATCCGCAGTCAAATATTTTCATTTTGAGACCAAATACGCTTCGACTGCAATTAACTTTATTTAAAAAAGCACTACCGGTTTCGCGTCTTCAGGTGCTTAAAATTCCTTAGAAAAATATGTCACTTAGCCTTCCCCAGCGTTCATGTAAAATTTAAAACAATTGAAAGCTTCCTTACTTTACGTTCTCGTTAAAAAATATAAAACTTTTAACCAGGACGGAAAGTTAGGAAGCTTTCAATTGTTTTAAAATTTACGTGAACGCAGGGGAAGGCTAAATGGCAGACATGTTTTTCTAAGGAATTTTAAGCACCTGATGATGCGTCTACAGGACGCGAAACCGGTAGTGCTTTTTTAAATAAAGTTAATTGCAGTCGTAGAGAATTTGATCTCAAAATGAAATTACTTTAGAGTGTCTCTTTTGTTGTTTGTAGTGTTGCTGAGGTAACTGTACTGTGTATTTCTATGTTGTGTAGATAAATATGTAATATTACATAACTCTACAAAGGTTGCAAACTATTGTGGAAAAGTGTGTATAAATTCAGAGCAGAATTCTTCACACAGGCGCTATTTAACATTGGTCCGAAATGTTTTTAACGTTGAATATAAATACTCCATGAATCAATCATAAGTGTTAGCCAATGTTGATCAAAATTTCACTAGAACTATATGAAGTTGTAACGATAACAACTTATCCATCACTCACATCATATTTAATGTTACTTACTTGAAACCAGTCATGTTTGGAGTAGTTCCCAGGAAACCGCTGCGTTCCTGAAACCCCTGTTAATATGGATAAGCAGACCTCGCCCGCCATGCAAGTGTACTATGGGTTCCACCTGAATGCAACAGTATCCTTCCTCATGTTAGCTCATGATAATCACAAAAATGTATTAACAGTAATACAGCTATTATCAACAACAGTGTATACAGAAGTCTAATATCAAAATCCATTAAATATCATATATAAAAAGAAAAGCCCAAGAACAATTAGGACTATCAGCGAAACTGTTGCCAAAAACGGCTTCAGAGTACCTAGCATTCAGTTACGACACGCACTTAACTAATGGCTCAACACACGAAGGGTCAGAGGTACTGCTGAACGCACACATATCACATTAAAGATTATATCTGCCTAGATCCCCCTATAAAACTTCCTAACTCCAGAGAAGCTCCTGCGGAACTTTCTAAGCTAATTCTCCTAGGAAACATTATTTTGCTGTGACTAGGGTTAGCTAAACGAACCAGAACCTTTACTCATAACATTCTACATGTGTTTTCATTTCACTTTCTTCTTCGTAATCACGACATCATTCAAGTTTATAGACCTGTGTGCTAATGTTCTGCTTTAACGGACACTAAAAATCTCTGCCGTACCTTAACTGGGTAGTTAGATTAACAGTTTCCATAGAACAAATCAACGAGTTCGTTTCGCAAGATATAGAATACCGGAAGCGCACACCATTCTTCACCATGTCCAGACTTTCATCAAGTCCAGAAATAGTCGTCTCAATTTAGCAAACCAAAAACGATCACCTGCTTGAATGGCAGTATGTCAGAAATGAAAGTAATTTAACTCGCAGGAAGACTAATTTATGTACGCTATGTTTATATAATTACAACTAATCTGTAGTGCTGTATTGATGCCGCGATAGTCTGAATACGAAGTGTCCACGTCCGGTATTCTATATGTAGCTAAAGGCGTTCACTGATAAATACATTCCGTGGCGTTCTCACTTCATGGAATATTGGTCACTATGTTACATACGTATACGTGGAAAAGACCAGGAGACACTGGAAGCTAGCAGATAGATTTCATAATGGTAAGGCTTGGGTTTCGGATCCAGATTTTAAACTGTAAGGCATATCCAGGGGTAGTTAATGAAGCAGGTAAAATGGAGTACAGATGACTAAGAAAGGAAATTGACAGGACATGCACGATGGCTACGCAGAGTGGCTAGAAGCCAAATTCAAATATGTAGAAGAATGTATAACTAAGGTAAAAATAGATACTGCACACAGGAAAGTAAAAGAGACCTTTGGAGACAAGAAAAGTAACTGAATCAGTATGAAGAACTGAGATGTAAAACCAGAAAGGTTATTTATAATTTCTACTTTAACCAGACAGTCGTTATTAGAGTTGAAGGGAATGAAAGGGACGCAGTTGTTGGGAAGGGAATAAGACAGGTTTGTAGCCTTTCTCTAATGTTATTTAATCTGTACATTCAGCAAGTTGTGAAGGAACTCAAAGTGAAATTTTGAGAAGGAATAAAAGTTGAGGGTGAAGAAATAATAACATTGAGTTTTGCTGACAACATTGTAATTTTGTCAGAGACAGCAAAGGACTTGGAAGAGCAATTGATCGGAATGGACAGTGAGTTGACATGAGCGTATAAGATGAACATTAACAAAAGCAAAACAATAGTAATGGAATGCAATCATAGGAAATCAGGCGATGCTGAAGCAATGAAGGTGGTAGATGAGTTATGTTACTTGGGCAGTACAGAGGATATAAAAAGCAGAATGGCAATGGAAGAGAAGCGTTTTTGAAAAAGAAAAATTTGTTAACATCGAATATTAATTTAAGAGTAAGGAAGTCCTTTCTGAAGGCATTTGTGTGGAGTGTTCGCTTGTATGGTAGTGAAACTTGGAAGATAAATAGTTTAGACAGGAAGAGAATAGAGGTTTTTGAAATTTAGTCCAATGTTCAAATGTTTGTAAATCTTATGGGACTTAACTACGGGGTCATCAGTCCCTAAACTTACAAACTACATATGAACTACTTACGAACTAGGACGGCACAAATATCCATGCCCGATGGGGGATTCGAACCCCCGACCGTAGTGGCCGTGCAGACCGTGACTGAAGCGCCTCAGTCCCCTCGGCCACCGCGGCCGCCGAAATTTAGTCCTACAGAAGAATGCTGAAGATCCGGTGGGTAGAATGCGTAACTAATGAAGAGTTACTGAACAGAATTGGGAAGAAAAGTAATTTCTGGCACACCTTGACTAAAAGGAGGTCTTGATTAGTAGGACCCATTCTTAGACATAAAAGGAATCGTAAATTTAGCATTCGAGGAAAGCGTGTGTGTGTGTGTGTGTGTGTGGGGAGGGGGGGGGGGCGCAGATAGAGAGGAAGAGATGAATACAGTAAGCAGATTCAGATGGATGTGGGTTGCCGTTCTTATGAAGAGGCTTGCTCAGGATAGAGTAGGGTAAAGAGCTGCATGTAACCAGTCTCCGGACTGAAGACCATAACAACGTTTCATTCAGTGTTCGTAATATTGTCATATTTGTTCTATGGGATCTCTTAATCTAGCGATGCAGTTAAGCTGTGATAGGGGTTTAGGGGGTCGTGTAAAGCAAAACATAAGCATGCAGGCCTATAAAATTGACTGATGTCGTAATTACGAAGAAGAAGGTGAAACACGCCCATTGAATGTGTGGTCGTGTTCCATTTTTGACTTATTCATTAACCTGACGTGTTTCTGCATTATTAATATTATTATAGTCGACATGATCTATTGGAGAGTGTCCGAAACTGCACTATGTTATTTTAAATGTGTTTATTTCCGTCAACATTTGCAATGTAATTGTTTAATAACATGTTTCGATCACTTGGATCATCTTCAGATCTTATAGTTGCGTCCACAACTCGTCTTCATGAGTACTAAGTGATTGAAACATGTTATTAAACAATTATATTGCAACTGTTGACGGAAATAAACACATTTAAAACTATTAATATTGTCTATTAGTATGTTAATTATTTTCATTCTGTTTATTAATGATCACTACCCCATGTTTGTATATGTTTCCACCCGTGTGATTGAACTTGTGTGTTCATGATAACTGTTTGAATGTCGCTTAATTTATCATTTTTCTTCAAACCTAACTGCCCAAAATGCCCAGAGTAGGTAGATTTTTGAATTTTTTCGTTGTGTGTAACTAATTTTAATCTGGATCCAATCCAGTATAACAGCATTGGTTCCAGACTGTTTATCGCTCCTAAGCTGAGGGTGGTGAAACACATCCACTGAATGTGTGGTCGAATTCCATTTTTGAATTATTCTTTAACCTGAAGTGTTTCTGCAACAATTAATATTGTCTATTACTATGTTATTTTTATTCTGTTTATTAATGATATATGCCCCATGACTCTATACGTTTCCACCCGTGTGATTGAACTTGTGTGTTCACGTGAATGTGGAAGGTTGTTTTTAACATTGAGTGACTGCCGCGCAGTGGCTTACAGTCGCCGCATCGCGCTTTAGGGCGTCGTTTACTTTAATTAAAAATGCATGGCTTCGTTTGTCGTCTGCGCTGATGTCTGCTGGGTGGCCAGAGACAAGCTTACTTGGCAAGATGGCTAGGTGGCCGTGTTCTTAGTGTGGTACCCCCCCTAATCTTGGACGAAATAGGTGACAAGAGACCTCTCTGTGAGCCGTTGAAGAGGATCTTATCTTCCTCAGGTAGAGAGCGTTGGTAAACACTATGCTCCGAACGCGTTCTGTATGGGGTTTTAGCGCGCTCTACATCCTGTGTGTGGTGGAGAAGGTTTTGGTGTGGCTTTAGGGCTTCAGTCTTGCTGCTACGGTGGAAGTAAGTGCTTCGTTGAATCATGCTGAGGGGAAGGCATGCTGTTAGAACTTTGCTTTCTTTGTGATCAGGCAGTCTTGGTTTTTCAGTGATAGTTTTCTTGAGTAATTCTTTCGCTATACGAGGCGAAGTATTTCTTAATTTACAAAATTCAAATAATTCTGTGCAAATTTAGTATTTGCATTTTTCATTCCAGTGAAGATTTTGCGTTCACTTTTCCTCAAGTTAGAATACTCGTGTGTGCCCTTGTTGTTTTTTTACTAACGTTTTCGCGTTGTGCCTGTATCCGCGAGTATGCTAAATATTCCTCAGATTTTCTAGTTTGGTTCCGTCTTTTCTGTCTTGCATGACCGAGTGCACCACGCGCTTTCGTAAAAGTCATTATTTCGGACTTCAGGTATGCTTTTGGCAATACTAGCTTCCTTCCATATGAATTCCCATGTGTGCTTTACTTGCTGATTCTAAATTAATTTCTTTTGTAAATTCTATGTAATATCTCGTGGTCGCACACCATGTGGTACTTAAGAATAGTATGCCACTGCCTCCCCAAACATGAGTTGGTTTAGTGCATAGTGATTTTAAATTTGTGCCTCAAGACACCTGCCATCTATTAAAAAACGCCGCCATCGCTTTGTTAGTCACTGATATCAAGTGATCCCACTTGTGTAAGGTGTAGCAAGCATTATGCGTGTGTCTGTGAATTAATGAGTGTGCTTTTGTCTTCCCATTGTGTATTTACAAGTTTCCTCCCACGTTACCTCCATATTCATAAAAGGCAGAATATTTTATTATGGGCAGTAACTTTATGATTAAATTCACTTTTGTACAAGGTGTATGCTTTATTGTGCTTAATTTGGTCTCCCCACATTTATTTGCTTGTTCATTTTATTGAACAGATGATAATTTAAAGTATCAAACCTCTGCTTTATAATTTCATGCTCCCTGTCCCATGTTTAATTAACTATTCATTTATGTTTAACATTAATTTTGTGTTTGTTAAAACGTTGGTTGCTCCCTTCAGGAGTGAGCAGTTAAATAAATTTCCGTTGCACATTTACTGTGGGCACGCGTTAAGTACAAGGTATGTCCAAAAAATAAGTTCCGTTTGGTTATATAAACCAAACGTGAACAGATACAGAAAAAAACTGTTCAACTACTTTTCTACATAACTTCCGAAATTTTGTAGGCACTTGTCATAGTGTAGGACAAGTTTTTGTGTGCCTTCTTCATAGAAGGTTGTCGCCTGTGTATTCAACCATGTGGCAAACATCTTCTTTCAGCTCATCATCGTTGAAGTGTTGACCACCAAGGACAGATTTTAGGTGTAAGAAGAGATGAAAGGAGTCTTCTGCTTCCCTTCACGTTGCCGCCCGACCTCACAAGGTGAAAGTGACTATACAATTCTTACGGGAATTTCACTGGGACGTGTTTGATCATCCTCCGTACAGTTTCGCTCCTAGCGACTTTCTTACACCTAAAACCTGTCCATGGTGGTCAACACTTCAGCGATGATGACGAGCTGAAAGAACACGTTACCACATGGTTGAATACACAGGCGGCAAACTTCTACGAAGAAGGCATACAAAGACTTCTGCCACGCTATGACAAATGCCTACAAAATTTCGGAAGCTATGTAGAAAGTGGTTTAATAGTTGTATATTTTTGTACAATAAATATTGTTTCTGTATCTGTACACGTTGGTTTTATATAGCCAAACGAAACTTACTTTGTGGACATACCTCGTAATTTAGAGCAGCAGTGAGCGTTTTGGCTTGCATTTGCAGATCTCAACTGCCCGAGATATTGCTTGGATAATTTAACGGACTACTTTCAAAGGTGATAAGAAAACATCGTAGAACGTTATGAATACACTTTCTTGTCTCCTAAGAATCATTCTTCCAGGAGTGTTAGCTTGAAAGTCAGTAATTGAAGACCTAATATTCTGAATGTGCTAAGTACCATTCTTTTCCATTTTTTTTCGCTCTTAAGGTTCTAGGTGCTACATCAATGCGAGTATGTTATCCTAAAAGCACTTTGTCATATGACAAATGTAACAGGTTTTACAGTCACCGACAGACAGCATTGGTGTTAACTCCACAGCCTTCTTCGTTGTAAATGTGCTCGATAATTAACTTCAGTGTTCTTGCTCATGACAACAGTGAAGCAATAATGTGATAATGGCATGAGGGTGAAGGGCCTCGATGAGCTAACAGCATAGACTCATGTCTATTCTATGTATTGAATTGCACTAAAAGTTACTGTCAATATAACTGGTAACAAAAGGAAACTTGTGATTTGGAGTGACAACTACCGTGGACAAAATAAAAACCGTGTACTTATATACGTCATGTATATGTTCGCAATGGCTTGTGGTCTATTTGACTGTACAGTGAATAAGTATCTGGTTTCAGGTCACAGTTTCCTATCTTGTGATAGAAATTCTGCCTTAATATAAAAGCGCAAAAAGGTAGTTAAATGTTATGTACCTGATGATTTACAAGAAGTAATTACTTCGTCACGCCATTCTCTCCCATTCAGAACACTCAGAATGGAAGAAAAGGACTTTATTAACTTCCAAGCTGCTGTTGATAAAGTGATCAACATAAGTGTCATGAAGCTACACATCAGTTTTGTTGTACAAATTGAAACCATGTCACCTGGAATAGAGTAGCTACTTGAAAAGGGCTTTCAGCGAAATTGAACAGTGGGAATGTGTAAACATCCTAAAGAAAGGCAAAACTGTAGACGATTTCATCCATACACAACTTTCAGTGTTGTCACGCGCTCCACGATCACATCGTATCGTCCGTCTTTTACTGATTTCTGTAATCTTGCTGCATACTTAAGGTATTTGTTTCACATTGTTTCATTTCCTATTTTTAGATATATTTCGTCAAGCGCTACTGCTTGGTACCTCTGTTAGACTTAGCCCATTTTGTCTGGATAACGCAATGTGTAAGACACCTTCTGCTTCCACGTTTTTAATTTCCTTCTTCTCGTCAATCCTATGCAATTTTCTATTGACTTGCTATATAGTTTGTATTAATTGAATGTTAATAAACGGTATAATACTATAAAATGTGTGGATTAATTTCGTACGATAAACAATACAGTTTTTATACAACATCTCAGAACTTTATTTTTGGTACTTAGCACATTTAGAATGTTAGGTCTTCAATTGCTTTACATATTTACTTCTCGTGATGGTACGGAATCCTGTTGCAGATGCTTCGCGGAGTCGAGTGTTGCTGCGCGCTACCTGCTGTCATGCAAGCTGGTGAGGGGGTTGGTCAGTCTGACGGTGGCGTGCCGCTGCTAGGCCCCGGGGCCACGCTGCGGCGCCTGATGGGGTTGTGGCGGTGGGAGGGCGGGGGCGGGGGGCGGCGGTACTGGGCCGCGAGGGCGGCCGTCACGCTGGCCGCCATCGCCTTCCCAGTCGTCTGCAGCGTCCTCAAGCTGGTCGTCGACCCGCCCCAGCCGCTGGAGGAGGTCACGCTCTGCGGCTCCGTCGCCTGCATGGATTTCGGCTTTCTTGTCAAGGTAAGTACTGCGCTAGCAACAAATGTTGCCAAGATCGCTATTTTATTGCCTGGATGACTAGTTTCGGTAATTATGTACATTTTCCTTGCACCACTATGTAATTAATGAAATAAATACCAATTTGCTATCAGTTATGGCTATTACTGTACTATGTTTAGATGGAATACCAAAGTGCGGCTAATGGAAATTTGTGCCCGGCCGGGATTCGAACTCGGGATCTCCTGCTTACTGGGAAGACGCGCTGAACACTCCGCCACCGAGGACACAGTGACCAGCCCGACTGCAGGGCTAATGGAGATTTGGGTGTGGCGGGAGCTATGCAGGGAACTCTGCAGTCGGGCTAGCCACTGTGTCCTCGGTGGCGGAGTGCTCAGCGCATCTGCCTAGTAAGCAGGAGATCCGGGGTTCGAATCCTGGCACTTTGGTATTCCATCTAAACCTAGTACAGTGAACCCATAACTGATCGCAAATTGCGATTTATTTCATTCATTGAACGCTGTAACGTCCTCAAAAATATACAGGGTGTTACAAAAAGGTACGGCCAAACTTTCAGGAAACATTCCTCACAAAGAAAGAAAATATATTATGTAGACATGTGTCCGGAAACGCTTAATTTCCATGTTACAGCTCATTTTAGTATTTCTCTGTCTTCCTCTGTCTCTACAGGTATTTCATAAACTAAGCTCTTCCTACCCACAAGAAGTAGTCCATAGGGGTTGAATCCGGCGATCGTGGCGGCCACGCGGTTGGACCACCACGGCCTATCCATCTTTCAACAAATCGTGTGTTGAGATGTCTCCGGACAGCCAGTGAAAAGTTGGGTAGTTCCCCATCATGCCGAAACCACATTTCCTGACGGACATTCAATGGCACATCTTCCAAAAACCTGGCCAATACGTGTCGTAGGAAGACCGCCTGCCCTGTTGCATACCGGGACAGGAACTCTGCGACGTTACACGGTCTCTAAATAGACGTTCACGAGTTACACCTCTGAATTGAAACTATCATTGTACGGAAAAAAATTCGTTTCCGGACGTGGGTTCTTATTCAAAATGTTATGTACTCAATACCCACCACAAGTCCTAGAAGTTTGTAAACGGAGTTTTCGACCATCCTGTGTACAAGTGCTTCCGCTAATTGTGAAAAATGTTTGTGTCTGAAACAGGTACTGTATTTTAAAACATCTGTAATTCTCTTACGTCTTTTAATAATGTTAAAATTACATTGTTAACATCCACTTCTTCTACAGATGACCCGATGATGGTAACCGTGTAAGATCCAAGTTATTAAGTTATTTAGACTTATCCTCAGTCGATCCAATGTAACTGAAATTAATTTGACTTTAACATTAGAAATTCATGCCAAAGGACAGGTCTCACTAATTACTTTTAGTGCAGTACTTGTAAATGTAAACGCATATGAAGCGTTATATCTGATTCGTATCTCCGCTATCAACGCACAATCAGACATGAATCTAATCGGTATACAGTCCGGACCAGAATACTTGTTTTTGTTAAGTGGTTTAAGTTGCTTCACTACTCCGAGGATATCTACTTCAACGTTACTCATTCTGGCATCTGTAATTCGAAATCTTGAATATTGGTTTCGTCTTCTTTGGTGAATGAGTTTCTAAAAGCTCTGTTTAGTAACTCGGCTTTAGTAGCGCTATCATCGGCAAGATCGCCATTACCATCACGTAGTGTCAAGGTAACATCTCCTTATTTACCTATCTTTCTTCAGTTTTTGAGTTTTAGTCTATACTAGCTTATATGCCTCGTGCTTCACAACGGTTGTTAAAGAGAGAGCTGTGTATATCTTGGTTTTTAGGTCAGCAAAAACAGAATCCTTGTTGGATCGCTCTGGATAGAACACGACCGCACATTCTGTGGATGTGTTTCATCACTCTCAGCCCAGGGGCGATAAACAGTCTGGAATCAAACCTGTTATACCGGGCCAGCCGCAGTGGCCGAGGGGACTGAGTAGCTCCAGTCACGATCTGCACGGCCACTACGGTCGGGGGTTCGAATCTCCCCTCGGGCATGGATATTTGTGCCGTCCTTACTCTTAGCTAGTTCATAAGTAGTTTGTAAGCTTAGGGACTGATGACCCCGTAGTTAAGTCCCATAAGTTCTACAAACATTTGAATTTTTTTGTTATACCGGATTGGATCCAGATTAAAATTAGTTACACAAACACAACGAGACGCGGTGGAGTAGCCGAGCGGTCTAAAGCGTCTCGCTGCGGAGCGTGCGGTTGCTCGCCGTGGAGGTTCGAGTCCCCCCTGGAGCATGTGTGTGTATGTTTGTCCTTAGGTTAGTTTACCTAGGTTTAAGTAGTTTGTAAGCTACGGAATGATGACCACGCAGTTTGGTCCGATAGATTTACAAACATTCAACGCACTTCCTTACCCAGATGCTGTAATTTTGCAGCCTATGGAGCACTTCAAATGTGAAGGCTTGTGAGCTCGCCCTAGGGGTGACTCTAGGCTCCACGTCTGATTTATTCGGTACAAGGAAGAGCGCAATACACCCACATTCCGAAACCCTGGCGACTCCTGTGGGTAGAAACACACACTGCATGAGCGGAGACGGCTGTGCAGTGCACGCTGCGACCCAGAAGTTGCACGTGTGCAGCAGCACCTCACGTCTGCAGCTACATCTACATCTACATAGATACTCTGAAAATCATATTTAAGTGCCTGGCAGAGGGTTGATTAACCACTTTCATAACTTTTCTCTACCGTTCCATTCTCTAATAGCGCGCGGGAAGAAGGAACACCTAAATCGTTACGTTTTTCTCTTATTTTATTGGGATGGTCATGTCTCCCTAAGTAGTGGATGCTAGCAAAATATTTTCACATTCAGAACGAAAAGGCGGTGATTGAAACTTCGCAAACAGATCACGCCGCAATGAATAACGTCTTTCTTTTAATGATTTCCACCCCAATTCGTGCAACATTTTCGTGACGCTTTACCCCCAGTAAAGTGATAAAACAAAAAGAGGTGTCCTTTCTGAACCCTCTCAAAATCTTTCGCCATTCCCACCTGGTGAGGGTCCCACAATGGGCAACAGTAGTCCAGGAGAGGACGCACAAGTTTGATGTAGGCAGTCTCCTTGGTGGAGCTGGTGCATCTTCGAAGCGTTCTGCCAATGAAACGTAATCTTTGGTTCGCCTTCCCCACAAAATTTTCTATGTGTTCTCTTCAGTCTGATTTATCGCGTAATTGAAGTTCAGCGGATTTCTTTTACTGGTCATGTGTATTACTTCACACTTTTCTTATTTAGTGTCAGTCGCCCATTTTCGTACCATGCAGAAATTTTGTCTAAATCGCTTTGCAATTGCTTTTGATCCTCTGTTGACTTCACCAACCGATAAACGACAGCATCATCTGCGAACAGTCTAAGGGAGCTATTCAGATTGTCTCCTAAATCGTTTATAAACACAAGGAAGAGTATGGGAGCTATAACGCTTCCCTGGAGAACGACATATATCACTTCTGTTTTACTCCATGACTTACCGTCAGTTACAACGAACTGTCTCCTTTCTGATAGAAAATAGTGAATCCAATCGCACAATTGGGGAGATATTCCATAAGCACGCAATTTCATAAGAAGCCGCTTGTGAGGTACAGTGTCAAAAGCCTTCCGGAAATCCAGAAATATGGAATCGATTTAAGATCCCTTGTCGATGGCCCTTATCACTTCATGTGAATAAAGGGCAAGCTGTGTTTCGCAAGAGCGATACTTTCTGAATCCGTGTTGACTATTGGTTAATAGGTCCTTCTCTTCGGGTCACTTCATAATATTCGAACGAAGTATATGTTTCAAAATGCTACTGGAAATCGACGTCAATGAGACTGGGCTGTAATTTTGGGGATCACTCCGATGGCCTTCTGCAGAATTTCTACTCTACGCCCTTACCTATAAAATGTTACAAAATTACTAAAATTTTTCGGGCTATTATGCCGTGGTCTAGTGGATTTATTGTTGAAACCCAACGTTTCGTCCCCTGGCTCGCGGACATTCAAAGTGCCACGATCCCCCTTCAGAATGTCCTCCGCAGTCGGGGACGAAACGTTGGGTTTCGACAATAAATCCACAAGACCACGGCATAATTGCCCGGAAAATATTAGGAATTTTGACCATTCCGGCCGTGAAAGTTTACATTTTACAATAAAATATTACGTTATCAACTACTGAAATGAGCATATCTTGTTTCCTACAGGCAGCTCTGTTCGTCAAACAAGGAAGCACAATGCAGCAGCTGGTCCGTCTCTTGTGGGAAACCAAGGGAAAATACACAAATGGAGAGCATAACGAGAGAATACGCGCACGTTATCAGAAGCTGGTGCGCCGTCTCTACGTGTACATGCAGGTACATAGCAATATTTAATCCTTCCAGAGAAAAAGTAGTAGAGGTTCAAATAATTGTAAGTCTGTTGGACCAAACAACTATTTAAACTAACTTAAGCCTATCCTAAGGTAACAGACGCAGACCCATACGCGAGAGAGGACACTGCGGCGGAAGCGGCCGCATAGTGCCTCACATGGCACCTATAACCGTACGGAGGTATAACAGGTTTGCGTTCTTTAGAAATCATATTACAGTGTTTCTATACATCAGTGTTTTTCAGTCTTTTCGAATATGCGATTCCCTTCCAATTAAAAATATTCTGGCGATACCCTACCGGCCGCGGTGGCCAAGGGGACTGAGGCGCGCCAGTCAGGGTCTGCACGGCCACTACGGTCAGGGGTTCGAATCTCCCCTCGGGCTTGGATATTTGTACCGTCCTTAGAATTAGTTAGTTCAAAAGTAGTTTGTAAGTTTAGGGACTGATGACCCCGTAGTTAAGTCCCATAAGTTCTACAAACATTTGAATTTTTTTGTTATACCGGATTGGATCCAGATTAAAATTAGTTACACAAACACAACGAGACGCCTTTCAAGCAAAAACAATTGTGGCGCACCCCTCGCCCCTCACGAACCGAAAGAGAACAATGTTACCTCAAAGGAAAACATTTTTCTTTTCTTTTGGCCCACCTTAGGCTACGGTAGTAACACTAAAAGTGGGCCTTGACAGCTCGATATTTAAATGAAAATAACGGCTTAACTATTCATCTGATACAAAAATTGAACAACCTAATTGGTAGAGGAGAAAATTCTCTACAACTTAGCTCCCTTATGTTTTTTTCATATCTCATATCGTTTGAGACATATTTGCAAAAATAACGGAGATTTGACACCATCCATTGAATTAACGAAAACCAGCCGTTCGGAGATGTCACGTGACCTTCCTCGCCCAGAACTCTCTCGGGCATACGCCATCTTGCGTTGCGTATTTATATGATATTGTTATTGTAACTTACACGTTGTTATTTAAACGCAATGGCGCACTGAAGAATTAACAAAAACACATCGTTCTTCGTACGATAAATGATAATCTAGTGTCTACAAATTCCATTATTAGCATCAGTTAACAACGGCCATCAATAGTATGAGATTAAGGGACTCATTTTTTATTTTTTATGGATAGCCGTGGCATAGTGGGCAATACGTTGGACTATGACGCTAAAGGTCGGTGGTTCGGAACCCGCCACTACCTAAACTTTTTTTTTTCCTAAGTGTTTCAGACACTCTTATTAATTAATTTTTTATTTTTTAGATTACTAATTTGATCCAAAATGTTTGCAAAAAATTATAAAACTACAAATCTAAAGTGGCCTGTAAAACACGTCAGTGCGATTATTTTTACTTTTGCTTCAGTTGTCTTTCAAGTTGTTGCACGAAGTTTTCTTTTTATATTTTTCGGAATGGTACACATACCCTATTTTTACGTGATGTCCGACAAAAAAAATATTTTGTTAAAACGTGTTCAAATGTTTGTAGAGCTTATGGGACTTAACAATGATTTCATCAGTTCCTAAACTTACAAACTACTTCTAAACTACCTTATCCTAAAGACAGCACAAATATCCATGCCCGAGGGGGAGCGGCCTCGCGCATCAGAGCATAGCGCCTCAATGCGCTCGGCCACTCCGCCGCGGCTTGAAACGTGTATTCCGCATTTCACGCAAGGCGCAAAAGCGAGCCGCGGCGGAGTGGCCGCGCGAATTGAGGCGCTATGCTCCGATGCGCGAGGCCGCTCCCCGTCGGGGGTTCGAATCCCCCCCTCGAGCATGGATGTTTGTGTCGTCTTTACTATAAGCTAGTTTATAAGTAGTTTGAAAGTTTAGGGACTGGATGACGCCGCAGTTAAGTCCCATAAGCTTAACGAACATTTGAACATTTGCAAAAGCGAATTATGCTGGTTAAGAAAGATCCCACTGTACAGACAATTTGTAAAGAAGTAGATCTTTTTTCTAACTAATAATACTAACACGAATTATTTAGAGACGAATGGAAAAACATGTGTAATCCGACCTCGGGAAAGATCAGTTTGGGGGCAACACTCACATTGCGACTTATCTTAGAAGATAGGCTAAGGAACATGAAACCTACGTTTTTAGCGATTGTCGATTTGGAGAAGGCTTTTGACAATTTCGACTGTAATATACACTTCCAAATTCCGAAGGTATCAGGGGTAAACTATAGGAAGTGAAGAGCTATATTCAACCCATACAAAAACCAAACAGCGGTTATTAGACTCGAAGGACAAAGAAGGGACGCAGAGGTTGGGAAGGGAGTAAGACAGGGTTGTAGCCTTTCCCCAATGTCGTTTAATCTGTACATTGAGCAGGCAGTGCAGGAATGGAAGGAGAAATTTGGAGAGGGCATTAAAGTGCAGGGAGAAGAAATAAAAGACATTGCGATGTGCCGATTCTGTCAGAGACCGCAAAAGAACTGGAAGATCAATTGTATGGAATGGACAGTGTCTTGATAGGAAGATATAAGATGAACATTAACAAGAGTAAAACGAAGGTAATGGAATGCAATGTCAGAAAATCAGGCGATGCTGAAGGAATTAGATTAGGTAATGAGACAATAAAAGTAATAGATGAATTTTGTTATTTGGGTAGAAAGATAATTTCTGATGGCCGAAGTTAAGAAGATATAAAATGCAGAATGGCAATGGGAAGAAAAGCGTTTCTAAAGAAGCGAAACTTGTTAACATCCAATATTAATTTAAATGTTAGGAAGTCCTTTCTGAAAGTATTTGTCTGGAGTGTAGCATTGTATGGGAGTGAAACGTGGACGATAAATAGTTCAGATAAAAAGATGATAGAAGCTTTTGAAATGTGGTGCTACAGACGAATGATGAAAATTAGATGGGTAGATCACGTAACTAAAGAGGAGGTGCTTAACCGAATCGGGGAGAAAAGGAGTTTCTGGCATATCCTGACTAAGAGAAGGGATAGATTGGTTGGACACATTCTGAGACATCAAGGAATTGTCAACTTAGCATTAGAAGGAAATGTGTGGGGTAAAAATCGTAGATGGAGACCGAGGTACGATTATAGTAAGCAGATTGAAAAGGATGTAGGTTGCCGAACGTATTCTCATATGAAGACTTGCACAGAACAGGGTAGCGTGGAGAGCTGCATCAAACCAGTCTGCGGACTGAAGACCACAACAACAACAACAACAACTTATCGTATCAAAAAATTTCCGTGAAAAGAGTTTCAGTCTTTTTGCTTATTCATCATTAACACATCGCTTTGCAAAACAATCTTTGATGTATTCAGTTAATAATGAATGTTACACAAAGAACTCCGGAATTGTAACATTAAAGAAATTTCGCTTAAGCATACGTCTTTGTATTTCTGAACCCCTGGTGACTTTACGGTGCAAGTACTTCCTCCTGTGATGGCGACCCCCCCCCCCCCCCAAGCAGGTCGTGACCCAAAAGTTGAAAATCACTGCTGTACAGAGTCCCACATGTTACTATTATCAAACGACCAGGTTCAGCGGCTGGACAAAATTTTCAATCGGAACTACAAATTGTAACGTATCGGATACATACTCCCACCGTCACATAATTATTCAAATTGTCGGGATTGTTTGGGAGGCAGGGTGACACTCGCGCAGGTTAGCCGAGGCTTGCAGCCGCCGTTCTGGCAGGCCAGGCCGGCCATTTTTTTTATTTATTTTTTATTTTTTTAAATACTCTATGGGACTTAACTATGGGGTCATCAGTCCCTAAACTTACAAACTACTTATGAACTACTTACTAACTAGGACGGCACAAATATCCATTCGAACCCCCGACCGTAGTGGCCGTGCTGACCGTGACTGGAGCGCCTCAGTCACCTCGGCCACCGCGGCCGGCGGCCGGCCATTAATGAACACTAGTGGAAAACGGAGAGACGTCGAAGATGGGTAAACCCCGTCCAGAATGAGGAGCCGCGGCGACAAGCAGGTGTCGTAACGATCGCTCAGGCAGCTACCTGGACACTCTGTTAAATTAGAAATAAATAACATATCACAGAGTTAAGTTCCCATCGATTCTGAAGGCATCTACGATGTCAGAAAAATAAGGTGAATTTCATAAGCCAATGATATTTTTAATGTTTTGGAGATCGCAAAAGTTAATATTTACAACCACTGAAAACAGAAAAATTAAACTTAAAATTACCAACTTTCGAGTATGTCGTGTGATTTCACCAAACTGTGTTTTAGATACAGTTTAACCCTCTGAGGCTCATGAATAAACATAGGAAGAATACTATAACAATTTCTTCCAAAATCTACTTTTACTATCTCAAAATGCGATAATACAGTGTAATAACAATAAAATTGGTATTTCACAATAAAATATTCTAGGTGGTTTCATGGTGAAACCACGGGGCTGTTAGACAGTTTTCAGAGAGGCTCGATTTGTTAGAAGGGACAATTGAACCATAGTCCTGTGAAAAAACAGTTACTTCATTTGACAGTGCTGTATATGTTGCACCCATTCAGTATGCTCTTTTAGCTCTGTATTGTCATCACATCGCCGTCATTGTTGTCACTACTACCGCAAAGAGACACTTTCAGCACACTCTTTCATTGACAACCTCTTCGAATTCAACTACATACTCATCAGGTGACGGAAGTCGAACAATTGTCCAACAATTTTGTGTCATTCACTTCCAATATCCGAAGCAGCTGACTCAGTACCACTTGGAATTTCGGCAAGTATACATTAGCATATTTGTTCTAATGTCACAAGATCTGAATTGCTGCTTTACTCTTGATGGTGGTCTATTATGCATGCCGTCACGCTGTAAAGAATTAAATAAAATGCAACCTGTAGATTTGCCGTTATTGAAGGTCGTTATGTCCCAGTGGTTTCATTCTGTAACCACCTACATTTTCGTAAAAAAACCAAACTTCACCTTACAGCTATCAGTGGAAACATATTCCAAATATCATAAAATCGTTTATAAGAATAATACAATACCTGAAATTCCAATTGTCTGCTCTATAGAAGTCACAATCTAATTTTATTCTGCAGTCTGGGTCAAAAGCACTTGTACACGTCGCAGCGCTACACAAAAATGGCTTTTACGCAACAGCAATTACTTCGCTTCTGTAACAAGTATCTGGCGCTGATGCTAGATGTCACCAGTAATCAATTTGTGATGGTGGTTTCAAGAAGTAACAAGTGGGCCAGGAAACCACACAAAGTAAAAATGTAGCTTCAGGCTGAAAACACTGGACCGGAAAGCGTTAATACAGGGTGATCAATCCTCAGCGCAACCGCCTTTGCGGCGTGCGACTTGCTGCCGACGTTAGCTGCAGTGGCCGCTTTTAGCGGGCCGGCCGACCTCCGCACTAAATACAATACGGGTTGGCGCGCAAGTCGTTTCTGACCTACATAACACGAACATTTAGAAAGAAAAGTATATTTACTCGCCTGTGTTACGCAAGGAGCTGCTGGAACTGCCTCTCTTCGGTGTTCGAGCATTTCTGACACCTGCTGGGGAAGTTGCTCATTAGACTCATTGATCCTGAAGAAAGGTGCATGACGGAGAAATTGACCCGAACTTAACTTTCTTTTCGGACGAATCATGGTTCCACTTAAGTGGGTATGTTAATTCGCAAAATAATCGTTACTGGAGCTAGGAAAAGCCTAAATTTATACACGAACAGCCCATGTACAATCAAAAACTAGGAGTGTGGTGCGCTGTTAACGGCGAGAGAATAATAGGCCCTATATTTTTTTAGGAAAGAATAGTGACAGGTATTTTGAAAACATATTGCGGCCTTTGCTTGCCAAATTAACTAAAAGAACATGTCTTTGCGACATTTCGTCAAGTCTCTGCGACGACACATACAGCCAACTTATCAATACAGGAAATTGGTAATTTGTTCGGTGAAAGATTTCATTTGGCCCCCTCGTTGTCCTGATTTAACCCCGTGCGATTTTTTCTGTGGGCATCATTACCAGAAAGTCTTCAAATGAAATCCCCACACTGAAAGGCTTCCTGTTCAGAACTTCACCACAGTGCTTCGAGCGCTTCCACAAGAAGCGTTTGCTGACAATTTTCAACAGCTGTCAGAACTGTATTTTAGACAATAGTGCTTGGTTAGATGGTAGTAAAGGTATTACGTTAGTAACTCTTGTTTCCTGTATTTCCTGAGACCATTCACCGAACTTTTGAGGCGGATTTTCTATTACAACATACCATGGGCCTAGCCAGGGGGGGGGTGGTTTCTGGGGTTCAATCCCCTCCAGAAATGTTGACGAAGCTAATAAAAACTGACATAATGAAGACCGTCTACATTTTTCAAAGGCTGGGAGGCATTTACATTTGCTCCATACGGTCCCGATTTTCCCCATGCTATTCCCACAGGTTTTGAAGCCCTGAAAAGAGACATGCGTGGTCGTCGGAATGTTTCTGGCGAAGAGGTGAACACTTGAGAAAAAACCTTAGTCCTATAGCAGACTGGAAACATTTAAAATGTTCAAATGTTTGTGTATCTTATGGGAATTAACTGCGGGGTCATCACTCCCTAAACCACTTATGAACTACCTTATACTGAAGACAGCACAAACATCCATTCCCGAGGGGGATTCGAACCCCCGACTGGAAACGTCCTCGTGCATAGCAGCATAGAGCCTCAATGCGCTCCGTCACTCCGCCCCGGCGCAAACATTTGAGCATGGAGGAAGTGACCGTCTTGTCTCAGAGTACGTTAAATGTATTAACAGTTATGCTGATTACCACTGAAATAATGAGCAGTTTTTCTAATGGTAATTACAGTGTATATATTACAATTGTATAATCTGACATTGTCAGCATGGAGATTGGGCGGTCTTACAATTAGTTAAAATTCATAAAAATTGTAAATTATTTATTTCAAGTTGATAAAAGTAGCCAAGACCGCAAAGTGAATAAATAAGAATTTTCACTTTGCAGTCTAGGCTATTTTTATCAATTTTAAATTGTTTATAATTTTATGAATTTTAATATATTACAATGTCAATCAGTAATATTTCTTCATGACTCTAGGTTTCTCTCTAGTCAGTGTCTGTACACCTACATTTTTGTCATTGACAGCTTAAACGTACCGCAAAAATTTGACTGCTTCTCCGATCAAGCTCCATACACTGCCTTTCTGATTGCCATCCGTGTTTCCATGTGAATTTTCCTATCTTCACGATACGATTTGCCTTGTTCCTATTTTAGAGAACAGGAAGATTTTTAAGAGGTTTATTAATTTTGTATCTATACCCTGGTGACTCTCTAGTATACAATCCAGTGTAATAAAATATAATATTATAGTATTAGAGCTGTATGCGGTTCAATTAAGAGTAGGCGTTATTACAATGTTCATTCATTCAAAACCCCTCCCGAAATCATATACGAATTTTTGAAACATCTTATACTTCATTAGGTTTAGTTGTAAGACAGAAGGTTGTGGCCCGTAAGCAAAACACCCCTGACATTTATTTATTGTTTTTTTTTTCTGTTCCATAGGACCCAATTGAGAAGTGACACGGCATGGTCATGGAACAAGTCAATACATTAATTGTTTCACAAGAATGGCAATAGAAAATTTTTAAGCAGTCCTTTGCACACGACAATCTTAAGACAAAGTGAAAAGAACCAATAAAGAAAAAATTAATTAGCTTAATTGTTTAACTTTTCAAGGAGTTCCTCGACAGAATGAAAGGAGTGAGTCATGAAGTAACTCTTCAATTTAGATTTGAAAAAGTGTGGGTTAGTGCTGAGATTCTTTAGTTCTTGTGGCAGCTTATTGAAAATGGATGCCGCAGAATAATGTACAAGTGCACAAGTGTTAAGGTGGTGTGATGCAAATGTAGATTCGACTTCTGTCTAGTATTCACCGAGTGAAAGCTACTAACTCGTGGGAATAAGCTGATATTATTAACAACAAACGACATCAAAGAAAAAAACGTATTATAACGCCAGAGACAAAATTCCCAGACTACTGAAAAGGGATCGACATGACGTTCGCGAACTTACACCAGATATTGCTCGAACCGCTCGTTTTTGAGCCAGAAATATCCTTTTTGCATCAGGGGAGTTACCCCCAAAACAATGCCGAACATCATAAGTGAGTGAAAGTAAGCATAATAGACTACATTCCGTGTTGAAAAATCACTTATTTCAGATATTGTTCTAATAGTAAATATAGCAGAATTTAGTTTTGGAACAAGATCCTGAACATGGGCTTTCCATGACAGCTTACTGTCTATATGAACACCTAGAAGTTTGAACTGTTCAGTCTCACTTAAACACATGCCTATTATGTGTAATCAAAATGTCAGATTTCGTCAAATTATGTGTTAGAAATTGTAAAAATTGAGTTTTACTGTGATTTAACATCAACTTGTTTTCTACAAGCCATGAAAGTATCTTTTGAACTTCATTATTTTGTGTCAATATTACGAGCAACATCCTTCACTATCAAGCTGGTATCATCATCAAACTAAAATATTTTACAGTCACTTGTTATACTCGAAGGCATATCATTTATATAAATAAGAAACAGCAATGGTCCCAAAACTGACCCCTGTGGCACCCCACACTTAATTGGGATTGTACGTCATAGCCATTTTCTACATTTAGGCTTGTATCCATGGTGGAACTTGTGCTCAACGACTAGCAGAAATTTTCAGCAATCAGTCGAGATATTTTTAAATATTTTAATCTTTTTTAAGCATTCATAATGACCACACAGTGGTCGAAATCTAGATCTGCCAATAAATAAATAATATTTACGACTGATTGCTGAAACTTCCTACAGCCCCTGGCAGAGTACTCTGGTGTGGTGCAGTGGCCTGGCGTTGCCCCCAGGCGGTGGTGGTGCCCGCGGCTGTGTGCTGGGTGAGCTCTCCGCTGCTGCCTCGCGCGCTGCTCCCCTCCAGATCGGCCTCCTCCGCCGCCCCCGCCGCCCCCAGACAGCTGCCCGTGCACGTTTGGCTGCCCGCAGACCTGAACAGCTCGCCCACCTACGAGGCGCTGTTCGCGGCGCAGTCCTTCAGCCTGATGGTGCTGTCCCAGGCCACCGTCTGCATGGACATCTTCTTCGTGCACCTCATGCTCTTGGTCGCCGCCGAACTGGAGGTCTTAAATGAGAACTTATCGGCTATGGAACGAGGAAGGTTGCAGCACGGTAGATCCGAGTACAGTGAGACTACCGACATTCACGGTGAAGACAGTGATCGTTCGACATTTACAAACACTGACCGTCGCCTAGATGTTACCGTAGGGGCATCACAGCGTGAGCACGATGAACGGATGTATGCGGAACTGGTGAAGAACGTACGCCACCATCAGGCAGTTCTGAGGTTTGCACAACAGGCACTTCCTATAAATACTCATATACACATAAGACCTTCACTTTTTGAAACAAATTAAGTATGGCTTTGTACAACCACACAACGTGTTTCAGGAGAAACAGTAAATATTTTAAGAATTAGTGATAATTTAATTCGAAAAAGAAACCTTCTAATATATAAAGCAGAGTGTCCGTATGTTTGTACGTGTTGCATACAAATCTACAGTTTTGGTCCAATGTTTATGAAATTTTCCATACTTAAGCTTCAATCAATGAGGACGGTCGCCGTAAGTGTAAGAATCACGTAAGATATATAGGTCACGAGATATGACCATAAACAATGAGATGCGCGAGAAACTGCTGCATTTAGCGACAATGCTGCTCGTTTTCTCTCAAACCACTGGACTGATTTCCACCAAATTTGGTACACACATTCCTTACCGTGGGGGAACAATTGCTGCATGGTTAATAATCACATACGACACATCGTTCACAAGATATGACATCGTAAATAATAGGAACAGCAAAAACTTCCACATAATGCGGCGAGATTGTACAAATACGCTATACGAGAATGAGAGTACTTAGCGACTTGCAAAAAAAGTTTCTCGCTTACTACTTTTCCGCTGCTTGCGGAGTAAAACTACGGCATTCGGTACGACGTTACAATTTTTAATATGTATACAAACATATAGTTGAATGCACCTTCTAAATTGTATCACAGTACGACACGTAGTTCATGAGATATGACTACATAAACAGTAACGTTCCGCTGTTCATGGACTACAGCTATAACATTCAATAGGACGTATAATTTTTAATTTCTACACTAAAAATTGTAACCGCAGAAAATTGTATCACAATACGACACACAGTTCATGAGATATGAGCACGTAATCAGTAGTGTTCATGAAAAACCGCCCCATCACGCACCAAGTTTTAATCTATTACTTCTTTACTACTAATTGTATTCCCAAGAGATTTTACAGGCACACAGCCCTTATACAAATAAATATATACCTGAAAAATTGCAGGAACAAATAAATAAGTATCCGGACAATGCCGGGTTTCCAGCTAGTTTTTAAATAAAAGAAACAAATATCCTCTGTGAGTCCGTGGTAGTCTGTTTCCTTTTATTGTGTAAATATCAGTAAGAAGCCTAGATCACTCAATTCGCTTTAATTCAGTTCTCCGTCGCTGCTTGACATAATGATAATATCAGAAAGGCCAGATTCCCGATATTCTACAAAATTATTTATTGAGTTACTAACCGGCTTTCGGCTTCTAACGCCATGATAAGGTAACAACTGAATGTCGTTAATGCTGCATTCCTCACTCATAAAGAAGGAAAATATGTTATTTGGACATGTGTCCGGAAATGCTCATTTTAGTATTTCTCATGTTCTACGCTCACTGGAGCACGATATCATGATTTCATGCGGTCATATGGGATACTCTACCCGTGATGGTGGAACATTGCCTTTACAAGTACGACACAACATGTGGTTCATGCACGATGGAGCTCCTGCACATTTCAGTTGACGGGTTCATACGCTTCTCAACAACAGATTCGGTGACCGATAGATTAGTAGAGGTGGACCAATTTCATGGCCTCCACGCTCTCTTGACCTCAACCCTCTTGGCTTTCATTTATGGGGGCATTTGAAAGCTCTTGTCTACGCAACTCCGGTACCAAATGTAGAGACTCTTCGTGCTCGTATTGTGGACGGCTGTGGTACAATATGCCATTCTCCAGGGCTGCATCAGTGCATCACCGATTCCATGCGACGGAGGGTGGATGCATGTATCCTCGCTAATGAAGGACATTTTGAACATTTCCTGTAACAAAGTGTTTGAAGTCACGCTCGTATGTTCTGTTGCTGTGTGTTTCCATTCCATGATTAATGCGATTTGAAGAGAAGTAATAAAATGAGCTCTAACATGGAAATTAAGCGTTTCCGGACACATGTCCATATAACATATTTTCTTTCTTTGTATGTGAAGAATGTTTCCTGAAAGTTTGGTTGTACCTTTTTGTAATACCCTGTATAGCTTTATAACGGTTTTTACTGGGTTCGCTTTTAAAAAAGTGATTATACAATCCTTTCGTTCCAGAATATTTTACTTTATGAATTATTAAATCGTCTCCATGAACTCGTACTGGGGAATTTCCAATCGCCTACATCTTTAATTCATCATCAAACCAAATGCCATAAGTAGGATCCACTTGTTTCTGTCTTGGGGTTTACGAAAAAATAATTTCGCCAGTCTTCCTTCATTCTCGTCAGCACTATCATCGTCATTATCATCATTATCCCCTTCTTCTTCTTCCTCCAAATCTTCTTGTTCTTATTCTGCAACTAGAGCTGTGTTACCTGAGTTTATGAATGCACGTTTCTCATCAATGGCTTCAAGTTCATTCTTTTTATCCACAACTCCAGGCTTGAGCTGGTGGGTCTCTTGAATCAATCTCTGTAGCGGTTGAGTTATTGGTTTCATATATGTAAGAAAAGGGGTTCGCTACGCTCTCAGCTACTGAGTTTCAGCTACTTTCAGCATCATCCAACACACCAACATTCCACACTCTATGCACGTATAATAGTGTATTATTTTCGTTCTATCTTCCTGTTTATCTTTTGTTTCTTTTTGTTTGGCGTAGCTCTTATAACATCCAGTATAGTTTTAACTTTCAGCTAAAATTTACGTCTACGTCTTGCATTTCTGCCTACAGCCTTTAAATCGATAAGTACAGGGAAAGTAAGTTTTCGAAATCCAATACGTTCTGATTTGCCTAAATCTTTTACTGCTTTAATAGAAACTACTTGCAATTTTTCCAATGGAGAGCATTTGATAATTGTACTGTACATTTTATTTACAACAAAATACGACTATTAAAACAAGTCTAGTCCTCTTTCCACAGAAATTTCAGCTTAGGATTTTAAATTTGTAACTTCTACATAGAAATGTACATTCTAAACACATTATATACACATAGATCACAGCAAATAGACGGCTTTTCAAGGTTTTTTCCTAGGTTAGTGATAAAGCTCTTGTTGCGTACAGTGGTCGACTTTTAGCTGGACGGATATGGTGAGAGTGAAAATGATCTCAAAGTTAAAGATTGGAAAACTAATACTGAAAATGTGAGTTATGTGCATTAGAATGATCCGAATGAACTGGTGGAACGATTGTTCCTGTTACTAGCGTCCAAGGGACCTGGGAATACAGCTCACGATAACGAAATAATTGCTATTGATTAAGAACTTCGAGGGGCTTCGATTATTGCTTGAAATCAGAGGTTGTACTCGAAAGTGGCCTACTAGTTGAGTAGATCTTAAATCTTGAAAGCTGTCATTACAGAATAAAGAAAGTAAGCTTGTAGTTTAACGTTTACTCGTGAGTCCCACACCCACAATTCTTGTGTACATATTAATAGAAGATTCTTTACGTTATTTCTGATTCACTATGTACACAGTTTTGTGGAAAAATTTCGATTGTTGCTATAATTTTGGACATCATTGCACAATGATCCAATTTCCTTGAAGAGCAATAATCTCGTAAGAATCGCTTATCTCGAGGAATTTTTCCTTTAGAGGCGCCAAACCTACTGTTGCAAGAATAAAGGAACAGTTTAAAATATTTCTACTTCCTAGTGTTTGCTAAACATACCACATACTTACATTACTGCGTATGGACTTCGGTAATATGTCGTCTGAAATTTCCAGACTGTTCTTAAAAAGAGTTCAGTACTCAGCTTGTTGGTTAATAGAGTAACTTCCTGAATTCTTTTCGTTCTATTCTATATACAGCTTTCCCTTGTAGCTATATTCTTTAGTGGCCATTTCATAGTTACATCGAATAAGAGACGTTATGATTCCATATCAAAGTGCGAGGGCGGAATCATATTCGTTAAAATACATCATCTGCATGGTTCTAAACTCAATATGAGGCGCTATCGTGCATCCTTCATTGCGTGTGATGTCATTACACTCCGCACTGAAATCGTGTATGGTTAACACACGGCACACACGTTTATCGACTAGCCACACGCGGTGCCTACTTATATATTTCGTACCCTTAACAAATATCACGGTTCACAATAGTATCTGGCAGGTACGTTTCGAACAACACACAAAAGGGTACCTTGAGCTATTTCGTATATGTGGAAGATTTTTTACATCACAGTCAGGAATGGCTTTTACCAGCACCTTATTTAAACGTTTCGAAAACTGGTGCTAGATATCTACGACAAGGAATGGATTTTTTTTGTGTTTTTGGAAAATGAAATGTAAAAACTGCAAATAGTTTAGTCAGATTCTGTTATAATGATCCATAGAACAAGAAATAATGTTTGACTTACTAAGTAATTCTTCAAATCAAATGATTAAGTGATTTAATTTAGTATACTTAGTCCCTTTTAAGTATCAACCGTATTAAGCACTTCCTTTTTTACACTCTAGGACTGATCGGATAATTTGATGCTTGAAAAATATGTGGCTACTATTTGATCATATGGGAAAAAATACTGTCACTTATGTTAGTCAATAAACTTCCTGTTTTTTTGTTACTTCAGATCTGTCAGCCTCTTGCAGAAAGCAATGGACGCATCGATTTTCATCCTTCTGTTCATCAATATGGCCAACCTCTGCGGTGCGGTGTTTGTGGCTGCCGTGGTGAGTTTGTTTAGCTCTTCTCATATCATTTATAGCAACACCCTAGAAATAAAGAAAATTTTCTGATTCTTCTACAGGGATTTATTTTACAGGCTAAGGTATTGTCTCCTCTGATAATGCCCACGTGGAGGCGAAATAGTGAACGAAAATAATAATTTTCTGATTCTTTTCGTTTGTTTCGTTATAGTCCCTAAAATTATTATTAAAGCATCTCTTGTTACTTGTTGTCATGATTTCTTCGACGTATGGGTATTGTATTGAGTAGATACACTTGGCATCAAATACATGACTATAGCAGAAAGAAAACCTTCTTTGCAGTTATTCAGTAGGCTTGTATGAATTTGGTAGCCCTCATCATAGAGCCAAACGGAACTGGAAAAAGAAAGTCATAATTTATGGACAAACACATTAACAACCAATTACAGAAATTTATTAAATAAATGTATATATTATCTAGCTTTGCTGCGTCTTTTCTTCAAGTGTGCTTGAACCGACCGATCTCTATAAACAATAGTCTATCCATGAATCTAGTAAGTGATATCCAATGTAACAATTATCAACTTCACTCTTCTGGATGGTGGCTGTAGATAGTCTTGACACTTTCTTGAAGTATATAATTAATACTGTCGAGGTAACTGTCGAGAACAATCTGATTGTAGCCATGCCCCTGCTGATATGCCCCTGCGGCAGCGACATGCCCTGAAACTGCTAGCAGTGAGGCAGACATCCCACCCGTGGTTGCGTGGGAGGTTGCTCCAGTGCGTGGCAGGAGGCGCAAGACATTCCGGGGGACCGATCGTGAGGCCTCCCCGGTTCGTCTTGCGAACAGGTTTGAGGCACTGTCTGCTCAGGACGACGTTCCTGAGTCGGATGGTGTCTCTCACCCTGTCACCACCCAGCCTGCAAGATCCGGGCTTTCACAGAGGGTGGGTTTACTTGTAGTCGGGAGCTCCAACGTTAGGCGGGTGATGGAGCCCCTTAGAGAGACGGCTGCCAAGGAGGGGAAGAAGGCCAACGTGCACTCCGTGTGCATACCGGGTGGAGTCATTCCAGATGTGGAACGGGTCCTCCCGGATGCCATGAAGGGTACGGGGTGCAGCCAACTGCAGGTGGTGGCTCACGTCGGTACCAATGATGTGTGTCGTTTCGGATCTGAAGAGATCCTCTCAGGTTTCGAGCGGCTAACTGAAGTGGTAAAGACTGTCAGTCTTGCTTGCAAGATGAAAGCAGAGCTCACCATCTGCAGCATAGTTGACAGGACCGACTGTGGACCTCTGATACAGAGCCGAGTGGAGGGTCTGAATCAGAGGCTCAGACGGTTCTGCGACCGTGTAGGCTGCAGATTCCTTGACTTGCGCCATCGGGTGGTGGGTTTCCGGGTTCCGCTGAATAGGTCAGGAGTCCACTATACGCAGGAAGCGGCTACACGGGTAGCGGGGGCTGTGTGGCGTGGACTGGGCGGTTTTTTAGGATAAAGAGCTTCGGAGAAATAGAAAATGGGCAATCTCAAAGGGTTCAGGTGGATCACAGGGGAAATGTAGATCCGGAAACTATCGGTATAACAGTTGTAAATTGTCGTAGCTGTGTCGGGAAAGTTCCAGAACTGCAAGCGTTAATAGAAAGCACCGAAACACACATCATTATAGGCAGCGAAAGTTGGCTCAAGCCGGAAATAAGTTCAGAAGAAGTATTTTCAAAAGATCTAACGGTATTCAGAAAGGACAGATTAAACAAAATAGGTGGGGGCGTGTTTGTCGCCGTCAAAAGTAGTATTTCATGTAGCGAAGTTGAAGTTGATAGTTCGTGCGAGCTATTATGGGTAGAGGTTGTACCCGAAAATCGTAAGAAGTTAATAATCGGTTCCTTTTACCGGCCTCCCGACTCTGACGATACAATAGCAGAAAGGTTCAAAGAAAACCTGAGTCTAATTACAAAAACGTACCCGACTCACACGATAATAGTAGGTGGTGATTTTAATTTACCCTCGATCTGTTGGCGAAATTATATTTTCAAATCAGGAGGTAGGCATAAAACATCGTCCGAAATTGTACTCAACGCATTCTCTGAGAATTACTTCGAACAATTAGTTCATGAGCCAACTAGAATTGTAAATGGATGTGAAAACACACTTGATCTCTTAGCAACAAATAATCCTGAGCTCATAATGAGCATCAAAACGGATACAGGTATTAGTGAACACAGAGCTGTAGTAGCGAAATTGAATATCGAAAGTCCCAAAGTCACCAAAAATAAACGCAAAGTATATTTGTTCAGGAAAGCAGATAGAAACAAAATACATTGCTTCTTGAAAGACAGCTTCCACTCGTTTCTAACACTAAACGTAGGTGTAGACCAGATGTGGCTCAAATTCAAAGAAGTGGTATCGACAGCAATTGACAGTTTTATACCTAATAAATTAATAAAAGAAGGAGGCGATCCCCCTTGGTACACAAAACAGGTTAGGACACTGTTGCAAAAGCAAAGGAAAAGGCATACTAAATTTAAACGAACACGAAATCCCCAGGATTTGCGATTGTACTCAGAAGCTCGAAATTTAGCGAGGATTTCAATGCGAGATGCCTACAACATTTATCACAACGAAACTCTTTCTCGTAATTTGACTGAAAACCCAAAGAGATTTTGGTCATATGTTAAATATACTCGGGGAAAGTCACAAACAATACCTTCACTACGTGATAGTAATGGCGATCCTGCCGATGACAGCGCTACTAAAGCAGAGTTACTAAACTTAGCTTTTAGAAACTCATTCACTAAAGAAGACGAAACCAATATTCCAGATTTCGAATTACGAACAGATGCCGTAATGAGTAACATAGAAGTAGATATCATCGGAGTAGTGCAGCAACTAAAATCACTTAATAAGAACAAGTCTTCTGGTCCGGATTGTATACCCATTAGATTTCTATCTGATTATGCTGAAGCGATAGCTCCTTACTTAACAGTCATATACAACCGCTCTCTCATAGAAGGATCTGTACCAAAAGATTGGAAAGTTGCACAGGTCACACCTATATTCAAGAAAGGCAGTAGGAGTAACCCACTAAACTACAGGCCTATTTCATTGACGTCAATTTGCAGCAGGGTTTTGGAACATATCCTGTATTCAAATATTATGAATTATCTCGAACAGAACGATCTATTGACCCAAGGTCAACACGGATTTAGAAAATATCGCTCATGCGAAACACAACTAGCTCTATATTCACACGAAGTGATGGGTGCTATCGACAAAGGTTCGCAAATCGACTCCGTATTTCTTGATTTCCAGAAAGCTTTTGACACCGTACCTCACAAACGGCTTTTAATCAAATTGCGTGGTCATGGTATATCGCCCCAAATTTGCAATTGGATAGGGGATTTCTTGTCAGAGAGGACACAGTTCGTAGTAATCGATGGTAAGGCATCGACTAAAACAGAGGTGATATCGGGCGTTCCACAAGGTAGTGTTATTGGTCCTTTGCTATTCCTTATTTACATAAACGATTTAGGGGAAAATCTAAGTAGCTCTCTTAGGTTGTTTGCAGATGACGCCGTCATTTACCGTCTAGTAAAATCATCTGAAGATCAAAACCAACTGCAGGACGATCTGAATAAGATATCAGTATGGTGTAAAAATTGGCAATTGACTCTAAATAATGAGAAGTGTGAAGTCGTCCACATGAGTACGAAAAGAAATCCGTTAAACTTTGTTTACAACATAAATCAATCAAATGTGAAGGCCGTAAATTCCACAAAATACCTAGGAATCACTATTACTTCAGACTTAAACTGGAAAGAACACGTAGATAATATCGTGGGAAAGGCGAACCAGAGACTGCGTTTTATTGGCAGAACCCTTAAAAGATGCAACAGAACTACTAAAGAAACTGCATACACTGCGCTTGTCCGTCCATTTTTGGAGTATTGCAGCCCAGTGTGGGATCCTTATCAGGTGGGTTTGACGGAGGACATCGAAAGAGTCCAAAGAAGGGCAGCTCGTTTCGTATTGTCACGATACAAGGGAGACAGCGTTACGGAAATGATACAGGATCTGGGATGGGAATCATTACAACAACGGCGCTTATCGCTGAGGCGTGGGTTACTTGCGAAACTCCAATCGCCAACATTCTCCTCCGAATGCGAAAATATATTGTTGACTCCCACTTACATAGGTAGAAATGATCATCAAAATAAAATACGAGAAATCAGGGCTCGAACAGAGAGATTCAGGTGTTCTTTCTCCCCCCGCGCTATTCGAGAATGGAATGGGAGATAAATAGTATAACTGTGGTTCGATGAACCCTCTGCCAGGCACTTAAATGTGATTTGCAGAGTATCCCATGTAGATGTAGATGTAGATGTAGATATCCGCGTCTGGCGGCCTGACGTAGGATGGAACCATCACGAGACCAACGAGAAAGACAGGCCGCAGCGCGCACGTCACGCCACGAGATCAAGGTAGGCCTGAACCAGCTGGCTGGCCACTGTGAGACCGTAGGCTGTGCCTCACTGCCCAGCCAGTCAGCTGGTGACCGCGCTGGCTCAGGCCTACCTTGATCTCATGGCGTGACGTGCGCGCCGCGACCTGTCTTTCTCGTTGGTCTCAGAAAAATTACATTATCTGTGTTGTGGACGCCATCTATAGCAATTAACAAAAACTGTTTGATTTACTTTCCTGATGATGGTTAATAACTGTAACCGGTAAAGTTGTAAATAGAATAAACAGCTGATGGTAGTCAATGTGCATTTTTAAATTATAAATTAAGAAACGCTTTTCTTGCTTCGTGGTAGTTTCACATTTCATATGCAAACTGCCCGAGTAGTCTCTGTTAGTCTTGTGTCGTTCGCAAACGAACTAGTTCGGAAGAGCGCTCCTACATGCGAACTACGCGAACTAGTTTGCAGAGCCCTCGCTTCTTAGTTCGTCCGCTCCTTTTACGAAGACTGACGGGGAACAGCGAGAGGACGCGAGAGCGCGCAGAATCGCGTGATTCCCTTCTGCCAGTTAGCTTCATTTCGAGCTGAGATGCAGCTCAGCTGTAGTTTCATAGTTCACTGCCACAAGAAATCTAAAAATAATGTGCTACGAGTACTCTGTATGTAAGGTAGTTGAATACCCATTCGTGTAAATAACTGGTTTATTTGCCTAAGTGTTTGATGACAAATTGCCCAAAACTACGGGTAATAGCACACGCTTTGGCGACACTGATGCATTATATAAAAAAGCTGTCATAAAAAGAGCTCTTTTAGTAGCGGTAGCAAAAGCCAAAAGAGCGGACGAACTAGAAGGAGCGGACGAACTAGAAGCAGAGGACGAACTAGGAGCAGCGGGCGATTATGCCAAACGTATCTCGCAGCGGACGATTATGCCAAACGTATCTTACTTCATAGTTCGTTGGATTCTTTTCCGAAGACCGACGGGCAATAGCGAGAGGGCGCGTGTTTGCCTTCTGCTGATGAGTCATTTCGAGGTGAGCGTCTGCCTGCTAGATTACATAGTTCAGTGCTACAAAATTTTTGTTTTGATGTGTTCTGCACTCTACAATATCTGACTAATAAATTCCATAATGCCAAGATGTAGAGATAACTCTAAACTTAAACGCAAGAAATTATCCACAAACTGTTCCTTTTGGTTTGCGTGATATCGTTAGCGGCTCAAGCAACAAGCGCATGAAGCAGCTAGGTGCGGGAACTTCCCCCTCCACCTGCACGCGCAGACCACGCCGCTCAGCCGTCACTGGAAGCGGACGAAATAAAAGAGCGAACTATTTCGCGGCAGAGCCGCGAACTAAAGTGAGCGCTCCCGATCGCAAACTGTTATGTGCAAGTCTAGTCTCTGTAGCGTCAACGATTGTCTAGAACGTCGTTCCTTCGATCAGTGCACTACGCGATCAAGTTTTCGACTGCGAATCATGTCCTAGACAACGCCCCAGCTGAACGTTTAGTTTCATTCATGCCATTTTTACCTCACCCGAGACTGAGCGGATATGTTTTCCATGGTTTTCGACAAGGAAAACATGTGGTTTTAAAGCTGGGTACACGGTTTCTACCTCTGTCGCAGAGGCGGATAAGAAAGGGATGAAATGTGGGTAAAAGAGGCGGAGAATGACGTGCGACAAAGCAAAGGTGACGCTGAACCGAATTTCGGTGAAGTTTGTGCACAATGTGATTTCCTTACCTCACAAGAAATTATGAACTCTTCTTTGTTCCACCACCGTTATGATACCTTGCTGTTTTCAAACGAGCCCAAGGGTGATAACCCTTAGCACTTATACAAGATTAACTAATTATAACGAATGAGATATAAAGACTTCCAAGCCTTACACATACCGTCGTGTGAACAGCTGTTGCAGAGGGACGGAAACATAACTAAAGCCTTGAAGGAAGTTATGCTGATACCCTGCGTCCTGTACGAAACTGGAATGTACTGTCTCTGCGGTCACATGATTATCAGTCAGGTGAGTGGGACGGACTGCACATAAAGCTTCTTGCGTCTGTTTCATCACTGCTCACTCTCTCTCTCTCTCTCTCTCTCTCTCTCTCTCTCTCTCTCTCTCTCTCTCTGTGTGTGTGTGTGTGTGTGTGTGTCGAACTCTCTCTCTCTCTCTCTCTCTCTCTCTCTCTCTCTCTCTCTCTCTCTCTCTGTGTGTGTGTGTGTGTGTCGAACTCTCTCTCTCTCTCTCTCTCTCTCTCTCTCTCTCTCTCTCTGTGTGTGTTATATTGTGCTATTTTTCTTGTCTCGATCTCTCCTCTTGTGCCACGTTCTTCTCACCATATGCACGCAATCACACATGCGCTCACACACTCACACCACATTAATCCCTTCACCCCCACAAAGGCACATTCAAGTGAACACGTATGGAAGATTTATGAATGATTGACAGGGGCCAGTGATTTCATTCCTACTGCATCAGCTTGACCTTAGTATGATATCTGTATGTCAGAGAAATGACTAACATAGCTTTCAGTCAATATAAATTTTAAGTTGACAAAACAGAATAACTCGGAAAATGAGCTTCACACGAAAAAATACAAAGTTGATTATTTTCGAGGAGGACATCTGCTGATGATAAAATTAGTCCGCCACCGCAGCCCTCTGGGGTTGGAGTGGGAGGCAACCTTAAAGTTCCAAATGGGAACTCCCATTTTTATTGCAGAATCAGATAATACATAAAAAAACTACGTACATTTTGTCTTAAACATATATGTTTTGATTCTTGGTAGTTGTCACTGTAATTCAAGAAAATCCATGTTCTCATATTTGTGTTGAAAATGGTTACGGATAAATAAAAAATACTTATTTACTTAGTGAGTAGAATGTTTTGTTAGTTAGTCAGATAGACATATCATTTGTTTGATAATTAAAAGATATGTGGCCTCATGACCACGAAACACACAAAAATTATCCGAATCTGCGGAGAAAATTAACATTTGGGTCAACATTTGTAAAACTCTAATTCCTCTCTCTCAAAGCCCACCCTATGAGGGAGAGGGAGAGTTTTACTTTTAGTGAATCAAAATGTACGAAGTAAATAAATATTTTTTAAGTATCCGTAATTATTTTCCACCCAAAAATTGGAACATGGATTTTCTTGAATTACAGAGCCAACTACCAAGAATCGAAAGAAATGTTTAAAACAAAACGTACGTAGTTTTCTTATGTAGAATATGATTTGCAATAAAAATGGGGGATCCTATTTGATATTTTAAAGTCGCATCCCGCCTCAGCCTCAGGGGCGGGCTAATTTTAGCATCAGCAGATGTCTCCCTCAAATATAATAAACTTTGGAATTTTACGAGTGAATCTTATTTTTCGAGTTATTCTAGTTTGTCAACTTAAAATTTACACCACGTATAAATTTTGTTTCTATTATTTTCGCGATTGTATGAAAACATAGATAATTCTTCGGTTATGTAGAAACTTCTTCTGGAAAGGGCTATTGACACTACATTCAGTGTGCAAGTAACTAGCACTGTACTGAAAACATACACCATTGGTTCCCGAAATGCATGGGAGTTAAAAAGAAACACTAATGATGGTTGCTGACTGTTATGTCGAAAGCATTGCTTTTGTGTATGTGTGTGTGTGTGTGTGTGTGTGTGTGTGTGTGTGTGTGTGTGTGTTCCGATATGAGCATTTGCAGCTGGTTTACTTCTCCTCCTTGCTACACCAGTGTGTGTTGCTTAATACCGTATATAAGTACAGATCTTAAAATTTCATTTTTGCTTCGACTCTTACATACAACGAAAATCAGCCGTTTATCTATACAAGATAAGGGCCGATGACTAAAATTAGCCGGCCGCGGTGGACGAGGGGACTGCGGTGCGCCAGTCATAGTCTGCACGGCCACTACGGTCGGGGATTCGAATCCCCCCTCGGGCATGGATATTTGTGCCATCCTTAGTATTAACTAATTCGTAAGTAAAGTTTAGGGGCTGATGACCCCGTAATTAAGTCCCATAAGCTCTACAAACATTTCAACATTTGACTAAAATGAAATGGTTTCACAGATTTCTTAAATTGGAATGATATGTTTCCTGTAATGCCTGTGGAGTTCGCTTCAAGAGCGGGGGCGCTCGTTCGCCAGGTTTTAAACAAATGTGTTGAGATCGCAAGGCGATACTGGTGTGCTATCAGTTTAAAATAAAATTTGCATATCTCCTTGATTGCATACGCTGGCAAGTATGAGTTAAAATAAAAAAAACGTAAATTCTACCTCTGCAAGCTGTGTAAAATGTGTTGCAACTGAAAATAAAATCAATGCTTCCCTTTGGAAAGACATAAAATTGTAAGACATAAAAGAAATTATATTCGCCCTATTACATTTCTTAAAATTGTTTCGTAACTGTCATAGTGACTGGAATGTCGTCTTCTCTGCACAATTGGCATTTTTGATATCCATCCAAAATGGTTTACCTAGTGCATCTAGACAATGTACAATATTTTCTAAAACGGAGGAAATGAGGCTTTTAGATAAATGTCTACATAATTTATAGTTAAAATTTGAATCATTTGCTATTGCTAATTATCCAGATATTACCAATCAACAGTGCTTAAACGTATACTTTGTATAACGTTGTGTGTAACAGATAGATTTCGAAGTAGCTAGACTATTTCATCTTAAGGAAATATGGCAAAAACGTAGATGATTTCCAATGAATAAAAAGCATAGAATTGACAACACTCACACTTCGTTGTTTTAGTACCCAGGAAGTATACTTCTTCCTTGTTTGGTCAGAAATGGCTCATGAACAAATGGTGCTTTCATAAACCGTACAAAGCCCATCTACACGACACATAATGTACAGGGTGTCTCATGAAAGATGCCTGCCAGGCGTCCGCAGATCGCTCAGTACGGCTCCCAGCCGCCGACGCATCCGCGGCCATGGCAGCGCCCGATTCTCGGACTCTATTGTGCCGCGGGCGCATACACTGAGTTGTTGTTGTTGTTGTTATGGTCTTCAGTCCGGAGACTGGTTTGATGCAGCTCTCCACAATACCCTATCCTGAGCAAACCTTTTAATCTCCTCATAAGAACGACAACCCACATCCACTTGAATCTGTTTACTATACGCGTCTCTTGGTCTCCCTCTGCGGTTTTTACCCCACACACTTCCGTAGAATGCTAAATTTACGATTCCTCGATGTCTAAGAAGGTGTCCTACCAAGCGATCCCTTCTTTTAGTCAGGGTATGCCAAAAATTCCTTTTCTCACCAATTCTGTTCAGTACCTATTCATTAGTTATGAGATCTACCCACCTAATCTTCAGCATTCGTCTGTAGCACCACATTTCAAAAGCCTCTATCCTCTTCCTGTCCGCACAGCTTATTGTCCATGTTTCATTCCCATACAAGACAACACTTCACACAAATGCATTCAGAAAAGACTTCCTTACACTTACATTAATATTCGATGTTAGCAAATTTCTCTTTTTGAAAAATGCTTTTCTTCCCATTGCCATTCTGCATTTTGTATCCTCTGTACTGCGACCATCATTTGTTATTTTACTGCCCAAGTAGCAAAACTCATCTCCCTCCTTTATTGCTTCGTTACCTAATCTAATACCTTGAGCATCACCCGATTATCTTAGACTGCACTCCATTACCCTAGTTTTGCTCTTGTTAATGTTCATCTTATAAGCACCTTTCAGCACACTTTCCATTCCGTTCAATTGCTCTTCCAGGTCCTATGCTGTATATGACAGAATTACTATGTCGTCAGCAAAACGCAATGTTTTTAATTCTTCCCCCCTGAACTTCAATTCCTTCACCAAATTTCTCCTTGCTTTCCTTTATAGCTTGCTCAATGTACAAATTGAACAACATTGGAGAAAGGCTACAACCCTGTCTTACTCCCTTCCCAAATGATGCTTCCCTTTCATGCCCTTCGAGTCTAATAACTGCGGTCTGGCTTTTGTACAAGTTGTAAATAACCCTCCTTTCCATGTATTTTATCGCTGCTGACTTCAGAATTTGAAAGAGTGTATTCCAGTCAACATTGTCAAAAGCTTTCTCCAAATCTACAAAAGCTAAAAATGTAGGTTTGCCTTTCCTTAATCTATCTTCTAAGATAAGACGTAAAGTGAGTAATGCCTCCAGAGTTCCTACGTTCCTCCTGAATCCAAACTGTTCTTCCCCGAGGTCAGCTTCTACCAGCTTTTTCATTCTCCTGTAGTTAATTCGTGTTAAAATTTTGCAACCATGACTTATCAAACTGATGGTTCTGTAATTTTCACACCTGTTTGCGCCTGCTTTCTTTGGAATGGGGATTATTACATTTTTCTTAAAGTCTGAGGGTATTTCGCCTGTCTCATACATCCTACACATCACTTTTAAATAGTTTTGTCATGGTTGGCTCTCCGAGAGACTTTAGTAGCTCTGAGGGTATGTCATCTACTCCTGGGGCCTTGTTCCGACCTAGGTCTTTCAGGGCTCTGTCAAATTCATCTCTCGGTATAGTGTCTCCTATTTCATCTTGATCTACTTCCTCTTCCCTTAATACAACATCGTCTCTAAGTTCATTTCCTTTGTAGAGCTGCTCTATATATTCTTTCCATCTTTCAGCTTTCCCTTCTTTGCTGCGAACTGGTTTCCCATCTGAGTTCTTGATATTCGTAGAGGTGCTTTCCTTGTCCCCAAATGTCTCCTTTATTTTCCTGTAGGTGGTATCTACTTTTCCCCTTCTTATACATTCTTCTACAGATTTGCATTTGCCTTCTAGCCACTCCTGTTTAGCCATTTTTCACTTCCTGTCAATCTCATTTCTTAGTCGTCTGTACTCCATTTTGCATGTTTCATTTACTGCATTTTTATATTTTCTCCTTTCATCAATTAAATTTAGAATTTACTGTGATATCGAAGGATTTTTTGTAGGTCTTGCCTTCCTACCTATTTTCTCCTCTGCTGCCTTCAATATTTCATCTCTCAATGCTACCCATTCCTCGTCTACTGTTTTATTTCCCCCTGTTTCTGTCAATTGATGCCTAAATCTCTCTCTGAATTTCTCCAGAACTTCAAGATCCTTCAATTTATGTAAGTCCCATCTCCTTATTTTCCTACCTTTCTGCAGTTTTTTTTTCAGTTTCAGCGTACAGTTCATGACTAACAAGTTATGGTCAGAGTCTATATCTGCCCCTGGGTATGTCTTACAGTTTATGACCTGGTTCCGGAATTTATGTTTTATAATATCTATTGGATACCTTCCGGTGTCTCCTAGTCTCTTCCACGTATACAACCTTCTTTTGTGATTCTTAAATCACGTGTTTGTTATCATGTTCCGTGAAAATTCTACCAGGCGACTTCCTCTTTCATTCCTTCTGCCCAGTCCATATTCGCCTACTATTTTTCCTTCTCTTCCCTTTCCTACTAACGAATTCCAGTCTCCCATCACAATTAAGTTTTCCTCTCCCTTAACTGTCTGAATAATTTCCTTTAGCTCCTCATATATTTCTTCGATCTCCTCATCATCGGCAGAGCTAGTTGGCATATAAACCTGTACTACTGTTGTCGGTGTTGGCTTCGTATCTATCTTGACAATGGTAATGCGATCACTGTACTGCTCATAGTAGTTTACCCGCATTCCTATCTTCTTATCCATTATCAGTCCTACTCCTGTGATAACCTCAACTGATTTTGTATTTATAATCCTGTACTCACCTGACCAGAAATCCTTTTCATCCTGCCACCGAACTTCACTAATCCCCACTATATCTAACCTCAACCTATCCATTTCCCTTTTTAAATTTTCTAATTTTCCTATCCGATTAAGGGATCTAACATTCCACGCTCCGATCCATAGAATGCCAGTATTGTCTTTCCTGATGACAACATCCTCCTGAGTAGTTCCCGCCCGGATATCCGAATAGGGGACTATTTTACCTCCGGAATATTTTACTCGAGAGGATGCCATCATCATATTGTCATACAGTAGAGCTGCATATCCTCGGGAAAAGTAACGGCTGTAGTTTCCCCTTGCTTTCAGCCGTTCGCAGTAACTGCATGGCAAAGCCACATTAGCTGATGTTACAAGGCCAGCTCAGTCAATCATCCAGACTGTTGCCCCTGTAAGTATTGAAAAGGCGTCTGCCCCTCTTCAGGAACCACACGTTTGTTTGGCCTCTCCACAGATACCCCTCCACTGTGGTTGCACCTACGGCACGGCTATCTGCATCGTTGAGGCACGCAAGCCACCCCACCTCGGCAATGTCTATTCAAAATGATGTCCCTCTATGGAAAGAGCGACCTGGCATCTCTTGAACATATTTGGGAACACTCGACGAATCGGCTGCCGAAATCCGTGAAATGACTTGTCGAATCCTGACGTCTAACTCTTCGAGTGTATGGGGATTGCTTGCATACACCTTGTCTTTTAACATTCTCCAGCGATAAAAGTCACAGGGATTTAGATCTGAAGAACGAGAAGGCCAGTCAACTATCCTATCATCAAAAACACTTCGTATTGCTGTCATAGAAGCATTGGCAATGTGTGGTCTTGCATTGTTCTGCATGAAATAACCGTACTGCATTTCGTTGGGTGAAAGTTCTTGAGAAAATGGATGCAGGATGCTGTCAGAATTTATTGCTTCGTGAAAAAAAGATTGGCGCAATTATTCGCACTAATTGCACACCACACTCCAGCTGTCACGTCGTGAAGAGGTTGTTGATGTAGGCCTAACTCATGTGGATTTTATGAGCTCCAACGTCGATTGTTTTGCGTATTTACGTAACCTGACAAATGCAGCCATGCTTCATCAGAAAAATAAAGTATCTCAGGATCAACTTCCCCATCGAGCACAGACTGTAACAGCCAGTTACAGTAACGACGTCGAGCAACAGTATCTGAGTTCGTGAGTTGATGCCCTACCGTTATTTGTAAGGCTTGAAATTCAGTTTGTGTACTGCTCTGTGAAGCAAACTCGACAGCAAACTCGAAACGAAACACCCTAACACTCTTTCACGCAGTACAGAACACAGGAGCACGGTGTTTCTACCTGACGGCAGTAGGGCCGGACTCGGCGCTGTTGCCAAGTGTCCCAGACCAGAACACGCATAGCGGCGGCCGGCAGGCGGAGCGGCAGCAGCCGGCAAACGCGCCGCGCAACTGACGGACCTCTCCCAGGCGTCTTTCGTGAGACACCCTGTACAAAACCAATCTGTTTACTCAATTTGGCTGGGATTCAGGGATTGTTTTTGCTCTTTGGGGCCTGCAGCATACTGAAGGTCATATAATGACATTTTACTAAAGAAATTCCAATTTGCTGCTAAGTTTAGATATTTTTATTGTCACAACAGTTTCGGTGCATTAATGCCGTTTTCAAGTGTCCTGCAGATATAGGTAATAATTTTTACATAGTTTTCGTAGTTATAATTATAAATCTTATTCTAAAAGTAATAACAAAGGTTTTTTACTTACGTCTAGATGGAATGACGTTCATATATCATGGAATCAGACTGTCTTCTAGTGTTAAAATTTTTTAAAAATATTTTAAATTACGTTTGACAGTTCCGATTACATATGTTTACATATTATCTTTTGATTGTGGTCTAAGTCAGTAAATAAAGCAGCAACTTAGACAAATAATAACACTGCTATATCAACAAGCGAAAAATACGAAATTATAGCACCAAACTTTAGAAATACGATAAAAGATTGCACATGGCATTACACAACAGCAACGACATCTACTTTTCGCCGATTTTTCGACGTTTATATACGGCATATTAATTGCAAAATCTGTGCACTTAAACGTAATGCAACAACCAGAGATCGCAACCACAACTGATAGCGATAAAAAAGAGCATCTTTGTCACCATCAAAACATAATATGTAAACATATATCATCGGAACTGTCAAACGTAATTTAAAATATTTTAATCATTTTATAACGCCAGAAGACAGACTGATTCTATGATATATTCACGTCATTCCATCTAGACGCAAGTAAAAAAGCTTTTTTTATTACTTTAAGAATAATATTTATAATTACAACTACGAAAACTGTGTAAAAATTATTACTTATATCTGCAGGTCACTTGAAAATGGCATTAATGCGCCGAAACAGTCTGTTGTGACTTAATAAAAAATATCTAAACTTAGTAGCAAATTGGAATTTGTTTAGTAAAATCTCATTCAGGGATTATGTAAGATAACGTTTAAATTCTGAGACCATACTGTATGATAGCTACTGTACATCGAATCTTTTAATAGATATACAAATGATCTCGAGACGAAGGGCTATGCAAAACATTTTACTCCATATGTCTGTTACCTATTGAAACTGAGTTATGGTACACGAAAGAATTACATTTTCGCACGCTTCGTTTTCAAACAAATTGCAGTATCGTATAATATGGACAAATAGCTCCGATAGGCTAACAAACTGTAAGTCGACACTAGAGAGGAATCTAATAACAGACGCGGCGTGTGTTCCAGAGCGAGAGACTCGTCACCTCGGCGTTCAGGTGCGGTTGGCCACACTGCGACCGACGCTTCAAGAGCAGCCTGCTCATCTTCATGATGGCCGCCATACGACCGCTGGAGATCACCGTGGGCAAGATGTGCAAGCTGTCCAAGCAGATGCTGCTACAGGTCAGTAAAAACCGATGAAGACGAGGTACAAGAAATTTTCTCTCGCTCTGTTCGTTGTCAGGAATGGCTGAATAGTTCAGTGTAGAAGAGCGATGTGAAGACAACGTTGAAGTGGGATGAATAAAAAAGTACTTCGTGAGAGCTCAAAGAAAGAAAAAGTAATCAAGCCTATTAATGCATTTCATATTTCGAAATGACATAAATATTTAACTCATTATTTATCCAAAAACGAACTCACTATTCCAGAAGAATAAAATACGTTTTACATACAGGGTGTCCAGAAAAGAACTCCCTGATTTCAAAATTAAATATCTCGAAAACAAAGATCGATAGAGGACTGCAGTAAACGGTATGTTTATTGTGAAAGCTGTAAGAAGTTTATACAGCAGTTTGAAATAATAGTTACAAAAGCTGCTAACAGATGGCGCTGTACGGTGTACAGCTCATATCAGCATACATAAGTGAAATAATCGTATGAAAATCTCTTTGCAAACAATCACATCACAATGTTTTCATTTCTTCTGTAGCACCACATTTTAAAAACTTCTATCCTCGTCCTGTCTGAACTATGTTTCATCCATATTCCACTTTCGTACAAGGTAACACTCAAAAAAAAAAAAAAAAAAAAAAAAAAAAAAAAAAAAAAAAAAAAAAAAAAAAATGCTTTGCGAAAAGGCTTCCTTACACTTAAATTAATGTTCAGTGTTAGCAAATTTCTCAGTTTCAAAAACACTTTTCTTCCTATTACCATTCTGCATTTTATATCCTCTGCACTGCGACCATCATATCCTACTTTACTGCCAAAGTAACAAAAGTCATCTACCAACTTTATTGTTTCATTACCTAATATAATTCCTTCAGCTTCGCCTGAGTTTCGAAGACTGCATTCCATTACCCTTGTTTTGATCTTGTTAATTTTCATCTTATACGCTCCTTCAACACACTGTCCATTCAGTTCAGTTGCTCTACCAGGTACCTTACTGTCTCTGAGAGAATTACTATGTCACGGCAAAACGCAATATTTTTACTTCGTCACCCTGAATTCCTTCTCCAAATTTCCCCTTTCTTTTCTTTATACCTTGCTCAATGTACATACTGAATAACTTTGCAGAAAGGCTACAACACTGCGTCCCTTTCATGCCCTTCAACTCTGATAACTGCCGTCTGGTTTTTGTATAATTTGTAAATTACCTTTCTTTTCCTATAATTTACTCATGCTTGCTTCAGACTTTGAAAAAGTGTATTCCAATCAACATTGTCAAAATCTTTCTCCAAATCTACAAAGCTAGAAATCTAGGTATGCCTTTCCTTAATCTAAAATAAGTCATAAAGTGGGTATAACCTCCCATGTTCGTACATTTCTTCTGAATCCAAGCTGATATTTCCCGAGATCAGCTTCTACCAGATTTACCATCCTTCTGTAAATAATTCGTGCAAAAATTTGGAAGCCATGACTTACTAAACTAATGGTTCCGTAATTTTCACACCTGTCTCCCCCTGTTTTCTTTGGAATGGGGATTATTACATTTTTCTTAAAATCTGAGGGTATTTCATCTGTCTCATACATCTTACTAACTAGGTGAAATAGTTTTGTCACGCGGGTTCTCCAAGAGACGTCAGTAGCTCTGAAGAGTCCTCTGCAGTCAGGTTGGTCACTGTGTCCTCAGTGGCGGAGTGGTCAACGCGTTTGCCTAGTAAGCAGGAGATCCTGGGTTCCAATCCCAGCTGGGCACAAATTTTCATTCGCCGCACTTGGGTATTTCATCTAAACCTAGTACAGTGAAGCCATAACTGACAGCAAATTGCAATTTATTTCATCTAAGGGAATGTCCACTACTCCAGGGGCCTTATTTCGGCATAGGTCTTTCAGTGCTCTGTCAAATTCATCGTTCAGTATAGTATCCCCTATTTCATCTCCATTTACTTCCTCTTCCCTTCCTACAATACTGTCCGTAAGTTCATTTCCTTCCTTTACGCTTTCCACCTTTCAACTTTCCCTTGTTTACTCAGAACTGGTTTTTCATCTGAGTTATTGATATTCTTACAGCTATTTTCTTCCCGCTAAATGTGTCTTTTATTTTCCTGTAGGCGGTGTCTATTTTTCCTCTAGTTATACATTCTTCTACAGATTTGCTTTTAGCTTCTAGCCACTCCTACTCAAGCATTTTGCATTTCCTGTCAGTCTCATTTCTTAGCCCTTTGTACTCCATTTTACCAGTTTCATTTAATGCGTTTTTATGACTTCTCCTTTCGGCAACTACATTTAGTATTTCCTGTGCTATCAAAGGATTTTTGTAGGTCTTGATTTTCTTCCTATTTGGTCCTCTGTTGCCTTGACTATTTACTCACCCATTCTTCGACTGTTTTATTTTCCCCCGTTTCTGTCAATTGTTGCCTAAAGCTCCCACTGAAATTCTCAAGATTCCGAACTGATCACCTACTATATTTCCTTCCCTTCATTTTATTGCTACCGAATTCCAGTCCCTACCACAATTAAGTTTTCCTCTTCTTTAACTGTCTGAATAGTTTCTTTTATTTCCTCATACATTTCTTCGATCTCAACATCATCGGCAGTGCTATTGGGCGTATAAACTTGTATTACTATGCTCAGTGTTGGCTTCGTATCGATCTTGACTATGATAATGCGATCACTGCGCTGCTCGTAGAAGTTTACCCTATTGAAATTAACATATAAAATTTTGGTAAGATATATTTAACTACACATTTGTATTGATATGTTTTACTCTACATTTCAGTTAAAGAAAACATTTCTGTAGTTAACTTAATTTCTGTTTTTGGTTCCACAGGTGCTCAACGGGTCATACGCCCTGCTCAACATGCTTTACCATTTCCACCACATTTTATGAACATCGGTAATATTTAATATGGAGTTGATCTAATAAACTTATTTCTAGCCGAATTAAATGTGCAGCGAAATTTACACAAGAGAACATTAAATAAACTGCAGTTACATAGCCTATTTTGACTTAACGCAGCACTGGACGGAACGCCAAAGTATCACAATGCTTAGTGCTGTACTGACGATGACAGACTGTCCAATTTATAAAAAGTTGAATATGGCAACACCATTAAGGTAATATAAGTAAGCTGATTAAATAAATTTTCAGTAACGTAAAATATGAGTGCCTGTTAATTTTGTTACTTAAACGTTTCTGATATTAATTACAAGGTATCAATTATTGCGTAGCTGAAAAAAAAATCGCACTGACGTGTTTTACGGCCCACTTTAGATTTGTAGTTTTATATGTTTTTGCAAACATTTTGGGCCTAAATAATAAAAAATTAATTAATTAGTGTGTCTGAAACCCATTTAGGATAAAAAAAGTTTAGGACGTCGCGGGATCCGAACTAATGAGCTTCACCGTCACAGTCGAACGCGTTGCCCACTACACTACGGTTAACAGTTGGGACATGCATTGTTTAATCTCATACTATTGATACCAGTGTTTAACTGAAGCTCATATGGCATTTATAGACGCTAGATTATCTTTTATCGTACGAAGAACGACGTGTTTTTGTTAATTATTCAGTGCGCCATTGCTTTGAAATGACAATGTGTAAATTACAATAAGAAAATCATCAAATACGGAACGCAAGATGGTGTATTCCAGAGAGAGTTCAGGGCGAGGAATGTCACATGACATCTGCGACGGCTGGTTTTCGTTAATCCAATGGAGGGTGTCAAATCTCCGTTATTTTTGCAAATATCTCTCAAACGATAAGAGATATGAAAAAAAAGGGAACAAAGTTGTTGAGAATTTTCTCCTGTACAAATTCGTTTATTGAATTTTCGCGTCAGATGAACGGTTTATTTGCAATTAAAATTACATTACAAACGGCTTTTTTTGGTATTACTAAAGCATTTCTTTTCCGAAATATTTCAAAAAGCTCTCTGGTAGCCAAAAATTATGTCTGTAAAATTCGGTGCTGATCGGTTGAACGGTTAGTCTTAAAAACAGGGAACACGTTACGGACAGACAGACAGACAGAAAATCCCAAAATCGCCGTTATTTTTGCAAATATCTCTGATACGATAGGAAATATGAAAAAAAACATAAGAGAGAAAAGTTGTAGAGAATTTTCTCCTCTACAAATTCGGCTATTCAATTTTCGTGTTTAATGAATAGCTAAGCCGTTATTTTCATTTAAATTTCGAGCTGTCAAAAGACGATCGCAAGGGCCACTTTTAGTGTTACTACCGTAACCTAAAGTGGGCCAAAAACGTTAAGGTGACTTATTTATGAACAGCACAACAATATATCTGATGCATATCTGAGGTTTGGGTGGATGGAATGGCTACGTGGTCTAAGGCAGCCGTTGCTGCCAGGGTTCGAGTTCCACCTCGGGCATGGGTGTGTGCGTTATTTTTAGTGTAAATTATTTTAAGTGTTTTGTAAGTCTAAGGGCTGATGACCATAGCAGTTTGGTCCAACAGGTTTACAGGCATCTGAAAATTTCAAAGCCCGATTTTGGACGAATGAGAATGGAGGAAACAAGTTCATCGCAGTTGTGTCTCTGGGATTGCTAGACTGCTGTGTACAGTTTGTACCATCGTTGCTGTCATAGGCAGTAAGTTTTGAACTGATTGGCGTTGACCTGGAGTTATAATTGCATGGTTTGATAGACTTCTTCTTGTGTGGGTCTACATGGAAATAATTAAATCTTATGTGCAGTTTTGCGTGATTCGTATGAACTGCAGTACAGCATTTTTAGTTCCGTACAGAGCTAAATAGCAGCAGGTACTTAGTGTACTTCAACTATCATGTTGGTGCTACTCACTAGCCAAATAGATATTTCGGAAGTCCTGTTTGGATCCATTTACAAAGTCGATAGGAAGGCATTATCACACATAAAACAAACGGAGATACTATTAGTCATTTTAGGAATTGATTTATTTCACAAGAAATACATAAAGCTACTATCAGACGTACTGCTGTAGCATAGCACTGATTTTACTACGGTCTAGCTTACTGAATAATTTTGTAGAACTCGATGGTGAAGAAACTGTAGACAAGGACAGCAGAAGTTACATACGCAACTAAGAACCACAGATCAAACTTTCTTATAGAAGACAAGCTACTATAGACTTCTGCATATATGAATGAGCTTGAGGATCATGGACTTTGCTTCCAGTGTCGATCTGTCGCCCATGTACATGTTTAACAGTTCAACACATGCGATGTCCATTCTGTTGTTACGCAAGTGTAGAGTTTCACGTGCCACCAAGGCCTCACCTTGCTGTAGGCTGATCTGCTCTTCGGAATGGGGTCTCCTCTGACCTTGGAGTGAGTAGGCCACCCTGCTGCCCTCCTCCACAGTCGAGACACCCAAATTGCTGTTCTGATGGCGTCTGCTTTATTTCGATCATACTAGTGAAGTGCCACCATAAGGCCAATCTGCACTTACCTCAAAATAATTATTTCAGCCTTAGTTATAAGAAATGTTCATATAATTTCTGTCAAATACAAACTATTTAAAATAAACAATTAACATTGTTGTTATTTGAAAACTTTTGATGTATACATTCTATTGTCAGTAAGATGTACTTCTAAAAGAAATGACTTTTATCTTAGTATTCATATGAGTGAAGGGTCGTGAGCATTAACGACTAGCTGTTAATCAGTTGTCGTAGATATTCATATGAAAACAGTGCCTTTTGTGCTTTTGTCGATGTGCATAACATTGACGTACTCCATCGACTGACCCTCATCACCCAAGATTTAATCTGACAAAGACCCATCACCGAATTTATGTTTTAGAATTGTGAAGAGTCTACACGTCACTTGAGGTATAACAGAATGTTATACCTCTGTTTTGACCAGAACACAAACAAGTAAATCGTTCATTCATTTAATTTCCCCAGACTTGGTGAGCAAACTGTGTGTAAAATTTCGGTCATTATGTATTGTGTCTATCCAGTCATTCCGTCTGATGAAGGATTACGATCATCTCTTTCTGGTCGTCACACCTTTCTAGACATCTTGGTTCCACCCAAAAAAAAAAAAAAAAAAAAAAAAAAAAAAAAAAAAAAAAAAAAAAAAAAAAAAAAAAAAAAAAAGGGGGGGGGGCTGCAGCGCTTCGCCATTACTCGTATTAGGAGGACTGTTCCCTTTCTTTTCTCTTCCCCCACCTCTCACTCTCTCTCTCTCTCTCTCTCTCTACTTTCTAGGGTTGGCTGCAGCAAGCCTGGAGGGAGGCTGCACCACAACAGCCCCTCCCCCCCCCCCTGTATAGTCTCTGCTTGCAACGTATTATTTCCACCGCATAAAGTTTTGATATCTCATGCAAACCGAGACCGTAAGTTTGGATATCACACTTTGATATTCAAACTCCAAGATCATGAAATTGGAACCAATGACCTGTAATGGTAAGTAAATTTCGATGTCATGATTCAGAAACAGATTATTCGTCCACAACTGACTAGATAAAACATAGTTTGTGTAGTTAACTACGAAACTATCTGTAAGAAGACCAATGACGAAAAATAAAAGCTTGCTTCTGAGCCGACTCATGGCACAAGTAAACGAGAACCAAGAACGTAAAAATTGATTTGTCTCGCCTAATACCGCGAGCGTTCATCGTTTGACTAACACACATTTGATACACACACAAAAAAGGGAGCACAAACCGCAGCTCACTTCTTCCACATTTCATATCTGACTTCACAGGTCATTTCACCTTGGCCATAAAGAAACACAGTGGTAGTCTCTCGCACAAGTCCTGGCTCATTAACATGGCTTTCTTGGAACTCCTCTTCCAAAATTCAGCTAGTGAGGTCTTTTGCGAAACGAAATGTTTACAGACACTCTGTTTACTCTGAATGTCTACAAAATGTTCAAATGTTTGTAGAGCTTATGAGACTTAACTACGGGGTCATCAATCCCTAAACTTACAAACTACTTACGAAATAGCTAATACTAAGGACGGCACAAATATCCATGCCCGAGAGGGGGGGGCATTCGAGCCCCCGACCGTAGTGGCCGTCCAGACTGTGACTGGCGCGCCGCAGTCCCCTCGACCACCGCGGCTGGCTCTGAATGTCTCCGGGTGACTCCCGATAAGTGTTTCCATTTTTTAGGATACAAAACCGCTGTGCTGGGTGCTATCGTCTTAATCCCTTCACAAATCAGGCGTGAGGCAGGTTCCTGCAGTCCTCTCCTGAGTAGCTTCTGATAGTCCCTCTCACTATAGTTCAGCGCTGACAGTCACATCTTTAACAAGTTCTGAGCCAAATAAACATCTATCCAACCACTGCATGCCGAATTTATATCCAATGTCTACCGATCGTTTAATTTGTTGATCGACTGTAAGGAGCCACCGCAAGGTGTTGCACACCACTACTTGTCTGTCTCTATTAAAAAAGGTAAAGCAGTCAACAATCCGAAGATTGGTTTCAACACCACAGGCACAGAATAAGGAGTATACAGAAAGGAAACTCCGACTACAGTCTGTCGTCCAAAATTTAGTGCGCATGCGCGGAATCGGCCATCTTGAAAAGCAGTAAACGTGTGATCACTCCCTACTCTGTGGCGTGGTAATGCGCCGTCTTTGTTTGTTAATTGTGTATTTTAAATGCCCGAATTGCATAAAAGTAAACATGTATTTGGTGCAGTGAAAAGAAAGAACTGTGTGTCAGTAGTTGCAGCTGTTCCGTTTTTATTATGAGCAGCAATACAAAAAAAAAAAAAAAAAAGGCGGCCGATGGTGTTCAGCACCTAATTGACGCAATAGTTCGAATACAAATAAGGATATAAGCTTTTTCACCTTCCCAAAACATGCTGAGCAGTAAGTGAACGTCGCTATATGTGTAGTGGAAGTTAAATGTTATCAGTTTCGAATGAGAGCAATGTGTGCATAATTATTAAAAGTAGCCATGCTTCTTCTCTTGACGATAACTCTCGCTGTTGCTGTCGCTGCAGCAGTTCTACAGCATCGAAATGTTGAATTACATTTATATTTTATAAGTTTAACGTTGTAGTGAATAATATAAAATGAATGACAAAGAATAGTGCGCAAGTAGGCAGGTAAAATTTTACTTACGGCATTGGAGGTGTATTGTGCCAATGTTAGCAACGAATGCTCCTCGGATATTCAAACAAATAGATTAAGGGGAATAATTATTTTATGCTCTTCCTGCTCTGTGATTGACAGATTCCTGTATATGCCCTTCTTCGATCAGTAAATTAATGACACTCCTAAAGCAAATACAACTTTTATATTTGCCCAGACGTCATTAGTTCTGTGTAATCACGTTGTACTGCTAAGTCTGACTCAATATTTTGTGCGAATTTATTCGTGTCAAATAAAACCTGGCAGTTGTAAAGTCACTTTGTTGTTTATACCTAATTTCCCAAACATAACTTCGCGTTATTTGAGATTTTTCTAGAGATAAGCACCAAATAAAAGATCATCGATTCCATCGTACATTTTCGTAGTTGTATTAAAATTGAGGCCTATCTTTTTCGTTGGATTACAATTAGATGCAAGAAGAGGGCGCAAAATAGATGAGAGCACAATGAAAGGCCGTTTCCTTTCGTAAAAGTCGGTGAGATTAGCTACAGTTCGTAAAAAGTCCATTTCCAGCCAAAGTACTAAGTGGCTATAGTTCCGCGTTTACTGCTTTTCAATATGGCGTCGAGCGCAACGCTTAGTAACATACAGATCAAAGGCGCCGCCCCCAGCTTTCCCTTCTGTATGTTCCCTATTCTGTGCCACAGGCTTTACTAGGCATGGTCCTGTTTGGAGGTGGTATGCCGTTGCCTTCCTCCGACCTTCGAACTGACTTTCCCAGCCAGTTATAGGGGGACCTACAGTTTAACCTGGGCTCCGAACCACGGTGCTACTCGGTATTTTCCACATCAGCAACACTGCCAGAGGTGAAAGAAGTGGAAAGTGACAGATAAAAAGCCTAGGACCTGGCGGGGATCGAACCCGCGACCTTCGGATTTGTAGTCTTGCACTCTACCACTTTTTTTTTTCTCTATACAAATTATGATAAAAGGCTCAGGCAGAGAGATCACCGCTGTTCAATTGTAATGAGTTCAAAATCATGTCACATAGAACTAAGTACTCATTTATTTTGACTGCAAAATACTCGAATCCGCAGAAGTAAATTCAGCCCTCGAAATTACTTGTGACACTGTCCAAACATCCTAATACATCGTAAATCTCGGCGGAGGATTAAAATTTGCGCAACCGTGTTTAAAAGTAGGTATGTGAGGGGTTACTGTTCTGCTACTGTGAATTATCTGCCCAGGAATTTACGCATGGACACAAAAACACATTGGATAAAATCTAGTGTCAACTATGTGCAACAGACTGATAAATATAAATGAATGTATTTTGTATTCTAGTAAACTGACTGGAATACTTCACATGTATACATACAAATTAATCAATAGAATTAACCGCATGAACTCAATTATGCTAAATGCTTACTACCAAAGTACAAGAGTGTTAACAAACGCAGATAGTAAGTAAATGAACATTCGTGAATCAAGTATCTGAACGACGTATAAAGGGTAAATATTGCTACCGAAAATCCCAGGTCCTTTTTCTAATTGCTTCCCATTTTTACCCTATATCTTGCGTTAATATAGACAATATATAGACGCGAGTTAAATGGAAACTGAAGTTGACAAAATTATCTAATAGATCTTGATCAAATTTATTCATTCACACGATATTCGAATGAACATTTGTCCCACCACACATATATACATATATAAGACATAAAGTAGAAATGTTGAATTACTCAAATATCTACGTTATTGACATTCACTTAAATTTTTACAGGATAATCTATTTCTCATAACAATCAATGTAAACCATATGTTCCAGACATGTATATAACATTTAAAAGTATATATAGTATGTAAAAGGTAATATGTAAAAGGTAACTCAAATGTTCTATACCCATATACTGCACATTTTTCGATTGAATGTAGGCTTAGGCAACTTATCTGCCAATCATCACAGTACTAATAGTCTGTTGAAAATCGATAGTGAGAAAGAAAATGGGTGTGCTCTTTAGTGAAAATGTGTTTTTATTTATTTATTTATTTGCACAGTTTGTGTTAAAAATTGGGCGTTTAATTAATTTAACAATCTGTTCTTTTATAAAGTTTTATTTCTCGCAGTCGATTTCCTTGCAGTTGCTTTCATTACAAAACTCGAGCATCAGAAATGTGTCATACATGTAAGATACATTTGTAATATCTGTGAATGGGAAACTATCAGTAAATTTGAGTATATATATCGAGTAGTATTCTTATCATAAACTAGGTACGTATGAAAAGTAAGTTCTTTTGAAGAATTGTTGAATATTCTTTTCTGTTAATGCTTCGTGATGTTCTGTTATCAGTGCTTTTGGGCTATGAATAACAAGTTCATCATTATCCTAATGTTTCATATTATACTTCTATAGGAAATTCTCTGTTGGCAATCTATCCTCTGGAATAATTACGCACCTCAACCTTCTCCTCTGGACACTTAGCGTTGCTAAGAAAAGTACGTAAAAAGCCATAGCTTTGTGGTTGTTTACAGGCCTACCCTGTCAGTCTTGACGATTTAAAAATGAGCCCTCAACAGGTCTAGAGCTTACACTCACACTGGAAGTCTTTCTGGAAGTCATGCTGATCCAATTAATTTTAGTTAGTTCTACAGTATTAAATGCTTTTGTCTTTTTAAAGAGAAACTAGTCCATGGTTGCCGAAATTTAATTTTCGATCACACGTTTTGCCTCTGTGAGGCATCATCAGATTCCATAATAAAGGTGAGTGTCCAACTTCCTCCGTCATTTACCCTCACCTTTTTTATGTAGCATGATTATGCTCCAAAAGGACGAAACTCTTTTATTTCATATAAAAAAACTACATTTTGTGCTACCGTGGACTACTTTCTTTCTTCGAAGAATATTTTAAACCGCTTGCTGAAACAGATAGCCAATTTAGAGTGGAAATATTATATACTTTTTTAGATTTTTGGGTAAAATTCAGTCCGAACAAGTTGCTCTTAGAATGTAATTTATTCACCAGTTCTCTCAAAGTGGTAAGATTTTAAAATATAAATTATAATCAAAATTTCACAATCTATTTTTCACAATTTAGTTTACAGTATTGTGCACAACTCATTAATGTTATTTAGTAGCTTGCATATATTTATAATTTCAGCTCTGCTGTTTGTGATGTCACTGTTCCAGACAATATTTTTCAACGTATGCTGTACAGCAGATTCAGCAATGCATAAGATCCATTCAGTACCTGTAAATATTAAGTAATTAGCATTAAAATTTATTGCTTCGTTTGGTACACCTAATACATTTAGACTAGGAAGTAAAGGTATTTCTGTGTCTATTACATCGTTCTTGATGAATGTATATCCAACTGATTGGTGTGACAAAAAGAGACAAAATAGGTAATATTGCCTTATTTTGTTCTTCATTAGCTCATTAGCCTCCAAATTTTACAGTTTTAAGTCATTTTGATACAACTTGCATTCTCGCTTTATGCATCTTTCGCCGGTAACCAACAGCCCATCTCTCTGTGATATTTCCTAAGATGTAACATTTTCAAATTCACAGCCCCTTTAAATAGGTCAGTACACTGTCGCAAGCAGAATAAAGATTCTTTCTTCTAGGTTATCCAATTGGAGTAACCGATAACACCATCCCGATGATGACTTGGAATGGAAGTTGTATCAGTCATGCATACGTTCTGGAATATTCCAACATAGATTCTATGAATGTATTTAATACAGTTGATAGTGACGATTGCTTTTTCTGAGGTACATCTAAGCTGGAGAGGTCGGACAAACTTGTGGCTCCTGAAGGCGGGTAGCAACATTCTCAATAGTTGCAGCAGTAGCTGAACAATATGGTCTCGCACTATCAGCGTATGTTGAGTTGCCATACAGTAACTGCGAACGACGGAAAGCAAGCAGAAACTTCAGTCGTTTTTCCCCGGCCCATTATTATCTCTGGGTGGGAGCTAAAAAAGAAGGCTGTAGTCATCAGGCAAATCAAAGGAGGCATTCTACGGATTAGAGCGTGATATTTTAGACCATTTAATCAGGAAGCCAGGTAAGAAAATTTAAAATAGTTTGAAGGTAGATATAGTGCAGACAGTATGAACAGGACCTCAGGTAAGGTCACAAAAGAATATAACTAAAAAACTGATTCGTAATTTTGTTTCATAAAGGGCTTTGTAAAATATAAAATACCTCATCTAAAGAAAATACACTGCCTTCTTGAGATACAGGTTTGGACAATGGGACAGCTGCTCTCACATACCAGAGATAATCCATGTGCAACGAAACCTGACATGACTAATAGAATGCAAGGAATATCACTGTTTCTCAAGGAGGACGTTGTTAAAATGTGCCCAGATATGCCAGTCAGCCAGATCTGTCTTCCCACCTTAAAGTATATACTTAAGAACGAATGGCTGATCGGCGGTGGCGAAGTACTTCAATATCGAACAACATTCGTTGGTCAGCATCAATAACAGCACGATGTTTATTTACTCTGAGGTCAAAGGATGTTTGCTAACTTGGAGGCAACTGAAGTTTTTTGTGCTTTAAGATGGTATTTCAACAACGTCCTGATTTTTCTCAATACTTAGTGCTTCCGCTGCTTGTTCGTTTCACAAAAAAAAAAAAAAAAAAAAAAAAAAAAAAAAAAAAAAAAAAAAAAAGACATTGGCTATTTGTAAGTGGTCGATGGATATCCGTCTCTGTTATACTATCTGGTTTTCCTCTCGGGGGAGATCTAGTGGTCGATACCACATGCTATGTGCGTGTCCGAATACTTTTGCTCGGCCTCCTATTAGTCAACGAGGAGTGATATACACGCTCAAAAGAGACGATTTGGAATTTGTGTTTAATCATAACACTGCATATGTTTGTGTTGTATTTCTTTGTAATAGAAATGTATATTGTTCGAACAATATGTTTTTGTCACTATTTCAAAGTTATTTCAACACGGGATAGGAAGTTTCGTTTTTAAAGTAAATTGTTCAATGAGGCAATTCAAACTACATGCACTATACGTAATAGACGGTTGACTGTGAGAATTTAAAAAGATGATATCGTTCGCGAAAATGGTGCATTTACTTCTAGACATATTTACCTTTACATACGCTATTGTTATGGTTCAGACTTTTTCCCTTCTGTTCGTCATCAAGATAGCCATTCAATATAATTCTCGTATCACTAATCAATGTTTGTCTTATGAACTCACGAAATAAAGATAATCAATGTATTTACATACTTAGAAAGTACCAGGAATTAATATTTAGGTTTATGACAAATAAATAAGTTATATTCATGAACAGTATGCATGATTTTCTTCCATCAGTTGATCAAATAGCACCTAATACCTTATGCAACAAAAGCCATATATAATTCTATTCTCCAGTAGATTAAATACTTGAGCACTAGTTTTCACTTAATTGATGCCGATGAAAATATGAATAAAGGTCTTCATACCACATATTATAGCGTGGAACAAGCAAGGTACAACAAAATATCTACGGACATCATGCAATACTCGTAGAATTTATATACACAAGAAACTGTTCGTGGATACAGATACTTATATTATGAACGCCTAATTCTTATTATAAATGGTTTTTACCAAATATATATGAAGGCGAGAAATCGGTACACCTTAAATTCCTTATGAATAAAAATGTATTCAAGATTGTCTTCAGATAATTCGAAAAATGAAGTAGTAACAAAACGTCAATTTGGTTCTCAAAAAGGCTTATCAAAAGAAAATATACAATTTTACTGATTAAATATGAACAACCGGACATTACCCAATGCGATGTTTTGTAATCTCTCAAACGCTTTTGACTGTGTAAATCATGAAATTCTTCTAGACAATCTCAAACATTGTGGTATGTGTGCAGACAGTGCCCCAATGGTTTGATTCTTACTTAACTGGAAGAGTGATTAAAATCGAAATAAGTGGTTCACATTATGAGCAAAATTCGTCTCTTTTCTCAGACTGAAGAGATGCCGAGAATAGAGTCCAGCAGGGTTCGGTCTTGGGTTCTATGCTATTATTAATATATACTGTCATTCCGTTCTGTATTCACGAAGATGCAAAGCTAGAGGTTTATGCTGGTTAGACAAGTATTGTAATCACACCTGTCAAACAAGAATTAACCCATAAAATTGTAAACAATGTCGTTCAGAAAATCATGAAGTGGTTTTTCTGCAAATTAACGCCCGTAAAATTTCAATAACAACAAGTTACATACCGTTCTTTACAATAAATCGCATGACACCAGTAATAAATGCGGAGTTTTGACCTTCAGAAACTGCTGAAACGGTTGAGTTCAGCTGCTTAAGCTGTTAAAATTATTGGAAATTTTCGTGATAGACATCGTAAATTAGCATACTACACATACTTTCATTCACTTCTCTCATATGGCAACGTATTCTGGGATAATTCAGCACTGAGTAAAAAAGAATTCATCGTGCAAAAGTGTCTAATCAGAATAATTGCTGGAGCCGACTGAATATCATCCTATAGACATTTATTTAAGGAACTAGGGATCCTCACAGTAGCCTCGATATATATGGTTACTGGCTACAGATAGCCAACTGCCACTTAAAAATAAATTAAAAAGACTTTTTGAGTAGCAACTCCTTCCACTCAGTAGAAGAATTTTTAGATATAAATTAGTAATTTTACAAAAAATAGGTAAACAAATTAATTAAATACTTAAAAAATAAAATATGTTCACATATCATTTTAAGGTACATTCTATTAAACAGAGACGTTCCATAGTATTACCAAATGTCATATATATGATCTATGGAGCATGCACTTATGTAATAGAATAAAATTTCCGATAACAAATTAATATACTGATCGCAAAGAAACTGTCAAATTAATTTAAATGCTGTTGAAGGTTATGTATGTGAGATGTCTATGCTTAACTCCAAATAATTCTTTTCAGGTGAACTCGCAACATATATCACCTTCGCACATTTTTGTCCCGGGAGGAGGGGGGCGGGGGATAGGATGGTGACAGGAAGGACACCATCGCCGTACTTTAAGAAACCGATTCCGCAAAAGCGAGCCAGTAAGACAGAGAGGCACAAGGAAAAGAAAACAGACTGTAATGCTATCTGTAATAGGTTTAAAATTAACAAGAACTCGAATCTGATTATTGTTTTGCGTAACAAACTACTTGCACTGACATTTGTTTATTTAAGCGCTTCTGCAGCCAATTAGTAATACATATGCAAACAATCATAAATTATTGTCGCATATCTACATGCACAATACCTAAAGCGTTTTTATTAGACGTGATTTAAAGAAATTTACTGTCATCTGCAAATATCTATTATTTGTTAATGAAAGATTGTTGACAAACAAGAAAGTTTTTACTTAAAGCTTCCGGCAGTACGCCGCTTTACCTCCGAGGATGCCTTCCGCAGACGAGGGCGAAACGTCAGGGGAAAGTTTCATATATGGAACACGGCATTTCAGCCCGGAAGGTTAAAGTAATGACGATACCTGCCGTAAAAGCCTTCATTCTATGAAGAAAGTTTTTATTGTTCTACAACTACATAAATACTCTGGAAGCCCCATTTAAGTGCATGGCAGAGGGTACATCGAACAGTTCCATGCTCCAATGGTTCGCGGAAAAAAGAAACACTTAAATTTTTCCGTATTCGATCTGATTTCTCTTTATTTTGATGATCATGTCTTCCTATGTTGGTGGGTGCTAACAAAATATGTTCCCATTCGGAACAGAAAGTTGGTGAAAGAAATTTCACAACTAGGTCTCGTCGCAACGAACAACGCCTTTGTTTTAATGATTTCCACCCCAACTCTTGCAATATTTCCGTGACATTCTCACCCCTATACCACGATAATAACAAAACGGCTGCCCTTCTCTGCATTTTCTTTAAATTGTCAGTCAGTCCCACTTGGTGTGGATCCCACAGTGCGCAACGATACTCCAAAATAGTTCGCACAAGTGTGGCGTAGGCAGTTTCTTTAGTAGAACTGTTGTATCTTATAATTGTTCTGCCAACGGAACATAGTCTTTGGTTTGCTTTTCCTACAATATTTTCTATGTGTTCTTTCCATTTAACGACGATTCATCTGCAACAATTTGCGCTTCTTCTTGCATTCTTTTCCCTCTTGATGAGACCGTACTGTGTCCATATGTATAATCAGAAATTGCCTGGTAATAAATTAGTCTTCCTACAATAGTCCATCACTGTCGTTTGTACTTCCCCTTCCGGACAACTTATGGAAACGACTTTCCAGTAATGATTCTAAGCGCCAACAAACTGCGCGCGCTTACTCTGCCATACTCTTACCTCCACAGCTTCCTTAACTCCAGCACCATTGATTTCCGTACCAGCAGGATGCTGACCGTCATCTGTCTGATCATGATAGAAATAAATGTTCATATGCCGTTTCTTACCGAATCAGCCGCGCGGGGATGCCCTCGCGTTCTGGGGCGCCATGTCACTGATTGTGAGGCTGATCCTACCGAAGGCTCATTTCCACCTTCGGGCATGAATGTGTATGTTCTCCTTAGCATAAAGTAGTTTAAATAATGTGTAACACTAGGGACCAATGACCCCTAGCAATTTCCTCCTTTAGTTACACAAATGTAGCCGCGGCAGAATAGACGTGCGCACTAAAGCGCCCACCAGCGGTGCGCGCGGCCTTTCGCCGTAGGGGGTTCGAGCCCTCCCTCGAGTATGGATGTTTGTGTTGCCTTTAGCATAAGTTTACGTTAGTGTAGGTAGTTGGTAAGCCTAGGGACTGATGACCAAAGTAGTTAAGTCCCTTAGATTTACAAACATTTGAACATTTACACGAATGTACAATTTTGTTGCCAAAACAGAACATTCGTGTTAGGGAAAGAAAATACGCGGCAATTTCAATATCATACCAGCCTATTGTATAGCCTATTAAAAACTATAAGTATAGACTAATAGAATTTCGTTTGCCAATCAACATGGCCAGCATTGGAAAACGATGTCCAAACCATATGAATATAGAGGCACGCTGCCGTCCCATGCTAGGACGTAAGAGTTATCCATAAAGGTTGTTGTGGCGTAAAGACAGCGCCACACGCCAGACGCTCGAGAACGATCGTGAACACGAAAGCGGATGACCGGCAGCCAATCACACGCCGGCGCCACGCCTCCTGGAGGGAGAAACCTAGAAACGCGCCTTCTGCAAACAGCTACATCTAGGCCGACATGCGTCTGGAAGAGCCCATCTGAAGTAGACTCCGAAATAGGCAGTCACTAGGACTCAGCGCAACTAGCATCGTACCCGAAGACGCCGCTGCGAGAAGAGACATACTTTATTAAAGTTAAGTAATTCTATTCTTCAGTGATTAAAACTTGTATTACTAATCAGTATAGCTGTTTTAGATGTCAAAGCAACCCATTGCGTCGTGATAGAACCTTCCCTGAAAGACAGGCAAGGAAGAACTGAACACATGGCGACGAGGACGACTAAGCATAGGTTTTACAGAGATCACTAAGTGGTACCGTTCCCTGACAACGCCAGAATGGACCTCATAATACTACTGCTCTGTTCATCAGATTGCGTAAATTCATTACTGCACATGTACATATATACTAAACTGAAATTAACAGAAAATGATTTGAGGGTCAAGAAGTACAACATAGTTACGTAAATACAACAGTTTACATTAGATTAGATTAACACTTGTTCCATAGATCATGAATACGAGATTGCTTTATGAAGTGGAAAGTGCCAGTTTAGTAAAAGATTACATTTCCTTTATATATATATATATATATATATATATATATATATATATATATATATATATATATGATTATTAATTCATGAGTAGAAGGAGTTGTCATTCAGAAGTTCTTTGCTTTTTTTAATAGTTCTTGGCCATTTGTCAAACATTTGGTGTTATTTGGTAAGTGTTCAAAATCTTTTCTGGCAGCATTATTTATACCCATTTGTGTCAAAGTTGGATTTAACCTCGAATATTGTAGCTCATCCTTTCCTCTAGTGTTGCAGGTATGCAAACTGCTATTACTTTTGATTTGGTCTGGGTTATTCATTACAAATTTCATAAGTGAATATATATATATTAGAATGATTCCAAGTACACGTATTTGTGTAATGAATACTTTTTCTTCAATGATGAATTACCCCAAAATATTATGCCATATGAAAGCAATGAATGAAAATAGTATTAGTAAGTTCATTTACTGAGATGTGTTACCAAAATCTGCGATAACCCTAATAGCATAAGCTGATGAACACAGACGTTTCAGTATATCATGACTGTGTTGCTTCTAATTCAATTTCCCATCAGTGCACACACCTAAGAAAGTTTGAATATTCTTACTTAGTTACTGATTTCTCTGCAAAGACTATATTTATTAGTGGTGTCATACCATTTATCGTATGGACTGTATAAATTGTTTTTTTATCAAAATGTAGTAAGAGTCTATTTACAGAGGACCACTTAATAATTCCCTCAAAGACATTATTCACAATTCCATCAGTTACTCCTGTTTCTCTGGTGTGATTATTTTACTTCTATCGTCAGCAAAATGAACTAGCTTTGCATTTCCTTGAATATACAGTAGCAAGTCATTAAAAAGGGCAGCAAAGCACCCAAGACCGAACTCAGTGAGACCCCATTCTTGGTATCTCCCCAGTTTGAGAAAGCATCATAACCACCAGTGCGAAGAAATCCTAGTCTCTGTGCTTTTATACACAGTCCGCACTACCGCATGCTTTTAGAGGAGCTGTTTTAGAAATGTACAACAGTGTGTTTAACTTCCTACGCACAGTCGTTATTCTAGTTGGACTGCTTGTAATACTTCAGTATTCACGACCGATTCCTTCCTCTGCTTTCATATATTTTTCTACAATTTCCCGTCCGTCACGGTATGGCTACAATCTGGTCTTGGTTCAGCTGTGGTTGTTTCTTCATATTTCCACATCAGCTGCATATCACCAGCAGTTGACGTGGTCAGTTAGAAGGTTCTACATCTACACGTACGTCGGATACTCTGCAAATCACATTTGAGTGCCTGGCAGAGGGTTCATCGAACCACCAGTATACTATTTATCTCCCACTCCATTCTCGAATAGCGCGCGGGAAAAAAGAACACCTGAATCTCTCTGTTCGAGCTCTGATTTCTCATATTTTATTCTAATGATCATTTCTACCCATGTAAGTGTGAGTCAACAATATATTTTCCCATTCGGAGGAGAATGTTGGCGATTGGAGTTTCGCAAGTAGCCCACTCCGAAGCGATAAGCGGTGTTGTTGTAATGATTCCCATCCCAGATCCTGTATCATTTCCGTAACGCTGTTCTCCCCTGTATCGTGACAATACGAAACGAACTGCCCTTCTTTGGACTCTTTCGATGTCCTCCGTTAAACCCACGTGATAAGGATCCCACACTGTGTTGCAATTCTCCCAAAAAGGACGGACAAGCGTAGTGTATGCAGTCTCTTTAGTAGATCTGATGCATGTTTTAAAGGTTCTGCCAATAACACGCAGTCTCTCGTTCGCCTTTCCCACGATATTATCTACGTGTTCTTTCCAGTTTAAGTCTGAAGTAATAGTAATTCCTAGGTATTTTGTGGAGTTTACGGCCTTCACATTTGATTGATTTATCTTGTAAACAAAGTTTAACGGATTTCTTTTCGTACTGATGTGGACGACTTCACACTTCTCATTATTTAGAGTGAACTGCCAATTTTTACACCATACTGATATCTTATTCAGATCGTTCTGCAGTTGGTTTTGATCTTCAGATGATTTTACTAGACGGTAAATGACGGCCTCATCTGCAAACAACCTAAGAGAGCTACTTAGATTTTCCCCTAAACCGTTTATATAAATAAGGAACAGCAGAGAACCAATAACACAACTCTGTGGATCGCCCGATATCACCTCTGTTTTGTCAATGCCTTACCATCGATTACTATGAACTGTGTCCTCTCTGACAAGAAATCCCCTATCCAATCGCAAATTTGGGGCGATATACCATAACCACGCAATTTGATTAAAAGCCGTTTGTGAGGTACGGTGTCAAAAGCTTTCTGGAAATCAGGAAATACGGAATCGATTTGCGAACCCTTGTCGATAGCACCCATCACTTCGTGTGAATAAAGAGCTAGTTGTGTTTCGCATGAACGATATTTTCTAAATCCGTGTTGACCTTGGGTCAACAGATCGTTCTGTTCGAGATAATTCATAATATTTGAATACAGGGTATGTTCCAAAACCCTGCTGCAAATTGACGTCAATGAAATAGGCCTGTAGTTTAGTGTGTTACAACTACTGCCTTTCTTGAATATAGGTGTGACCTGTGCAACTTTTGATACAGATCCTTCTTTGAGAGAGCGGTTGTATATGGCTGTTAAGTAAGGGGCTATCGCTTCAGCATAATCAGATAGAAATCTAATGGGTTTACAATCCGGACCAGAAGACTTGTTCTTGTTAAGTTATTTTAGTTGCTGCACTACTCCGATGATATCTACTTGTACGTTACTCATTACGGTATCTGTTCGTAATTCGAAATCTGCAATATTGGTTTCGTCTTGCAAATGTCCCTGACGGATTTGCTGTTCTGCTGACATCCAATGACTGTAACACGAGGCTTCTGATGCACCCGTCTGCTACGTCTCTCACACAGAAAGAGGAGCTGAAGGGCCTGGACCGACCTGGAGCAGCATCTGCTTGGACAGCTTGAAGGTCTTGCCCACGGTGATCTCGACTGGGCGGACGGCCTCGGTCAGGAAGAGCAGCAGGTCCCGCCTGAAGCCGGAGCCGCACAGCGACCAGCCGCAGCTCCACGCCGCGGTCACCAGCTGCTCGCTCTGCAAACCGAAAACACCACAGGGTTACCGAATCACGCGGTTTGTCCGGTTTCCATCCGCGTTTTAATGCTTTGTTCAAGCAAATCTAATATATAAAGCAGAGTGTCCGTATGTTTGTACGTGTTGCATACTGTGACGATACTGCTGGCCCTCTCATCTCAATGTTATCGTACGATACCGTCTGCCTGGTCCTCTCATATCAATGTCATCCTACGATACCGTCTGCTTCGGGTCCGGAATCGTGTGGTTCAATAGTGATAAAAGTTGCGTGTGAAGTTACAAACGAAATAGCCAGCCTAGGAATCAGTGTAGGACAGTGTCTCGGCGATACTGTGATTAAAAAAAGTGATAATTAATTAAATCTAAGAGATTTGTATAAGACGTTCCAGGCAGTTCTATTAACAACAGTTGCGTCATTGTATGTTATTTCAATAAATAAACAGACTAATGGTAAAAACTTTTGTATCTACATAAAGACATTAAAATAAATAGCATTGTATATATGTTAGGCTCATAAACAAGTTGTGTTTACCAGATAATTGTGTAATTGACATAATTGTCAAAATTTGAATATCGTAATTCTCTGTATATATTGACTGACGTAAGGTTTGGAGTATATTTTGAGAATTTGCCAAGATAATTGATAGTTCAATATATGTTAGTAACATGTATGATGTACTCGTTAACTAATTAATTGGCATTTAACATTGTGGTTTGTTGCCAAACAAAAAGTAGCGTGATTAAAACTTAAAAAGATAGGTGCGATCTAAAATTATTGTATGTATAGTTTTCATTTTATATTGTGATTATTTTTGTTTACATTATATGTTTTTTTGTGTGGTTGTTCATTGTAAATTAGTATACTCAATTGTTATGAACAATGCATAATGTAAGGTCATTATTGCCGATGTTAAATATTTGCCTCACCGCCTTGCGTGGGGGAGTTCGAGTTTCAGTCGTTTGCCAAGTGCTCTGGAAGCTATGTCAGTCTTTGTTTTGAAATGGAAGTACTACCGTTCTGATGCTTTGTAAATGTTTTGTTGTTAAAATGTTTGGTGCAGACACAGCTTGATTTCAAATTAAACAAGAAGTGAAAAATTGTTTCTACGAGTATTTATTTCTACCACGACGCCCAAGAAGAATAATGTTGCAGCGAGCAGAACCCCCATACATCGTAAAGTTGAAAATCTGAGTATCGGTAGAATAAACTGTAATTACTTAACAATCTATTAATATGTTTTAATACAAATCTATAATTTTGTTCCAATTTTTATGAAATTTCGTACACGTAAGCTTCAATCCATGAGGATGGTCGCCGTAAATGTAAGAATCACGTACGATACATAGTTGACGAGATATGACCTATAAACAATGAGATGTGTCAAAAACTGATGTATTTAGCGACAATGCTGCTCATTTTGGCCTAAACCACTGGGCCGATTTAAACAAAAATTTGGTGCACACATTCATTACGTGAGATAACAATAGTTGCAGAGCTAAGAATCACGTACGACACATGGTTCAGAAGATATGACGTCATAACCAATAGAAATCGCAAAAAAATGCCATATAATGCGGCGAGACTTTCGAAATAGACTGTATGAGAATGACAGTACTTAGCGACTTGCAGCAAACTTTAAACATAATTTCAAACCTCTTTTACACTTTTTCTCGCTGGCAATCATTAGTAAAATGGTGAAAGGAAAAAAGTTTCTCGCCTACTACTTTTTCGCAGTTTATGGAGTAAAACTACGGCATTCTGTATGACATTACCATTTATAATTTGTACACTACAAATTGTAGCCGCAGGAAATTTTACAGGCAGTATACACACATGTAGTTGAATGTACCTTCTAAATTGTATGACAGTACGACACACAGTTCATGAGATAGAGCACATAAACAGTAACGTTCATGGAAAACGGTCCCATTATGCACCAAGTTTTAATCTATTACGTCTTTACTACTAATTGTATTCCCAAGACATTTTACAGACATACAACCCTTATACAAATGAATATATACCTGAAAAGTGACAGGAATAAATACATAAATATCCGGGCAAAGCCTGGTTTTCAGATAGTCTAATATATAAAGCAGTGTGTCCGTATGTTTGTACGTGTTGGATACATATCTACATTTTTCTTCTAATCCTTAAGAAATTTTGTACACGTAAGCTGCAATCCATGAGGACGGTCGCCGTAAGTGTAAGAATCACGTACGATACATAATTCACGAGATATGACTCCATAAACAATGAGATGCACGAGAAACTGCTGCATATAGCGACAATGCTGCTCATTTTCGCTTAAACAAAGAACCGATTTCAACTAAATTTGGTACACACATTCCTTACCGTGAGGTAACAATTGCTGCATGGTTAAAAATCACATACGACACATGGTTCAGAAGATATGACGTCATAAACAATAGGAATCGCAAAAAACTACCACATAATGCGGCGAGACTTTAAAAATACGCTATATGAGAATGAGGTTACTTAGCGACTTGCAACAAACTTTAAACATAATTTAGAACCTTTACTAAACTTTTTCTCGGTTACAACCACAACGAAATACAGAAAAGAGAAAAGTTTCTCGCTTACTACTTTTCCGGTGTTCATGGAGCAAAACTACGACATTCGCAATTACGTTGCAGTTTATAATTTCTACACTACAAATTGTAGCCGCAGGAAATTTTACAGACAGTGTACTCGCATACAGTCGAGTGTACCTTCTAAATTGTATTATAGTACGACACGTAGTTCATGAGATATGATCACATAAATAGTAACATTCTTGGAAAACCGCCCCTTCCCGCATCAAGTTTTCATCTATTACTTCTTTACTATTAACTATACTCCCAAGATATTTTACAGACATAGAGCCCTTATACAAATGAATATATACTTAAAAATGGAAGGAATAAATAAATAAATACCCGGGCAAAGCCTGGTTTTCAGCTAGTAATTCATAAAACGATAGAAACCCCGATTTTTTTAAAGTTATATATTAAGTTGCGAAGGAAGCTTACACATAGAAATTGTAGAGAACATGCGAACTGACTATGTTAAACTTTCCATTTGCTTCAAAAAATCTTCCATTATAATAATTGGAAGGACCAATGCGAAAATGAACCACAACACTATTCGGAAGATATACACTGGTCAAAACAATTAGGGGATCAGTGGAGATATCTAGGTTCTGAAGTATTGTCATCGACAAAATAAACTGAAATGGTTCGAGGTTTATCGGTTCTACGGAGCGGAGACAACAACATTACTTCAACCGACAAATAGCTTAGCTGATGAGTCTAACTTAAGTATAGACGGAGAATCGACAATAACTAGAAAGATAGTTCCAAAGAATAGTGCGAAGGTGTACTTGAAATTCTGTCGATCAAAAGCAAACATATTCTTTGGAACTGTGTTCCTCGTTAATTTTGTATTGATTCTCTGCTTCTTTTTGACTTCTCCTCATCAGCTAAGAAATGTGAAGACATTGAAACTTACGATGGGTACCTTAGAACAGAGTTGGATAAGATTGTTCTGCATTAGCACACCTTTCCAAAATGTAATGATAAATATTATTTCTGTTCGGCGGCTTTCGCTGAATATAAAGAATGTGAAGCTGTACTATTTGTACATTACACTTTAAAGCATTTTAAGTGAAGACGGATTTTTCAGTACAGAAATAAGACCGAGGACGCAGTATAGACCTTCAAAATAGAAATAAAATAATAAGTAATGCAACGTGTTTTTTCTTAACGAACTTTTCGCGTTCCTAAACCTTCTGATGAATCATAACAGGCACCACGTGTTAGTAATTTGTGTCTTACTCAGCTACTAACAAGCTGACGTGTAGATGTGCTACTCTGCTGACTGAAACTCAGATATTGTAATATCTATTTGTGATTCTGACGGTGTTTCCTTATTTGTTTATTTGCATGTTAAGACAATATAGCAGGATATCGTGTAATTCTGAAAGTCATTGGAGTTAATATTTTGTTAAATAACTAATTTTTTTCGTGAAATCTCCATATTTAATTAAATATTTTCGACTTTCAAAGTATTTGTAAATCTACGGAACTTAAGTATTGCGGTTATGAGTCCGTAAGCTTACAAACTACTTAAAGTAACTTACGCTAAGGACAACACACACACCCATTCCTGAGCGAGGACTCGAACCACCGGCGAAAACGGCCGCCCAGTCTGTAGAACGATGCCTTAAACCACAAGGCCATTCCGCGCTCCGTACCAAGGCGCCTTGATGAGCTCGGCCACTAAACGGTGGTCCATAAACCCGTCTTGTCCTAACATGACACTAACATGTTTCCTTTAACCCAAGACCGTGTCACTAATTTATGCCAAACTAAGCTGTATGAATTGACCACTAATCGCAATATGCTACATAAATCTCAGTTTTAAGAAACGTAAACGCTTACCTTTTCAGTTACGATGTTTCCGAAAAAGCAGTATATAGCAGTCTCGTAGAAGCATGGAGGTATTGTCATTAATGGTTTCAGCGCTTTTGCTGCGTTTCCACCTCTCTGCAACAGCTGCAAAGTTAGTTGATTAACCAGCAGCTATATTGGAAATAACAAAAGTAAACGTACTCCGGAAAATTGAAAAATAATTCATTTTTTTCACTTGATACTAGATTAAACCATTAAGAAGAGTCGTAAAGTAAAAAGCAAGTAGTCGCTGGAGGTAAGTCGCAAAAATAATGAAATGTGGTTTAAGACAACAAGTCAATAGCTCGAAAATTTAGTCAGCAGTTATGAAACACAGGAACTACTTTAGATCCACAAGTGTTCACAAGATAAAGTACAGAACTCAAAATTCTCACGTCGAGTATCTGTTTTGATATATATGTACAACCGCAAATAACTCACATCGAACTGACCTCGTGTTTTGCAATCTTATTTGCTTCACAGATGAAGTCACGCGCTTTTTTTACTTTCAAACAAAAATGTATTTTGTTGTGATGAGACTATTTTTTTCATACGGCAGTTCAGCAGTCTGTACTCCCTGTGACTATATACTTAATTAAAACAATGTGTTTAATATGTCTAAATATATTTAAGGTGAGAAAGGTAGATGCCATAACTTTGAAGACTCAAATTGTATGAAGAGGAACAGTAAAAATTTGCGAAACACTTATTGAGAGTAATATACGTATATTAAAGTATCCCGTTTGTTGCAGACCTATCGTTCCTTATTTTTCAACATAATGCATAAAATTAATCACAGAAGAAAATAAAATACAAAAAAACTGGAGTAACACTTCAAGCTTCAATTAAATGTCTTAAACATTCCCTTTCATGTAAGACTCATGGCGCTTCGTTAACACTGTGTGCTAAGTGGAAGTATTTGTTATTTTACAGGGGTAACTCAAAAAGTGGAACAGTCTTATGTGCCCTGTGCATTTTATCGAGTATGTCAAAGTGAATGTAGAGGTTTTAAGACTATGAACAATTTATTATATTGCGCTTCGAATTATAAACAATACATCCAATGAAAGATAAACCCAGAAAGATTTCATTGTAAGTGTTCAATGTGAGTGCCTTCCGTCATAAGATACATATCGATTCTACAGGCGTGTTCATTGAATTTATCATTTTACGAGGGTCACGGTGCAGCTGCACCATCTCGTGAATATTTTCTGACCAAACGACGCGCACATTCCGTATGCTCACACTTCAACTTACTTGAAAGACGACATGAGCAATAAAACCTTCGTCGCCATGCATCAATACTTTGCTCTTTGCAATTAGCGCTGTCTAACGATTGACACCAGGAAACGAATTCAAACGCACCCATATATGACTGAGTCGCTCTTTCATTTAGTGTATTATTTAGAATTGGAAATTGAATGTAATAAATGCTACAAAACCTTGAACCTCGATGTTCATTTCGAAACATTCTGTATTTTTCTGTGTTGCCTCAAACGACCTTGTCACTGCTGTAGCACTAAACATTAAAATTTTAAATGAAATGAAGTCTCCATTAGGACCAGTGTGCACCACGACCATAAAATGATAAATACCCAAAGAAAATTCAGCATTGGTCGTAAATTTGTTTATTATTACAGATCGATTTCGGTTATTGAATGCCCATCTCCAGTGCAACTTGCACAATCGACTAGAAACATAACTGATTTTACTGATCCAGCCACAAGGCATAACTACAAGCAGATACAAATGATGTTATCCAGAGTGATAATAGCCGAAATCAATCTGTAATAACAAATAAACAAATTTACGACCAATGATGAATTTTCTTTGGATACTAAAATTTGATTTGTCTGAGAATATTTCGTTTTTAATCAGTCTCCACTAACTATAAACATGCCGCTAAGGAACTTGGTAAAGTCCAGAGATTTGCTTGATTAGCCATAACAGACGGGCCTAGCAGCACACTTACTGCTGGGATGGAAACTATTGTACGACGCGAATTTATTGTTATTGATGCCATTCTCAACCCCCATGAACCACAGACATTGCCGAGGTGGGGTGGCTTGCGTACCTCAACGATGCAGATAGCCGTACCGTAGGTGCAACCACAGCGGAGGGGTATCTGTGAAGAGTCCAGACAAACGTGTGGTTCCTGAAGAGGGACAGCAGCCTTTTCAGTAGTTACGGCGGCAACAGTCTGGCTGATTAACTAAGCTGGCTTTGTAACATCAGCTAACACGACTTTGCCATGTAGTTACTGCGAATCGCTGAAAGTAAGGGGAAACTACAGTCATTACTTCTCCTGAGGACATGCAACCCTACTGTATGAATATATGATGATGGCGTCTTCTTGGGTAAAATATTCCGGAGGTAAAATAGTCCCCCATTCGGATCTCCGGGCGGGTACTAATCAGGAGGATGTCAGCAAGAAAAACAAAACAGGCATTCTACAGGTCGGAGCGTGGACTGTTCTAACCCTTAATCGCGTAGGTAAGAAAATTTGGAAACAGGAATCGATAGGTTTAAGTTAGATATGGTAGAGATTAGTGGAGTTCAGTGGCAGGATGAACAGGATTTCTGGTCAGGTACGGACAGCGTCATAAATACAAAATCAGTTGGTGGTAACGCAGGAGTAGGTCTGATAATGAATAAGAAAATAGGAATGCGGGTAAGTTACTACGAAAGACATAGTGAACGCATTATCGTAGCAAAGATAGACACAAAACCAAACGGTACCACAGTAGTGCAATTTTATGTGCCAACTAGCATGGCCGATGATGAGGATATCGAAGAAATGTATGAAGAGATAAAAGAAATCATTCAGAAAGTTAAGGGAGACGAGAACATGATTGTGATCGGGGACTGGAAGTCGGTAGTAGGAAAAGGAAGAGAAGGAAATGTAGTAGGTGAATATGGTCTGGGAAAAAGGAATGGAAGAGGAGATTGCCTGGTTGAATTTTGCACAGAGCACAATTTAATTATCACCAACACTTAGGTTAATCATCATGTAAGAAGGCTGTATACGTGGAAGAGACCAGGAGACACTGGAAGGTATCTGGGGAAAAGATAGATACCGCCTACAGGAAAATAAAAGAGATATTTGGAGCCAAGAAAAACAGCGGTATATCAAGAACTCAGACGGAAAATCACTGCTAATCGAAGTGGGGAAAGCTGAATTGTGGAAGGAATATATAGAGGACCTGTACAAAGGAAATAAACTCGAAGGCAGTTTTTTTGAAAGGGAAGACGAAGTGTTGAAAGATGAAATAGGAGACATGACACTGCGAGAGGAATTTGACAGAGCACTGAAGGATTTGAGTTGAAACAAGGCCCCTGGAGTAGAACTTGCTGATATCATTAGGAGAGCCAGTCATGAAAAAAGTTTTCCACCTGGTACGCCAGATGTATGAGGCGGGGAAAAACCTCCGACTTCAAGAAGAAAATTTTAATTCCAATTCCAAAGAAAGCAAGTGCAGACAAATGTGAAAATTACAGAACTATCAGTTTAATAAGTCATAGTTGCAAAATACTAATACGAATTATATACAGACGATTGGAAAAACTTGTAGAATCCAACCTTGGGGAAGATGAGTTTGGATTTAGGAGAAATGGAGGAACACGGGAGGCAATACTCACATTACGACTAATCTTAGAAGATAGGCTACGAAAAGGCAAACCTACGTTTTTAGCGTTTGCAGATTTAAAGAAAACTTTTGACGATGTCGACTGGAATAAACTATTTCAATATCTGAAGGCAGCAGGGGTAAAATATATGGAGCGAAGAGTTATATTCAACCTATACAAAAACCAGACAGCAGTTATTATAGTCGAGGAGCAAGAAAGGGACGCAGACGTTGGGAAGGGAGTAATACAGGGTTATAGCCATTCCCCAATGTTGTTCAATATGTACACTGAGCAAGCGGTGAAGGAATGCAAGGAGAAATTTGGAGAGGGCATTAAAGTTCAGAGAGAAGAAATAAAAACATTGCGGTTTGCCGATGACATAGTAATTTTGTCAGAGTCTGCAAAGTACCTGGAAGAGCAATTGAGTGGTCTGGACAGTGTCTTGAAAGGAAGATACAAAATGAACATTAACAAGAGGGAAACGAGGGTAATGGAAAGGAATGTCAGAAAATCAGGCGATACTGAAGAATCATGCAGTGAGAAAATAAAAGTAATAGATCAGTTTTGTTATTTGGATAGCAAAATAACTTCTGATGTCAGAAGTAGAGAAGATATAAAATGCAGAATGGCTATGGGAAGAAAAACGTTTCTAAAGAAGCGAAACTTGTTAACATCCAATATTAATTTAAATGCTAGGAAGTCCTTTCTGAAAGCATTTGTCTGGAGTGTAGCATTATATGGGAGAGAAATGTGAACGATAAGTAGTTCAGACAAAGAGATGATAGAAACATTTGAAAAGTGGTGCTACAGACGAATGATGAAAATTTCATGGGTAGATCACATGAATGAGGAGGTGCTTAACCGAATTGGGGAGAAAAGGACTTTCTGGCAAATCCTGACTAAGAGATGGGATAGATTGGCAGGACACAGCGATATCAATGAATTGTCAACTTAGTATTAGAAGGAAGTATGTGGTGTAAAAATCGTAGAGGAAGACCGAGGGACGAATACAGTAAGCAGATTCAAAAGGATGTAGATTGCCGAACGTACTGTCAGATGAAGAGGCATGCACAGGACAGGGTAGCGTGGAGAGCTGCATGGAACCAATTCGCGGCATGAAGACCATAACAACATCATTTCCATTATGTATACCATGCTGGATATGCCCTCACTACACATTTGGGTAAAGATGAAGGCAGCGGCTGGTGCATACAGACTGGATCTCATGGCATAGTTAAAATCACACACTAAAGTAGCGAGTGAGGTAAATATAGGAACGATTTGGAAAATGCCGGCCGACAAAACTCGCAACAGCTTCAACAAGTCTTACAGCATAACAGTTGTAAGCAGGGAGTAGCGGAGAAAACAGTTCGACACCGTGCGTGGCACATTGTCTAAATAAACTGACGACCAAGGAGTGTGGGCTGGGGTATACGGGATGCACCTAAGACTGGAGGGCGTCATCTCTCTAGGAAAACTGGCTTTGGTACTGCCGGCTAAAATCATTGCCATCAGAGAGTGTGTGAAAGAGAATTTATGTAGGTGCTAAAAGGACCGTAGTATTTACATTTATTCAGACAGCCAGGCAGTCCTGAAATCACTGGCAGATCCTGCAACTAGATCTAAGATTGTTGCAGAATCTCCCAGGTTTCTAGTGAAGCTAGCGGAAAGCAATGTGGTAAACCTAGTGTGGGTCCCTGTCCACTCAGGGTCGGTGGCAAAGAACAAGCTGGCAGATTGACCAAGATGGGAGCAGATCCTCGATTTATTCGACCGGAACCTGACCTGCCAATCATCAAGGCAATGATCAAACTACAGCTACAGGACCATCTTAGCACGTAGAATATTCGACCAATGTCGTTAAACAAAAGCATGGCAAGGTAATGATGCCAAAGATGAGTTTTAAAAGAAGCTCTGTAATCCTGGGATTGAACAGAAAAGAGGTTACTATCATGGTTAGACTGAAGACCGGCCATGGGAACTTAAAACACGTACAACAATGGGCATAACGAAGGAAGTCAGAAGTTGTGGGATCTGTAATGAGGGTGAGCAGAACCGGCCTTAGCTTGCGCGGGGCCCTGTACAAAACATCCGCTCGGGACTCTCTCACATCCTCCCCTCCCCGCCCCAACCCCATCTGGAAGTTATACACCTTCTTCACATTCAAAAGAAGTCGAAGTTTCGTCTTTGACATATTACCAATATATCAAAAGACTTAAAAAATGGTTATAAGTTAAACACTAAAGGTATTCTGCTTTACTCATTTGACACAAAACTTGTTTTCCTTACTTTTTTACGAGCTAATTCATTTAATATCTTCAAAGCTCCAGATACCGGTAATGTAGTTGAAGTGTATACCCAATGTGACACGACTATGGTCACAGTATAACTCAGATTTAGAAAATTATTCCTGTATCTGAGTGAAAGGAAGCAGGGATCATGATACTGATGCGCTATGCTAATATGTTGCTCAGGCTTAAATTAATATGCACGCGATAAGTAGTTTCAGGAACAAAATTACCCTTAAATAAAGGCAAATGAGGACATTCTCACTGATTATTTCTAGAACATCATCACATTAAAATTAAATAAAAATTTTATGTATGCTCTACAAGTTTTTATTTTGTTAACCGGTTTTCGATTGACATCCTCAGACTTTAAACAATAGCCAAATTGTGAATGCGAAGGTTTCCCTGGCGTAATAACCGTTTATAATCTTCTCGGGTTAGTACCCGACTGCAAACCAGAGAAGATTATAATAGCCAAATTGTAGTTGGACATTTTCACTGATTATTCCGCAAGTTCTTCCTAGAACATAATCATATTTAATTAAAAGAAAAATTTTATGTGTGTTCTATAAGTTTTTATTTTGTTAAGCTTTTTCGGTTTAGACTTTAAACAATAACCAAATTGTGAATACGAAGGTTTCCCCGGTGTAATAACCGTTTATAATCTTCTCGGCTTAGTACCCGGCTGAAAACCCGAGAAGATTATAATAGCCAAATTGTAGTAAGTAGAAGCAGGTAAATTTAAGTTACGATGATACAAAACCTGTAAATGAGAGCAGGTATACGTTTAATAATAGGATTAATTAAATAAATCATTCATTGAAAAGCAAAAAATTGATAGTAGTACTCATGTGAAAAGTCAAGACATTGACAGAGGTAAAATTACACTACACCACAATGTAAGGCAAAGGGAAAGATCCGAGAAAATCACTACCCTACGATTTAAGGCAAGGGGTGAACTCCAGTTACCCACAGAATAACATGGATCGTTGTGACGAGAGGAATGTACACAAAAACACATCTCCTACATATACCAATTTGTACAGAAGTATAAGGTCATCGAAGTAATGACTGTTGACAACGATAAAATCAGGCATTTTGTAATGTCCAAAATTTGTGAATGATGACCACAAGGCACCGAGTTCTTCGTGATATTACTTATATTACGATTTATGTCCTATCCACCAAACTTATACTATCCTATCACTCAGTTAGTGAAAAGCACAGCATTATCTATTTAAAACATGAAAACAGTGATCGAAGGAGACAACGAAATATATAAAACCAAAATAGTCTGAAAAGCACCAACAACAACGTAAGTAATAGGAAACATAGAACGACATAATAATTGTTAAAAAAATTAAATTGGTGATAAGAATAAAAAACACTATATTATTACAGAGATTTTTAATATATAAAATACTACACAATGTCACTGGATGAATTAAAAGAAGATACACGTAATAGAAAACATAAGGTAAGGCAGCTGAATGGTTAAGTCAAATAATCAACCAGTGCGAGCGAAATGCTCAAAGTGTTACGAAATACTATGAGGTTATGTATAAGAAAGGACTGTATTATTGACTATGGACTAGAAAAAGTAAGATCAAAATAAATGAGTTACAGTTAATTATATTCACCACACTAAAAAGAAGTATCAGACGTCATTGAACAGAGTACACACCATAGGCCTCCGTGCGTAGAGGCCACATTTCGGAAGGCGATTTCGGACTGTTTGCGTTGATACTGGGCGTCCTGTTGCTGTCCGGAGGGTGCGCTAAGTGAAGACGCATTCATCCTCTTGTCTCTACGGGCTGTTAATCGGACGACCTTGGTCTAGCCTTCTTTTAACGCTTCCCGTTGTCTGAAATAGCGTCCATGTCCTGGATGCTACAGACACTCCAACAGTTGTAGTCACCTCCCACTGCGTTTTTCCCGCTTCCACATTCGAACGGCTCTCCATGCCACATCTTCGGGTAAGTCACGTTGTTGTTGCATTGCACTACCTGCTCGTTACACTATCTCAAACAATCTGCTTGTGTAATTCGTTTGGTCGAGTAAACACAAGTCAACATTAACCAACTCTGGAGGAACTTTCGGTTATTGCCACTATCTCGGTGGTCGTAATGTCGTTGTCTCCATTCCGTAGAACCGACAGAAAGACGTCGAACCATTTTAGTTCATTCTGACAATGACAACACTTGAGAACATAGATATCTCAAATGGTCTCCTAATTGTTTTGACCAGTTTATATTGTTGGAGTAATACATTGATGGAACACCGGAACAAAAATCATTCACTCACTTGGAATACTGGTATAACTGCACGTACTTTCCCGAATTTAGCAAAAGAAAAAGCACATTAACCATCCTGTGTATCGAGTTTCCAGCGAAATATGCTCATACAGAGAACTTTTTAACCCTCAAAAGGAAGTATGTGCCTGATAGACACGCATCAATTTTTATCTTGTTAGATTGGCAATACTGTTTGCACTGTATGCGGGTGTGCCTCTATATAGCCACATACAATTTCATTGTTAGTTCTGTAGTGTGATCGATTGTTGACGGTGACTGTTATACATGAAGTAATTGTTGTTTTCTCGAGTATCACAGTGCCTGTGAGACACATACTACCAGTAACGCACGTTTTGTTGAGTATCTATTAGACAAGTATTTCCAAATTCGATACTTTTGTGACTGATGAGTCAACTACAAGCAGCTAATCAGTATTAGTGCTGTGAACAACTGCAGTCTCTCCTTCTACTTTAAAAAGCAGTGGAAGTATTACCAGATACAGATTCGTCAAGAAACTGTCTGTAAGTCTAGTGAGAACCAGTCTTCAGAACAGGCTATTTATCTCCGATTTGAGAGGGGATTTGAGGATAATAATTCGAAATCTCCTTTGAAAAAATTCACAGCAGAAGAAAGAAGAACAAGATACGGTGAAGAGTGACAAGAAACGAAGAAAATATGCAGTCTTTGTCCTTACCAGAAAAACTGCATATCAATGTGTGAATGTGATAGACCTGTATTCCTGGAATTTTCCAGAAAAAATGTGTGTTTAGTGTTTAATGGAGTCATTAGGAGAAGTGTTTGTAAATTTGAACTTTATCCTTGCCCTTTCGCCACAAAATTAATGTATTTTATAGAGTTACTTGGTACGAGTATTCATGAAGTAATAAATAGTGGAATTGTTATTTGATACTAGTGTTCGCCACCCCCATGAACCACAGACATTGTGGAGGTGCGGTGGCTCGCGTGTCTCAACGATACAGATAGCCGTACCGTAGGTGCATCCACAGCGGAGCGGAGAGGCCAGACAAACGTGTGGTTCCTGAAGAGGGGCAGCAGCCTTTTCAATAGTTACAGAGGCAACAGTCTGGATGATTGACTGAGCTGTCTTTTTATTTTTAACACCAGCTAATGTGGGTTTGAAACACAGTTACTTCGAATGGCTGAAACAAGGGGAAACTATAAGCGATACTTCTTCCGAGGATATGCAGCTCTACTGTATGAATATATGATGATGGCACCCTCTCGGGTAAAATATGGCGGAGGTAAAATAGTCCCCCATTCGGATCTCCGGGCGGGGACTACTCAGGAACAACAATGGCATTCTACGTATCGGAGCGAGGAATGTTAGATCCCTTAATCGGGTAGGAATGTTAGAAAATTTGAAAAGAGAAATGTATACGTTGAAGTTAGATATAGTGGGGATTTGTGAAGTTCGGTGGAAAGAGGAACAGGATTTCTGGCCAGGTGAGTACAGGATTATAAATACAAAATCAGTTGGGGGTATTACAGGAGTAGGTCTGATAATGAAGAAGAAAATCGCGACACGGGTAAACTATTATGAGCAGCGCAGTAATAGCATTATCGTAGTAAAGATAGACACAAAGCCAACACCGACCACAGTAGTATAGGTTTACATGCCAACTCGCTCTGCCGATGAAGAGGAGATAGAAGAAATTGAGGAAGAGGAAAAAATAATTGTTATGGGTGATTGGTATTCGGTAGTAGGAAAAGGAAGGGCAGGTGAATATGGACTGGATTTTGCACAGAACATAATTTAGTTATAACAAACACCTGGTTTAAGTATCAAGAAAGGAGGTTGTATACGTGGAAGAGACCAGGAGATACCGAAAGGTACCAGATAGATTTTATAAGATATAGATTTCAGAATCAAGTTTTAAAGACATATCCAGGGAAAGATATAGACTCTGACCATAACTTATTCGTCATTAACTGCAGGCTGAAACTGAAAAAAACTGCAGAAAGGAAGGAAAATAATGAGATGGGACTTGGATAAATTGAGGGAACCTGAAGTTCTTAAGAATTCCAGAGGGATCTTTAGGCAACAATTGACAGAAACGAGGGGGGAATAAAACAGTAGTAGAGGAATGGGTAGCACTGAGAGTTGAAATAGTGAAGGCAGCAGAGGACGAAATAGGTAGAAAGCCAAGACCTACAAAACATCCTTGGATATCACAGGAAATACTAAATTTAATTGATGAAAGGAGAAAATGTAAAAATTCAGTAAATGAAAAAGGCTAAATGGAGTACAGACGACTAAGAAATGAGATTGATTGGAAGTGCAAAATAGCTAAGCAGGAGTGGCTAGAAGGCAAATACAAGTAAGTAGATGAATTTATAAATAAGAGAAAAATGGATAACGCCTACAGAAAAGTAAAAGGGACATGTGGAGATAAGAAAATCAGCTGTATGAATATAAAGAACTGAGCAAAGGAGGGAAAAACTGACAGGTGGAAAGAGTATATAGAGAGACTCTACAAAGGAAATGAACTTACAGACAATATTGTATTAAGAGATGAAGAAGTAGAAGAAATAGGAGATACTATACTGAGAGAAGAATTTGACAGAGCCCTGAAAGACCTAAGTCGAAACAAGGTCCCTGGAGTAGATGACATTCCCTCAGAATTACTAAAGTCTCTGGGGCAACCCGACATGACAAAACTATTTCACCTGCTGCGTAAGATGTATGAGACAGGCGACATACCCTCGGACTTCAAAAAGTAATAATCCCCGTTCAAAGAAAATAGGCGCAGGCAGAACCATTTCAGAACCATCAGTTTAATATGTCATGGTTGCAAAATTTGAACAGGAATTATTTACAGAAGGATGGAAAAGCTGATAAAAGCTGACCTTGGGGAAGATCAGTTTGGATTCAGAAGAAATGTATGATCACAGGAGACATTACTCACTTGACGACTTATGTTAGAAGATAGATTAAGGAAAGGGAAACTAACGTTACTAGCTTTTGTAGATTTGGAGAAAGCTTTTGACAATGTTAATTGAAATAATTTTGAAATCAGCAGGTGTAAAACATAAGGAACGGGAGGTTATTTACAAGTTCAACAAAAACCAGACACCGGTTATCAGAAGTGAAGGGCATGAAAGGGATGCAGAGGTTGGGAAGGGATTAATTCAGAGTTGTAGCCTTTCTCCAATGCTATTAAATTTGTACACTGTGCAAGCTATAAAGGAAAGCAACAAGAAATTTGGAGAAGAAATTAAAGTTCAGTGCGAAGAAATAAAAACATTGAGTTTTGCCGATGACATTGTAATTATCTCAGAGGCAGCAAAAGACTTGAAAGAGCAGATGAACATTAACAACAACAAAACGAGGGTAATGGAGTGGAGTCTAAGAAAATCTGGCGATGCTGAAGGAATTAGATTAGGTAATGAAACAATAAAGTTGGTAGATGAGTTTTGCTACTTGGGCAGTAAAATAACGTGCGATGGTTGCAGTACAGAGGATATAAAATGCAGAATGGCAATGGGCAGAAAGGCGTTTTTGAAAAAGTGGAATTTGTTGACATAGAATATTACTTTAAGTGTAAGGAAGTCCTTTCTGAATGCATTTGTATGGAGTGTGCCTTTGTATGGGAGTGAAACATTGACGATAAACAGTGCGGACAGGAAGAGAATGGAGGCATTTGAAATATGGTGTTAGAGAAGAATGCTGAAAATTAGGTGGGTTGATCGCGTAATTAATGAAGAGGTCCTGACAGAATTGGGTAGAACAGGAATTTTTGGCATACCTTGACTAAGAGATATATTGGTAGGATACATTCTTAGACATCAAGGAATCGTAAATTTAGCAATGGGGGGAAGTGTGTGGGGTAAAAATAGCAGAGGGAGACGAAGAGATGAATACAGTAAGCAGATCCAAATGAATGTAGGTTGCTGTTTATATGAAGAGATGAAGAGGCTTGCTCAGAATAGACTAGATTGGAGAGCTGCATCAAACTAGTCTTCCACTGAAGACCACAACACAACATTAGTGTTCAATGAGTTATTGTACATTTTTTTAAATTTACTAACAGATTCATGTAGCAATTTGTTTTTGTAATAAAAGTAATTCTTCCTCTTTAAGCCTGCAATCTAAATAATAACGGTCTCATAAATTATAATCTTAGAGTGCATGGTATTGGTAAACGGAAAAGGGCGATGAACAGGTAATGATCTCCAGCTAACGGTGAGGGCTGAAGGTGAGCCCACAGGACGGGATGCTGATCGACCTGACACACAAAAACCGCCAGAGAGAGAAAAATAATAGCTAAAAGATTGCTACAAACCACAGCAAATTTGTTTTCAATTGTTTCAGAGTAGCTAAGAAAATAAAATAAGTGAGACTCTAAAAATAGAACCACAGGGGTCTAAAGTAAAATAACGATAAGAATATTAGTAACTAATCATAATAAATTGTGTCCTCAACCACAACAATATAATTGTAAAATGTTCAAATGTTTGTTAAGCTTATGGGACTTAACTACGGGGTCATCAGTCCCTAAACTTACAAACTACTTATCAACTACCTTATACTAAGGACGACACAAATATCCATGCCCGAGGGGGGATGCGAACCCCCGACCGTAGTGGCCGTGCAGACGTTGACTGGAGCGCCTCAGTCCCCTCGGCCACCGCGGCCGGCAATATAATAGTAATAGTAATAAATTTTCCCCCGATGGTATGACATAAAATATTTATTTAAATATCGTTTATCGATATTATTCATTGAATGAACATCTTGAATGCAGTTTCTAGTCCTGCGAACTCATGTACACTCTATGAAAATCTACTGTTAAAATAAAAGACCTCACAGGTGTGCGTTACGTGTTTCCACTTCATTCAACTCTGTCAGTGTCGCTGATGTGAAAAATACCGAGTAGCACCCCGTGGTTCGGAACTCACGTTAAACTGTAGGTCCCCCTATAACTGGCTGGGTAAGTCAGTTCGAAGGTCGGAGGAAGGCAACGGCATACCACCTCCAAACAGGACCACGCCTAGTAAAGCACTGTGATGTTCAAACCAATCTTCGGATTGTTGACTGTTTTACCTTTCATACATGAGTGCTCAGGACTCGAAACTGCACTGAAGGTGATCATTCAATGAATGAAATCGAGATGCGATATTTTTAAAATGAATATTTTATATCATACCTCCAAGTAGAAATTTTTTTATTATGATTATTTTGTATTTAACTTCAGGTGCTGATTAAAATGTAAAGGACTAATGTCAAAAATCTTATTTTGCATGTATATGAGTTGATGTGCAGGAGGTAGGACACGAAATCTGCCTGATTCCTATGGGGCAACTCGAGGACAAGTCAACAGCAAGTATCCTCGACAGTGCCCACTTCATTCAGCATACCTCTGTACTGTTCAGCGAGAAAGGGACGGTAATGTGCCGAGGAAAAGTGAAAACAATATAGTATAAGGGAAATTAACAAACATTACGAGTATCACAATTATATGTGAAAGAAATGTATGCCTTAGTAGAAATTTGCAAAATTATTATTTTCCATGAGATGATGGAAACAATGAAGGGGGAGGGGGGAAATATGTAATACGTGTTTATGTAATACAGTGTAATTTGTGTACAATATTAGCACACGCAATTTGGCATGATATGGAAGGGATGCTGCCAGCTGTGGGCTGAGAGCAAGACTTCCGTATAGACGCATGAGCCAGAGAGACACCCAGGACTGACCGACACGGTGAGAGCTAAGAAACGCCGGGCTGTTGGTCCAAATAAGGGCAGCCTTCGCATTGGACAGAGGTTTGACAGCAGAGGCAGGGCATCCAGCACCACATTTCGGTAGTTAGGGTGACATAAACCATCGCAGCTGGCTAGTTCGGTTGCTTTTCTGAAGTAGTAATGCATGAATTTTTATTTGAAGGTATAAAAACTACCACGATTATTATATACTGAGAAAAAATATCTTTAAACAATTCCTTAAAATTATTATGCACTACTAAAAGCAAATCGCTTATAACTGATCAGCTATATAGTGCTTCCATGATGTACCAGATGCAGTAAATGTCAATATTGTGCCGCTGATCTTTCCATTAAGAAACTCATAATGCAACAGTAGTATGCGATTGACTACTTTTACATGTCAAAGAAGTTATACTAAAGTAAAAAATGTTGATCAGATTGAGAGATAATGGAAAAAAATAGGTTCAAATGTTTGTAAAGTTTAAGGGACTTAACTGAGGGGTCGTCAGTCCCTAAACTTACAAACTACTTATGAACTACCTTATACTAAAGATGACAAAAACATCCATGCCTGAGGGGGGGATTCGAACCCCCAACGGAGAACGGCTTCGGGCATTGGAGCATATCGCCTCAATGCGCTCGGCCGCTCCGCCGCGGCGAAAAAATTAGGTATGTAGTTGATCAGCTACACTATGCGATAAAGGGTTAAGTACTGAATAGGCGTGTAAAGTGTTCAACTGTGGATGAGAGTGCAACGGATTAAAAGTAGAAGTGACAATAGGTGACACATCTTAAATAGTGCTCTTTACCGCAAGGTGAATAGGTAAGAAGTTACCCATATAATTGCAACTACAACCTTATCCACCTATTCTGAACAAGCCAGCGACCAGGCAACCACTACAGAAATCGGGACACACTTCCGAGGTACAAGGTCAGTGGCTTTCAGAAACTATTGCGAGACATGACGGACTTGCACATCTCCAACCGCATCTGTATAGTTGTTGTATCACAACCAGAGACTTGGGCACATCTTGTTAACGAAAGGACAATTCAGGATCGTTAAAACAATTTCATCCATGCTGATTTGAAAGCCATCAAAATATATCCGCTACGTATATTTGATATTTCACACAGTAATATCACAGTCTAACATATACAACCACGACACTCCCCCAGATTTTTGTTATATACTGCGACAGCAGCGCTCCAAGCGGCCGACAAGCTACATTACTGACGACCATGAGTGGAATAGTATCTTTTATACTGATTTTAACATACTTTTTAGAGTAAGAAACGTAATAATTTAAAAATAGCTCCACAATTGTGTTACTTAAGTTTTCTAAGGTCCCTGACAAGGTAGGAAACAATACATTACAGGGCAGTTTATTTACAGTTATCTTGTAACCTAAAGACTTCCGCTAAATAATTTCATTTTCTATTAGATATATAAATGGCTAGGAAACACCAGAAGACTTTCTATTTTCTACTCAGGAACTTAAGGTTTCTTATCTACAATTTAAGTCGAATCAGTGATTGTTGAACGTAGCAGACGTATATAGAATACAATACTACAGTGTTTAACGTACCAAATCAGCTACGACGGCTGAAGGAAAAACGTCAGAAATGTGACAATAAAAGGACAAAAACAATGGATCTGTTTTACAGCAACAAAAATCCACAATTGTTGCTACAACTGAACTACAAATGGCAAGAATCATCCAAACATCCTTTTTAAGCTAAAGTAACATATATGCACGCTTAAGAAAGACGAGTGAGATGTAAAAATGTGCGAATCATTAGACTCGATGCGGAATTGATACACGTCTAAAAACTGCCTGTCATTGTAAGAAAATACCATAATAGAATCTTATAATTCTCTTATGTTTAGAGTCTACTTACTTGCAGCGGAATAAGCTTGAAATACACACATATTCGTTATGTATTTGTTCAAGACGAAGTTGTTCTTTACACCACTGAATCTGTTAAATTCAACTGTTTTTACATAAATTTCCGTGTTATGTATGTCTCTTGATATTTTACTAATTCTTGTAACGCAAAAATGAAACTATTTCGTTAATTACGTACAAAAATAATTATAAATAAACATCACTATTTTGGCGGCTTGCCCACCGCTAGCAGCGCTAGATTCGGTGCAACTGTCAGTTGGTGACAACTTTTACAGCAGGGTGTGTCGTGACTGTATAGTTTAAACTGTGGTAATACTCTTCACAGCCATTCCTCAGTTCTTTCATGCTGCGTGCTAATCATTAGATTTAACTATTGTACATTCTTATTGAACGTTAGCTAATATGAAACGAATACAACAATAAATTATAAATCAACACATTTAAATAATTTCAGTATTTCTTTTTTTTTTACTAATTAGAAATAATTATAAGTGTTACTCACTATGGCACTAGCAAACATACACGAACATAAATCAGCCATGTTGGTGAAAAGAAGAATGACGATTGATATATCCATAGCGTCCTGTAGTAGGCCGACAGCTCTGCAACACAGACCATCGTATGGTAATTAAATATTACAGTATTTATATCTGGCATGCATTATCATATCAGTTATCATCTAAGACAATAATAAAAGTTACAGCTTCGGCGATTACATATAAATATAGATATAAAATTAGGTTAGAACCGCATACCACCGAAGTAGGAGTCTTTGGGACGTGTTCGTATTGCGGTTCTTCGACCGCTTTGCTTCGATGTACTCCATGTTCGACGAGTCAGAATTGCCATTAAATATTAATTTCAGACACTGCCTTACCACAACTTATTTCCAGTACAACGATGAATTCTATGAACAAATTAACGGTGTGGCTATGGGCAGCCCTCTTAGTCCAGTTGTTGCCAACTTATATGTGGAATTGTTTGAAAAGCAGGCGCTGCAGATTGCCAGAAAGAAGCCAACTAATTGATACCGATATGTTGACGACACCTTTGTAGTGTGGAGCCATGGTGAAGAGGAGCTGGATGTCTTCTTATCGCATCTCAACAGCATTAATCAAAATATACAATTCACGATGGAGAAAGAGAGCAATGGCCAACTTAATTTCCTGGATGTATCGGTAATAAAACGAGAGGACGGAACTCTGGCCCATAAGGTAAATAGAAAGAACACACATACTGATCCATATCTCCATAAGGAGTCACACCATCATCCGAGGCCGGCCGCGGTGGCCGAGGAGACTGAGGCGCTCCAGTCACGGTCTGCACGGCCACTACGGTCGGGGGTTCGAATCCCCCCTAGGGCATGGATATTTGTGCCGTCCTTAGTATAAGGTAGTTGATAAGTAGTTTGTAAGTTTAGGGATTGATGACCCCGAAGTTAAGTCCCATAAGCTTAACTAACATTTGAACATTTTGAACATCATCCGAGGCAAAAAAGAGGTATCATTAAAACCTCCGCGCTGTCGATGGGATGTTAAACTCCAAGCTTCCTTCCTTCCATTAAGACCTTGGTGTATAGAGCCAACAAAATCTGTGAGCCAGTTTACTTGAAGGATGAATTAAATCACTTACGGTCGGCATTCAAGAAAAATGGACATGGTGCCAAGGAAATTGATCGAGCTCTCCATCAAAGAAGAGAAGAATTCAGAAGTTCTCAGCAACAACGACAAAAATCTGGAAAAGTTTTCCTGCCGTACATTAGCAGAATTACTGATCGAATCGGGAAAGTATTGGCCAAGCATGGCGTCGAAATCATCTACAGACTCATGAAGAAGATCAAAGAATATTTGAGATCAAAAGACGCACGTCACTCCCTAGCAACACCTGGGTTTATAAAATTCCTTGCAGCTGTGGTAAAGTATATATTGGTACAACAAAAAGAATCGTCAACACTCGCATATCTGAACTTAATAGGAACTGTCGTTTTGGCCACACGGAAAAATTGGCAGTGACTGAACATGTTTTGCAAAAAGGAAATCATGAAATAAAATTTAACGAGACGAGCGTCTTAGCTAGGACATCTCAGTACCATGCAAGCATGTGTAGAGAAGCAATAGAGATCCACAAACACCAGAATAATTTTAATCGGAAAGAAGAAGGTCTGAAGTTAGATAAAATATGGATGTCGACACTGCACCAACAAAACGAAATCGATTATTTTTAACCGTGAATGACAACGTCATCCAGAGATAGCTACAAAGTCAGCATCATGTGACGTATGGTGGCGCCCTCTATGCCCTCTATAAATGCGAGAGCCCCTCGGCCCACAGTGGCAGTAGCCGGAAGACCCTTGAAGATGTCTCCCGCACTTGGAAACGAAACGTCGGGAGGAAGGTTTACATCTGGACAACGGCCCATCAGCCCGGAAATTTTACCTGAAAGTTTACATTGTATGATTAAATATTAAGTTTTCAAATGTCTGACGTGTTTTCATTCAAAACGTGTAACTACTCAAAGTAAACTTAGACCTCGAAGCTCGGAACCGCACGAAACAATGCTTAGAATAACAGAAATTATGGCACCTAGGTGTGAAATTGAACTGACCATCCGAGATGATCAGACACCGTATTTGAGGGCAATGAGAATGACTTTGCCACTATTATGATAGTCCCATGGAGTCTCGTTCCAAGTAAACACCATGTAAACCTCAAGAAAGCAGTTGAGACAACAGAACATCGTACTTTATCACATAAAAATTACAATTTTAACCAATATCTGAATACAATATGTCCCATATTCTTCAAAAATGAAACACCAAGATCGCGAATTAATAATTTATTGAATGACGATTGGTTTCGGAGAATTGTGTCACCATCATTTGGGCATATGCATTTTATAAGCTGGTCATCTTATTATTAATAAATGGATATGGCACATGCAACATAGCACTTTCAAGGTATCTTGTAAGCTGTCATGTTTTAACTTACGTATTTTATATGATTATTAAGTGCTATGTTGCACTATTATTTTATATCCATTTTTAATAAGATGACCAGCTTATAAAACGTATACTACAAGATGATGGTGGCACAGAACTCCGAAACCGAACGTCATTAAATAAATTATTAATTCGTGATCTTGGCGTATCATTTTTGAAGAATATAAAACTGACAGATAGCCTCCAAAGTCGGCAGTGTCAGTAAATGTCACATTACGTTACCATATGTATATTGTGTATGATATCTCACCTGATCCCCAATTACAGAAAATTATATTAGAATTATATTTCATGTGGTTGGTTTCAGAGGAGTTTTGAATGCTATTGATTAACGAAGTAACTGGTTTCGTATTTATTACTTGAAAAAGCACGACTTATCACTAGAACGTTACAGGTATTAACTCTCAAATCGATTAAAAGACACAGAACGCTATCTCCTGACACTGAAGCGGATATACATAAGTTTAGTGCTGTTGTGGTTTGCTGCAGCTCTTGACACTACCCTATTCTGCGCAAGCCTCGTCATCTTTAAATATGAACTGAATTCGTCTTTCGGTCTCTCTCTCTGCGATTTTTACCCGACACAACTTCCTTCCAATAATAAATTGACGACTCCTTGAAGTCGTAGAATGTGTCTCGCCAATCGATGTCTTCTTTTACACAAGATATGCCAAAAATGTATTTTCTTTCCAGTTCTATTTAGCAAATTTCCGTTAATTACGGGTCAGCCCATATAATATTCAATATTAGACTGTAGCAACACATTTCAGAAGCTTGTATTCTCTTTTTGTCGGAACACATCATCCACATTTCGCTGATGTACAATGCTACACTCCAGATTAATGCTTCTAGAAAGACTTCCTAAGACTTATATTAACATTTGTGCCAACAGATTATTCTTATTCAGCAATGCTTTTCTCCCCACAGCCATTCTGCATTTTATATCTTCCCTACTTCGGTCATCATACAGTATTTAGCTACCGGATCAACAATCTATCACTTTTATTGACTCGTTACCTAATTCATTCATAATTGCCTGATTTTCTTATATTCCATAACTTTCGTTTTGTTTTTGTTATGTCTATCTTGTTCCCTTCTTTCAGGATCCTCTCCATTCAGTTCAATTGCTCTTCCAGGTCCTACGCTGTCTCAGAATTATGTCATCGACAACCCTCAGAGTTTTTATTTCTTCTTACTTAATTCCTTCCCTAAATTTTTCATTGGTTTCCCTTACAGCTTGCTCAATGTGCAGTGTGAATTACATTATGAAAAGGCTACAACCATTACTCCGAATCACTGCTGCCAGGTTTTTGTACAACTTGGTTATAACTTTTCGTTCCCAATTTTTCACCATTACTACCTTCAGACATTGAAAGCATGCATTTCCTCCAACATTGTCAGAGACTTTCTACAAAAGCCATAAACGTAGGTTCGCTTTTTCTTAACCTTCCTTCCAAGATAAGTTGTATTTCCTTTCAGAGCTCTCTATTCCAGGGGTCTTCCTTCGACTTGCCGGCCGCAGTGGCCGAGGCGACTGAGGCTCTCCAGTCACGGTCTGCACGGCCACGACGGTCGGGGGCTCGAATGCCCCTCGGGCATGGATATTTGTGCCGTCCTTAGGATTAGCTAGTTCATAAGTAGTTTGTAAGTTTAGGGACTGGTGACCTCGTAGTTAAGTCCCATAAGCTATACAAACATTTGAACATTTTTTTTCTTTCTTCGACTTAACAACTTTAGTGCTCTCTCATAATGCTTCTCCCAGTATCGTATCTCCAATATCATCTTTATCCATTTCGTCCTCCATTTATAGAATACTGCCTTTATTTCCCTTGTATAGGCCCTCTTTATATCCCACCTTTCAGCTTCCCTTCCTTACTTAGCACTGGTTTTCCATACACTGAACGAGGTTTTCCGTGATTTGCCTAATCACTCCAGGCAAGTGGCCGATTTCCTTCCCCATTCTCGTCTCGTATCATGAGCTCCGACCGTAATCTCCTTTCCATCTGAGCTTTTGATCTTCAGGCGGCTGCTTTTTCTGTCCCCAAATGTCTATTTCATGGTCTTCTTACTAGTTATACAACCTTCTACGGAGGACTTTCATTTTTCCTCTAGCAACTCTTGCTTAGACAATCTGTACTTCTCGTCAGACTGATTTTATAGCTGTCTTTACTCCCGTTTGACTTACACGTTGTCATTTCAAAGCAATGGCGCACTGAAAAATTAACAAAAACATGTCGTTCTTCGTACGATAAATTTACAAGAAGCTGCTCACAAATATACCACTTCGTACGATTATCTAGTGTCTACAAATGCCATATTAGCATCAGTTAACAACGGCCATCAATATTATGAGATTAAAATCACTCGTTTTTATTGATAGCCGTAGCAGCCGGGCGTCGTGGCTCAGCGCGCCCGGTCAGGGGGCTATACGCCCTCTGTAATAAAAAAAACTGAGACAACCATTCAACGAACAACCACGAACGAACTGAACGAATGACCACGAACCATAGATCTACCAGATTAAAAAAAATAATAATAAAAAAATTAAAAAAAAACGCAGTGGGTAAAGTGTTTGACTATGACGCTAAAGGTCGGTGGTTCGAAACCCGCCACTACCTAAAATTTTTATTCCTAAAAGGGTTTCACACACTTTTATTAATTAATTTTTTATTATTTAGATTATTATTTTTGGTCCAAAATGTGCACAAACTTATAAAACTACAAATCGAAAGTGGGCCGTAAAACACGTCAGTGCGATTTTTTTTTCCTTTTTTTCTTTTTCCTACTGCCGAGTTTTACTTGCCCATCACTATCTTTCTGCATAATTTCTTCTATCTCGTCATATATGTTTTTCAACCTCCATCGGCGTAGCTACTTGGCTTATGAACTTCTTTGGTCTGTGTTGGCTTCGTGTCTGTAATACGATAAAGTATTTACTATGATGTTTATTGTAAGCTACCGCCATTCCTATTTTCTTATTCAGATTTTATAGTTTTTAACCCTGCACTTGCCTGACCAGACATCCTGTTCATCCTGCCACCAAACTTCACTAATCCACACCATATCAGACCTATTCGTTTCTCCGATGCATATAATGTTTCTTTTGGTTTTCCTGATGACGAAATGCTCCTGGGTCGCTCCCGCAGATCCGAAGGAGGGAGTGTATTACCTCCTGGTATTTCACTCAAGAGGAAGACATCATCAGCCGTGGCGGACTGTCCGAGCGCTCTAAGGCGCCTTGCTGCGGCGCGCGTGGTTGCTCGCCGTCGGAGGTTCGAGTTCTCCCTCGAATATGGGTGTCTGTGTTGTCCTTAGCATAAGTTAGTTTATTTACTTATTTTTGTAAGCTTAGGAACATAAACATCACAGTTAACTCCCTTAGATTTAACAAAAATTTCACAATTGATTTGAAGAGATCATAATAAATTCGTACAGTCGAGCTGAATGTCCTCAGGAGAAGTAACCAATGTAGTTTTCTTACATCCGTTCGCTGTAACTGCTTGGAAGAACCAAGTTAGTTGATTTTACAACACTAGCTCACTCTCTCATCCAGATTGTTGCCCCTGTTTCCATTGAAAAAGCTGCTGTCCCTAATCAGAAACCATACATTTGTCTGTCCTGTCCACAGACACCCCTCCGATGCGGTTGCACCTATGGTCCGGCTACGAGTATCACTGAGGCACGCAAGCCACCACAAAACGGCAATGTACGTGATTCATGGGAGTGGAAAAGTGAAATACAAGAATAATTTGTTTATGTGTAATCCACGGACATACAATTTCCGTATCTAATAAATCTCACCTGGGCTAGTAGTAAATTAGTACATGAAATATTAATTTTCACGTAATCGTAGAAAAGGGTGGGGTAGCGTCAGACAGCGAAGTGGGCCTTCGACTTCTGATTTTTTTCTTTCTTTTTTAAGATTTGTTGTTGGATAGGGTTCCATTTTCTCTACATTAACGTTTAATCCCATATTTTTCTGTAAAGTTATTTCAACGCAACATAAATTAAACTTCCAGGATAATTTTAGTTGAAGAAAAATTTCTTTCTTTTGGCTTTTCTTATTTTAATTTGTTCAGTCCTGTACTATTTGAAATATCTCTAAGAAAAGCACGGAACGGACGATCACGTCTTATTTTCTGTTAATGTTGTTTTTAGGTGACAGTCTACAGCCGCGATGAGCTTTGAAAAAACTATTCTTGTGACAAGAGCTGTAAAATAGTTTTATTTGCTTTGATCGACCAGTTTCTGCAACTGCTGCCCTCTACAGGAGATTAACAAAATATTTTACATCATCAACAACAAGATAACATTTTTTCATGAATGCAGCAACGTCAAATAACATAAATAATTATCGTAAATTTGACGTTGCTGTATTCAGAAAATCACGTAATAATGTAGATAGAGAGGTAAAACTTGATACACATACTTGTATTGGCATGGGGTTTAATTAGAACAAAGAAAAAAAGGTTCAAAAAATTACCGACAGATCGCGCCGAACAGCAAAACGTCAGTGACTGCGCATGAAAATCGTGTATAAAAGGAGCTGTAATGAGACTGAGAATCAGATGCATCAGCAGTCGCAGCATGTTGACGATACCTGAAAAGGCGCTTTTAGTGAAACTGTGTTATCAAAATGGGGAATGTGCTAGTTCAGCGTTACGTTCCTATCGCCATAGGAAGGGGATTCGAACGGATAAAAGTCCTTTGACAAATGCAGCTGTGGCGAGAATGACTTCGAAGTTCGAAACCACGGGTTGTTTAGACGATAGACCCCGTAGTGGCCGACCGAGCACAATACGTAATGCTGCTGAGACAGTTCAGGAAGAAATGGAGACTGTAGGGAGTTCGTCTATGCACGGGGAAGTCAGCGCTCGTGCAGTCACACGTCGCACCGGCATTCCATACAGTACTGTTTGGTTGGCACTTAGGCATACCCTCCGATGCTATCCGTACAAAATCCATCGGCATCATGAACTGTTACCTGGCGATTTAGTGAAGCTGAGGGCATTTGCGATGTGGACGTTTCAAAAGATGAAGGAAGATGGCGATTGCTTGAGTAACGTATTGTAGACCGACGAAGCTCATTTCACGCTCCGAGGGTCTTTCAACGTTCACAACTAAAGAATTTGGGCTACCGAAAATCCTATAACTGTCGTGGAAAATCCATTGCACGACGATAAAGTCACGACAAGAGTTGGATTTACCATGTCTACCGTTATCGGGCCTTTTTTCTTCGAGGTACTGCGTCATTCTGGTTTTGTAACTGCTACCGTGACGGGTGAGAGGTACGTCGATATGTTACAGAATCGCATCATACCCAGCATGGCTGATAAACAATTGCTGGAACGTAAGATTTTTATGTAGGATGGCGCTCCGCCGTATATTGCTAGACGTGTGAAAGATCTCTTGCGCGCGTCGTTTGGTGATGATCGTGTGCTCAGCCGCCACTTTCGTCATGCTTGGCCTCCCAGGTCCCCAGACCTCAGTCCGAACGATTATTGACTTTGGGGTTACCTGAAGACGCAAGTGCATCGTGATCGACCGACATCTGTAGGGATGCTGAAAGACAACATTCGACGCCAATGCCTCACCATAACTCCGAACATGCCCTACAGTGCTGTTCACAACATTGTTCCTCGACTACAGCTGTTGTTGAGGAATGATGGTGAACATATTGAACATTTCTTGTAAAGGACATCATCTTTGCTTGTATTCTTGAATAATAGAACGTCTTGATCGTAAATATTTTTTTTTTTTATTTCAATGATGCGTTTCGCCCGGTTAGGATATCTTCAGATTTCTGACAAATAAGGAAAATGAGACAGAACTTACAATATTTATATGACAATATTTCGTAAATTTTTAGCTAAAAACCAATCTGAAACCGTTAACAAGAAATTGTGATAATGTACGGTATTAATGATTTATCTACTCTGTGGTAGAGGGTGTTTAGATTAAAATGCGGTCATAGGGTATCTTACAGGGACAATAATATGTAAGCCATTGACATCCGGTAACTTTCACCATTGAAAACAGATTGATACGTTGTTTAACTGAATGGATATTGCAAGATTTACCTTGTATGATGTCCCTGTACCTTAGGTCGTCAACGTATTAATACGACTTGCGTAGGTATAGGTACTACTACTACTGCCTGAGGCAGCATTCAAATTTGTACTGCGAGTAACCGCCAATGACGCTTAGTACCCACAACACTGTAGGTGCTGGGTCGGTCGGATAACAGTTGTTAAAAATTTGCGTACAAGTATTGAAAAATGTTTGGTCTTTTGAGGTCAACTGATCGTTTAGAAGTCTCGGGTGTTTAAAATAAACCCGCTTAGATATCTTAAATTCTTCCAGGATGTTTAACTTCCCTCCTTTTTGGGAATAATGAAAAATTTCTAAATTGTCTAGGGTGGGCCCTTGATGCTCAGAAGCCTTAAAGTGCTCGGCAAAAGGAGAGTATTTCTTTATTTGCCCCTTTTTTTGTTAACAGATGTTCATTGAATCGTGTTTTGAATGCCCTCCCTGTCTGTATTTAGCTGGACAGTCTACACATTTAAGCTTATAAACACCCGAAGCTGCGTGTGGCTGTTTGATAGGTTGCTCGTTATGCGGTAGAATTTGTAAATATTTGTTCCGCGAGAAAAGAAAACCTAGTGGCGGTTACTCGCACTACAAATTTGAACGCTGCCTCAGGCAGTAGTAGTACCTATACCGACGCAAGTCGTATTAATATGTTGACGACCTAAGGTACGGGGACATCATACAAGGTAACGGTCAAAGCTACCGGATATCAATGGTTTACATATTATGTACCTGTAAGGTACCCTATGACCGCATTTTAATCTAAACGCCCTCATCCACAGAGTAGATGAAACATTAGTAGCGTACATTATCATAATTTCTTATTAATAGTTTCAGATTGGTTAGTAGCTAAAAATTTTCGAAATATTGTCATATAAACATTGTAAGTTCTGTCTCATCTTTCTTCTTTGTCAGAAACTGATGATGCCCTAACCGGGCGAAACGCGTCATTGAAAAAAAAATATTTGCAATCAAGACATTCTTTTATTCAAGAATTCAACTGAACACGGTTGCTTTACCACACCACGTAAAATGGAATAGGAAGATTTCTACTATCATCTTTGCTTTGTTTTAATTTGTTATGCTAATTATTGCTTTTGTAATCAGATGAAGCGCCATCTGTCGGACATCACAAACATCTATCTACAATATTCCGTGATTTATTAAATTTTCAAATTTATACTGATATTTTGATCAGCCGGTATTTTGTCGATCTATTGATGCCAGTAATTGCCGAAACCGGTAGAAAAAAGCAAATAAAAGTATTTTACGGTCCTGGGCATAAGAATTACTTTTTTCAAAATGTTCAGTGCCGTGAATACACAGGGCAAGTAAGATGTAACACTCTCATGCCAGCAATGTGGACTCTTTCAAACTGACTGAATCGACAGTACGGATCGGTCATACGTCCGTGAGACATCCCGCACCTCTTCACAAGTCTCACTCATCTCTTACCAGCGCTTTTTAGTGACGACGAGAGCCACTCTCACATATTACAAACGATATTGATGTTAACCTTGAACCTGCGTGCCCACACTGATCGTATGCTAATTTCTCCATAACAAACTAATGCGCTTGTCTTGTGAATATTAACCACCTATCTCTAGTGTTTGAATGTGTTATGGTTTTTTTCCTGAACTTGAACTTAAATGTGACACATCTGGCTATTGTTCCAAACCAGTGACCCCCAAACTATGGGTCGCGCGTCACCAGTAGGTCAAGAAATCTATTCAAGCGGGTCACCAGAAGAGTTTTCAAAATATCCATCTAAAATAAACAACCAGCTACAAAGGATGAGAGTGTTTTTCAAGAATAAGGTTTTATAATCTGGAAAGTGATGTACAAAACCCGTTCTAATTAAGAAACCAATCTGTCTAATAAAGTACTTATGGCGGTACGGCAATGTATGTCCCTTCTACGTCTGACAAATGTTGATGAGGCAGTTGATTTAGTTTCCTCTGACTGTAGGATACTGCTATATTTGCTTATTGTTTGGTCTGAGTACATGTCTTTTAACAGTGGTTTGTTCCATTTTATACAACACTTAAAATAAATCTCTGTGTATGATGTCCCTGTACCTTAGATCGTCCTTAGAGACCAACTTACACTACTAGAAATTTCAGCAATGAGCAAGGGTCCCTGACGGATTTAACACTATGAAAACCATCTTTAAAAATTTAGGCCCAATTCTATTTGAATTAGAATACAGTTCTTGAGGAATCGGCGTGATGCACAGCTACGTTTTTATGCGAGCGTGCATTTTATAGTTCTCTTTGAACAAATTTAAGAAACAAACTTTGCATAGAACGCTATTTAGACTACATTTAACGAAGTTCAAACCAAAAACATAGGGTTTAATTAACACTTTTACTCAGCAAAGAGACAAATATCACTGAGTTTACCATTTAATTTGTATTAAAAATTTATTATTGGGAAATTATATTATTACTTTTCTTTAATAATATTCCCCTAACCACTTATATTCAACTTTTTAAATACGTAATATTATATATAGAAATAAATATTTAATTACTTGCTCCAACTTGAAATTAATGTTGAAAGGATGTTTGGAAACAAATGGCTTTTCTCTCAATGTGAATAGAATTAAAGTTAGTTTCTCGTCCGCGAGTTCAAAATAATGTTGAACTAACGCCTGAAATTAATTTAGGATTGTAACTAGAAATACTTATTTCACATATTCACTCTGAGAAAATCAGTTCGTGTATTTAAAATTGCCGCGCACAGATCGGGAGCATATTCCAAAGATGATTATGTGGCACGAAATGGAAGTGACAAAAATTATTAATTTATCTGAAAATTACTATCAGACATACACTCCTGGCCATTAAAATTTAACCGACAGGAATAAGATGCTGTGATATGCAAATGATTAGCTTTTCAGAGCATTCACACGACGTTGGGCCGGTGGCGACACCTACAACGTGCTGACATGAGCAAAGTTTCCAACCGATTTCTAATACACAAACAGCAGTTGACCGGCGTTGTCTGGTGATTGAAGCCTATGCCGATTGCAGTTTATCGTATCGCGACATTGCTGCTCGCGTTGGTCACGATCCAATGACTGTTAGCAGAATATGGAAACGGTGGGATCAGGAGGGCAATACGGAACGCCGTGCTAGATCCCAACCTCCTCGTATCACTAGCAGTCGAGATAACAGGCATGGGTGTAACGGATGATGCAGGCATCTCTCGATCCCTGAAACAACAGATGGGGACGTTTGCAAGACAACAACCATCTGCACGAACAGTTCGACGGCATTTGCAGCAGCATGGACTAACAGCACAGAGACCATGGCTGCGGTTACCCTTGATGCTGCATCACTGATAGTACGGCCTGCAATGGTGTTACGCAACGACGAACCTGGGTGCACGAATGGCAAAACGTCATTTTTTCGGATGAATCCAGGTTCTGTTTACAGCATCCGTGTTTGGCGACATCGCGGTGAACTCAAATTTGGAAGCGTGTATTCGTCAGCGTTATACTGACGTATCACCCGGCGTGATGGTATGGGGTGCCATTGGTTACAGGTCTCGGTCACCTCTTGTTCGCATCGAGCCACTTTGGTGGCCGTAACATTTCAGATGTGTGCTCTACCCTTCATTAGATTCCTGAGAAACCCTACATTTCTGCAGGATAATTCACGACCGCCTGTTGCAGGTCCAGTACGGGCCTTTCTGCATTCGGAAAGTGTTCGACTGCTGCCATTGCCAGAACATTCTCTAGATCTCTCACCAATTGAAAACGTCTGGACAAAGGTGGCCGAGTAAATGGCTCGTCACAATACGCCAGTCACTACTCTTGATGAACTGTGGTATCCTGCTGAAGCTGCATGGGCGTCTGTATCTGTACACTAGGGTTGCCAGATTGAACTCGAGGCAGGCCCGGAGACCATACATGCCCCTCCCCCTTGGCCAATGACTCACCCCCCCCCCAACCAAAAAAAAACAAACAAAAAAACAACACTAATCATCTCCTCCCTCCCAGCAAATATTCCCCCTCATATCCCCCCTCTCCCCTCCCGCCCATTGCTAGGGGTGGCCTTCACATGCCGCAGCTGACCGGCCAGGCCGCCAGTTGCTGTGGATCAACTATCGGCATACTTCAGTAGGTGTGGCAGCAGAAGTGGCGGCAGCGTCAAAGCTGCTCACATCAACAGCTGCGGCTTCCAAGAGTTGCCGCTTGTGGCTCCGCGCACTGTGAAGGATCGCGCGCCACCAAGAAGAGCTTCTCAGTGGCTCCATGTGAAGGGGCTCAGTTACCGTCTGCTCCCTGTTACAACCACTTGCTGCCGCGTAAAGAAGTAAACTTGAGGGCATAAAATAATTAAACGTAATAGTACTGTCCTTTCTATGAGAGATAAGATTATTCGAATAAACCAGTTTTCTGAACACCCACGTTCCCCAATTAGTTCGGATAATCGACGTTCTAATGTAATATTTAGTAAACATTATACACCGAAGTGCAGGATATCAACAACGATCGCGAATTGTATAGTGAATTGATCGACAGTGCTATACTACGTACGGCGAGAGTTGAGCTCTGACAGCTAGCAGCGCAGTTGCCACGGTGCGCGAGGCTGCTCCCGCCAGAGGTTCGAATCCCCCCTAGGGCATGGGTGTTGTGTCCTTAGTTACGTTAAGTTCGATGTAGATCGTCGCTACATGAGCATAGTACTTAAAAAGCGCCGTAAAAAAAAAGTTAAGTTGGTTACATTCACGCCCGGCGATGAGAGTCATTGGCCCGTAGACCCGGAGAATTCATTCCAAACCCGGCCACTCCGGGCGGCGCCCGGAGATCTGGCAACCCTACTGTACACGCCATCCAAGCTCTGTTTTACTCGATGCCCAGGGGTATCAAGGCCGTTATTACGCCCAGAGGTGGTTGCTCTGGGTACTGATTTCTCAGGATCTATGCACCCAAATTGCGTGAAAATGTAATATGTCAGTTCTAGTATAATATATTTGTCCAATGAATACCCGTTTATCATTTGCATTTCTTCTTGGTGTATTTTAATGACGAGTAGTGTATTTTGCACCTGTAGATGTCTTCTTCTCCTCAGCTGCGAACCAGGACAGAAATTAATGCCTTGCATCGATATGGTCAATAATGATTTTCGACTATAACTATTGTTATGATTATAAGACCGTTTATTTTTAATCAGATAGGCATCGGACTGGTTTTTCAAATAGAAAGGAAAATAGCAGATTCGAAACAATGGGTATGAACGTCGACCACAGATACTAGTAAACGGGGCAGACAACATAGAGAATATACACGTGGCGTGCTAACAACATAAGATCACGTGACAGTTGACAAACGTTAGCCATATTGCAATTTTTTTTTTTTTTTTTTTTTTTTTTTTTTTTTTTTTTATGTATGTGAATGTCTGTTCGGTGTCCGTTTATCACGTCTGAATCGCAAGACATAAAGGGCTACAATTTTGTACAGTTACTAATGTCTACCCGAGGAAGGCTTTAGGCATAGTTTCATGGCGATCGGATAACTATTTATCTATATATATTAATGTGAATGTTGTTCGGTGTACGCTTATCACGTCCGAACGACAAGACGCAGACACTTAAATATTTGTACAGCTACTAATTTATACATGAGGAAGGTTTTAGGCACGGTTATATAGCGATCTGATAGATATTTAGTAATTTGAAGAATATAACGCGAAATGTGGAACAATAATAACTCTTTGAAAATTATATTTACTCTTTAAAATGGTTTTATTGGTTGCATTGTTGCTTGAGGGTTGATAATGACAAAAGGGTGGAGTATATTGGGATGGAAAGTTATCGGTGAATGTAAAATTCTACGTGTGTGTGTGTGTGCGCACGTTAATATTTCGCTATGCAGCGAAAACTACTGAACGCAAACGAATGCTCTGTGTGTAATTGTTGTCCGAAGTCTCCCGTTGTACACCATAGCAGTTCCATGCCGATAGCTGTAAGGGGCTGGAAGATATGGTGGTTGAAAGTCGTCAAACTATTAAAAATATTCGGTTTGAATGCCAACGATGACGTTTGCGACTCTATACCAAGAACGTTACATACAGCGAAACGTGATGCCACAGACCATATCTTTGGTCTATGCGTGCTACAATGTCTTTAGCTCTTTCTGTGTAAGGATAAGCATTTCATCTTTCAAAACCAGTCTCATAGCACACTAGTGAAAGATAGCTTATCTATCATAATCAACCTATAAGCGAGCGAAGCCGCAGTGTTAAGCTGGTTATTCAATAAAAAACAGATTACATAACACATTTGTAGGCAAAAGTGACAAACAATTGGAGCAATTAATTTTTTCCAGGAATATTGTGGGTCCCTTTACAAAAAAGTTTGGGAACCACTATTCTAAACTATTGGCCAGTATAACAAGGTTAACATAAATGTCAACAGCGACTCAAAGGATCGCTTGAACTATGACATAACATCTTCATTAAAAGCATTCGTTTAGAACTTCTCCTATCTTCAGCTTCTAGGAAACATGAAAAGTACGCGGGACACAAATACATAATTCTGTTGCTTAGTATAAAGCAGAGTTCAACGGAAGAAACGCAATAAGACCGCAAACAGACCTGGCGTGACACTGATGAATTCTCCAGAATAATATTTTCACTTTACAGTAGAGTGTGCAATAGTATCAAATGTCCTTACGGATCCAAACCGTGTGTCGGAATTCGAACCCAGGACTTTTGACATTCACGGCGAAAGTTCTACCTACTTACGTACCCTGGTTCGCAGTGCAATGCCAGGATATCTTAGCTGGCAAAGCTCTTGCCCGCGAACGGCAAATGTCCCGGGTTCTAATCCCGTTCCGGCACACATGATTAATCTCCGAAGAAGTTTCTGATGTATTACCTTCGCAATCACTTACCTTAGTTACCGTGTACTACCCTAGATCTAATTTGCTACGAAATTTTGACAATGCCATTTATTTCAGTGCGGATACGTATCTAAGTAAATATTGTATACAAGTGTGTTAACTGTTAGATGACAGAGCTCTGCCTAGCCCTGAATCGGTACAAGTCGGTAGACGTCGGGCGGCTTCGGCCGGCAGTCTTTGTTTCGAGGCTGCAGCCAACATTACTGACTGAAAGTGCTATGGGAGGCAACAATAGACGTCTGCTTTCTTATTGTTTGGATGCCAATGTTCTGAGTGTTCCGTTTTGGGTAATACGTAACTTGAGTGATTCATGTAATTGGTTTCGTTATCAACCTTTCTCGCGAGTATGCTGCTTTGTTTCATTTACGACCAACATTTAAAGCGATGTGCGCTACCTGTACTTTCGCGGACACATGCCGCAAAGTTTGTGTTGTCAGCACTGCAGGACGCAGGCGTGGCTTGCCTCCCCCGCTCGCCTCTCTCCCCGCGGCTGCTGGGGTGTGAGGCGGGGCTTGCTTCCTCTGCTCCCCGCTCCCCCCTCGCAACACGGCTATTTAACAGTTTACACACTATATAGTACTTCACATACTTACTGAAGAATTGTTTGATGATGTTGTACATTCTTCACTAGAAGTGCACGCATCTGGTCCTCTGATATGTATTCTTTTTGGAAAATTTCACTAACTCGTCCGTTTCCATCTCTGTAGGAGAGCAGGTCTTTTGTGCTAAGTCCGCAGTCCTCATTTTCTAATGCCATTAACCCGCTGTCAATCTTTCCCATAGCTGAAACATTCTCGCTCAACACCTCTATTTCGGCTGCGAGCATCAGCATCATGTGAATGAAGAAGAGGTCGACAGCAATGGTAGACTGGGACGCGACCAGCAGACAGAAGGACTGGAGCACGTACAGGAGGTGGTAGGTCGGCGAGCGCTGCATGTCGACGGGCACCCAGTGCGGCACCGGGAACTGCCAGTCCGCTACAGCGCCTGGCGATTCCTCGCCTGTGTCGTTCAGGGCGCGGGAGACCAGGGGGAAGAAAGTCCAGCCAATCAGCGCCGGCACCACGCAGCCCTGCCGAACAGGAAACACTGCACCAGGCTGACGAGTAAACCGTGGAATCACAAGTAAAATGTTCAAATGTTTGTAGAGTCTATGGGACTTAACTATGGGGTCATCAGTCCCTAAACTTACAAATTACTTATGAACTACTTACAACGAAGGACGGCACAAATATCCATGCCCGAGGGGGGATTCGAACCCCCGACCGTAGTGGCCGTGCAGACCGTGACTGAAGCGCCTCAGTCCCCTCGGCCACCGCGGCCGGCGAATCACAAGTGAACCTGCGCAAGAGTCACTGTACGATATTTCTGAAATTTGGATGTGTCACAATTAGACCTCGGATTTTAGGTAAAAACCTAATTTGTTCTTCATTAAATAAAGTCATTAAAAGTTATAGATACACGAAATACGCAAATTTATGACGAAAAACGCTGGTTTTATAGCACCTGAAAATACCTAATTTTAGATGTCAACAAATAATACAATTCCTTGAGACAACATTGTCTCGTTATACCAAAGGTATTACAAATAGCGAGATGCATTGAATTAAAATTTGTGCTGTTGCTTGGAATCGAACCTGGGAATGCCTACTTCCTACGTGGGAGCTTTACACTGGGGGACTGATGACCATTGTAGTTTTGTCCCCCTTAAACATCCGAATAACAACAACAACAACTTTAGAGACCACGCCCCCACTTTTTTTTTCATGTAGATCTATGATATGCGGTAGTTTTTGTTTTTAGTACTTGGTCGTTCGTTTTGCATTTGACTCAGGTTTTTTATTACAGAAGACGTTCAGCCCTCTGACCCGGCGGGCTAAACCACGGCGCCCGGCACCACTCAGCTAACACAGCGTTACAGCCAAAGCGACTACACGGACTGTCTTAAAGCACGTCTCCCTCCACACCACATACTTAATTCTGCCTCATGTTCCCTGTGAAATGCGTATCAAATTGCCAGGCCTCTCCTACATTGGAATAGAACCCCAGCAAAGAACGCGAATGGGAACAGTCCTGCCTTGTTCCTCAGGCCGAGGTGATATAAATATCAGCAAATAATACAATTCTCATTCGCATTCTTTGCTGGGGTGCTATTCCAATGTAGGAGAGCCCTGAAAATTTGATACGCATTTCACAGGGAACAATGAGGCAGAATTAAAGTATGTGGTGTGGAGAAAGAGGTGCTTTAAGACACTCCGTGTAGCCGCAATTGGTTGCAACTGTGTGAGCTGAGTGGTCTAAAGCGCTGACATAGTAAGTAGGAGGTCCTAGGTCAAATCCCGGACACACCAGAAATTTTAATTCAATGCCTCCTTATATTTAAAACCTAATTTTAGGTTAGTACCTAATGTGTACCTAAATTTTAAAAAACAAATTAAATAAAAATTTTATGCCAAAAATTCTCTTTCTGTGGAATATATATTGGAATATATATTGTATTGTATTGTAGCACCGCTGGAATGAAGGTAATTGCATTTGACGTCATTAGGAAGAAGTTGTATTATGTAGGTAATGTAATGCTGATTATTAACAATAAGTAACAAAGTTGACCTTTCTTTCCTGTTTTATTTACGTAGTTAGAAGATTAACCTACTTCCTTCATTTGATAATTAGTTATTAGTGGATTTAAAGTGCAGTATTGATTTTGATAATATTGTTGAACAGATTTCGTTATTGGTGCCATAGTAAATGATAGTTAATTGACTATGATACTAAATTTCAATAATCAGAAACTGATCTGCATAAAATTCTCACAGTCAAACATTAAAAAAGTAGTTTGTGGTTTTTTAATATCTTTCTCGCAGTCAAAATATTTTAGTATAGTCAGTGTCTGTTTCAAATGGTGACTTGCCACAGTTGTTTTGTTGAAAGATCCGTTGCGCACATAATCAGTTTAATGCACTGTTTCTTATTTAATAATATATACATCAATATCAGGGCCATAATTAAACGAAATTGCTGTGTTAATGAACAATTTGTTGTCTGATTTAACGATAGGTTCAACATCCACAACACACACACAGCTTTTAAGTTTTTTTATGAAAGTATCATTTGATGAAAGATGAAAATCGGTATATTGGAGGGAGAGTGAAAATTAGAGGGCGAACTAACCCGAAAGAGACTTATTTTTTGTTACAATAATTAGTTCTGAGTTAATCGAAGTATATTCTATTAAAACTTAAAAAGGAAACTAATTAAGATAAACGTATATTCCGTTTTTATAGATTAATATTTGAGGGGTAAACAACCCTTATATTGTCCTTATATTGATAAAATTAGAACGACAAATGCATTAATAATAAATTAGACTAAACGAAAAATTCTTTCAATAGCTCTTCGTAAGCTTTCAAACAATGAATCGTGTTCTCACACACGAAAAGAAAATGAAGAAGCAAGGGGACTCATCCTAATTAAGAAGCGGGAAGAGATGTAAATATTGGTGTGCGACCTCCACGCGCTACATCACGGGCATCGGGAACGCCGGCGGTTAAAATCAATACACATTCTTAACATGTTTTATTCACTTTTATTCGTAATTATTTCCAAAATTGATTTTACTTATGTTGAAAGTCGCATGTCGAGTTATTATCTATTCAAAGATTTCTTCGAGTTTTCCTCCATTATGCTGGATCAGCCATATTAAAATTTGATAATTTCATTTCAGATTCTGATTCACCGACTTTAGATACTGGCATATTAAAGAGATGAAGCAGTTCAGAAATATAGATTCACTAGGTGTTTCATGGGCAGTATCAAGCTTAGTTCGTAAGCCCAGGAACTGATGACCAAAGTTGTGAAGTCGCTTTGTTTTACTGTCATTTGCAATATAAGGGCTGTTACCCCTCAAATATTTATACATAAAAAACACAATATTCTTGCTTCTTAATCAGCCTTCCAAGACTAAAAATTTCCGTAACAAAACAATAGGTCTACTTTACATATTTCGCTAACGAACTGTTTTCGATCCAAAAACAAAACAAACTGTAGATTTCTGTTATTACAAACCACTGAAGATGTTTTTAACGAAACGCGTCTGGTGACAAAAATCTCATTTTATTTGCAGTTGCATAGACGGACAAACACTACCATTCATAATTATAAAAGCAACTACGGGCATCATGGACACACAAACGAAGAATTCTATAGATTGTACTTCGATTAAATAAAAACTAATTTTGTAACGATAGAATGGGTCTCTTTCAGAGTAGTTGCCCCCCTAGTTTTCACTCCCCCTCTAATATGCCTAGGCGATTTTCGTGTATTACGAAAATATACTTTAATAACAAAAATCATTAAAGTCGCTTCAAACTTTAGATTTCAATTCTTTAAGAGCTTTCTTCTCAATTTTGCGAAATACAGTTTTATGCTCAGCTAAAATTATTGCAAGGTATTCGCGTTTATTAACAGACAATGAAGGACCAGTCTCCTATATAACAGTAATGAGCAACTGTCCAAATTTTGCTCTAGATGAAATCCTCTAGCAGACCTTAAAAGAAGTACAACTACTTTGTCATTTAGTTTGCAATTTGTTGACTGATCACTCAGCTAACGCAGCCTTATAGATAATGTGGCTACACGGACTGTCTTAAAGTACGTCTCCCTGCACATCACATTCTTTAATTCTGACTCCGCCTATGGAATTCGTATCAAACTTGCCAAGGCTCTCCAATGAACGTGTTCCTGCCTTGCACCTCAGGCAGAGGTGATATAAATATCAACAATAATACAATTCCCTGAGATATACCTGGTGATCAAAAAGTCAGTATACATTTGAAAACTTAATAAATCACGGAATAATATAGATAGAGAGGTAAAAATTGACTCACATGCCCTTGGAATGACATGGAGTTTTATTAGAACCAAACATCTACCGTTATCGGGCCTTTTTCTTCGAGGAACTACGTGATTCTGGTTTTGGAACTGTTACCGTGACGAGTGAGAGGTACGCCGATATGTTAACAGAATCGCATCATCCCCAGCCTGGCTGATAAACACCTGCTGGAACGTACGATGGCGCTCCACACCATATTGCTAGACGCGTGAAAATCTCTTGCGCGCGTCGTTTGATGATGGTGTGCTGAGCCGCCACTTTCGTCATGCTTGCCCTCTTAGGTCCCCAGACGTCAGTCCGTGCGATTATTGGCTTTGGGGTTACCTGAAGTCGCAAGTGTCTCTAGGGATGCTGTAAGACAACATCCGACGCCAATGCCTCACCATACCTCCGGACATGCTTTAAGTGCTGTTCACATTATTCCTCGACTACAGCTATTGTTGAGGAATGATGGTAAACATATTGAGCATTTCCTGTAAAGAACATCGTCTTTGCTTTGTCTTAATTTGTTATTCTAATTATTGCTTTTCTGATCAGATGAAGGACCATCTGCCGGACATTTTGGAACTTTTTTTTCCTAATATAACACCATGTCATTCCAAGCAAGTGTGTCAATTTTTACCTCTTTATCTACATTATTCCTGAATTTATTAAGTTTTCAGATATATACTGACTTTTTTATCACAACGTTTTTCTCAATTGTGCGCACGCCAGTGACGTGGGATGGGCGAGTCCATTTGGCTCAGAGGTAAGGCAGGTATGTCAACAATGTGTGCTATCAGCGATAATAGTAGATTCCATTGCATTGTGTCTCCACAACAATGTTGCCACTGAAACTTCCTGGCAGATTAAAATTGTGTGCCGGAACCGGGACTCGAACCTGGGACCTTTGCCTTTCGCGGTGTTTTTTTTTTTTTTTTTTTTTTTTTTTTCTTTGCTCTATGGGTAGTTCTGTTCATTGCGGACGCTGATCGTTTTTGTTCGTTGATGTTCGATGTGTTCTTGGCTCAGCTTTTTTATTACAGAGGGCGTTGAGCCTCCTGACCGGGCGCGCTGAGCCACGGCGCCCGTCAGCGACTGAGCTATACCGACACGACTCACGATGCCGCCTCACAACTTTACTTCCGCCAGTACCTCGCCTCTTATTCTGTGAAGTTTCGAAAGTAGGAGGCGAGGTACTGGCGGAAGTGAAGTTGTGAGGCGCCATCGTGAGTCGTGTCGGGATAGCACAGTCGGTAGTGCGCTTGCCCGCGAAAGGCAAAGGTTCCAGGTTCGAGTCCCGGTTCCGGCACACAATTTTAATCTGCCAAGAAGTCTCATATCAGCCCACACTCCGCTACAGAGTGAAAGTTACATTCTGGCATCTTGCCACTATTTAAGTTACAACCCTCGTGTAATGAGAAATTGCCGCAGTAGAATGGCCAAGCCCTCTAAGGCTCCTTGTTGCGGAGAGCACGGTTGCTCCCCGTCGGAGGTTCGATTTCTCCCTCGAGCATGGGTGTGTATGTTATCCTTAGGTAGTTTGGAAGACAAGAGAATGATAACCGTAGTAGTCACACATATTTACAAAAAATTGACCCTTTTCTAATGAGGAATTGAATTATTGTTGATATATAAATGTACGTTTAAGCGAATATGGCATCAGGGCACATTTGTTCACGGCAGATGCGGAAAAAATCATTCGATCTCTTGCGAGAATCCGAATAGCGAGCATAGTACCATGGACGACAGGAACTTTTCTACTGTAGCGTGCGGTTTGCCGGCCGCGGTGGCCGAGGAGACTGAGGCGCTCCAGTCACGGTCTGGACGGCCACTACGGTCGGGGGTTCGAATCCCCCCTCGGGCATGCATATTTGTGCCGTCCTAGTTCGTAAGTAGCTTATAAGTAGTTTGTAAGTTTAGGGTCTGATGACCCCGTAGTTAAGTCCCATAAGCTATACAAACATTTGAACTTTTTTTTGCGTGCGTTTTGTGAGAGTCTGTGACAGACAGGAGGAGGGCTCCCGATAGCCAAGGGGTTAAGGCGATTGCTGGTCCAAAGCGGGCATCCCAATCTTGCGAAAGTTTTCACTCGTTAAACAATGAATTACTCCATTGCCATATTGCAGCCCAGGATAATGATTCCCCTCCTTTCCCTATTCCTCCTCCTTTCAGAATACAGCAGATTGCAAATCAAGGAAAAAGTGCAATCAGATGGGTGATGAAGACTTCTTGAATATTGTGTGCCAAGTATAGTCGCACACTTTTCTGTTGCAATTTGGACGTAGGCAGGCTTCAAAGATAAGGAAAAAAACCTCCAAAACTTCAGAGATGTAAACCTATCAGTTTAGAGAACCTGCAATATGAATTAGGTGGGGTGTGGATCGGGCGACAGTGGAATCCATTACTGCTCCATACTGTAGCACTGGCTATAGGACGAGTCTGCAACTGTGTAATGAGACAGATCAACAGTCTCCCACCGTACTATCTTCAGACTATAATCCAAACATCATGGTGGTGCAGGTAGAACCAGGATTTGTCGACAAAAACAATGTCGCTCCAATACCGATCCTGCCTGCAACATTACGAGACATTCAAATTAGAAGCTGGAGACACAACGAAAAGAAAACAAAACTTCCGAGATGTAAACCTATAATATTAGAGTACCTGCAATGTGAATTACGTAGGATGTGGATTGGGCGAGAGTGGAATCCATTACTGCTCCATACAATAGCACTGGCTATAGGACGAGTCTGCAACTGTGTAAGGAAACAGATCAACAGTCTCTCTCCGTACTATCTTCAGACTCTAATCCAGACATCATTGTGGTGCAGGTAGAACAGGTATTTTTGTCAATAAAAACAATAACGCTTTAATACCAATCCTGCCTGCAACATCACGAGACATTCATATTAGAGTCTGGAGACACTGAGAAATAGTTGAATTGCTGCCTTATGCATCGCCATACACGTCCTAGAACCGGTATTACGGTTTTTAGTGCTAATAGATTCCACTCCAACCTTAGTCTGCACGTAATGCCGGAACTCTAACACGACAGCTTCTTTACATCTGTGTAGTTTTGTAGCCTTTTGTCCCATATCTTCGGAGCTTTCCGACGGCCAAATTGTAACAGGAAACTGTGTGCCCATATCTGACACATGATGTATAATACTTCTTTTCAGCGACCAACATACACATTTTTAAGACACACACACACAAGATAAATTGTAGCCGGCCGCGGTGGCCAAGGGGACTGAGGCGCTCCAGTCACGGTCTGCACGGCCACTACGGTCGGGGGTTCGAATCCCCCCTCGGGCATGGATATTTGTGCCGTCCTTAAGATTAGCTAGTTCATAAGTAGTTTGTAAGTTTAGGGATTGATGACCCCGTAGTTAAGTCCCATAAACTATACAAACATTTGAACTTTTGATAAATTGTAATACGATACTGTTGTAAATACACAGTGTTGAGGTACACAGATCAACAGGGAGCGGTAAAAATACACATATCCCTCTGCTATAATAATGTATAAAGAAGACCTTTCTATGAAGACACCAATGTGAACCTGAAATCAAAGCTACCGTCTGGTGATGGGCCCAGGTCCGAAACTAGTAACGGTGAAATAAAATAATTAGTAAAAATCTTGTGTCTGGTTGCAGTATTACAGTGTTCTATAACCAAAAATATTGGATAAAATAAATTGTAATTGTCAAGTTTACAATAGAAGGAAAAGTTTTCTATTTATTACATTTAACAGGCAATGTTTTGCTTTCCGTGCATGCTTGGAATAACTGCAAGATCTTAAATTCAGTTTTCTTAGTTATTAATTTCAAAGATTACTTTCAAAATTTAATAAATAATTATGCTTAGGACTTCGTTTACATCTGTCTCAGACCTGCATGTAGTGGTACAAGCGACTCGAAAGCTTCTGGTAACTGTCCCGAATGTCTTCATTGCTTTTCCCGTTGGAGTGTTGCCTCCTAGCGGCCGAGAGCAGATATATCAAACGGTGCAATGTAGCTCCTTGTCCAATGAAAAGGGCAGCCTGTCAAAAGACAAATAAACCACTATCTGAGTCACAGTTTTCAATGTTAGGTGCAGAAAGTAAGACTCTGCTTCAAATAATTTCCTGTTCTTTCAGTCCCCAAAATTACTTTATATTTTACTACTTAACAGAGATTTTCTTATTTATGCTAGAAGGGTAAAAAAAAAAAAAAAAATTGAAGGGATATTACTACATACAATAACAAGATGTAGATAAGTTTTGAAGAAGCTGTACGTTGAATTACGTAGTTTAATGGTCAAATGTAACCATAGGTATCCATCATAAGGCAACCAAACTAGCCCATATAGGCCGATTGACTACGAAGTAAATAAGCCATGTGGTGGCGTTATACTTAAAAGCCACGCAACGAGTAGTGTCCCCTGTCAGATGGAAATTTTTAATTATGAACAATTAATACGCTTTTCGTAAATACATTATAAATTTATAAATTTTCTCAAAGATCCTGGCTGCTATTTCCGGACCGACATAGTTTTAAGAAGCCAGGAACTTTTCTAACCCGTTTTAAGATTGTCTGCAGGAGCAGATCTTAAGTAAAAGATACAATAACCAGTATAAAAGTAACAAAAGAAAATAATCAGTTGCACAGATTATATGGCTGCGGTTTTCTGGCAACATCCCAAGATTTCTTAATTCATATGTCCTTTTCACTGACTATCCTCTATCTGTGCTCAGTTTAGTACACTGACAAATTTAATCTTCTCTCAAGCGAGAGACGATACTAATATGATGAGCTGACGAGTGAGTGAATGTGCATTAGGGTCTATTTGTCGTTATCTAAGCTGTGTAATAAATCATTCTGACCAAATGTTTCAAGGAATCACTAGTGCTGTTTTACAAGAATGTGCGATCCTTATTGTATTAGTCGAGGATTAAGATTAAAAAAAAGCTTCGAACTAACAAAATTACACATCTAATTCGATTTCTTTGGTGTTAGAGCTAACAGTTAATGTTACATTCAAGCCATATATGTGGGACATCAAATCAATTACCGAATTATATATATATATAGCTCAAGTCACGTTGCGTCTACGATACGTCTTACAATATGTTATCCTTGCTACTTTTTAATAAACGAAAGTTCTTATAGTCTATTTATATTCTATAAACTACATATTTATAAACTATATATGTATAGATGTGATAAATTTGGGTCGCCACTATGTTTTACAAAACATAGAAAATATAGTCCTGACCTAACTGAACAGTGGCGTACCAGAGCAAGGCCAAGAAATGATATTAATAATAAATTCTATCATGAATCAATTTATGAAAAGATGATCAGATCATTCCCCATACTGGCAATAGAAACAAACTTTTTTCCCTCCAAAATGGTGACTGTGGTTAGAGAAATAAGGTTATAAAAGTTGGTGAAAAATGACATATATTGGCAAATATGCACAACCTAACCAAATACAATTGTATGTGACTAGGTGTCAGACTCTGATTGCAAAAAAAGTATGAAAAAGAGTTCTCCAAATACCTCTAAAATGAAATATGCACTCGTACAAATAAAATTGAAAATTAATTCAAAAGACTGGCAATATCGTTTAGGAGTCTTCCATTTATCATTGAAAGTGAGTATAGAGATAGACCTCGTTATCTCATCCCACTCCGACTGAAAAGAAAGAAGTTAGCTACAGCAAATGATCCCATTAGAAACTAAGAGTTGAATCCTAACCAGTACTAGAGCATAGCAAGCAAATACTATACCAAACACTGGGTGACGGTCGTGCAGCAGCGGCGTCGATGTCAGAAGTCTGGTGCAGTAGCTGTGGGTTCTATCCGCGAAAATACTACAATAATAAAGCAACAACAAATTGTCGAAGTGTGGTCGCATCCAGCGAAACAACACTCTGAAAAGACAGATACACGCAAACTGCAACTGTGGTGTCCAACTTGACAACGATACGATGCGCGCAAGAGAGGAGGCTACCGTTCTCGGCGGCGGAGCCTCACCGAGTCCCCCAAAAACTAAAACTCATGTCCACAGCCCAGATCCACCCGAGCATGAGGCCACGCCTTTCTCGTCAAAGAGCCAATTCTCATTGACCCGCTAATGGCCTTCCCAATCAGAATGCACAGCCGTGAGATGCATACAACAGAAACGAGAAAAAGTAGCAGCGACAGCCAATCCTGGAGTTTGCCGCCAACGGCTCTTTAACCACCTCTTCGCAACACACACAGCTTTCTCACGCCAAGTCACGTACGCCCGTGCAATACTAGGAAATTTTTTGCGAATTATCACTAGTCGGCATCTTTGCGCCTATTTTTTACTACTGCTGGCGACACGCTGTGCCAGACAGATTTCACTTCGCAAAGACGCGACCTTGAAGCGTCCTGCCATTTCTTAAATCGTAAACTATGCTACCTGCTACTGACATTTCAGGGACGGAAAGAAAGCAGGGCGTCCGTCAACCATCAACGTTTTTTCCTCTCCTGCTCGCACAGATAAAGAAACACAGCGGCGCCAGACAGGCGCCGGTCGCCCTAAACAGCTAACGCAATGTGCGAGCTCACACCGGAAACCGCAGGTAATCGGCGGTCAGTCAAGTCGCTGCGCAAAACCAGCCGGTCCATCCTACGGCAGTATAGGCACAGACAAATATATACAGACGGGAAACCTGCGTAAGGGCCCGGTCCTACGCTCAGGGGTGCGGGGAGGGAGGGTTTCCAGCAGTTCCGTAAGAGGTCCCATGATGGCGCTGCGGTCAGAAGCAGCCCTTAAAACTGGCCAGAGCAGGCGGCAGGTAGCGGCTGCCCCCACCACCACTTCCCCTCAAACGCCAGCAAGCCGGACACAGCCGTGGTCTCGTGGCAGGCGGCACAAGCTCTCCCCTTAGTCTCCCCTCCACGCTACTCTCTGACGCGCGAGAGGTACCCTAAGCCAGCGATCCGCCTGACACCTGCTAAAATCTTACGGAACAATGAGGGGAGGGTAGGACAGTGGTTTAGGGGGGGCTACTCCTCTGTATATGTTACTCTGTGGTATAGGGACCCCTCGGGTGGCCAGATTTCTCCGAAACCCTGAAAGAAGCTGGCACCACACCGGATTCCTGTGATCTAGCCGACCCCCCAAGAGCCGTGACCCATGCTGCTCTACAACGCCGACTCGACAGCAAGGAAAGAAGCTGAAATCAGAAGCACTACATCAAAAATAATAACTAAATAAACCAATACATTTGAATCCTAACACAATTCTCCCAACCCATAGCAGAATATAGAAGTCAGGAAACATGTAAAAATAAATTAATTTCATGCAATAAAAATCAAATCTAAGCCATTAAAATAATAAAGAGACACATGGAGTGAGAAATAAGAAAATTGGAAGACAAGAATGACAACCACCTTTCAATATTTTTAACCCGGCACCTTCTTAAATTGTAGCATCTTCATCTTAATTTAATGTAACAAGGATGCTTAATTCCATCAATCATAAAAACCAGAATATCGTACTTAATTTCTTTAATAAAGTGCTCTATCTTATTCCATGAGAAAGATCTTAGAGTTGGGGTAACGCCGTTGGGCGTAGGTTCATGAAATAAGCTCAATATTCTGGTGCAAGTAATTTAGTAAACAGGTTAAGGACAAATTACATGCAATACATGTACATGGCCTCTACTCGTTGCAAGAAAGGAAGCTTAGAATTTATCGTCCCGTCGATAGTGTGGTAATTAGAGACGGTCTACTCATTGGAAAAATGAAATTAAAATAGTGTGCAAAACTGAACAGTAATTGTTGGGTTAAGGAAAACAATGAATTGAGATAATAAATCATATTTTCAAGCATCATATTTTTTAAACCAATTCGATGCCAAGAAGACCAAGTATGGGACACAATTACAACACATAAAGCTACATTTTGGCGCTAATCTTCTATTATAGGCAATCTAAAATTATGTTAGTACTGTAATAACAGTCAGAAGCATACATTTAAGGACTAAACTAACTTTCAATTTTGTTTTTAATCGTAATTGTCTTACATAATTCTCCTGTGCAAGTTCCATTCCTGTTACAGTGAAATATTCTGAGTGTTTTATGAAATCATTTTTAATACTGTTTTATCTTTTATTGACTGGACATTTTATTGCATAATTTTACTGTGTAGATTAACAATATGTGCAGGCTATATTCAGTTTTCACGTCCACGGGATACAAGATCTTCAGTCAGTATTGATATTGTCAGATTGTTTCCTTATTATCAAAGCAAGATTTGCTTCATAGGTTTAAAAACCATATTTCTTGCTATGTTAAAGTTTATTGAATTTTTTTAACTTATATCATCACAACACGATCCGTTACCACACTGTTATCAATTGTTGAATATAAAATATTGTAAAACTCGATCGCTACAGTGCATTTCAGTTTATAAATTCAAAGGGGAATTGAAAGTTTCTGCAGGACCTGGAATCGAAGCCGTATTTTGGGCCAGCGGTCACCTTTTCGTTAATTTTTGGCTCATATGTAAAATTACATGCGTCAGGATTAAAAAGCACAACATTATCTGACGTAACTAAAAGCCGCCGCTATGGGCCACGTGTATGTCCAGATGCCTCCCTCAGTAATGGCCATTCACACAGCACATTGCGGCGGGTTTTAGTTGTCAGATAATGTTCTGCTTTTTAATCCTGACGCATGTAATTTTACATTTGTAACTTGAACATGAGCTCTGTTGCTCAAGAACCACTGTCCATTTCATGTAAGTTATTATTTTTACTTATGATGAAGGCTCTCTTAGTTGAAGCCGAAACCATGGTTAAGTAATCAACCTGTAGCTTTGCAACCGACGAGCTGTATTTTTAATGTTAAACGAAAATAATGTGATATAAAAGGAATATGTTTGCCCATATTTAAATTAATTGTGCTTATATTTGACTTTTTTTTTTTTTTTTTTTTTTTTTTTTTTTTTTTTTTTTTTTTTTTTTTTTTTTTTTTTTGTAATTTAATGTCATTTTCAATGTGTCACTAAATTCTTAAAGACGCAAAAAAACTTAAGTCAGAGACTAACTCTGAACAATGAGCAATTAGACTAATATATAATCAAAATATCCACGGGTATACTGCCGGTCTGTAGTGTCCAACGGGCACAATATTTCGGCGATCATACATGTCGCCATCATCAGGTGAACTGACGGACTGAGCTCCTGGAAACGCGTCGGCACGGAGATCCGCACGCTACGGCTGCTCGAAGGGAACTGGGTTCTAGCCCGGTAGCGGGCGATTTAAATACCCTCGGGCCGCGGAGCGACCCCTCCGCGGTCCGCGCCCCGTTTCGCGGCCGCGCAGTGGAACCGATTGCGCCGGCGACTGAGAAGACGTCGGTGTGGGGGCTCTGTCCGCCGTGGTCGTCACTTCGTTACGTTTGCTAGATTTACTCTTAATTAACCCAATCGCTGGTTCCCAAGCTTTGCTAAGATTATAGCCAGAGTCACGGTTTATGAGGTCGTCACTCGTGCGAATTTCAATGGCCTCTCTAACGACACAGGCCCAGTATATCGACGTCTGTACCAGAATCCTAGTGTGTTCATACTCCATGGCGTGATTCTCCGACAAACAATGTTCAGCGACAGCCGACTTGCTCGGATACATCAATCGTGTGTGCCTCTGGTGTTCAACACATCGATCCTCGACGGTACGCATCGTCTGTCCAATATATGACTTTCCACACTGACACGGAATCTGGTACACCCCTGCCTTCCTCAAACCGAGATCATCTTTAGCGCTCCCCACCAGTACACGAATTTTATTCGGCGGACAAAAAACAATTCCAACCTGGTGTTTTTTCAAAATGCGGGCGATCTTCCCTGAGAGTGCGCCGGTATATGGAACGAACGCAGTGCCTACATCCTCCCTTCTGTTATCATCCGTTTCCACAGGTTGTGTTGTAGTGGTTGGGCGGAGAGCCCGCTGTATCTGCCACTGAGTACCCATTTTTTCGAAATACAGTTCTCAGGTGTTCCAATTCCTGGGGTAGACTCTCTGCGCCGGAGATAGTGCGCGCCCTATGTACTAGAGTTTTAAGTACCCCATTCCTCTGTGAAGGGTGGTGACAGCTGTCTGCGTGTAAATACAGATCAGTGTGCGTTGTCTTCCGATATACACTATGACCCAGGGTGCCATCAGATCTTCTCTTGACCAAGACGTCAAGAGACGGCAATTTACCCTCCGTTTCAGTCTCCATAGTGAATTTGATGTTGGGGTGTATGGAGTTCAGATGTGTAAGGAAGTCAAGGAGTTTATCCATACCATGTGGCCAGATGAAGAAAGTGTCGTCCACGGAACGGAAAAAGCAAGTAGGTTTCCATTCCGATGATGCCAGGGCTTCCTCCTAGAAATTCTCCATATACAAATTTGCGACCACAGGGGAGAGTGGGCTACCCATGGCGACTCCCTCCGTTTGTTCGTAGTATTCGCCATTGAAAAGAAAATACGTGGAGGTCAAGACATGCCTAAAAAGTTCGGTGGTATTCTCGTCAAATTTCTGACCAATCAGATCTAGTTACTCTCGAAGGGGCACCCTCGTAAACAACGAAACGACGTCAAAATTCACCATGATATCTGACTCATCCAGCCTGAAGTTGTTAAGGCGTTTCACAAAATCCACGGAATTACGGATGTGATGAGGGCATTTACCCACATAAGGACTTAATATACCCGTCAAGTATTTGGCCAACAAATATGTAGGTGCTCTGATGTTACTGACAATGGGACGGAACGGCACCCCATCTTTGTGAACCTTAGGGAGTCCATAAAGTCTTGGCGGTACCGGACCTTGAGGTAGCAATTTCTTGGCGACACCCTCCGGTAAATCCGCATCCTTGAGAAGCGCCCTCGTCTTGTTTTCCACTTTCTTTGTGGGGTCAACGCTGATCTTCCGGTAGGAATCGTCATTTAACAGGCTCTGCATCTTTTCCGTGTAGTCCTTATGGGAGACAACAACCGTAGCATTACCTTTTTTTTTTTTTTTTTTTTTTTTTTTAAGGGACTTAACTACGGGGTCGTCAGTCCCTAAACTTACAAACTACTTATGAACTACCTACAACTAAGGACGGCACAAATATCCATGCCCTAGGGGGGATTCGTACCCCCGACCGTAGTGGCTGTGCAGACCGTGACTGAAGCGCCTCAGTCCCCTCGGCCACCGCGGCCTGCAGCATTGCCTTTGTCAGCCGGTAAGACAACAATTTCAGGGCGCTCCCTCAGGTCACGAATGGCCGCCCTCTCTTTACTAGTGATGTTCGACTTCATGAGCTTGGATTTCGTCAATGCACGACAAGTTTCACGACGTATTTCCTCAGCTGAATCAGGCGGAAGTCGAGCTGCAACCTGTTCAACAGCACTAATAATTTCTGCGACCGGTGTGAACTTGGGGGTAGGAGCAAAATTGAGTCCTTTCTCGAAAACTGAGACCGCATCATCACTCAACTCCATGCCACTCAGATTGATGACGGTCTTGCACGGAACCTGCAGAGATGGTTTGTCAAGGAGGCGTGAGAACTTAGCTGTTTGACGTCCCGTTGCCTTCTTATGGGCGGAATCGGCTGCAACCGAAGTAACACCATCAATCCAATCCCAGGAAAAAGACGTGAAGTGACTAGCCAGTTGCAAATGCAGTTTGAATAGTTCCAGAGAGATGAACTCAAGACCCCGGCGGGTGAAATGCACTCTCTCACGAAGCAATGCGAAGCCGGACCGTTTTTTAATTCTCTTGGCTGCTGCAGAATCGATGTGATGCGTAACCTTAGCAAAATTTGGAACAACATTCTCGGAACGACATCTCTTTTGAAAAGCAAGAGTACTTAGCATACGACATCTACGGTGGCGCAACTTTTCAAATTTCTTCATGCTGCGATACATCTCCTCCCCGTAAAGGTGTATGATGTGATTCTTCAGTTTCTCCCGGCGTATTTGATGATCAAAATATCCACGGGTATACTGCCGGTCTATAGTGTCCAACGGGCACAATATTTCGGCGATCATACATGTCGCCATCATCAGGTGAACTGACGGACTGAGCTCCTGGAAACGCGACGGCACGGAGATCCGCACGCTACGGCTGCTCGAAGGGAACTGGGTTCTAGCCCGGTAGCGGGCCATTTAAATACCCTCGGCCCGCGGGGCGACCCCTCCGCGGTCCGCGCCCCGCGCCGCGGCCGCGCAGTGGAACCGATTGCGCCGGCGTCTGAGAAGACGTGGGTGCGAGGGCTCTGTCCGCCGTGGTCGTCACTTCGTTACGTTTGCTAGATTTACTCTTAATTAACCCAATCGCTGGTTCCCAAGCTTTGCTAAGATTATAGCCGGAGTCACGGTTTATGAGGTCGTCACATCCTTAATTCCGTGGATTTTGTGAAACGCCTTAACAACTTCAGGCTTGATGAGTCAGATATCATGGTGAATTTTGACGTCGTTTCGTTGTTTACGAGGGTGCCCCTTCGAGAGTCACTAGATTTGATTGGTCAGAAATTTGACGAGAATACCATCGAACTGTTTAGGCATGTCTTGACCTCCACGTATTTTCTTTTCAATGGCGAATACTACGAACAATCGGAGGGAGTCGCCATGGGTAGCTCACTCTCCCCTGTGGTCGCAAATTTGTATATGGAGAATTTCTAGGAGGGAGCCCTGGCATCATCGGAATGGAAACCTACTTGCTTTTTCCGTTCCGTGGACGACACTTTCTTCATCTGGCCACATGGTATGGATAAACTCCTTGACTTCCTTACACATCTGAAATCCATACATCCCAACATCAAATTCACTATGGAGACTGAAACGGAGGGTAAATTGCCGTTTCTTGACGTCTTGGTCAAGAGAAGAGCTGATGGCACCCTGGGTCATAGTGTATATCGGAAGACAACGCACACTGATCTGTATTTACACGCAGACAGCTGTCACCACCCTTCACAGAGGAATGGGGTACTTAAAACTCTAGTGCATAGGGCGCGCACTATCTCCGACGCAGAGAGTCTACCCAAGGAATTGGAACACCTCAGAACTGTATTTCGAAAAAATTGGTACTCAGAGTGGCAGATTCAGCGGGATGTCGTTTGCTAAGTACTCTTGCTTTTCTAAAGAGATGTCGTTCCGAGAATGTTGTTCCAAATTTTGCTAAGGTTACGCATCACATCGATTCTGCAGCAGCCAAGAGAATTAAAAAACGGTCCGGCTTCGCATTGCTTCGTGAGAGAGTGCATTTCACCTGCCGGGGTCTTGAGTTCATCTCTCTGGAACTATTCAAACTGCATTTGCAACTGGCTAGTCACTTCACGTCTTTTTCCTGGGATTGGATTGATGGTGTTACTTCGGTTGCAGCCGATTCCGCCCATAAGAAGGCAACGGGACGTCAAACAGCTAAGTTCTCACGCATCCTTGACAAACCATCTCTGCAGGTTCCGTGCAAGACCGTCATCAATCTGAGTGGCATGGAGTTGAGTGATGATGCGGTCTCAGTTTTCGAGAAAGGACTCAATTTTGCTCCTACCCCCAAGTTCACACCGGTCGCAGAAATTATTAGTGCTGTTGAACAGGTTGCAGCTCGACTTCCGCCTGATTCAGCTGAGGAAATACGTCGTGAAACTTGTCGTGCATTGACGAAATCCAAGCTCATGAAGTCGAACATCACTAGTAAAGAGAGGGCGGCCATTCGTGACCTGAGGGAGCGCCCTGAAATTGTTGTCTTACCGGCTGACAAAGGCAATGCTGCAGGCCGCGGTGGCCGAGGGGACTGAGGCGCTTCAGTCACGGTCTGCACAGCCACTACGGTCGGGGGTTCGAATCCCCCCTAGGGCATGGATATTTGTGCCGTCCTTAGTTGTAGGTAGTTCATAAATAGTTTGTAAGTTTAGGGACTGATGACCCCGTAGTTAAGTCCATAAAAAAAAAAAAAAAAAAAAAAAAAAAGAAAAGGCAATGCTACGGTTGTTGTCTCCCATAAGGACTACACGGAAAAGATGCAGAGCCTGTTAAATGACGATTCCTACCGGAAGATCAGCGTTGACCCCACAAAGAAAGTGGAAAACAAGACGAGGGCGCTTCTCAAGGATGCGGATTTACCGGAGGGTGTCGCCAAGAAATTGCTACCTCAAGGTCCGGTACCGCCAAGACTTTATGGACTCCCTAAGGTTCACAAAGATGGGGTGCCGTTCCGTCCCATTGTCAGTAACATCAGAGCACCTACATATTTGTTGGCCAAATACTTGACGGGTATATTAAGTCCTTATGTGGGTAAATGCCCTCATCACATCAGTAATTCCGTGGATTTTGTGAAACGGCTTAACAACTTCTGAAGAAACTGAAGAATCACAGACTAATACATAGATTTAACTATTGTTTCTTTTAAAAGAAAGGAGTTGTGACGTCATTTTTTTCTTTTGTATTAGGCTCTCGTCTAGTAAACTTCTCTTCCATATTACGCTTGTATACGCCCTGATGAATTGTGAAAATGTCTGTACGATGTAACTCGATGAGAAAGTTGTAATTGAAATGATATACTGAATTTATTACATGATATCGACTGTATGAAGTTAATGAGATTTCACGAAGGTAACTAAACTTTGAATGTGATGTATATGTAGATGTGCTTCATTTATTTGAATAATCATTGTTTCGTGTGTTTACCGAAATTTGTCCGAGTACTTATTTGTAGTGAGATTGGAACCTTATTTTTTCATTTCACATTTTTCATTTAACTGTGACGCAATTTATTTTTCAGGACAAAAGAATAATGAATTACACTGATTTACGAATCTAATTGTTGGAGATGTGTACAATAGGACCAGTTTTTATCACGTTCTTTTATTAAATAATTAATCTAACTGCGACCCTGAGATTACGAACGACTTACCATTTTCGATTAGTAACAGATCAACTAGCTGGAAACTTAGTTACAAAATCAGCAATAGTGCTAATGAGTTTGTTTATGTTCTAGGAGGCGATCCAATTATGATATTGTAGAAAGATATAAAAAGCCAAGATCGCTGATGATCAATTTTTATTTAAGACGACCGGTTTCGCTGAACTATGTCAGCATCATCTGGTCCAATAAAACCATTTTACAGGGCCATAATCTGTTAAAAAGGGAATGACGAAAATTGAAAACATACATGTCATTATAATGAAACGAGAAGATACATCAATTAAATCTACAAGAGCAAGATCGGCCATACTTATAGATGATACATACGTTGTAAAGTCAATCAGTTGCTATATAACATAATATACAGTGTATAGGTGCACTGTCATTATAATAAAACATAATTATCACTGTGAGTGACAATAGCAACTGATACATGATACATGTCAGAGATAAAAGAATATGACGCCAGATGTTTGTGTTTTATGTACTATCCAATATTGTATATTGATACATTGTAGACACTGTTGTATATTCTTTTATAATTGACTGGCGTTTTATACAGATATTTTGTGATATGCACAAACCAACATTGTATGACCGGTACATTGTAACTACTTTTCTTTACATCTATAATTAACTGTCGTTTTATGTAGATCTTTTATAGTATTCACAAACCAGTATTATAAACTACTCCATCAACGTAGATATTAGTTTATTTTTTCAAATGACTTCTTATTATTTTTATAATCTGCTCAACACGTTTTTAACCTAATTGTGGTTTTAATATTACATTAGTGTGCGCTGCCATCTGGCGTCATATTCTTTTATCTCTGACTTGTATCATGTAACATTTGCTATTGTCACTCACAGTGATAATTATGTTTTATTATGATGAGATAGTGCACCTATGCAGAGTATATTATGTTATATATCAACTGATTGACATTACAAGGTATGTCTCATCTCTAAGTATGGCCAATCTTGCTCTTGTGGATTTAATTGATGTATCTTCTCGTTTTATTATAATGACATGTATGTTTTAAATTTTCGTCATTCCCTTTTTAACAGATTATGGCCTTGTAAAATGGTTTTATTGGACCAGATGATGGTGACACAGTTCAGCGAAACCGGTCGTCTTAAATAAAAATTGATGATCAGCGATCTTGGTTTTTTATATCTTTCTACAATAGTGATAATGTCTCCAACAGTTAGGTTCACGTTGCTTGTCAGTATCAGCCAGGTTAGAAAAAGATTTTAACTACTTTCTTGGTGCGTATCTCATTAATTTCTCTAAAAGTACAGCATAGTAGATTCATTTCAATAGATGGATGGTTTTGCTTCGTAACCAGTATTGAAATATGTCTCCCAACCACTCTTTACCGTTATTCTACTTCGTGCTCAGATTTACTTGCAAAAATGTATACTGACTTTAAAAATTTAAATTAAAATAATAAAATTAAGGGAGGTATGTTTCATGCTCTGAGGTTGAGTAATACATAAAACCCCAAAGACAGTTGTGAAAACTAAGGGCCTATTACACTAGGCAGCCAGGCTGCGCCGCCAGTCGCACCACTGGTCGCGCTGCCGCCATCACACTGGGCAGCCAGGCTGCGCGGCCAGCAGGGCAGCCAACAGCGCAGTCAACTACGCCACCGGTGGCAACAGTCGCTGTTTTCCTCACGCTACGGCAGTTATCGCCAGTCGAACTCTGTATTATTCGTGCAGTGTGTACGTCAGTATGTCGCGTGAACTGCAGATTTCCACGGTGGAAATGACCGAAATTGTAAACAACACAAAAGGGGAGAACTTGAAGTTGGAAGAATCCCTGAAGGAGTGTAAGAAGTAATTGGACAGAAAAGTGAAACCGAAGATTTTATATATGCAATTGAACAACATTCCGCAAGTTCTGAAGCTTACAGTAATAAGCAATTAAAATTAAATGCTTGCAATGAGATACACTTTCTCATCAGCGAATCCTTCCCAGTAATATCAACTTGTATTAGCGACAGTAATTCAAAGAAATAGACATCCTCAAGTAATTAAAAAACTTGCTTTCTCCCGATCGCAGTTCATCAAATAGAATATAGTACAATCCTTTAGAGTCCCTTAATGATAGCATAGGGTGCACATGCATCATTCTCTTCCTTCGCCGTCTCTTTTTCATTAAAAGTACGAGGAGGAGCTTATGTCTGTATTCGTTGTCAGACATGTTCCTTCGTCACCAATGCACAGCTGACTGACCAGGTGGTGTTGGCGGTACTGGCGGCGCAGCCTGGCTGCCCAGTGTGATATAACAGGCCCCGCATTACTCGCTGCCCCACTGCAGCACGGCCCACCGCCGCCAGTGGCTGCCCGCCTGGTCGCGGGGCGCTGCCCTGGTGTAACAGGCTCCGTAACTCTGAATGCCCCACGACGAGCAACGCAAATGGCCGCGCGACTGGCTGCGCAGCCTGGCTGCCTAGTGTAATAAGGCCCTAAGATAATCAGTCAAAAATGTATCCGGCAATGTGACTTGTTACCTTGATGGTAAATCCGGAGCACATGGTGGCGATGAAGGAGCAGAGAGCGACCTCCTCGAGCTCTGCCGGCGGGTGTATGAGGAGGCGGAGGGCGGCGGTGGCGGACACCCAGGCCAGGCAGGCGAGCATCAGGGCTGCGGCCAGCGAGTGCAGGGGGCTGCGGCCGGGCCGCCACAGGCCCATCACGCGCAGCTGCGCCGCGCCGGGGCCCAGCAGGGGGCGGCTGTTGCTCTCCTCTGCTGACGCACGACCCATCACTGGCCGCGGCGAGCCCAACACAGCACTGGCGATACTGGAGGATCAAGGAGGGATTTTGCTGTTCAGTCCAAAGCCTGAGTTATGCAGTACTGCACGCTAGCGGAGATACGATGTTGTGGGAAGTTCTCTGAACCAAAAATTATGAAGAAATGTAAGTTCAGCTATGAGAAATGGAGACACCTCTTCCCACTCATCGTACAGGACACCAAACTTTCTTGCTTACGTTATTCGTATCATCTGTTTTTCAACCAGGTCCCGGTGACATACTTGCCGTCCGGCTACACAACGGGGACCAACAACACGGTCGACGTGGAACAGTTTCTTCTCCGCAACTGGCCACAGCATGCTCACATCTATACTGATGGCTCTAAAACTTAAGCAGGGGTGGGATGCGCCTTCTTTTGCCCCTCCGACACCTACCGAATGTGTGCGCTTCCGCCTGCGTCATCTATTTACACGGCAGAGTTACTGGCCATCAGGGAAGCCATTTATTACGGCACACGAACATTTGAATCTATATTGATCCTCACAAAGCGTGCTGCAAAAATTACTACATCCGACGTTTGACAAACAAACGAACAGATATACAGGGTGTTTCACTAAGTGAGTTTGCCTCTGTAACTTACAAAATAATACGTGACGGGAAATTTTAATGCGGTAGGTCAACACAAGAAATGTTACACTTTCTGCGGTGCTGTGAACATAGTTTATTGTATCATTTTCCAAAGAGTTGCAACACAAAGATATAACTTTTTAAATGGAACAATAGTTTTTTCTATCGTGCATTGGATTCGTTGAAGTCAGCTCCGTCCAAATCAATTTAAACTACATTCCTATCACTGTTAGTTTGGGAGCAACAACCCTTCAAAGTTTCGGGGGCAGATACCACAAACGCTGCGCATAATGCAATCCGCCTTCTAAATGTGGTGCGACCGAGTTGTAACATCGCCGGTGTCACGGAGCGAGAAGCTTCCTCGATGCGCTGTTAGACTGCCGGCTGTCGCCGCACACGGCTGTATACCGACAGTTGGAGCCACACAAACAACTGCGGCTCAATATACCACAATTACTGACATCGGATGACGATGCCATACACGAACAACGAGTACGTTGACATGTTGCTGATGCTCGGCGAGTGCCGCCACGATGCCATTGAAGCAGCCAAGGAGTATGCCGTGCGATATCCTAGGCGAAGAGCCCCGGCAGCCATTACGTTCTTACGTACCGAACAACGACTTCGGGGTACAGGTAGTTTGGCAATACGCTGCAGTAACAGATGAAGAACTGCAAGACGTGAGGAGACGGATGAGTTTTAGCTGCAGTACACCGCGATCCTCATGTCAGCTTACGAACCATTGCTACAGTCGCTGGTGTCAGCCCCACATCTGTGTGGCGTATAGGACACGGCCTCAGGTTTGACCCGTACCGCCTGTCACTGACCCAGGAGCTGCATGGGAACGATTTCCGTGCAAGAGTGACTTGTGACTTGGCCATGCGTAATTTCACGCTGTAGTCTTTACAAAGTGTTATGTTCTCTGATGAGTCCACGTTCACAAATTATGGTGCAGTGAATCGCCATAACATACACTACTGGGCCGCAGACAATCCTCGGTGGGTACGACATGTCGACCGTCAACGTAGGTGATCTATTAACGTGTGGTGTGGAATCCTTGGGGATGAAATCATCGGTCCACACTACTTCCCAGGTACACTGACAGGTGAGTTATATCGCGCTTTTATAGCCGACAGTTTGGGTGGTCTCCTTGAACATGAGTCTCTACAGACGAGAGTCCATATGTGGATGCAGCACGATGGTCACCCAGCCCATTCTGCGTGTGCTGTTGTAGAAGACGGGTTTGCAGGAAGATGGTTGGGGCGCCATGATCCTCATTCATGGCCCGCAAGGTCGCCCGATTTAACACCAGTAGATTTCTTTTTTTGGGGATATCTAAAGGATCGTGTTTATGTCACTGAGCCCACATCCCCAGATGATCTAAAACGACGCATCGAGGACGCTTGTCGCTCAGTCACACTCGCGATGTTACATGTCGTCCGCAGTTCCTTTCGACGGGGCATTGCATTATGCATTGAGGAACATGGACACACATTTGAACATATCATGTAAATCAACTTCCCACCGCCATAACATCCATCACCCACCACACAGCCATGTATTATGTACAGCGTGTGGTATCTGCCCATGAAAGTTTGAAGGGTTGTAGCTCCCAAACTAACAGTGATAGGAATGTAGTTAAAATTGATTTGGACGCAGCTGGTTTTAACGAATCCAATGCACGATAGAAAAAACTATTGTTCCATTTAAAAATTACTTCTTTGTGCTGTAACTCTGTGGAAAATTATACAATAAACTATGTTCATAGCTCCGCAGAAAGTGTAACATTTCTTGTGTTGACCTACCGCATTAAAATTTCCCGTCACGTATTATTTTATAAGTTACAGAGGCAAACACACTTAGTGAGACACCCTGTATATTGGACATCTTGGAGGCCATAACAAATGCACAGACAGTGGCCATCGACATCCACTTTGGATTAAAGAACATCAAGGTATACGCCATAACGAAACGCCAATTCCAGATACAGACTTCCGATCGACGATTCAGAAAGCTGCCTATCACACTTGGGACCGCGAATGGCACCTCTCTCAAGCATTTAAGGGAGGACATTGGCAGCTATACAACCAAATGTTTCCTCTCGACCATGGTTTTCGTAGAGGAAGCTTGGTAAACGTCACGCAACGTCTCCCATTCGAATGAGACTGGGACATGGATGTTACCCTGCCCACCTACACCGTTTGAAAGTCATCGCTTCTCGGCATTGCGACAGAGGATCCAACGACGGTGGCGGATATCAACCACATTGTATTGGCATGCACCAAGTACACAGCCGCACAAAGTGTCTTCTAGAAAAGCTGGTTGCGAGGGGTTACCCCTCGCCACAAGTGTCACTGTCTTCCTTCATGGATTCGACAAGTTTAAGTACAGTTTACTGAAGGACTACCTCAAAGTTACCGGCATACAGCTCTAATTTAAGAGCTGGTGTGTTTAACTTGAACATGCACAGCTTCAAACTGCATAAGTAATTTTGTATTATATTTTGAGTTTTCTATGTCTTTGCAACTCCTATTTGGTCTTATGCTGTTTGCACTTTCGTTGTATTGTGTCACTATTATTGTTAAATATGTATTGATTTATATCTTGTACATATGATCTTTCTACTTTTAATCTATGACTGTATATTGTGAGATACCTATTAATATTGCGATATACATTGTAAGAATTTCAATTCTACTGTAATGTTGGCACTGTAATAACCGCTCGCTGTATGGTCACTGTAACCAAATGCCATAATAAAGAAGAATTTAATTAATACTCCAAGCTACTGTATCCCGTGCAAGCCTCTTCAACTCTAAATAAGAAAAGCAACCTCCAGAAAGAAGCTTTGCAGTGGAGAGTGAGTTGATATGAAAATTCCTGGCAGATTAAAATTATGTGCCGGAACAGGGACTCTAAACTGGGACCTTTGCCTCTCCTGGGCCAGACCTCTGCCGACTGAGCTATCCCGGCACGCTTCACGATCCGTCAACACAACTTTACTTCTGCCAGTAGCGCGCCTCCTATTACTTCACAGAAGTTCTCCTACGAAATTTGCACGAATAGCACTCCTGGAAGAAAGGCTATGGTGGACCTATGGCTTAGCCACAGCCTAAGGGATGTTTCCAGAATGAAACTTTCACTCTGCAGCGGAATGTTCGCTGATACGAAAATTCCAGCTCAGTCGGTAGAGCGCTTGCCTGCGAAAGGCGAAGGTCCCAGTTTCGAGTCCCGGTTCTAGCAGACAATTTTAATTTACCAGGAAGCTTCAACCTACATCCTTTCTTCAACCTGCTTGCTGTATTCGTCTCTCGGTCTCCCTCTGCAATTTTTATCCCACACACTCCCTTCCAATACTCAATTTACGATTCGTTGATAGGAAGTGACCCACCAGTCGATCTCTTCTTTCTGTGATGCCCTTCTGCCCCCATCTTTTCAATATCTTCTTACTAGTAACGCGATCTATCTATTGAAGTCCGGTCGACGTCGTGCTCATTAGAGACGGAGCACAAAGGGATAGATATTTTTTGTCAGGGTAAGGTAATCGGCCGTGCCTTTCTAAACGAACCATCTCATTTAGGTAATCACAGAAAACCTACAACAGGATGAGCGGAGGCAGGTGTCACAACTGCACCACCTCGCTCGATCAGAGAGATCTGTATTCATAAAATACTCTCCACTTCATTAGGGCCGGTTGGTAGAGCAACCAATTAAATTCTTATTAAATCCATCACTGTTGGTGAAACCGGGACTGCGGCTGGCCAAGAGAACGTAGGAAGTGGGATACCAACAGCCGTATGTTTAACAGAAACATTTATTCTTTCACTACCAGTTCCGCCATTCCATTATGCCATCTTCAGGTCCCTACATCGGAGTATAATATCCATTAAGAAGGGATATCGAAACTGCTTTCGTGGAATTCCATCTCTCAGTAAGAACCAACAACAACAACTTTAAGTTGTAAATATGGTGAGGGAACAACATTCGCCAGCAACACTGGCTGAGTCATGGAACGGAGTAGTGCAGTGACTGAAGGCAAAGTGACGCAAGAAAGTGGAGTGACATGCGTGGTGTTAGACGGAGAAAATTTCTAGGAAGCGGGTACTAACAGGACAAAAAGAAATCATTTAGCTTAAAATATACAAAACTAAAAAAATCATACAAAAACTGGTACAGTAAGGTTTCAAAATGACTATTTTGTAAAATAAAACCAGCCACTATGAAAAGCCAAACTGCAAAAATTAGGACGCGGCCAAGCGCCAAGCGCAGTGAGGCGCTAGGCTACGATGCGCGAGGCCGCTCCCCATGGGGGGTTCGAATCCTCCCCTCGGGCATGGATATTTGTGCCGTCTTCAGTGTAAGGTAGTCCATACGTAGTTTGTAAGCTTAGGGACTGATGACTGCGCAGTTAAATCTCTTAAGCTTAACGAACATTTGAACTTTTTTTTTTTTTTTTTTTTTTTTTTTTTTTTTTTTTTTTGCAAAAATTGGGACCATTGCAATGCTAAAATCATTCAGTAAAGAATAATATTCCTTAAAGAAACCAAAGAGAGTCGGGGAAGGCATAGACCCTCTGTATCCATCGAGTGGACTGGGTTATATATTCAGACAATCAAATTTGTGGTTAATTCCGATCTGGGTGGTGAGTTTATGAGTTGGTGATTTCTTTAAAGCACGGAATGTCTCAAGTTCTTTCAACACGTTATGTGAAATTTGCACATGGTAACGTATTTTACTGAGACATTGGTTACAATTTTAATTTGTGTATGATACAGTACGACAATTTTCTGTCTCAGCTTGTAACTTAAGGTTTGCAATGCGTTTACTTAGAGCGAGGCACCGTGAGGCTACCATAATAGTGAAGACGTCTTTAGCGTTGCCCTCTAATATGGAGTGTTATCTCTTTGAAGATTCAGTACAGTTTGTAAGGCGTAAAGTTTTCCTCAGTCATTTCCTGCATATTCCGACCTTAAAATCATATTCTGCTCATCAAGACGAAACGTTTGAATACAAACTCGATGGGGTACAGGCATTTTTAACAATAATAATTGCAGTTTTATATGCAAATTACTAGGTCATGTCGCAAGTGTGACAAGATAATCGAGGTTGAAGTGTTTTTCTAAAGCGAGGCTAGGCACCTGCATGGCTGCGACCAGCGAGACTCGGCAGCTGGGCAGAAGGTTCTTCACTCCACTGCCTCACCCCCATCCCTTAGGCTGCGGTTAAGCCATGTCTCCACCATATCCTTTCCTCCAGGAGTGCTAGTCTTGCATGGTTCGCAGGAGAGCTTCTGTGGAGTTTGCGAAGTAGGAGGCGAGGTACTGGCGGAAATTGTGAGGCGGCATCGTGATTCGTGTCGGGATAGCTCAGTCGGTAGAGCGCTTGCCCGCGAAAGGCAAAGGTCCCAGGTTCGAGTCCCGCTTCCGGCACGCAGTTTTAATCTGCCAGGAAGTTTCAAGGAGAAGTGTCGGCACCGGTTACAGTAAATGAAAACTACGGCCGGGTGAGCGGTGTGCTAACCTCCTGCCTCGCCATGGCGATCGCTCGGTAACGATGGGCTTATCGTGGCCCGTAGAGCGGAGTTTGTGTAGAGTTTTATCGGACACTGTAAAATTGTGTTCCTTGATCTGTCTATCCTCGCCTCTCTCTCTCTCTATCTCTCTCTCTCTCTCTCTCTCTCTCCCTCGCACACACACACGTCTCAAGCAGTTCCAATTATTTGTGTGCCACGCGGGAGTGGTCGTGCATGCCACCTTAAACAACGCGTTCATTCCAGCGTGTCTGTGACTAGATGGACTGGACCTAAGACAACTGGGAAGTCGGGGCTTTTTCGACTGATTCCCGATTTTAGTTGGTAAGATCTGATGTTAGGGTTCGAACGTTTCGCAGACACCACATGGCCATAGTCCCAAGTTATCAGCCAACAAATGTACCTGGCTGTAGTCGCATTGTAATAGTGTGAGGCTATCTTTACATAGAATGAATAGCGAGAGTGGTTTGAAAAGTTCTCTGAACGGAATAGAAAAGAAGAGTACTTACATCACGGAAACGATTTCAATTTTTTCAGTGTAGTCTCCTTGTAGATTAATGCACTTGGTCGAACGATGTTCCAGTGCCTTGGTCTCATCACGAAAATGAGTTTCCTCCAGGCCTACAAAATAGTTGTCAATTTCGGCTACCGATTCCTCGTTTCAAGTGAATCTTCAGTCACCAAGACAAACTTTCAATTTTGGGAAGAGATTGAAGGTTGACGAGCGAATAAGGCGAGTGTGGCAACAACTCATACATACCTTTGTCCGTGTAATTTTGCCAAGGGGACGGCACATCTATGCGGGCGCGCATTGTCTTGGTGAAAGATGACTTTCTTCCTTGCTAAACTGTCCTTTTTTCACGTATCTTTTGTTGCGATTTACCCATGAGATTAGTATAGTATTCTGCAGTCGTGAGATAATCTACAAAAGCAATCTCCTTCACATCCCAGAATACTGATGCCACTGTACTGTTTTGACTGTTGTTTTATCTCTGGGGTATAGTAGAGCACCCAAGTTTCATCTGTGGTTAGCCGGCCGCAGTGGCCGAGTGGTCTGCGGCGCGCCAGTCAGTCTGCACGGCCGCTACTGTCGGGGCTCGAATCCCCCCTCGGGCATGGATGTTTATACCGTCTTTAGTATAAGGTAGTTCATAAGTAGTTTCTAAGTTTAGGGACTGATGACCCCGCAGTTAAGTCCCTTAAGCTTAACAAACATTTCATCTGTGGTTACAAACCGGAGCAAAAAAAAAAAAAAAAAAAATAAAAAATAAAAAAAAAAAAAATAAAAAAAAAAATAAAAAAATAATAATAATAATAAAATATTCTCTTTCCTCGTAAAACGGGTCAAACATTGTTCCAATGTGACCATTATCTTGTGTTTTTTTATCCAGCTTCAGGAGTAGCGGCACTCATCTTAAAGGTATTTTTTTTTCATTTCTAATTTTTTAGTTAAAATGTAATATATCTGGCAAGCGTAAGCAATTTCACGTACTTTCAATCTGTGATCCTGCATCACAGTTTTGTGCACTTTTTCAATTATTTCTGGAGTATTGAGTCAACTTGGTCGACCAAATTGTCCGACCAAATTTCATTTGTCCACTTTGCAACAGTTGATATGAAGGAGCAGAGTCCTGAAGAGTGTTCTGGAAATCGGTTTGAATGTCCTTTGCTTTCATACTTTTCTTTACGAAGTAATTAATTACTTTTTTTTTTTCATCTTCGCAAATCACTACGCGGGATCGGCGGAGCCACGTCACGGCCACAGCACTCTTCCAAGAGCATTGTTGTGGCACCAGCATTGTTGTGGCACCTGTTTACAAGCAACCGTCCAACGGATATCACGTGAACAACTTGTTGCGCTAGCGCTGAACTCTCATGGTGATTCGGAGAACTTTTCAAACCACTCTCGTAGTTCCTGAAATGTAAATGAACCGACCTTCCTCTAAAAATTGTGTTCGGCTACTGGAAGACCATTTCATGGACTTCTTGTCTGCAAACAACGACAGAATGACAATGTGCCATGTTACTCGGCCATAATTTTTCATTATTGGTTTGGAGAACATTCTGGACGTTTCCAGCGAATTGTTCGCGTCCCAGATCCCTGTGCATTGATCCCTTGAGCATTTATTGAAAATAATCGAGAGGCAGTTTGTAGACGAAACACTGCACCTTTCTCAATTATTGGCGGCTTTAGAGGCAATATTCAACCACCGTGCCGCAGTGGACACGCCGGTTCCCATTAGATTACCGATGTTCAGCGCTGTCTGGCTGGGCTAGAAATTGGATGGGTAACCGTCCCGGTCATCCGAGCGCTGTCGGCAAGCGGGGTGCACTCAGCCCTCGTGAGGCCAACTGAGGAGCTACTTGATTGAGAAGTAGCGGCTCTGGTAACGAAAACTGACATAACGGCCGGGAGTGCGGAGCGCTGACCACGCCCCAATCCATACAGCATATGTTTACGCCCTCGCGCGGCCGGTCACTACCCTCTTGGGAGGCCTGTCGGGCGGAGTTGTAGAGACAATATGATTCAATATTCCTTCAGGGAATATACATCTATATGGGTACTCTGCAAGTCACATTGAAGTCCATGGCAGAAGGTTCATCGAAACGCTTTTATGATACGAGGCGCGTCCAGAAAGTAAGTTCCGTTTGGTTATATAAAACGAACTGGTTCAGATACAGAAAAAATATTGATTGTACAAAAATCTACAACTGTTAAACTACCTTTCTGCATAGCTTCCGAAATTTTGTAAGCAATTGTCATAGCATGCCACAAGGTTTTGTGTGCCTTTTTCATATAATGTTGTCGCCTGTATTTATTTATTTATTTATTTATTTATTTTTTTTCACGATAATGCCTGACCTCATGCACCAAATGTGAGCAAACAATTCTTACGAAAATTTCAATGACCTGTTTGATCATCCTCCATACAACTCGGACCTCTCTCCTAGCGACTCTCATCTCTTCTTACACCTAAAAGCTGTCCTTGGTGGTCAACACTTCAACGATGATAAAGAGCTGTTACCACATGGTTAAATACACAGGCGGCAACCTTCTGTGAAAGATGAATGCAAAAACTTGTGGCACGCTACAAAATGTCGGCAGTTATGTGGAAATGTAGTTTAATAGTTGTAGAATTTTGTACAATAAAAATTACTTCTGTATCTGTGTACAATTTCATTTTATTACCAAACGGAACTTACTTTCTGGACGCGCCTCGTATTTCTCTATAGTTCCGTTCTCTAATAGGACGACACAAAGGATTCTAAAAAAGCTGATTGGCTGCGGTAATGAAGGAGTTGTAGATGTTGTAACATCCTTTATTTTGCTCTTTACGCTGACGCGTTTCGGACCCAGCCCATCATTGGAGTGCCTGGTGACAAAGTACAGGATACAGTATATATACGTAAAAATAATTACAAAGACCAATTAAAAAAATTTTGGCATTTACAATTATAAAGTACATACCTCTCCTGAATGGAGAATGGAAAAGATGCATGTAACTGCTCATAATATATTAACAGTTAACATCAGCTGTACTTGTAGCATAAGTTGCTAACTCGATAGTTCAAAATGTTTGTATAGCTTATGGGACTTAACTACAGGGTCATCAGTCCGTAAACTTACAAACTACTTATCCTGAGGACGACACAAATATCCATGCTCCAGGGGGGATTCGAGCCCCCGACCGTAGTTGCCGTGCAGTCCGTGACTGGAGCGCCTCAGTCCCCTCGGCCACCGCGGCCATCTAGCTCGATGGATCACATGCAAATACCACTCGTATTTTTAGCTATATATACTGTATCCTGTACTTTGTCACCAGACGCTCCGATGATGAGCTGGGTCCGAAACGCGTCAGCGTAAAGAGAAAAATAAAGTATTTTACAACATCTACAACTCCTTCATTACCTCAGCCAATCAGCTTTTATAGAACCCTTTGTGTAGTCATATTAATAATGGCTGCCTACGTCCACCAGGAATTTAAGTGCGATTTGCAATATTCTCGAATAGCTCGCGGGATAAAGTAACACCTAAATAATTCTGTTTTCGATCTGATTTATCTCATTTTATTATGATGATCATTTTTCCCTATGTAGGTGTGTGCTATCAATATATGTTCGCAGTCTGAAGAGAAAGTTGGTGAAAGAAATTTCTCAAATAAATCTCGCTGCAATGATTAACGCCTTTCAATTAATGATTTCCACCCCAGCTCGTGCATTATTTCCGTGACCCTCTCTCCCCTATATCGCCATAATACAAGACGAGCTATCCTTCTCTGAATTTTCGCTAAATCGTCCGTCAGTCCCACGAGGTGTGCATTCCACAATGCGCAGCAATACTACCAAAATAGGACGCTCAAGTGGAGTGCAGCAGTTTCTTTAGTAGGACTGTTGCATCATCTAAGTGTCCTGCCAATGAAACTTAGTCCTTGATTCGCCTTCCCTACAATATTTTCATTCTGTTCTTTCCGAGAACTATTCATGTCAAGTCGAGTTCATGTCTTTCGCCGAAGACAAGGAGTTCCAGCCCGATATTAGCAAACATCGCCAAACTTTTGTTACCGCAGTGAATAACAAATATTAAGAAACAGAAAGCACAAAAATAAGTGTCAAGAAAACAAATGGCCCTCTAAATGATAGGGAGTACTGGGTCTATAATATAGACAATACTACGAATATTTTAGGAATTTATTTCGAACAACGGTGTAAGAAATGAATAAATAAAACACAGGATGGAAAAGGGAAAGAGAAATTGAACAGCCACACTATCTTATTCGGGTTAAGAATACAACAAAAAATGTGGAACGAAGTTGCCAGGATATGTGATTTACAATGGACAGAACACAGTGTTCGACGTTCAGGTTTTTCACTTTAGATGACAACATTGCTGAGTACGGCGATGAACTGTAGGAAGTCTTTTGGGTTAATGAGAAGAAATGAAAAGCACTGGATTTTAGGGACGAAGATAAGAAGTAAGGAAATGGAACACAGTAAGAAATTATACGGGAACTAGCAAGACTTACCAAAGCGCATTGTAGACACAAAATAAAAACGATTAGAATTGAAGAGCAACAGTTTTTAGACATATAGTAAAAAATTCACTAATAATTATTCATTATAGTAGTGACAAAAATGATTACAGAACGTTCAAATCACGTCTGTGGTCCCTGTGTGTACAAACCTTTTCAAAGCCGTCGAGCACTATCCTTTTATTTGCTGATTTCGTACCTTACGCTTTCGTCGAAGAGCTTTACATTTCGCCTGTTAATTTAACGTAGCAGCCTTGATTCACGAGAACTGTGGCAAACTGAACCAAACAGCAATACAGCTCCAGCTCTTTTCACAAGTCGTTAGGTCTATTAGCTATTCCTCATATTTTCTAAAGCTCTTCTGTGCAATGTTCTTCGCAAGAATTATAAGGCACATTTTTATTGATACTTTCAGTTGCCATCAGTTGTGCATTACACTTAACTATACACTCTGTGGTTCTGCTTGTATTTGTTATATTATGTACGATGGGCGAAAATGAGCGTCTTCAAGACGTTTCGATACACACTGGTATTTCGTCGAGTCTTATCATTTGTCGATTGACAATAATGGAGATAAATGTGGTGTATCCTGAAAATTGCACCTGTCCAAATGAAACACAGTCCACTAGGGGCGGAGAGAGACTTACATAATACGCGTTCGTTACTATCTTTTCAACGCAACTTTTGTTGATCGAACCCTTTCATAAGTAATGGACCAGTTTCCTTAATCATTAATGTTTTCATTTATGAACGAGTTTCTAGATGATACTGTAAGAATTTTAAAACCATATAAAACATTAACAACATTATGAAAGATTAAAACTAGGGGGAGAGGATGCTAGAACTCAAGGAGGCGCATCAAATCACATCGTGTCTAGTATAACGATTTTCATTACATTTTATCCTCTTGCTGTGCCACAGAGTCGGTATAATGTTATTTTATGTTATTGTGATAAGTAGGCAGCAATTTTTACCTCTCTTAAATAAAACCACATTAAGACATTGCATTAAAGTTCCGGATTGCTGCTTATGTTTTATTTAATATTTCTACAGCTGTTTCGACAGTTTGTCATTCTCAAGCGCCTGCGTGTATAAGAATTACATTAATTATAAATCAAACAATAGGAAAATATACATAAATTTGTTTGTTATAAATTTTCCTAATAACTTACGTCTAAGATGTTTGGACGTTAATTAATGTTGACATCTGGTGTAACTGTTGCTTTAACTTTCAGGTATTATGCAGCTTTTTACATTAAAACTTTAAATTAAAGAAACTTTTATATTTTTTCGTAATTAGTAACAAATTTGCCAAAGATGTTTACATATACAGTAATCAACTAAGTTATGAGATAAAATTAACCAGATAATTTTTATGTTTGAAATCAGTGTGTTCATTAAGTATTTCGTTCGGATAATTTTTAGCGTGAATATATATTTCAAATTCCTCCAAAATATTCATTTCTATTCCCTTTGGTATTTTATGCAAAATCGTAAGTGCGTTTTCGATGTTAAGTGCTGAATGGTTTTCGTTTCTGAGATGTAAATAGAAACTAGATTGGTTGTTTTCACTTATTCTTACGTGTTCACGATATCTTGTGAGGAAATTACGTCCAGTCTGACCAATGTAAAAGCTGTTACAGTTGTCACATGTGATTTTATAAATACCTGGCTCTAAGTATGGGGAATTACTGATGGATGTAAATTGCAATGTTGTTCTTAGATTGTTGTTAGTGCGAAAAGCAAATTTAATTTTTGCTAAATTTGCTTAACTGGTCGTACTTTTACAAAAATATAATGAATATACTGAAGCAAAACGTCAGGAAAAACGGAATTTATGATAAGTAATACGAATCTGAACTTTATAATAAATCAGGCGCGGTGAAGAGGCCGAGCACTTCGAGGCGCGTTGCTTCGAGGCGCGCGGTTGTTTAAGCCGAAGGTTCGAGTCCTCCCTAGAGCATGGGTATGTAGTGTGTCCTTAGCGTAACTTAGATTAAATAGTTTATAAGCCTTACAAACGTTTGTTTTTGTGGTATATAAAATGCCCATATAGTTGTATAATTTCAAGTTTGCCGACCGCAGTGGCCGAGTGGTCCGCGGCGCGTCAGTCTCAGTCTGCACGGCCGCTACGGTCGGAGGTTCGAGTCCTCCCTCGAGCTTGGGTATGTTTAGTTTCCTTAGTATCACTTAGTTTAAATAGTTTGTAAGCCTTACAAACGTTTGTTTTTATGGTATATCAAATGCCCATATAGTCGTATAATTTGAAGTGTGCCGACCGCAGTGGCCGAGCGGTCTGCGGCGCGCCAGTCACAGTCTGCACGGCCGCTACGGTCGGGTCTTCGAATCCTCCGTTGGGCATGGGTATTTGTGTTGTCCTTAGTGTAAGTTAAAGTTGGTTAAGTAATTATTATGTAAGTCTAGCGACTTATAACCACGCAGTTTGGTCGCATAAGACCTCACACACATTTGAACATTTTTGTTTTTGAAGTGTCGGAAAAGAAATGCGCGTATTACACTCGCCATTTCGAAGGTGGTATATCACCACGACAGATCATAGTCGAGTGTGGACCAGTAGCACGAGTACCAGTGGAAAAGATAAAATGGATAAAAGAATGTAGTGAGGGGAAAGGGAACATTTCTCTAATACAAAAACGTCTCGCCCAACCGTGGCCGGTCACTAAGAAGAACATGGAATCTTTAACTTGAAGAAAAGAAGATTACGATTTAAGGTCTCGTCGACAGAGTGGTCATTAGAGACGGAGCTCACGCTCGGATTGTTTTGTTAATTATGGGGAGGACATCGGTAACTATCCCAGCATTTACCTGGAGCGATTTAGGAAAATCACAAAAAACCTAAATCTGGGTGGTCGGAAGTGGATTTGAACCACGTCCGATGTGTTACACCCTTTAACTTGAGTCAATAATTCTTAGTGTTTCCATCAGTCCACGTGTACTTCTGTTGTCCGTGATTCTTAAGCGCACTCTCTGTTTCATTTTACTTATCACGAAAGGAATTTTTACCATAGCTGCAACTGGACGATAAAATAAATCCAGCGGCGGCGAATAAAATTTTGAATACAATACATGTATCAGTAACTGCATTATTAATCAGCCTCGGCTGTACAATTTAACGGCCGCACATGAAATACTTGCCGGCCTGGGACCGAACCCGCATTTCCCTCTTTTGCGAGCGGTCGCGTTGGCTACTACGCTATCCGCGCAAAACTCCCGGATAGACTCAAACTTCCAAATGCCGTAAATTTCCTGCTGCCCGTGGGTGTTCGTTACATTTCAATATGTTAAGTCCCTCACTGGTAGAGACAATTACTGCAGTTGTTGCAAGTCTAGCTGCGTCTCATTGAAACACGGTGTGAAGTCTCCGTATTTATTGATACCAATGCAAATGTCTTTCAGACTTGCATGCATGCATCAATAAATACAGTGAACAAAAAGATCTTTCCCACTTCACGGCAGGCCACCTTAAACTATTTCCCTTCCAGTGTTGCCGCATTGCAACGTCAACACTATCTTTATATGTTTCGCTAAGCACAGCCGTTTCTTCAAACATTGCACACAGCACTGCAGGAGTTTTCTAAGTGCGTTGTGACTAGGTTGTAGGGATGGTTCGGAAATCGCGTATATATTAAGAGTGACAATGATTTGGAAGTCGCAGTTTTCACAGTCGCAACTTTATGGAATCTGACTGTGATTTCAGTAGCAGTTTAGAAGCGCAGTTGCAATTAAGAGGAGTAGGTCGGAACTAAGAGTAGAAAGAAGCAGTTTACTCTCTCAGCACAGTCTGGTATCTGTTCGTCGACGTTTGTACTAATATCTTTGCATTGGGCAGGCTTTAGAGTCTACCTGCGATTTCAGTGAAAAATCGCTTTTAAGAGTCGCAAGTAGCAACTAAGAAGCGCAGTTTAGACCATGCCTGCTGCCATCTGTTGGCAGTCCAGCAGGAGCGCGTCATGTCGGTTTGGCCACACTATGCATCCAGTACCAAGCAAAATTTATTTTCCTGCACATATGGTTTCACAACCTGACGCAAATATAATTATTACAGTTCGGTTTATAGATTTTGAGTAACTGAAGAAAACATTTCCGAATTCCCTATGGAGCCACTCAACTTCTTGCGAGACACGTGGACTGAATTTTCTATTGGGATCTTGCAGTCACAATAACACTGTGGATAGCAGTTTACAGTTTGCAGTGATAGATTACTGCGCGTGTAACATTGTTCACACTATCAATTGCAACTAACGTGGCCTTCTTACCTCATTGACACGATGTTCCATCCCTGTTCAGTCACAGGTTGCAAAAAGGCTTTGGTCTATCATTCAAAGAGCTAAGCAGTGTCAAGTAATTTTTTTTTTTTTTTTTTTTTTTTTTTTTTTTTTTTTTTTTTTCATTTGATGACAACTGCGCTTTGGAAAATGTATTTGTTGACTTTGCGTTGGCGTATTCTGTGTTTCGCTTTGAAATTCTTTACCCATGATGGCGATGCCGTGAGCTGACAGTTACTTTTATCTTATCTACACTGCATACTTGTTGCTAAAGCTCATTGTCGAAGAGTTGTTGGTACATAGTCTGCAGCGTCTCTGACACCAACAAACGTGTGGAACGTCTACTTCTCGGTAGCATTAAATTTATGGATCATGATCCTCCAGCTTTTGAAGCCGTGTCCCACTTCTTTAATAAGGCTTGTCTTGTTAATCTTGAAGTCGTTCGGCTCAATTAGGATGTCGTTACACCGATGTCAGTACAGTTATTTTTACAAGCAATGGTATTTGCACCCACGCTTTACATTTCTTTGCTTCATGTTCATATCCTGAATCTTCACACTTCCCGATGCTCTACTTAAAACTAAGGCAAGAAGTAGTATTGCAAATATAAAAGTATTATCAAATACTAACTGAAAACTCGGTGTTTCTCGGGTATTTATTTATTTGTTGCTGCCTTGAGTTAGTACTTCTCCTACCCCTTCTCTCTCTCTCTGTCCATCTCCTTTTTTCTAATAAAAAGATACTAATAAAAATACAAATGATATATAACATTCATTTAATTCATAACAATATTTCTTGTGACTTATCCAGGATCTAATATGAATAATTTATTTGGTGAGCCCACCCTCGAGCAAGTGAAATAACGTTGTCCATGTTAAAAGATGGACATGTCAAATCCACTCCACAGTATTGAATAGCTTAACCACTAGCTTAAACCCGCGGCTCCAGTCACGTGCTGGTTGATTATGATAGATAAGCTATCTTTCAGTACTGTGCTATTTATTTATTCTTATATTTCCTTATTCGTATGCTGATCCTTACAGAGAAAGAGCTGAAGACATTGTAGCACGCAAAGACCAAAGATATGGTCTGTGGCATCACGTTTCGCTGTATGTAACCTCCTTGCTATAGAGTCACAAATGTCATCGCTGGCCTTCAGTCTGATTTTTTAAAAATAATTTGACGACTTTCAACCACCATATCTTCCACCCCCCTTATAGCTATCGGCATGGAACTGCTATGGTGTACAATGGGAGTCTTCGGACAACAATTACACACCGACCATTCGTATGTGTTCTGTAATTTACGCTGCAGAGCGAAATATTAACACAGACACACATAGAATTTTATATACACCGATAAATTTCCATCCCAATATACTCCACCCTTTTACCATTATCAACTCTCAAGCAGCAATGCAATCAATAAAACTATTTTCAAAGAGTAAATATAATTTTCAAAGAGTAATTATTGTTCCGCATTTCGTATTATATTCTTCAAATTACTAAATATCTATGAGATCGCTATAAAACCGTGCCTAAAACCTTCCTCAGGTATAAATTAGTAACTGTACAGATATTTAAGTCTCTGCGTCTTATCGTTCGGACGTGATAAGCTTACACCGAACAGACATTCACATTAATACATATAGATAAATAGCTATCCGATCGCCATAAAACCGTGCCTAAAGCCTTCCCCGGGTAGACATTAGTAACTGTGCGAGTTTTTAGCTCTCTATGTTTTGTGGTACATACGTGATAAACATACACCGAACAGACATTCACATTTATATATATATATATATATATATATATATATATATATATATATATATATATATATATATATATATATATATATATATATAAATAATAGAAAATGCAAGTCACACTGGAAACTGATAGATCTGTCGGAAATAATGGGTATTCATTAGCTGTACACTGTTTCATTCTTTTCCTTTCTTTGTAGCTCTATAGAAATGTAATGCTTTCACCTACAGCCATGTGCACTTCATAGTTTAAAGTTTGTTCAAAGTTGTCAAGAGCAGTCAGCTTTCAGAAATTTCCTTAAGCTGGCTGGAATACCGGAGTGTCTCAGTGGTAAATAGCGACTCAATGGCCTCGGCCACTCCGCCGCGGCCGTAGTTTTGAACAATGGAAAACTAGTAAGTGAGAAACTTTTTTCTTTCATTATTTTGATGTTGCTGCCAGAGAGAAAAAGTTTAATAAAAGTTTGAAATTATGTTTAAAGTTTGTTGCAAGTCGCCAAGTACCCTCATTCTCAGACAGTGTATGAAAAAAGTCTCGTCGCATTACGTGGCAGTTTCTTGCAATTCTTATTGTTAATGACGTTGTATCTCCTCAACAATATGTCGTATGTGGTTCTTATTCCTACAGCAATTGTTACCTCATGGTGAGGAATATGTGTTTCAAAAAAATTGTTGAAATGTTTGTAGCACTTATGGGACTTAACTACGGGGTCATCAGTCCCTATGCTTACAAACTACTTATGAACTAGCTGCAACTAAGGACGGCACAAATATCCATGCCCGAGGGGGGATTCGAGCCCCCGACCGTAGTGGCCGTGCAGACCATGACTGGAGCGCCTCAGTCCCCTAGGCCACCGCGGCCGGCTATGTGTTTCAAATTTCGTTGAAACGGTCCAGTGATTTAGGAGGAAATGTCAGCATTGTCGCTTGACATAGCAATTTCTCGCGCATCTCATTTTTTTTTTTTTTTTATGTCATATTTTGTGAACTATGTGTTGTGCTTGGATCCTTACACTTACGGCGACCGTCCTCATGGAGTGAAGGAAACGTGTGTAAAATTTCATAAAGTTTGGAATAAAACTGTAGATTTTTATGCAAAACATACACAAAAACAAACACATGGACATTCTGCTTAATATATAAAGACTAGCTGAAAACCCGGCGTTGCTCGGGTATTTATTTATTTATTTATTTATTCAAGTGTTTGTAATTCTATTGGACCAAACTACTTGATCATCAGTCCCTAGTCTTACAAACTACTTAAACCAAGTTAAACTAACCTAACGACAACACTCATACATCCATGTCCAAGAGAGGATTCGAACCTGCGACGCGGGACACCACGCGATCTTATTTATTCATGCCTTGAGTTAGTACTCCTAGTCCTTCTCTTTCTGTCCATCTCCTTATTTCTAATAACAAATTTATCGGAGAATATATAAGAAATAAGGCTGTCTTGCGTAATACACAAAATTTTAAGTACAGTATCCAAACAAAGGATGATAGTATTCAAAATACAAATGATACGTAAAATTTATACATTCATTTAATCCGCAATTTTACTATAAACAATATTTGTTGTTACTTGTCCAGGATCTAATACGAATAATTTCTTTGGTGACGCCACCCCGGAGAAAGTGACATAAAATTGTTCAAAAAATGTTCAAATGTTTGTATAGCTTATGGGACCCAACTACGAGGTCATCAGTCCCTAAACTTACAAACTACTTATGAACAAGCTAACAGTAAGGACGGCACAAATACCCATGCCCTAGGGGGCATTCGAACCCCCGACCGTAGTGGCCGAACAGACCGTGACTGACGCGCCGCAGTCTCCTCGGCCACCGCGGCCGGCACATAAAATTGTCCGTGTGAGAAACATGGGCATACCAAATCCACTCTACAGTATTGATTAGATTTCCCTGTGGTTTATTAATCGTAACAGAAAATGCAAGTCTCATTAGAAATTGTATTATATGGTAGTTAAAAGCCACCAGATCTGTCGTAGATAATGAGTATTCGCTGGATGTACTGTTTCATTCTCTTCTTTTTCTTATAGCTCTATAGAAGTCTATTGCTACCGCCTGCATTTGTGTGCGCTTCAAAGCCTAGAGTTGTTAACACCACTCTTCAGAGGTGCCCCGTCTCCCCTTTGCCAAAGACTCACCCCTCCTCCCACACAAATTGCGACCAACTCCTCCCACATCCAATATTAGGTCCTGTTTTGCCATTTAATATTGAAATTAAATATCTTTTAAGTTTTGTAAATTGTTTTAGAATGCCCCATCCCTCAGGCTGACAAAAAGTACAAATTTTTCGACCCCCTCTCCCTAGAAAACTCAGTGACGCAGTTTGCGTCTTGATTCCCCCCTCCCCCCCCACCCCTGTGGGCATCTCTGTTACTGTCAGCTTTTCAGGAATTTCCTTAAGCAGACTGTAATCAAGTGACAGGTTTTCAGCCATTGCAGTATATACGCTGCGTGACAGTAGCCGAGCGGTCTGGTGCACAACGTTGCAGGTCACGCGCCCTCACGTGTCGGAGGTTCGAATCCTCTCTCGGGCGGGAATGTTTGTGTTGTCTTTAGTATAAGGTATTTCATAGGTAGTTTGTACGTTTAGGGACTGATGACCTCGCAGTTAAGTCCCATAAGCTTAACAAACATTTGCACATTTGAACAGTATACACAATCTCATATATATTGAATTATATGTTGTACAGTTGTATAATTTTGCAGTTATATATTCATTTGTATAAGTGCTGTATGTCGGTAAAATTCGTTGCAAACAGAGTTAATTGCAAGGATTGTAAGGAGTCAAGTTGTCCTCACTGTCATTTCCTGCATATTCCGGCCTCACAGTCACATTCTACTCGTGAAGACGAATTTTTTAATATAAACTTGATGGGGTAGAGACGTTTTCAATGATAATAATTACAATTTGTAGAATGTAGGCTTTCACGGCCGGCGTCTTCATTAATTAAAACTTCCGGGCTAAGTTGCCGTGGTCCATCAATAAAACTTCTTACTCCCGACGTTTCGTTGCCTACTGCGGGCAACATCTTCAAGGGTGAGTCGACGACTGCCTACTAGGGGCTGGAGGTCCTGCTTATATAGAGGGCATAGATGGCGCCACCACTTGTCACGTGCTGCCGACTATAAAGTTATCTTTGACCAACGTCATCTCTCTCGATTACAGGTAATAGATTGTCATATCTTTGGTTCAAAGTTGACCGCCAAATCTTATCTAATTTCAAACCTTCTTCTTTCTAGTTGAAATTGTTGTGGTGTTTCTGTATTTCTATAGCTTCTCTGTACATGCGTGTGTAATAATGCGACGTCCTGGTTAGCATGCTCGTTCCACTAAATTTTATTTCATGGTCAACACGTGCATAAACATGCTCTGCTACAGCTGACTTATCTGTGTATACCCAGACGACAATTCCTTTTATGTTCCAATATGCGAGTATTAACAGGAAAGAAGAAGGTTTGAAATTAAATAAGATTTGGCGGTCAACACTGAACCAGATATGACAGCTGATTACCTGTAATCGAGAGAGATGACGTTGGTCAAAGATGGCTTCATAGTCAGCAGCACATGACAAGTGGTGGCGCCATCTATGCCCTCTCTATAAAATGTTCAAATGTTTGTAGAGTCTATGGGACTTAACTACGAGGTCATCAGTCCCTAAACTTACAAACTACTTATGAACTACTTACAACTAAGGACGGCACAAATATCCATGCCCAAGGGGGGATTCGAACCCCCGACCGTAGTGGCCGTGCAGACCGTGACTGGAGCGCCTCAGTGCCCTCGGCCACCGCGGCCGGCCCTCTCTATAAGTAGGACCTCCAGCGTCTAGTAGGCAGTCGTCGACTCACCCTTGAAGATGTTGCCTGCAGTAGGCAACGAAACGTCGGGTGTAAGAAGTTTTATTTGATGGACCACGAGAACTTAGCCCGGAAGTTTTAATTAATGAATTACAATTTGATATTCAAATTATGAGATCATGTGACAAGTGTGACATAATCAAGGCTGACACATACTAGTGAACAAACACCCAGAGTTTTTGTAAAGCTGAGGCGAGGCGGCCGCGCTGCGTCAGCCAGTGAGAGGGCGCAGGTGGGCAGAAGGGTCCAAAATAGGCCAACCCGGGCGGTCTTATGCATAAAAGCAACTTATAAATCCTCCTTCCACCTTGGGGAAACATGACACGGACGCTTTCAAATACTCTTTGAAAGCAATTTAAAAGAAACCAACAATAGTTTTTTCTCACAAAGCATGTTTACTTGCAACTTGTTAGGACGCACGAGGAAAGTGAATTCCAGAAGGCGCTGTTTATTTTGAGAGGAATGCCTAAACGAGATGTTAGCTGACGTACTATTGGCCAGCGAACCATGCGCTGTTTTAAAACACACGATCCCATTCGGTTTGGCGGGGTCGTAGTATGATTCAATGTCGCAGATACCTTCCACAATATCTGTGTATACTGTCTGTAAAATTTCATGCGGCTACAATTTGTAGTGCAATTTGAACTGCAATGTCACTCCGAATGCCCTAGTTTTAATCCGTGAAAAGCGGAAAAGTAGTAAGCGACAACCTTTTTCTTCCTTTCAATATTTTGATGTGATTGTCAGGGAGAGCAAGTTTAAGAAAGGTTTGAAATTATGTTTAAAGTTTGTTGCAAGTCATTAAGTACTCTCATTCTCATACAGCGTATTAATAAAGTCTTGCCGCATTATGTGGCAGTTTTTGCGATTCATATTGTTTATGACGTCATATCTTCTGAACCATGTATCGTGCGTGATTGCTTACCCTGCAGCAATTGTTACCTCACGGTGAGGAATGTGTGTACCACATTTGGTTGAAATCGGTCACCGTTTATGATGTCATATCTCGTGAACTATGTATCGTACGTGATTCTTACACTTACGGAGCCATCCTCATCTATTGAAGCTTACGTGTACAAAAATTTCATAAATATTGGAACAAACCTGTAGATTCGTACGCGACACTTACACACAAACAAACATACGGACTCTCTCTCTCTCTCTCTCTCTCTCTCTCTCTCATATAATATATATATATATATATATATAATATATGAAGAAATACATCGAAAAAAATTGTAACAAAAATTGCTATTGATGAACGGTTTAACAGAGCCCAAGGCCAGGACAGCTTGCCGCCCCCCCCCCCCCCCCCCCGCTGCCTTTTTCCTTGGTTGGTTTGATCAGTCCTTTGCGGACGTTAGTTCGTTTTTGTTCCATGTTGATTGTTGACTCAGTTTCTTTCTTTCTTTTTTCTTTTCTTTTTTTTATTTATTTCTTTTTGTTACAAAGGGAGGCTCGTTCTCTGACCGCACGCGCTGAGCTACCAAGCCTCCCTGCCGGCGACGCCGCCGGCCAAGTCGTTCATGTTTACAATTACCAAAGCTACAGCATGACAACATAAACAAAATTATTACTCGAACTTTTGACCCCATATATATTTGTATAAAACATTATTAACTTCAGAAGATTTCCGTTGCATAGCACTGAAAACGAGATTTTCCACCAAGTTTCACCTTGATTTTTGAGAAAGTATTGACAGGAAGTGCAGACTGGCTAAGCAGGAGGGGCTAGAGTGCAAATGCAGAACCGTAGAAAAATGCATAACATGGGGAAAGATAGATACCGCCTACAGGAAAATAAAGGAGATATTTGGAGACAAGAAAAGCAGCTTATGAATATAAAGAATTCATATGGAAAACCAATACTAAGCAACGAGGGGAAAGCTGAACCGTCGAAACAATATATAGAGGGCCTGTACAAAGGAAATAAACTTGAGGCCAGTATTCTAGAAGTGGAGGACGAAGTGGACGGAGATGATATAGGAGATACGATACTACGAGAAGAATTTGACAGAGCGCTGAAGGACTTGAGTCGAAACAAGGCCCCTGGAATAAATTATATTCCAGTCGTGAAAAAATTGTATCGCCTGGTATGCAAGATGTATGAGGCAGGGGAAATACCGTCCTACTTCAAGAAGAATATTGTAATTCCAATTCCAAAGAAAGCAAGTGCAGACAATTGTGAAAATTACAGAACTATCAGCTTAATAAGTCATGGGTGCAAAATACTAACACGAATTATTTACAGATGACTAGAAAAACTTGTGGAATCCGACCTCGGGGAAGATCAGTTTGGATTTAGGAGAAATGTAGAAAAACGGGAGGCAATACTCACATTATGACTTATCTTAGAAGATAGGCTAAGGAAAGGGAAACCTCCGCTTTTAGCGTTTGTCGCTTTGAAGAAAGCTTTTGACAATGTGGACTGGAATACACTCTTCCAAATTCTGAAGGTGTCAGGGGTAAAATATAGGGATCGAAGAGTTTTATTCAACCTATACAAAAACCAGAGTCGAAGGGCAAGAAAGGGACGCAGAGGTTGGGAAGGGAGTAAGACAGGGTTATAGCTTTTCCCCAATGTTGTTCAATCTGTACATTGAGCAGTCAGTGAAGGAATGGAAGGGGAAATTTGGAGAGGGCATTAAAGTGCTAGGGGAAGAAATAAAAACTTTACGGTTTGTGAATGACATAGTAATCCTGTCAGAGACCGCAAAAGATCTGGAAGAGCAATTTAATAGGATGGACAGTGTCTTGAAAGGAAGATATAAGATGAAAATTAACAAGAGTAAAACGAAGGTAATGGATCCAATGTCAGAAAATCAGGCGATGCTGAAGGAATTAGATTAGGTAATGATACAATAAAAGTAGTAGATGAATTTTGTTATTTGGGTAGCAACATAACTTCCGATGGCCGAAGTAAGGAAGATATAAAATGCAGAATGGCTATGGGAAGAAAAGCGTTTCTAAAGAAGCGAAACTTGTTAACATCCACTATTAATTTAAATGTTAGAAAGTCCTTTCTGAAAGCATTTGACTGAAGTGTAGCATTGTATGGCAGTGAAACGTGGACGATAAGGAGTTCAGATAAAAAGAAGATAGAAGCTTTTGTAATGTGGTACTACAGACCAATGATGAAAATTAGATGGGTAGATCACGTAACTAATGAGGAGGTGCTTAACTGAATTGGGGAGAAAATGAGTTTCTGGCATATCCTGACAAAGAGAAGGGACAGATTGGTTGGACACATTCGGAGACATGAAGGAATTGTCAATTTAGCATTAGAAGGAAGCGTGTGGGGTGAAAATCGTAGAGGGAGACCGAGGGACGAATATAGTAAGCAGATTCGAAAGGATGTAGGTTGCCGAACGTATTCTCAGATGAGAATTGCACAGGACAGGTTAGCGTGGAGTGCTGCATCAAACCAGTCTGCGGACTGAAGACCACAACAACTGTCTAGTAAAAATCCGAAACATGAATTATTTTATATAAAATATAGAAGGTCCGTGCAAAATCTGATTGAAATCGGCGACCCATATGTCAGACCCTCTCCTTGTGAGCTAAGCCTTGTCACGGCTTGCATGGTTTGTTTTCCCGCCTCTCCTCTGGTATCTTTCTTCCCGCACTAGAGGGCATCCTGGCTGTGCAACTAGGATAGAGGTCGCGCCCATCGAGACGCGGGGCGGGCGGCGCCTGTGAGAGGTTTTGTTGACGTGTGGTGCCGGAAGGAGGAACGCCGATCTTGCCAGGGCAGTGGCAGCGCTTGGACCGGTGCGGTCGGTGGCAGTATGGACGGCCGGGATTGCTTGTCATTGGAATTCTGAGCGAGATGGCCTGCACTTGTCTGCCTAAACATCAGATATCTTGCCATGGAATTGGAGTACTGTTATGAAGTTCTCCCCGGTCAGCTTGCGGTTCCTGGTATCCTGTGGTGACACTGAACTTGATTTGTGTAAATTTTTAACCTAAGAGTATTTGTTATCACAAGTTGCAAATGTTATTTATCTTGTTCAGCAGTGATGTATCTTACTAATATTTTCTGTTATTTATTTTGAGTTTTAGTAAGGCCATAGTGCGGAGCCCCATATTGTCTGTGACAGCGTGGGCTGCCTGTCTTGTTATTGTTCGTTGCGAAACCTGTTGGACCACAGAAATGGCTAAAGTAATATTCTGTGCTAGTTTATATATACAGGGTGTTTCACTAAGTGTGTTTTCCTCTGTAACTTATAAAATAATAGGTGACGGGAAATTTTAATGCGGTAGGACAACACAACAAATGTTACACTTTCTGCGGAGCTATGAACATAGTTTATTGTAGGGGAGACCGGGGCACATTTTCCATAGGGGCAAGTTTTCCAAATCCGTTTATTTTCGAAACAAACCGCTAGATGTTACCACCGGCGATACTGTAGGAAGTAGCAACAAAGCACGCTTCATTTATGAAAGTTTCAGTGTTGTACCAGCAGTCACAACGTCGGCAGGGCTGTTTTCGTCATTTTTGCAAATATGAGTAAACTTTCACGTTTTTATTGAAACTTAAAACAAACATTCTAGCGTTAAACTTATTATTTTGACATTGCACACACTAAAAGTGGGTTTCTTTCTTCACGTAACTGTGCATTTGTTTTGTAAATAGCTTACACTGTTACTCATGGACGTAGTGTTATACTTCCGAATATGGCGACGGGGCACGTTTTCCGAGTGCATATGGGGCACATATTCCTTATTGCTTTGAGTCTTACGCCAAGGCTAAAGCAAATAAAAAGTGTGTACAGTGCTCAAAATGGGATCAAGGAGACTGTATGAAAGGGAATGTTCCATTTTTTGTTTGCTTACATTGTGATTCAGACAATCAGTATAAGTATTGTTAAAAATGTCTGTATTTGTAAAATATTTAAGTCACATATTTTGTAAAACCATTAAATAGCATTTCTTTTTATTTAATGTAGCTATTTGTACTATCCTCTTTTGTAATGTATTGTAAAATCATGATAAAAATACGTATTCAGTGAAATCAAGATAATTATCTCTTGTTTTAACATTGGCAGCATAATTGGAATTTTTGCCCCTGTACATTTTAAGTAAGCTGGAAAACTATTGCATAGGTCGCTATTGCATCAGCTTACCCTGACAAGAATCTAATTGGTATACAATAGGGACCGGCAGACTTACTTTCATTTAGTGATTTAAGTTGCTTTAATATTCCAGAGATACCTACTAAATTAAGCGTGCAGGCAGCTGATCTTGATTAGAATTCAGGAATATTTACTTCGTTTTCTTTGGTGAAGGAATTTCGGAAATATGTGTTTAGAAATTCTGCATTATCAGAACTGCCGTCAATAGCATTACCATTGCTATCGCATGGTGAATGTATTGTTTTGCCGTTACTATACTTTACATAGGACCAGAATTTCTTAGTGTTTTCAATGAAATTACGTGACAGGGTTTCGTTGTGGAAACTATCTAAGCTTCTCTTATTTAAATTCGAGCTAAATTTCGAGTTTATGTGAAAGTTTGCCAGTCTTTGGGATTTTGTGCGTTTAAATTTGGCATTTTGTTTTGTTTTCAAGAGACTCACATTGTTAGTTTAGAAATGCTTGAGATTCTCGGCCAGGAAAACATTAATAAATTTTTAACTCAGTTTTTGAATTATTTTTCGTTCAATTGTGGTAGATTTGGGAAATCTGATGTTCACTATCCCTACGATAACTGTGTTCATTGATCCCCTTGGCTGTTTTCGTGCTCTTTATTAGCTCCAGATTATTTGTTGCTAAGAGGTCAAGTGTTTTCACAATCATTATCTATTTAAGTGGATTCATAAACTAAATGCTCGAGACAATTTTCAGAGAATGCTTTCAGTACAATTTTGGACGATTTTTTATGGTTGCCTCCGGTTTTGAATATGTATTTTTGCCTTCATATCGAGGCTATGCTAAAGTGTGCCATGGGTACGTTTTTGAAATTTGACCCCTCGATTTGTTTGAAAATTGCTGAAATCGAATTGTGTGGGACAGGAGGTCGGTATAAAAAAACATTTATTAATTTATTCCAGTATAACCTCTGCCTATACCAACTCACATGAATAAAAACGCCGTCACATATTTTATTCATTCTATCCTTTCTAAACACCATTTGAACTTTATAAATATTTCGGCTGAATTCATCACCGGCTTTGGTTTGGCTACCCATAATGATTTGAGCTTCAGTGCTTCTATTAGCACTCTTCTTGTCCATACAGCTACGACAATTTACTACTGTTAGACCGATGGTTTTTAGATCTGTGTTCGTCTACTTTGACCTGTACCCTTTGAAACTGAAACTCTGTGTTCCCTAGGACCTCTAACCTAAAAAGCAGTCCAGTTCACACAACAGTCCCCGGTACCCGCGTAGCTGCTTCCTGTGTGTAGTGGTCGTCTGACCTATTCAGCAAAACCCAGAACCCCCACCAGCAGATGGAGCAAGTCAAGTAATCTGCAGTCTACATTGTCGAAGGGTCGTCTAAGCCTGTGATTCAGACCCTTCACTCAGCTCTACACCATAGGTCGGCAATAGGTACTGTCGATTATGCTACAGATGTTAAGCTCTGCCTCCATCCTTCAAACAAGACTGGTAGTCTTCACCAATACAGGTAGTCACTCAAAACAGAAGAGAATCTCTTCTGATCCTAAGGGACACACATCGTTCGTACCGACATGAGTCACCAGCTGCAATGGCTGCACCTCGTACTCTTCATGGCATTCAAAAGGACCCGTCTCACATCTGAAATGACTCCACCCGGTATGCACTCGGAGTGCACACCGGTTTTCCCTCCCTAGCAGCCATATCCCTAAGGGGCTCCATTATCCGCCTGACGTTGGCTTCCAACTACAAGCAAATCGCCCCCCCCTACCCCTCTGTGGTACACTAGATCCTGTAGGCTGTGAGGTTACCTCAGGATAAGCGACACCATATGGCTCAAGAACATGGTACGGCACAGACAGCGCCCAAACCCGTTGGTAAAACGAATCGGGCAGGCCTCACGATCGTTCCCCTGGGAAGTCTTTGGCTACCTGCCACCAGACAAAAATATACAGACGAGAAACCTACGTAAGGTCACACACGCAGGGGTACAGGGCGGGGGATTTCAGCAGTTCCGTAAGATGTCCCATGATGGCACTGAGCTCAGAAGCAGCCCTATAAAACTGGCCACAGCAGGCGGCAGGTAGCGGCTGTCCCCACCACCACTTCCCCTCCAACTCCGGCACACCGGTGGCATGAGCGCCCCCCTCAGCCTCCCTCCATGCTACCCTTTGATGTGTGAGAGGCACCCTCAGAAGCGCCTCTAGTGTGGTCTGCTGGTACTAAGGTGGGGAACCGCCTGACATCTGCTAGCATCTTAAGGAACTATGAGGACAGCGTATGGGGGGTTTCTTCTCTGTATGGTTACTCTGCGCTGCCACCCACTGGGGTGACGTCATATGCGAACACGGATGGACTGCCTGCCTCATTGTGAGAAGTAACAGGGCACACTCCAGCCATGGGCCGATAGGTCCACTCGGTTCCCAAGGCCGGTAACAACAAAGGTGTCCCTCGACTGCAGCCAACAGCTGTACAAACTTTTAATTTTAATGGTTATCGCTCCAAATTAATCTTAACTGCGGCAGCTCAAAGATCCGTAAAACTGGCCGGAATAACATTAACAATTAAATCGGCTCCATTAATATTCAAGTATTGTAATTTGTACTTGGTCGCAAAAATTTTTTCAAGAGAGCGTATTCACGAATACTGGGCATGGAAAATTTTTCTCGCAGTTACTCATCATAATGAACTTTTGATAGAAAGCGTCTCTTTCATTGCCGCTATCTAGATACACACCATCCTTTTTTTTTCTTTTTTTTTTCCTTTTTTTTTTTTTTTTTTTTTTTTTTTTTTTTTTTTTTGCCATTGGCACTTCCTTTTGTGTGACTTCCCCACTATTTTCATTCATTTCTTCTTCTCTGGAACTTGCACTGTCTTCTATTGTCTGAGGCTCATTCTTTGCCTCTTACATTGTATTTCTCACAGTGAGATGTTACCCTCTACGTGTGTCGCTGCAGATGATTCCGTCGCTTGTGTGCTATAGGGGACGTGGAAATGTACGAAACTATTCTTACTAAACTTCGACGGTCTGGGGGATCCAGGCCTCCGAAGCTTATGTATGATCTCCAGACCTCTCTCCTTTTCACTTTCACTCCTTTGTTCTCACTGTTACTACTTCCACACTTTTACCTTTTTTATCGCCACCGTTTACTGTTTCCGTGATTGGCTGCTCTCTTGTGTTCCAAACAGGAACATCTATCTGCTGAAAAAACAGAGAGTAGCTAAAATTTACAAATTACTTCCAATGTTTTGGTAAGGTGCGAGTCTACAGCCGTCAAATACTTTATAACATGCATCTTACACAATCAGCTGTATTAATTCTTTAAAAATCAACTAGTTTCTGTTGTAGACCACCATCATGGATAAAAATTTATTAAAACACGTTAGGAAAAACCATTAAATAAAGTAAATCTGGCTGATAACAGCAGAAGTCAATGTCACTAAAAATGCAACATGTTGAATTATCAAATCAGTCAAGCATACAAAAAAGAGGAGGTTCGAGTCCTCTTTCGGATGTTGAGATGTTTCTTGTGAAGATTCACATCGTGAATAAATAGGAGATTTGGCTTTGAATTACAAAAGGTGCCATGATGTTCTTTCCTAAATAGTACCTCATGTGGATCTCCAGGAGAGGAATGTCAAGAGGTGGGTGACCATATGAAAAAGACTGAATTACGCCACTGGAGACCCATCAACAGTTTATATAAAACACTTCATTCAGCCAAGATCGCTAAAAATTTATTTTCGTCCCTTAACCGGTTTCAGTGAGCTCAGTCACCATCTTCAGAGTGTCCAGTACAATCACTGCAAAAAGTTATGCAATATCTACAAACTGCAAAGTTATTGTGGTATACAAATAAAATGACAGTTCACAAAACATCTACATTACCTTAGCGTCATTTGTAACAATAGAAACATAACCTTCTAACACACGTAGACATCTTGTTAAAGTTTTTCATCACAAGGTGGTTCGTCATAATGAATAAAATGTGGTTTTGGCCCAAGCAAACATGAGACTGAACAGGAAAACATTGCACAACAGAGCTGCTACAGGTTGCCACTAGGTGGCAGTGGTGTCAAAAGAAAACAATATGGATGCAAATTCAACTTCAAAGAAACATAGTACTGTGAACTTACGAAATCCAATATATATATATATATATATATATATATATATATATATATATATATATATATATATATATATAAAGTTTCTCATATTATGAGAAGACAACTAAGTCATTGTGCAAGTAGCCTAATGTCTACATAGAGTAGAAATACATAACAATAAATGTAGATAAAGTAATATGTACACAGTTCCAAATACAGAAAAGCGTCCTACAGTGGAGTTGTCAAATACCCTTTTTTATAATATGTAATATATAAAAGTTAAGATAATAATTCTCATATTATGAGAAAAGGAGTATGTCGTTGCATAAATGGCTTAATGTCTACATAGGTCAGAAGGACAAAAGTCTTATCTACAAATTAAAAACCAAGATCATTAATAATAAAAATGACATACAACTGCAGTTAACGTTAATTATAGGGTTCTATGTCCCAAGTCATTTGAAAATTTTAAAACTTTTCCCTTAGTTAAATAAGTGACACAAAGTCTACATTAACAGTAAAGGGTGAACCATGTACAGATTATATATTCCTGTGAAGAGTAAAAATATTTATAAAAACCAAATGAGTAAAAACCTTAACATAGATGATAACAATGTATAGAATAAGAGAGTAAAAACTTTAACATTGATGACTACAGCATGACATTAAGACTATGAGGTGTAAAGTGTAAAGTACCACTCATGTTACATGTAAAAGAAGCAATAATGATTTTTTTCAGCATGGTAACAAAATGTAAATAATGAATGAAAAAAAGGGGGGAGGGAATTACATTACTAGATATCTTTCTCAATATATCTCCACTAACTTGTGAGCATGGTATGCTGAACATGGAACTTACTGATGCTGAAACTCCTTCATGATCTATCAGATTTTGCCACTAGAAGTATTTAATAGGACCTACCTTAAACAATTTCCTTTTTAAATGACAGAACAGCTGCTGTGGTCACACCTTCATTTGTCTGAACAATGAAGCAGTCAAGTTTTCTCTGTCACTTGCAAGCGTGAACATCGGGGTGAGAGTTTAAATTAGAGAAAGTTTATTTTTTTCAAACTCACAACCACCAGCTGCGAACCAAATTCCTAAACATGCAAAAACACTGGAACTGTTATTGCGACTGTTTGACTCGTTTTCTAGGGGATGATATCACACGTTCGCAGCTTTCCTTCCCTGCATATGATCAACAAAACAAATTCATAATAAAATCAAGTTCATGAGAGAAAACGGTGTACTAACTACTATTTTTGAAAACACGTGAAAGTTCACTTTATGTTGTTTATTTCACAATATTTGAACCCTCTGGCTGATACGTCTGTACGTCGACACATTTACCAAATAAAGTTATAGCTCGTGAGCCCCCAGACAAAATGAATATTTGTCGCGAATTGTTTTCACACCACGTGGCTGTCTCAAACACCGTTTATGTTCATGCCTATGCGACGACACGTTTTACATTAACAAATCACAGTCACTTTAATTCAATGCGATGCACACCTTGTTCCACCGACTAAATATTCACAAACACACAGTAGCACTCGATTTAACTTGGTACAGTGTACGACGAGCAACCACTCGTGGCGATTGCCACAGACAAATCTCAAGTCACCACTTCGAGATCCACATGCCGACTGATGCAGAGCGACGCCGCCCGGCCAGCTACACCACGTGCTCGCGTCTCGTCACTTCCTGCCCTCGCGCGCGCGCGTGCGCGCCAAAACTCAACTGCCGGGGTTTTTCCCCCTACGTCATCAACTTCCCCATGTGATCTGTTGTAACCGATTTGCCAACGTACAGCGCTCAGCCAATACATTTCTAAAACTTTACTTAAAATCAAAATAATTACACTACACATTAACAAATATTTTCTTACGTTTTTATATTAGTATAAACATCCTTTGTACTATTTATTATAATCGTGTAATTTCTTATATCACAGATAAGTGATTTAACTGAATATTTCAAGGTAAAATACACAAGATTAATTGAAAATAAAATGAGAAATAGTTAATATATTATTTTTATAAACAAATATTGCCATGCTAGTTGTGTAACTGTCTTGTATTTATTGGTAATTTATTACTTTTCATTGTCAATTAAACATATTACGTCAGATGTGACTATATCAGCTAATGTATTGTTTATTTGTCAAAAGGCTATTTTGTAATGAGGGCCTTAAAGGTTCCTAACTGCATCGTATTACTTCAAATACCAGTAGTATTACAATATTTGTGCATTGCATTGTGTCTGGCACTCGCCATTGTCCCTCTTTCCCCTCACCGGAAACGAACTGGAAAATCCTAAGTTGGAACAAGCACCAACGTCGGCCTGCTCGCTGGCCTCCCGTCAGCTACAAGCACACAGCAAATCTCAATGTGGAGAATTTCTACCTATGGCCTAACTATAAATGTTGTCACCCAACTGTGTACATACATTGCTACCATAATTAATAAGATTAAAATTGTGTGACATTTAGTGAATTGGCATGTTCAATGTTTGCAGTGAACTTCATACTGTTTAATTATCAAATGCTATTAATTAGCAATATTTCTATTGGGCGGTAATCTCACACACTCCAATCAACTTCGGAACAAATTAGTTTAATTTCTCTTTGTGTGGCCAAAGAGGTAGTGCTCCTGAATATACCCAAAAATACAACTATAAAATGTAGCACTGGTAGTGTAAATGACTGTGTATTTACCGTACTGTCGAACAACTGTGTACTTACTGTAGAATCTGGCTTATATGATGACCATATCCTTGAAATATTTCTTGGCATAGTGGAACAATAAAAATGACGTGATATACAGTAGTTTGAAATATTATTGGTTGAATAATTGGGTACTAATTTACTGTAGTAGCTGGCAAAAACTTTATCAGTCTTTCTGGTAAAAGTAAAATTGATGAGACAGCAATAAGTTATAATTAACGTAAATACAAAAGGGAAAACAAAGGTGGGCGTTTAAGTGTACACTGCTTGTTAAAGTACTCACATTAACAATTTCTATTCTTCTATTTACAACCTGTGTGCTTATGTTTGTATATTCCTTCTTCCCCATTTTCCGGATCGCTAGGGGCCTCAAAATCTTCATCCCGTATTAGCTTTGCCACGTTTTACAAAACAAAAGAGGTTACGTTAGAAAATATATTACCGGTTTGGGTCCTCACACTGATAAAAAAACTGAAACAAAATTTTGGTGATCACGTGAAAGGTACAATCACGAGCACAAATGGTCCCATTCTTGTACATGTACTCAGGACAACGACTGAGACGGTGTATATTGATTGATTGGTATTATTATTGTCTATGTGTAATGTCTTTTTTTTACTTATTATCATGATCTTCTTTATAACCCATTACCTAATACACACTTACTTTCAGTGTCTGGGTCACCATTTTAAACCCCGAACTTCCAAAAATCGGCCACAAGTGTGACTTTGTCATTTGCATATACAACGTGTGCGCTTGAGCAAGTTTCTCCCATGTTTGGGCATACAGTCACATGTTGATGGTCCTGAACAGCACCGCATTCACATGTATCATCCTCCCTATAACCCCATCTTCTTAGGTTACTGTAGTATTTTGAGACACCCGTTCTAAGTCTATTGAGCGTCCTCCATGATGGATAAGGTAGGTAGTGTCCAAGGCTTTATATCGATCCGCTCGAGGTTGATGGACTACCGCCATAGATTTAATCGACATACTTCATGCCTGGTCTTTAGGGGGGAGGGGGGAGTGGGTGTCGTCCGCAGAAAGCTTTTTCCGAGACTGTTGCAGATGATGTCCGTATAATGGATGTCTATGGTCGGTTTCTATTTTTTTTCTCCTAAGTTTTCAGCAACACGTCTCCTAATTGGAGGTGTGGGCAATACCGACTATTGGGTAGAGTTTCTCGGTTGGTGTCGGTTTCAAGCAACCACATACAATACGGACAGGTTCGGTCAGAGCCACGTCGATAGGCCTGATTGTGAGCAAATTTGGTCCAGACTGGTGCTACGTATTCTGCGGTGGAGAAACATAGCACTAACACCGAAGTTCTGAGGACGTGAGGATGTGCTCCCTATTTTGTATTCGTGTGTTTCCGTACGATATTGTTTCTCTCACATATTTTCGCTTTGACTTCCTGGCAATGTTTTCGGTAGGTCAATGTTGGGTCCAGTACCTTGGAGTGTCGCTGGGTTCCTACTCTTGACCCTGCCGTTTTATTTTTACCTTTCTCTGTGCTTCCTTATTTCTGAGATGGAAGGCACTCACCTGTGTCTCGATAGGGTTAGGTTTGAGATGATTGGTCTCGTAATAGAACGCTAAGTCATCGACGGTGCGTGCCAGTTTAACCTCCACTTCGCTGAAATCTCTGCCTTGAGTTGTCACAGCAGCATCATCGGCGTAGTCTGTTCACTTGTGGGTCGTTCATTAGTATAAATGTCGCAGAGGATTGGCGCCAGCACGCTACCCTGAAGCAGGCCATTTTTCGGATTTCTCTACCTGCTCTTCTTGGATTGTGAAATTACAAAAAAACGTCGGTTTTGAAGGAAATACTCTACCAGCTTGGTCAAATGGAAGACTTATGTGAGTGATTAGAGCTTTAATAGTATCCTCCGATGGCTAACGGTGTAACACGCCTCTGGCAATTTACACAAACATTCGCAGACGCCCGCCCCTGGCATTCCAAACCTCGGGTGCACGTGCAGACCAGACCAGTTTTACTTTAGCGCCCTTCCGGTGTGTTGTGACCGGAGAGCCTCCCTATACAAAAGCAGCATCGAAGCGGGAAGCAAACTACCTGGCCTCAGGTCAGCCACAGACATGCCCAGCCCAAACATAAATGTCCGTCTGCAGACGGAGTGGTTTCACCACGGGTGGTGGCGGCCAGCGGTCGCCCTCCGGGCGGTGTCGGCAGAATGCCTTGAAAGCAACACCAGAGAACGTGCCGCTGCCGCCAGCGACCCCCACTCCCTCTCGGGCCCCGTCGGCCTGCGGGTGTCACCAGCGCCTTCCGACCCAGAAGACAGTTATCCCATCAACGATACTTACAATAATAAAAAAAAAGTCATACTCCAAGAGAACAGAAATTTACCTCCCAAACTCCTAACCTCTGATAATTACAAGACAAAATGAAAGAAATTGAATATTAACAAGATAATACTATTGATATCCTTCCGGAATAAATCCAAATAATATTATCCAAATAAAAATGGAGCAAATAATTCTAAAAATAGGACCACGACCTCTCAACTATTATTGCATTCGGCGGGAGATACAATGGCCTACCATTTGTTGTGTACAGTACGTCACTTCTAAGACCTTCGACAAGTGGGGATTTCGGTAGTTTCTTGTGTGTTGCCATGGCAGCAATTTGAAGCATGTTTACAATGAGTGTTTTAGATGGATGTAGTACTTGCTCGCCATTTGGGTAAAATCAAAATTAGTTCGCTAGTGTGCTCTATTATGATCGTTGTATAATTTATCTAGGTCAGATGACTCCAGTCGACGTACACACACTGGCATCTTTAGATAGTTTTTCTGACTATAGGATGATTTTGTCTGTCTTCTCCGTCGTCGTGGAACATAAACATCCATCGGATCCAGTCGTCTAGTTATAACCCCCAGGGCGATTTGTACTACGTCTATTTTCTACATTGGTTTTAATCTTAAATATAGGTCATTATAGTTGTAATGTTAGCACTTCATCGTGAAAGAGGTATCAGCTGCGTAAACCTGTTGTCTGATTGGCGAGAATGCACATGTTGTGACCTCGAACTGCGTTTTTGATGGGAGAATCTGAGGTGAATGGTGCTATGGTCTTGATGGTGAATGTAAGGAGGGATCTTGTGCTAATGTTGAGGTGTTAAAGCTTGAGGCGGAGCTGTGTAGCTGTCTGTTGCGTCACACGACCCTTTTTCTCTTTCACGTGGCACAAGATTATTTGATTTTTAGTTTACCACTCGCGTTGGTTACGTTTGTGGGTTTTTTCGTGTTGTCTTCTCACGGCGTCCATACTCGCAAAGTATTTTCATGTATCGCAATTGACGTATTTACATGCATTGCTGTCATTATCACTAACATAAGTGAAAGATTCGTGTCTTGGTTCCCAGTCTCGAAGATGAATCCTGTTGTACCAGGATACGGCTCTTACCCAGCAGTTCTCACTCTGCGTAACCATGTGCCGCGATCCTGTTAAGTGTATTCTCAAGTAGAGACAAGCAATGTAATGTGATCACCAGAGCGAAGCTAATTCATATACTCTCTAACAACATGAATGTCTTTCCCTTTTCTACTGGTTAATGGCTTTGGTCTTCTGTACGGCTACAGATATTACGTGTTACAATTTTCTTCACTGTGGTATCTTTCAATTCTGAATTTTCTACCACTATAATGAAATTTAACTGAGGCATCAACATATGGTACTTCACTTCTTTTTCGTGTCGAGAGCTGTCAATCTTTCAAACCAATACTGGACTAAGTCAGATGCTTTGGGCGTGCTTGAGGAGAGGTCGTCAATATTGCAAGATGCAGGGCAATTTCGTCATGTTAGGTGTCTGGTGTTTTCTACTTCACCACACTCGCAAGGTCATCAGGTTCTAATACACTTCATTTTATTAGATTTGATTTTACAGGTGCTACACCAGTTCTTATAATGTTAGCATTTTCCAAGACGCTTAGCTTAAATTCAACGCCGCTTGGCGGATGTCCTGATATGAATTAGTCTACAGGGGTTTCAGCTTAATGTAGCTAAGGGACCGATGCCTCGACTTCAGTCGTTTGAATTCGTAAAAGCCATATAGTGGATGACGCTCGTCAAAGACCTTTTTGAAATGCTCTTTGCAAGAACACGGAAGCAGCCTTCAAGCGTGCATTTTCTCACTCGAAGTCACCATGAGACTAGAAAATGTCGGCGCTCCCCGGTAACGAGGCCTATGAGGGTATCCGCCAAACCTTCCACCACCGGAGAAACCAAATAGAAGACGAACGCAATTTCAATCGATAACTTCTTCTTCAATGTATATCATCTTTAAGCAAAAATAGAAAGAATGTGTAAACAAAAAGCAACAAGGCAAAGGGAACCCAAAAGCACCGAATACTGAACTGCACAAAAATATAACTAGAACTTTAAGGTGACATTGGAAGAAATATGCACAGGAAAATATCAGCTCTTGTGACAGATAAGGCTCTCATACTACACAAAATTTGTTTGATTAATTGAGGATGGACAACATCAATTTTTTTGACTTCCCTGATGACATGAAGCTGCAAGAGAAAATGTCTTTGCATAAAGCCGTTAATTTACTTAGCAGGCATGCATTGTGCAAACCAAAATTAACTTCACCAGCATGCAAGCGCTGTCATGTAGCGCCAAGTATAACGTAGGCGTAGAAACTTTAAATGTATAAATAACATTCTCGTCTGTAAAATCGGAGCAAAAATAAGCTACAGGTACTGAAATGAAATCCAATATACAAATGATGCAGTTTTAATCAAACAATAAGAAAAGAATTCTTATTTTGGAAAATTAATCATCAAGAAAATGAAAAATATATACTTTTATTACAGCTAACTAAGAAAGTTACTTCAATAAATTTCCATGTATTCAATCCAATTCAGTTGTCAGTGAAATGTAAACGAATGTGGCCCCTGAGGAAGTTACACAAGTGATTTAAATCCTAATTGCAAAATTATTACAATACATTGGGCGAGTACCTAAATTCAAACACACACGATATGCTAGAAAGTTAAACAGTGGTTTCAAAGAATAATCGCAACTCCCTGATGCAACCTCCACTTAGCCTCACATAAACACAACGAACGATTCTTCAAAAGACTGTAGGATATTATAGAAATAACAGTTTGAAACTAAATTTAATAACTGTTTTACGCTCGTTAAAAATAGCACAATCATTTAATACATGCAGTTACCTGTGAGGAAATAATGAGAAACCATAGTACTTATATATACCATATGAAAACCATGGGAATTTAAAACAGTCTACCAGCGAACAACGTAATAAATTGTTGAATATATTAGAAATCGTCTACAGATATGAAATATATAAGTGCGACTGGCAATATCTGTAAAGTCATGTCTGAAATTACATTGCAAATTATTCCTAGAAAGTACAGTATAAACCACTGTTTAAAACCTATGAAAGCATATCATTCATTGTCTAACGTCTGCGATTATTGTAAATCGATGTATCGTGTTGTCTTTGGAGGACGATTTCTTATTGTTCTGACTTCTCTGTGTTCTTGTGTATGGCTGATACTGGGAAAAGCAAAGTAATATTTTTCATCTTCATTAAATTGGGCTCAGCTTTAATTTGACTGTTTTTCAGTAGTTACGTAACTGTTTTGCAACTTCTTTCAGTTCCGAAGCAAGAAAGTTAAGTAACCTATTTAATTTTGCAGCGATAAAATCAGTGCAGAAATCTGCGTATCTTCTGGAACATTCGAGTACGTATATCTACGCTTAACGAAAGGACCTTACTTTTCAAGAATCATAGCAATTATTTCTATATCAGAATATACTACCTAAAGTGTTTCACAATATCTAATGATTTATTTCAGTTGCCGCTTTGAAAGTAGTAAATTATTCGTCAACTTTCAGAGAGGCGTTGTCTTACGGTTTATTTAATAATATTCTAGTTGGGAAGAGCCTCGAAGCCAATAATTCCAGAAATGTTCTTTTATTGTTGTAATTAACTGATGTACCTACAATAAAATATTACATTGTTCAACTGTATCCGTTTCATGTCCTTTCCTGAACTGAAGAAATAATTCCTGTGCCGGCAGTTTAACTGGGAAGCGAATAAAGTGTAGCTGATTGTGACGGTTTAATCCCGGGATGTGATGCCGCCTACGGTAAAATTTAAATCTCACAACGTAAGGGAAGCTTCATTTCTGTCATTTAGCCTGTCCGCAAGTGCAGACTAAAAACTTAAACAATATATTTCACCACCTCCTTTTTCCTTTAAAAAAAAAAGTAAATAAATAAATAAATAAAATAAAAACATCTGACACCTTTCGAAGTCACAGTTATTTATAAATATGTTCTTCTCTTGTAAACATCTCTGAACGGCTGATTTTGTAAAGCAGCGTGTCTTCTCCAAATCTAACTTGTAGTTAGTAGTACTTTATTGTGTATTCTGAACAGAAACGAGTTAAATTAGTGTATGTATTTAGGATATGGTAAAAACTCGAAGTCAGTATAAAGAAATGGAAGTAGATAAGCAAAATATTGTCAGTGCAAGTGATGTAAACAATGATCAACTAAATGTTGCTTCGGCGAATAATGCCTCTAAACCCATCGCAGAAACTAGAATGATTACTTCGCTTCCAGAAGTAAAAATAGTATCTACTGGTACACAAAACGTGTCTCGCCATCCTTTTGAAGAGATGTTAAGCAAGATACAAGGCACGTTTTCAGATCAGGAAAAACTGTCTAAACAACTGTGACACAACCGCGATTAATCGATCGGTGATACGCCACTAAGAGTGGCACTCGTGCTAGCCTAAGGATAAGACTTGGACCGAAACTCCCCAAAGATTGAACCAAACACGAAATAAATTGTGTGAGGCAATAGCTATGCTTGAAACAGGTGTAACATATGGCAGTAAAAGTGAATCTGGTTACTGTGAAGCATAAAATTGGCTTATGCACTCTTGAAATACTATTGCTGTACTAATTACATTAATTAGTAGAATAATTCATTAATAAAAATACACAGTTGCCAGCCAAATGAGGCATTAGAATACTAAGCAAGGATAAAGTAAAAAATATGCAGTTAAATTTGGAAGCTTGGTACAATAAACGTAGGGTGGAAGAATTTTGTCACCAGTTTCATTAAAAAAATCAAAGAAATAATTAATACTCGAATGAAAGCAGGGATTATTTCAGTTACTGTAAAGACACAGGTCATCTCATCATTTATTTTCTGATACTATAAAGATTATAGCATGGGATGCAAAATTGCAGTACAAGTGTCACTCATAAACAAAATTACTAAAAAAACTTATAATTAGTAGTGACAAATTTTTTTTAATCTTCTGATGTTATGGTTAGTGCTGTTCCTAATGCTCTTTACAAGTGAGCAGGAAATTAGTTATTATTATAACCTCTATTCAAAGGCCTACGTAAAGAACACTGATTGGTAGATATCACTTTGCTGAAAATTATAAAATCTTTCTACCTACCATGAAGCAAATGATTACTTTGATTCTGTCAAAGATAGCACTTTACTGAATGGGTTTAGCAATTAAATCTACTATCTTTGAATCCAGAATGAGGTCACTTTAACTGTACTGATGATTTATAGAAACACTGTCCCAAATTTTGTCTATTGCTACGCATAGAAGTTCGTATCTGAACTATTTCAAATACATGAACTAATTAAAAGTAGTTATGTGGCAAAACAGTAACTTATTCCTTCCTAAATATTTGTGCATGAGCAAAGAAATATATAGTAGCAACACCATATATTGCACTTGAAATTTCTATATGGACGAACCATACAAAGCAATGTTACTTCAAAATTTAGCAAATTTGAAAGGAAAGATTCTCCACCAAAAGAAATTTACATTATTAAAATTGGTTGATGTTCTTAATAAAATTGGATTACTCGGCTAATAATTCTTTACGGGAGAGGATTTCTACTAGGTTTTGTGACTTAGGATAAATTAAGGTTATGTACACACTAGTTTTTTTACAGAAATTTACAATCTATTGGAAAATAGTCAAGACACATTATTAAAGTTCTTATCGACATGTTACAAGAAAAAAAATATTGTGACCTGTTATTAATGTGGAGTGATGGCAAGGTGGAGGCGCAGATTTCGTTTTCGTGCAGGCTATGTGAAGACATTATAACGGCGGTTTTCAATAGCTTCCATTTCATTCACATGCAGACAGTATGAATGCTACTATTACAGTTGCACGTTCACCGTGGCCAATGTAGATAGATTGGTCCTCAGCCTCTAGTGAACAGTTATTTTACCCAGAAAACACGGTAGCACTGCTCTTAGCCGGCAAGCTACAACTGTGGCCCGCCTGCTCCTTCCGACGTCTTGCTGCCGTGAGCTCCAACCTCAGACTAACTTTTGTCCACTTCGTTAGCTGCGTGCCAACGACACTTTTTCACTCACAACGGAATTTCGTTCACCGTGGATCACTACATCTTTTACATAGCATGCTGGTCGTGAGATATTACAATTTACATAAGATTCATATACATTAAACAGTTCAAAAATAAAAATGACATTACCGAAGCAAATTAAAATTACAAAATAATATACAAAAATAAACATACCGCAGATATTCATAAGATCTAGAAACCATATGATGTACAGAGATCACATACCATATAGTAGTAGGATCGATTGTAATATGAATGAAATTTAGTATTTTACATAACATTAAAAAATGAAATATTATTACCATAAATGGTCAAAATTGGGCAATGGCGTTATAGATTCCCCTATTACTGTTATTACATTTTCAGTGTTAAGATTTGTAATACCAAAATAACAGGATTGCACAGTTTTGATACAAAGAAACAGATTCTCCAACTTAACAATGCATGAAATTTAAGATCACAGGTTACACATTCACACGTAAATGCACAAAAACAAAATACCCAAAAAACAAAAATTTACATAACACTATACCAAGGCAAAAAAATACGTTATTTGTTAATGTACACTACCATTGACATAATAAGAAAAAACTTTCAGTATTTAAAATCATCAATTTTTACACAAATTCACTGCTGATTTTTATTCAAGCAGTTCCAAATTTCAAACAACACATTTTTAAATATGTGATAATACACATCACTGCCTGATGCATTCAAATGCAGTTCAAAATTTCGATAGCACATTAAATTTATTTTTTATTTTTTACACATTGCTGCCTGAAACTTTAAAAGGCAGTCTTAGCTTTTGTAACCTTGGCTACTTCACTACACACACTTAAAAAAAAGAAACACACGTAACACTATTGTTGGCGATTAGCACACATCATTTACACTTTGATGATTATTGACTTTCTTATGCTCCTTTTGCAAAAGCAAGGTTTCTGCCCCAGGTTGCAATTAATGGCAGTCCACTTTATCTTCAGCCTTCATAATTATAGTAATTGGGCTGCTACATATAGGCAGTCCTCATCTTACTATCTGTGTTTAGGCAGTCCTCATATTATTATCCGCATTTGATTGTTTACACATATTATTACATTTAAGAATCTAAAACTAGAAATTTGTCTTAGAATTTTGTGGGTATATATGACTATACATATATTCAAAAATATAAATTTATATACAAAGTATATTTTACAAAAACATTCATATTACAGTTTTTTATAATGGGGTATTAAATCAACTACATTTCTGGTGCGCGATGGTTTTAAAGATTTCAGATGTACCAGAAAGTAAGCGTTGGGGTGTGGTGCCCCTTGTATTACATATGGTCCATTATATACAAATTTAAATTTGTTAATTTCACTAGACCTCTCATGGGTCTTAACTAGGATTTTTGTATCAATCTAGAACTGAACTGGACTGATGTCCTTATCGTATCTTTTGGCCCTATTTTCTGCCTTCATTTTCAGTTTCTCAATAATCAGTGTCTTCTTCTGGGCTAATAATAATTCAGTTTTAGGAGGAAAGGTTATTCTTCCACCAGGCTTTTACTTTTCTTGTTTGTCAAAATTTCTTTAGGAGTAAAACATGTAGGCTCCTGATATAAGGTGTTCATCACTGCTTCGAATTCTGCGTCATATGATTATGATGACAATAGGTCCTACAGAGTCTATTAATTTCTCGCATATATCATATGTGGTACGGTCGTTTTGTTTTTGTCCGACGGTACTTTGTCGGATGTGCGTTCTCTTTGAACCTTCGCCGTGGTTTCCTTAATTATTTTATCGGGAGGCTCTTTGATTTGTGGCAATTCAAAGTGTTGGATAGCCATTTCCACGTTTGTTATGTCTGGAGGTACTTTCTTTTTCTGCCTTGTCGCAATTTCGTGTGCAAGTTTAGAAATTAAATTTTTTAAACCTGTTTTTCTTTGACCACTTATAATGTTGGGAGGTTCTTTTTTCTTCTGTACCGTGATCGTATTAGGATCCATGGTCCTGAGATTAATTTTTTCTACCAGGTTCAGCGTTCCATTATGATAGAAGATGAACTGGTACAGTTCGTCTTTATTATGAAAATACCCAAAAAAGAAGATGTTACTAACTGTAACAACTGCCCGGGCATTACGCTATTGTCAGTAGCGAGTAAGATACTTTCGAGTATTATTTTAAAACGCTTTAAGGATTCTGTGGGTGGATCTTATCAGTACTCTCCGAATTATTCTGGAACAAAATGTGGAGTGGTAGCTTCAATGACTTTGAACAGACTTTGGTGTCTTTCAATCGAAGAGTCATGTGGGATATACTTGCAAAGTACGACATCCCAACGAAGATCATTAACATCATCAAGGAAATGTATCAGGACTATGAATGCCACGTACTACATAATGGAGCACTGAAAGAGCCTTTCCAAGTTAATTCGGGGGTACGACAAGGGGGTATTCTTTCGGCAACAATATTTCTTTTGGTGTTGGCTGATATGATGAAGAGAGTAATGAGGGGACGGAAGAGAGGTGTGCAGTGGGGGATGCGGGATACGAAGATCTAGATTTCGCAGACGACATCTGCTTAATGCCACAGCGATATCGAGAAATCGAAGAGAAACTGGTTACAGAGAAGCTGCAGGCCATAAGATAAATGTTCGCAAAACCTAAGAAATGCGGATAAACTCTATCATCAGAATTAAGTTGGGCATTAATAGAGAGGAGCGTTTGTACAGATGTACCCTGTTTGGAGAAATAAGAACATCTCGAAGTAAACCAAACTCCGGCTTTTCAATAGAAACGTGAAGGCAGTTCTGATTTATGGCTGCGAAACTTGTAAAATGAGTAAGCACATCAAAAGCCAGCGCCAAGTTTTAATTAACCGTTGTCACCAGCGTATGTTAAACGTGAGATGGCCAAATATAATGACGAATGACGATCTGGAGGGACACAAATCAGCAACCAATCAATATACAAATCAAGGAAAGAAGATGGAAATGGATTGGGCATACATCGAGGAAGCCTGATGGAGCTGTTGAAAAGGTAGCGATGGACGCGAACCCTCAAGGAGTTATAAAACGTTCCAAACATACCTGTGAAAGAACGCTCTAGAGAGAAGCTGCAGAGAATGGGAAAACCTGAAGTTAAGAGACTTGCTAGAAATCGTACAAGGTGGAGAACTTTCGTTTCGGCCCTATGTTCCAGAGAGAACGACAGGAACTAAGTCAAGTAAGTCAAGTTCTACATAATATGATTAAACTCAATTCATGCCATGTCTCTAGAATCCTTATTCATGTGGAATTCAGATTTTCATAGTTATATAGTTATTTATTTCTATTGTAAATGTAAAAGTTTACATCTAGCACTTTTTTTACTGAATTTTTTTTTTATTTTGTTTACTGCAATTCTTTTAATGGGTCTCCTACCTCCCCTTCAGCCCTTCCTTACTCACGCCATGAGTGCCTTCTTCGGCTGACTTCATCGCTATTAGACAAATTGTAAAATCATAATAATTGTGAACAATTTTCTATTCTAAGTGTAATGTGAAACCAAAGGGAACGAAAAAAGGTAAATATGAACATCTGCCTTCCATACCCTTTTCCTGAGGAAAGAAAAAAACATAAATAAAATATATAAAATTCTTTAACTAAAGATTTAATTCTTCTGTGTGTACGTCCATTCGGAGCTTATTGAATACCCTAACTGCTTAGACAGGCCGTCAGATTCTGGACATCATAATGTCCAACATGTTTCCATACTTCTTATGGTAATTCAAGTCAGATTTAATTTTAAAATTTTCAATTTCAATATAGGTACAATAGTAGGTATAATTGGCAACACGATTTTGAATTAGATAGCCAATGGTATGGCCTAGCATCCAGGTAGCTGCGTTGTTCTTGCTTCTGGGATGGCGTAACTTCTGCGGCCACAGAAGATCCGTCTTGTCAATGTGCGTTGCAGTGGTACGATCTATGATGGCCAATCTTCTGCACAGAAGGTCGGTGACTTGTTTCGCAGGCCCGCAGGTGAGGCGGTGAATTAAAGTATCCACAAAGCCACATGTACCACAGGTCGGCTGATTTGCGAGATGTATTTTGTGCAGCTTGTCATTTGTTGATATCTTGTCGTTTGTGACTATATACCACGCTGATTGAATCGCGCTCGGCAGAAAGTCGCTAAAAATGTTTCTCCAGATAATGTTCCAACTGTGATTCCGCCATTTTCGTTCCACAGGGTTCCGGTTTGTAGTTGTTGTTAAGAATTCATAGACTGCCTAGTTCGTTAGCCTGGTAGTTCTTGAATGGGACGAACAGCCTTTATAAACGTAACTGAAATTCAAACAGTACTGTTGTATGTAAAGAAAGGTGGGAGGAATTGTCGATATATTAATGGGAGGTTCAAGTTGGCCTGGGCTTCATCTAGCCAACAAGATCTTGGTAGTGCTGTCCTGAGGAGCCTCGATAATCTACCGGAAGCGATTGATTAGCAGAGAAAGAGTCAACCGTAGCGGGACTATCGACACCAGCAGTAATGGAACTTGGAAGCGACGCTAGCGCTCAGAGCGGCAGCACGGCAGTTACAGAAGAATGGTATGATACAATCGGTTGGCTGTTCCTCCGCTAGGGACGCTACTGTCCAAGTTCCAGACCAGTGATCTCTATAGAAACTGGATGTATAACACTGGTGTCTCAACATAGAACTGTAGCGTGCTTGCACATTCATATGTTTTTCACACGTTTTCGTATTTCCCGCCATATTTAAATTTGGCAAACGAATTTCCTTAGTTATTATGCGACAAAGAAGTGCTTGCTTACCTCTTGATCTAAAATTCATGTGACTACGCTTTGTAATAGGGTAATATGGAAGTACAATCTAAACGTGTGGTTTTTTTTTTTCGTTTTTTCCTAGTAGTACGTCATATCAGCCATATTTGAATTTGGCAAGAAACGAAATATTAGCATCTATGGCTGTCTTGTTCAGACAGCTGAAGTTCAACATCCAGGTAGTACAGAGATCGGTGTTCCGGACGCAAATTAAATAATTATCTTTAACTGATCGCTACCAACCTTCACAGGATAGCCCACTGCATTAATCTGAAGATTTCATCAAAATTGCTCCAGCCGTCTTGGAGTCCATAGGAAACATACATACAAACATACATCAATTTTTATAGATACCCACATTTCATGTATAAACTCTGTATAGCTTCAGAAAATCATTAGTCTGCAAGAAGTCTAAAACATTTTGCCACAGCTCATATGATATCCTCTTTTAAATAATGTAAGTCTTCTTGTAGCCGATTAATCATGATACAAACTGAAATGCAACGAATACTTATATTGGCATGTTTTCATCCTATGCAGCTATGGAGGAGATCACACAGGCAAGGAATATACAAAAATAAAATACACTCCTGGAAAATTAAAAAAAGAACACAATGAATTCGTCGCCCTAGCCGAGGAAAATTTTACTGACACACTCTTGAGAATGTACACAACACACGGTAATTCAGACAGACCCATACACACGTTAGTACAATCACAACAGCGTGTATACCCTCCTTTTGTAGTAATAGAACATACAATTCTTCCATGGAGACGATTATTAATGTCCAGAAATTAGTCTTGTGGTATGGCCTGCCACGCAACTTCAACCTGGAGCATCAGTTGAGCCATATTTCGTGGCAGTCGTGCAGATCGCACAAGACAATGTTTCATCCGGTTCCAAACAAGCTCAACGATGGGCTCATCATACTGGCCTGAAGAGCACGTTTTCCAGATTCTGCTTACTTGCTGCATTTATTGTACGTTAAATGGAAAACGATTGTTATTTAAGTACATAATGTTCTTTTATGTCTCTGCAACATATAGAAAATGGTGACATTAAAATATTTTCTACTTACAAGTAATTCAGACAAACAATAATAGACAGTAAACTTAAATTCATGGCATTATGAGGAAACTACATGTAGCTCTAGAGAATAACACTCATATAACCCCCCCCCCCCCCATAGTCATAGAAAAGTATTGCAAGCAAATTGTTACCAGTTGACAGATGCATCCAAATAAACATTTACTAATATTCCCACATGGAATAATAGCATATTTTACCTTCAGAACATGTATTTCACTCAGATAAACATTCAATATTTTCAAAATAACGTACTACAACTGGTAAATTACTCATTAGTGGCTTCACACAGCTCTTTTCCAACGTCCAACGACGGATCTCACTTGTGATTCACAATCTGGAAGAATGGCAGAAAATTTTGTAAGTCAATTTTTTCTTCTAATAACTCTTATAATAAAACACCTTTGTAAATTATGGTAATACTAAATTTAAACGACATGTCTCTTTTAGATCAAGTTCAACTGTCTACATCAACTTCTTAAACCATAATATCCTTTCATTCCATTTTTGAAATTCATCTTCGTAACAGCAAATAAATTCACATCAACTGCATGTCATACAAAATTGCAAACTGTTTGGTTACACAAAGCAGTAAAGTGAAGTAAGCATAACATACTAACTTCCCAAAATGTGTCAAAACTTAACATCTACTATAACTCTTCCAGAAAAACTGCTCGACCATCCTTATGTTTCACAATATAAACATACTTTCCGAAGATCCAAAGAGTGAAATCAAAAATTTAACCCGAACATCAAAGAAAAGAGGATGAAGATAATTCTAACAGACAACAAAATGCCGATATCATTTCCGCAAATATTCCATCTAAAAACCGTAACTTCTTCATAAAATAATGAAGGCCCAAACTTTACTTGGTTTATAGAAACATTTGCTAAATACAACTTGAAAAATTCCTAAACCGTCTTGTAAGCAAAAGTGAAACAAAAGGATAAAGTACTCTCCACTAGTTCAAAACATTCATACTGTTATTTGTTTAACACTCTCCAGACGTTCTACTTATATTCTCTTGTAATTTTTTATCTTTACCTAAGCAAACAAATTTATCAGTATCTTGGTCAAACAAACTTAACTTCCATGATTATTGACATCATTATTCTTAACAAATTGGTTTACACTTTCCTTCCCATCTGACAAAATTTCATTATTTGGATAAACACTGGCTCAAAATTGGCATCATTTCAAGAACAATTTTGTAACATTGGAAGTACTGTATGACAACTGTATTTATTGTTTTCAAAGTGTAGGTGCTCATATAGCAAATGTACATTATAATACTATATTGTATTTTAAAATGTTGATTGAACAACATGCACATTCTAATTAGCTTCAGAAGTTATTCACAGTATTGAAACAATATTAATATTCTTCTCACGATTTTACAGTTCATAAATTCAAACTTTTCGCAAATTTTTGTGTCTTCTAATTACAACACAAACGAGTTTTGTTGTTTCGCTATTTTGTTTTCTCCAGTTTTTCATTCTTTTAATACCACACTTAGAGTTATCGACAAAACCATATGATTAGTTTCCTAATCAATGTTTAGTGAAGAATAAACTGATTAACTTTGCATAGAAATGGTCACAAGAATAATACAATCTACATTTGCAAGATAAAATAAAAAGAACACAAAACACAACATCACAGACAAAATAAAAATAAAAATTCATACAACGAAACGTATAGATTAAAAAAAATTGTATGAAGAAGAAAATTACTGTCTCTCATTTCCACATCACGAACTGCTCCCAAGCAACAACACCATCATGAAGATATACACAGTTTTCTTACTACTGTAAAAACTTCATACAAACATGTCTATCAAGTAACATTATCCTAAATCAAATATTACAGAACACAATAAAACAAAAATTCAATTACTGAAAAATGCAAACAAATGGCAAAATCAAATTCTGTAATGTATGAGAAAGAAGACAGCAAAAAGATTTTTAAAAATCACAGCTTACTGTAATTCACGATGGACAGAATGTTAAAGTCGTCTGTTTAATAACAAATTATTGTGAGTTTTGCCTACTTCTCTTATGTGAGCCACACAACCTTAACCTGCGGAAATTTTATAAATTCGTCCACTGTTTGAATTTCCCCTCCAAAACTGTCTTGTGCAAGTTACAGAAAACTCTTCTTATACAAATGCAAATTCAGATTAACCAAGAAATATGTCTAATTAACTTTCCACAGATCTACTCAAATTAATAACTTTGAAATGAATCAACATCTATTACATGACTGATAATGTCTTTACTTTAATCTCTAGGTTTTCTATGCTTATCTTCAGCAATCCAGAATAATTTTACAAATAAAGGTATTTACCTGACCAGTGTTGAAATCAACACAAAAAGTAAGCAAAATAAAATAACTCCATATGTTATTCACTGATATGTACAGAAGTAACGAACAGTTACATGAACCAAAAGATATTATAGAATTTTTTACTGACTCTTTATGTGAGGACATGGGCAAATTTTCATATTCTTTATGACATGAAGATGAAAGAGAATTTTTTTGTACAGTTCTGAAATTATATAGGGCAGTCACATTGTGCAAACTAGAAGCAAAAACCAACTTCATGTGCATGTAATCACTCCCGTGAACCTCCAGGTGCAATGCAGGTCTAGAAACATTAAATGCATAAATAAAATTCTCATCTTTAAGAATTGGAACAACTGTGAAAAGATAATAAAATTAAACACAGCATTCAAGTAAAGCAGCTAAAATAAAAAAAAAACTTTAAACCCAATTACATTGAGCAGGCAGTGAAGGAATGGCAGGAGAAATTTGTATAGGGCGTTAAAGTGCAGGGAGAAGAAAAGAAAAGATTGCAGTTTGCTGATGACATAGTATTTCTGTCAGAGTCAGCAAAAGATCTGGAAGAGCAATTGAATGCAATGGACAGTGTCTTGAAAGGAAGATATAAGATGAACATTAACAAGAGTAAAACGTAGGTAATAGAATGCAATATCAGAAAATCAGGCGATGCTGAAGGAATTAGATTAGGTAATAAGAAAACCAAAGTAGTAGATGAATTTTGTTATTTGGGTAGCAAGATAACTTCTGATGGCCGAAGTAAAGAAGATATAAAATGCAAAATGGCTTTGGGAAGAAAAGCGTTTCTAAAGAAGCGAAAGTTGTTAATATCCAATATTAATTTAAATGTTAGGAAGTGCTTTCTGAAAGCATTTCTCTGGATAGTAGCATTTTATGGAAGTGAAACGTGGACGATAAGGAGTTCAGATAAAAAGATGATAGAAGCTTTTGAAATGAGGTGTTACAGACGAATGATGAAAATTAAATGGGTAGATCACGTAACTAATGACGAGGTGCTTAACCGAATCGGGAAGAAAAGGAGTTTCTGGAATATCCTGACTAAGGATAGATTGGTTGGACACATCCTGAGACATCAAGAAATTGTCCACTTAGCATTAGAAGGAAGCGTGTGGGGTAAAAATTGTAGAGGGATACCGAGGGACGAATATAGTAAGCAGATTCAAAAAGGATGTAGGTTGCCGAACGTATTCTCAGATGAAAAAACTTGCACAGGACAACGTAGCGCGGAGAGCTGCATCAAACCAATCTGTGGACTGAAGACCACAACAACAACAATCAAACAAGGCTGATATAAACTTCTCATAAACGTGGAAAAGACTAGGAAACAAAGCATCAAAAAGTGTTAAAAAAAAAAAAGAAGCTTCCTTATGCTGTCGAAGGGGATAATATTATTACCGTACAAAATCCAACTCATTTGGCAATGTGAAGTGAAAGCACCACCCAAACAAAACCTAAACTACAAGCTTTAGCCTCCGTGGAGGCGTGTAGCCCATAGTTGCTAGCTTTTCCTAAAAATTTCTTTGTAAATTTTGTGACGTAAGCTTCACAGCTGAGTTGTATATTTTATTATATGACTTGTTTATTTTATAATTTCTGATGAAGGCAGTCATAGTTATTGCGGAAACCAGGTTAAATAATTTTTAAATTTGCGACCGAGGGCTGCATTTTTATTCTTTGACGTTGTAACGGTCGCTGACATTAGCAGCTATGTTCAAAATTTTTTTTGTATTGTTCCTACTTGGCGTTGCATTTTGGATGCCGAGAGCTGTAATGTCTTCAAAGACTGTGAATCGGTAAAGATGAAAATGTTCACCTAGCTGGGTTCCGAACCTGTATCTCCTGGCAGTTGCACCGCTACACCCCTAGGGATTTAGCAATCACCACACCTTCACGTAATACTGAGACCCGGATTTCGGGAACCAAGCGTAATCTTATACAACCAACCAAGTTTAGTAAGGATGTAGTTAACACAATAGTGATACTGATAAAATACAATGCATTTTATTGACCAAGACAATTTTTTATGATTTTTGAGGTTTGCTAATTATTTGAAAACTCTTGGAAAAGCTTAATAACTTGCTTTTGAAAGGGGTTGGGATTTAAACTGTTAAAAAATTACTATTATAGTGCAACCAACAAGATTAAGAACTTGAATAATATAATAAAATTTTACAAGAAAACCCCTGGTCATTCCACATAAAGAACACAGTTGGTAAAAGTGTCTAAATTTGATCCTAATAAAGGGAGTTTAGCTTTTAAACAATTTAAAGAACAATTTGCTATTTTAGAGCAACCAACAAGATTAAGAAATTGAATAACATAAATAAATTACAGGCTGATGAAAGGGCGTTTAGCTTTTAAACAATTTTAAGAACAATTTACTATCATAAAACAACTAACAGTGTTACGAATTTGAACATTGTGATGAAATTTTTACCAGAACCCCCATCCCTCTGGTGATTCAATATTGAGAACACAGATTTGAAATTTCTCAAACCTTCAAAAACCTTAACTACAGCTCTTTAAAAGCATTTATCACATTTGTCCAAGTCAGTGGCGCACTATCTTGGCAAACGTACACATCGCGAGGGCTTGCTGTCGTGTTGAACATTTTCACAACACTATAACTACTGGTTGCAACAATATAACTACATTGTAAGGGGGTGTGCCCCACGGCTGACAGGTCGAGAAACCGGGGGGGACATCTACCAGACAACGAAACCACATACGAAACGAATTCTGAAGAAAACGTTGTTTATGTGCGTCGTTATTTCATTTTATTTTATGTAACGGTAACTTTGTGGTAGTTTCCAGCAGATAACACATAATTTGAAGCAATTCCCTAATTTTTAATTTCTTGATTTTATATAGGTACGACGAGCGAAAGACGAGACGTGCATAGAGATAGCTGGAGGAAGTGATTGAAGATGGGTGGAAGGAAAGGGAGTGATGAACAGAGGCCGGGGATAAGTTAGAGGGAGGTAGATAGTGGGGAAGCAAGAAACAAACATAGCGGATGGGAAATAGATGGAAAAAATCTAGAAAACAATAGCTTTTTACTAAGATGGACCAGAGTTGGTAAACTGATCTGTAGATTTGTAGAGAAAACGAACGACAAAAAAGTAATCTGTCTTAAGGGTTTGAAATAATGTGTATCTGTGAAGGTAACCTTTCGTTTTACATACTATAATTTGGTTTTACATAGCCAGTGGAGCCTAACGAACGAATGATATTGATATGATTGAAACATTCTCTCGGTGATCCTGTGTACACATGAGTTACAGTATTCCTTTTCTATTTATTTCATATGAGAGCGACCCACAGCGAAGCGTGGCTGGGTTTAGCTAGTTAAACATAACGAGCAGAATTTATGTGTTGTTTTGCCCTTCTGTGACCTGGTTGGCTCCAGGGTATAGTCGGTAATCAGGGTTTTGGCCTTTTCACCTCTCGTTGTTGTTCCTGTCGGCGACGAGTTGGAATTATGCAATTTCTTCTGTCTAGTTGGTTTCTTTCCCTCTCGTCTTTGTCCATGCCGACGACGGATTGTAATTTGCAGTCTTTGGTTGTGGATGATCTTCCTTGGTGGGCTGGTCATAATCTCAGTTTTCGACGCTCACTTATTTGGCAGCCGGAGAATTTAAAGCGTTATCAGAGATATAGATATGAAAACATCTTTTTTCTCTCTTAAAGGCTACGTATACACATGATTTTCGCATTGCACGCATCTATGGCAAAGCGCCTTTTGAATTCTGTAAGTTTTATTGGCCTCCATGTGAAATTATAACCGAAAATCGATACGTCATTTTTCATGTTGATTTATTTGTATAATAATTTCGGTAAAATTTCACTTGTGGCAGAGGCTGATGTTGCCAACATCTCTTGACTACTCTTTGAAAACTCAGTTACATACAATGAGGCTAATAATGTTCCGCGTTTACCATGAAATATTACATTAGCACGAAATGTAGCAGCTGCCGTAAGTAAAATAACCCCTTCATTTCTAATTAATTCACCGATGGTATATTCCATTTTTTGTCGGTAGGGATTTAGAAGCGCACATTTGATATATATCGTTAGAGGCCCCGCTACTTAAAATGCAAACATTATTATTAATCATCTGGTTCCCGAGCGTTAGTCGGGAATGCTGTTCTGTATAATGCAGTGGTAATTCCAAGGATATCCTCATCAAAATGAATATTTTAAATGAATCTTTTTTGGCCTACTTTAGGTTACGGTAGTAAAACTAAAAGTGAGCCTTTGCGATCGTCTTTTGACAACTCGAAATTTAAATGAAAATAACGGTTTAACCATTCATCTGACACCAAAATTGAATAACCGAATTTGTAGAGGAGAAAATTCTCTACAACTCTGCTCTCTTATGTCTTTTTTTTATATCTCGTATTGTTTCAGAGATATTTGCAAAAATAACGGAGATTTGACAACCCTCCATTGAATTAACGAAAACCAGCCGTTTTGAGATGTCACGTGACATTCCTAGCCCAGAACTCTGTCTGCCATACGCCAACTTGCGTTGCGTATTTGATGTTTTTCTTATTGTAACTTGTACGTTGTCCTTTCAAAGCAATGACGCCCTGAAGAATTAACAAGAACACGTAGTTCTTCGTACGATAAATGATAATCTAGTGTCTGTAAATGCAGTATTAGCATCAGTTAACTATGTCCATCAATAGTAGGAGATTAAAGAACGCAACTTCTAATTGTTAGCCGCAGCGTAGTGGTGGCGCGTTGGTCTGCGATGCTAGTGGTTCGGAACCCGCCACCACCTATTTTTTTTTTTTTTTTTTTTTTCCTAAAAGGGTTTCATACACACTTATTAATGAAATAGAGCTATGTTCTTCAATGTTTAGAGTTGTGCATATGTAAGAATGCTCCCTCTAAAATGCGTGTTTGTTCTATTTTGTAAACATGCGGTTAAATACGTAAAAACGAATTGAGCATATGAACGTAAACTGGGAGAATACTGTAATAATGAACATTCTGCACAAAGTGCTACTACAGGCAATTTCGTATATAAAGGAAGTCCCAGATTTCTGTGGAAAGTTTAGTTCCTTAATGAAACAGAAGGTAAGTGTATACATTGCAACAAATTACCTTGTTTATTTTGTTTCTAAACGTTTATTCATTATTTGTGGAATATATTGAAAGTCATTAAATAGAATCAATGAATCTACTGAAATGTTTGTCTTTGACATGGTTGCTATGGACGCTTTTTACGTAGATGGCATTACCTTTCCTGCAGTTCAGATATGACTTCGTTCATGTTACACTGTTCTGCACTAAAATAAAGAACAAATATTCTATTTCAAACCGTAATTACGTTTTCCCTTACAGCTAAAATCACTAACGGAATAAGTGTGGTAATACTGAATTCCACATAACTCTAGTGCTCAATATATATACAATGTTAGTACTATCAATACGTCATTGACAACAGTCATTGTAACAGTATCTATCTAGTTTATATACATGTGTTAAGGAAGTCTATGTTTACAATTCGTTGCTATGTATTTCATGGCATGTTCTCGAAAGAGAACAACTGCGCTTTTTAGAGGAAGTGCAGTTACCTTTGAACAACTCAGAATCTTGCAGAATACAGTTGCGTTCAGTTTACAAGAGTCTGCGAAAACCTTTCATGAAGGAAGACGAAACATGAAGTGGGACGAAAAATTGATAGTGGTGGTTATATATCAGTGAAATCGATGCTTTGCGGTCGTTTGTTCATATTTGTTCTGGGTTGTTCGTTGAGAATTTTACTCAGTTTTTTATTGGCGTTAAACCAACCGTCTGAAGAGAAGGCCTGTACGCTGCCGTGCCATGTAACGTCACGCAGAGTAGGTCGCGATCGCGTAGCTTACTGGCTGTCTGATGGGGCACTCCCACCGCCTTGCAGCAGCCAGCAAGCGAGCTACGCGATCGCGACCTACTCTGTGTCATGGGACATGGCACGGCGGTGCACAGGCCTTCTCTTCAAATGGTGTTAGTTGGACCGTCTTTCGTTTTCTCTCTTTTGATTGGTTCGTGGTTTGAACGGCCACTTTGTGGATGTTGGTTTGTTTTGTCCTATTTTGATCGTTTCGGTCAATTAGATTAGGTAACGAAATCGTAAAGGAGGTAGAGAGTTTTGTTACTTGGGCAGTAAAATAACAAATGATGGTCGCAGTACAGAAGATATAAAATGTAGACTGGCAATGGGTAGAAAAACGTTCTTGAAAAAGAGAAATTTGTTAACATCGAATATTGATTTAAGCCTAAGGTAGTCCTTTCTGAAGTCGTTTGTATGGAGTGTTGCCTTGTATGGGAGTGAAGCATGGACGATAAACAGTGCGGACAGGAAGTGGTGCTACAAAAGAATGCTGATGATTAGGTGGGTGGATCGCGTAACTAATGAGGAGGTACTGAACAGAAGTGGGGAGAAAAGTAATTTCTGGCATACTTTGACTAAAAGAAGGGATCGATTGGTAGGAAGCATTATTAGACATCAAGGAATTGTGAATTTAGCGTTGTAGGGAAGTGTATGGGGTAAAAATCTCAGAGGGAGGCCAAGAGTTGAATATAGTAAGCAGATTCAAATGGATGTAGGTTGACGTTCTTATGAGATGAGGAGGCTTGCTCGGGATAGTGTAAGGTGGAGAGCTGCATCAAACCAGGCATCGGACTGAAGACGACAACAACAACAATATGTCGCCTACATCTGATAACACTTGAATTCCAAATACAGATTTGTTAAGTCGTTATTGTTGTTCTGTGGTGTGTTTCTCCCAACTGAATTTATTATCAAGTTGTAATCCCACGAATTTAATACTATTACCATTTTCTACCTGATCTTGTTCATACTTTATGCATAAGCTGGATGGAAACATATTACATGTTCTGAACAGCATTTAATGGGTCTTTTCAAAAGTTTAATGTCAAAGAGTTGGCTTTAAACCTTTTTAGAACTATGATCAACTTACTATTTATTGCAATATGTATAACATCTGCAAAGAAATGAACTGTTCCTCGGGAATTGTAACCGATGAGATGTCATTAATGTAAAAAATAAATTTAAAATAATAAATAAATAAAGAGAGAGAGAGAGAGAGAGAGAGAGAGAGAGAGAGAGAGAGAGAGAGGAGCAATGGCCCTAGTATAGATACTTGTGGGACACCACAAATAATTTATTCCCAGTCTGATGATGACTGATAGCTTAATTCACTATTCCCTTGCTTCCTTTGTTTCCTGTTAACAAGCTTTCACTTTAGCCATTTTGCAGCATTGCCCATGACACCATGCAATTCTAATTTATTCAACTGGATGTTTTTGTTCACAGTATCAAATGCCTTTTACAAATCACAGAAAATACCTCCTACTTGTAATTTGTTATCTAACGAATTAAATACATTCTCACTGTAGGTGAACCTTTCAGAAAGCTAAACAGTGTTCTGGACAATATGTTAATTGTGCTACGCTCAAAAGAACATTCCTTAATTAACTTTGTTGATATTTCATCGAAACCACTACAGTGCTACATTTTTACATATTTTATTATGGTCGTTATTTCTTGTGATGAAGCGAATGACATATATATGTCAGCAGTTATTTGTAAATGCTAGTTTTAGATATTCAATGGCATTATTTATTGACCCTGACAATCCCATACTATCAGTAACAGATATAAAGTACCTGTGAAATAGATTGACCGCCCTACGACCGTCAGTTACTAACGTATCATCTACTCTTAATGCTATCTGCTCCTGTTCCTTTTTCGTTTTACCAGTCTCATCGTTCACTATATCTCATATTGTTTTTATCTTGCCGGAAATTTCTATCTTCTTCTCATGATGCATTTGTTTAGATGTCTGAATTACTGTTCTCAATATTTTACAGTATTCTTTGTATGTAGCTGAATCATCAACATTGGAACTATTCTTAGCTGACAGATAGCAGATACTTTTCCCCTTTGTCATACAGGAAATATTTATTGCTTGTGCGATCCATGGTTTTATTATAGACTTCTGTTTAATTTCAGTTACGTTTAGAGGAAAACAGTTTTCAAACATGATATTGACATTATAAATGAATATTTGATTTGTGTGGGGTCCGAAATGTTAAAAATGTCTTTTAATTACATATTAAAGTTTTAATCCAAGACACTGCCATTAATAATTGATAGCTCTTATTGGCACATAGTTGTTGGTACAATAAGTTTATTTCGGCTATTAAACGCCATCCTCAGGTGTTGTGAGATTTTGGTCAATTCCGTCCAATATCGTTAGAAATAGATGTGTCAAATGTCGTACACTGTTGTTCTATTTTTTATTTACGTCTATTTATGAGTCATAAATAAGAATGTAATTAAATATGTGGACATACACGCCTGGAAATTGAAAAAAGAATACCATGAGTTCGACGACTCAACAGAGAGAAATTTTATTGACACATTCTTGAGGAGATATACAACACACGATCACACAGGCAGCAGTTCTTTTTCAGTGCTCTGAAACGCATATTCTCTGCAGAGGTGTTTATAATCAGAATGGAGAACAAGAGTCTTGTTTAAAGTGAAACCTCGTTCGACTTATTACGTTTTCCGAAACCTTTATTACAGTAGAACACCTGAAAGAACAACATTCCCGATTTATTTTCAGGGTATATAGAAACTTCTTCCCAGTTGAACAACGAAGAGGGAGTCAAAGAACATAGATCACAACTTCTTTCCTTCTCCATATTACATAGACTGAAATTTTTTATTCCATTTGCAACGGCTTCACGGTTGAGCGGAAAATCGACTCCAATATTTTATATGTAGACGAATTTATCGTATGACTCATTCTACAGGCACAGAAAGTTTCATCTTCAGAGATAACATATCTAAAAGTATTCATTTGCCAACGTCGATGCTCTAGGTCCACATTGTTCGACTTCAGTATTAGATGTGGTGCATAGAGTGTACTCCGTCCGTTCACTATTGTATGCTAAGAAAAGATGTTTCCCAAGACAGTTATAACGTCTGCAGACATCTTACAAGAGTTGTGTTGCGATCACTCACCAACAACTTTTTATTGGCATAAGTCTAATTTTTCCTGTGTCTTCCAAAATGGCCAATCATAAAAAATTATGCTTTATGGTAAATCCTGTTCAAACTCCAGAGCGCACTTGTGCCTGTGTGTGTGTGTGTGTGTGTGTGTGTGTGTGTGTGTGTGTGTGTGTGTGTGCAGTACTATTTGGTTCCATGGCAATTGCAAATGACTTGCTTGTTCTGGTTCAGTTCAAACCAGGAATTCAGCTAGATCAGAGACTTCAAAGTCTCTGAAGTGCAAATCTTTGCCTACGTTTGCAAAATCTGGATATTGCGAGGTTTTCGCATGACCAATGTTTGATAAACTTTTTCTTGCAGGCCCCGTGCTTGTCACACAGCCTCGCAACAGATGGAAATTTCACAACTTTTTCTAAATTCCATCTAATTATGCATACTGATTTGTAATGCCAATATAAATCTTCAAAACTATATTTATTACGTGTTATTATACAATCTGTTTAATCTCAGTCATATATATGTATATGTCACCGGTTCTGTAACCTGGTACCAACTAAAGCCACTTTACTTTTCCGTTTCTTTTCCCTTATTTATTCCTCTTTTTTTTTTCAAATCCTCAGTGCTACCCAGAACTCCGTAAGGTATTGCAGTTTCCTTGCTACTCTCTGTGTGACGAAGCCCAAAGGAACACATCGGAGAAGGAAAACATAAAAGAAAAAAGAACAGCAAATATACAACAGAATTCCTTACACTAAAAATAAAAGTAACAAAATATATTAAAATTTCCTCCCGCCTAACACTTATTTGACTCGTTAGTTTAGTGGCTTAAATGTAAGATTCCGTTTCTTGAAAGACAAAAATTCAAAAACATGTCTGTACCCTCACAATATATCTTGTAAAAATGCAGAGAAACCTAACAATTGAAATAAACGATGACAATGTATCACGGCAAATAGTATTGAAATACCTGGGAGTCTACAATGACAAAAGGCTGAACTTCGAGGCCCACATTGAGCAAGTGTGTAACAAAACTATTACATTATACAAGAAAATGATAAAAATTGGGCAACAGAGATTCCACCTCCCCGTTAATGCTGTAAAAATATACTATAACTGCTTGCTTTGAACACGGTCTACGGATCGAGTGCCGGTGTGCGTAGGCTCAGATTGTAAAAGCTATCAGGGGCGTTTGGAACGACACCATATGATGCGAGAAATGTATACATACAGGTTGCTACTCGTATGAAGTAACGGTTACACATATCGAAACGCGGTTTTGGCAAATGTTGTAGCAAGGGTAACCTTTTCTTTATTACTATTATTATTATTGTTATTATTACACACGTTACAGGCCTTTACCACGTGAAGCTTTCTTTCAGTACTTTTTTATTCGTTCGCTAAAGCCCTCTTCCTTTTTCGGTCCACTTCGGCTTTGGGCTTCTAAGTGCTGTCTTCTATGACATTACTTCCCCCTTGTGTATTTTGTGTCTATGGACGCTTTTGTCTGCGATGTCTGCTGAATCTACGTACCTCTGCTTTTCCCAGACACGTTTTGACTTGGGTCGTCCCAGGTGTAGTAGTTTCAGCTTCTGTGAGTATCTAAGTATTCTGTTGGTGAGTCTTCTCTGTGGGAGTCTGCTGATGTGGCCGTAAAATTTTAATCGCAATTTTTGTGATGTTCACTGCGAGGTTGGACATCTTCTCTGTGGTGTCTCTGAAGTGAAAACTGTATCCTTTGCCTTTGCGTTGTGTTCCAATAATTTTCCTCATAATTTTTTTTTCCTCTTTGAAAATCTTCTCGAGGTCGGCCTAAGTGTGTAGCGTCAGTGTCTCGCAGGCGTAAAGCTCATCGGGTTTGATTACAAGATCTTGCCATCTACTGTGTTTAAATTTTTTTGTTAGCGCTCGTATTAGCCGAAATGATAAACAAAGTTCTTATAATTGAATTCGATAGCTCTTGATAAGACAGGTACAGTGATATATCGTTCGCTAATTTTGACGCTGAAACCTGTCGTAAAAAAAGGACGAGAAATGTACTAGAATTTGAGAGGGCAGAACAGCATTTGCGGTGCAAACAATGTGAAGCAATCATGTCGCACCAGACTGCGAAGTTTTATAACGTAAAGTAGGCCTGCACTAACATTATACAGTCCAATATGTTTCGGGCATGCAGCCGCGCGAATTCAATTTCCTCCAATATTTCGGCCGAGCCGCAAGAACTCACCCTGAAGATGGCCGGACGTTACTCGGCCGACATATTGGAGGAAATTGAATTCGCGCGGCTGCATGTCAAAAACTTATTGGATTATACAATACGCCGCGAAAAGTTGAAAATGCACAACATTATACTGCTTTATTTTTCACTATAGCAATTGAAGACCAACATGCAGGTTCACATACGAATACTGTATATGGAAATACGACGTACGCTAGTAGGGCTATTTCAATTTTGTGTATATTCCCAGATTTGCATGAGCTGAAATAGAAAAATCGAGTTTCCATACTTGAAAAATAAAGAGGTCTTTTTACGCTACAATAACGAACTATTATATTAATTACCTGAATTTTAGAAGAGAGAATTGATATAGCTTTTCCTGAGCGTGACTGTATGCTTCTTATAGGTAAAACGAATGCTGTCGGACAGCTACCTATTATTAGTCGTGGTCCTCAGTTCGGAAACTAGTTTAACGCACCTCTCCACCCTACTCTAACCTCTGGAAAACCTCTTCATCTACTCTGAAGAACAACCCACATCCATTTCACCTGCTTGCTGTATTCGTCTCTGTGTCCTTGTGCGACTGTAACCCCGCACCCACCCCTCCAATGCTAAACTGACGACTTTATTATGTCCTATAATGTATCCCACTGATCGGATGTCAACAAATTTCGCTTCTTCAAAAATGTTCAAACGTTTGTAAAACTACGGAACAAAATACAGTGGTCATCAGTCCTTAGACTTACAAACTATGCCGCGGTGGAGTGGAAGAGCGTTCTAAAGCGCCTTTCTGCGGGCGTTCGGTTGCTCGTCGTCGTAGTTCGGAGTCCTCCGTCGGACATGGGTGTGTGTGTGTGTGTGTGTGTTGTCCTTAGCATCAGCTAGTTTAAGTAATTTGTAAGCCAAGGGACTAATAACCGCTGCAGCAAATTGAGTTACATTTACAAACTTTTGCGCAGTTACAAACTAGTTTAACTAACTTATGCTAAGGACAACACACACACACCCATGCCTGAGTGATTATTCGGACCTCTGAAGGGGAGCAGACGCGCACTGCACAGCAAGCCGCCTCTGAGCACATAGCCGCGGAGCGCATTGAGGCGCTATGCTCCGATGCGCGAGGCCGTTCCCCGACGGAGGTTCGAATCCTCCCTCGGACATGGATGTTTGTGTCGTCTTTAGTATAAGGTAGTTCATACGTAATTTGTAAGTTTTCGGGACTTATCACCCCGCAGTTAAGTCCCTTAAGCTTCACAAACATTTGAATCTCCTTCAGAAACGCTTTTCTTCCCATAGCCATTCTGAATTTTATATGTTCTTTACTTCGGCCATCATAAGTTACTTTGCTACTCAAATAACAATATTCATCTACTACTTTTATTGTCTCGTTACCTCATCTATGCCGTGGTGGAGTAGCCGAGCGGTCTAAGGCGCCTCGCTGCGGATGCTCGCTGTCGGAGATTCGAGTCCTCCCTGGGACATGGGTGTGTGTGTGTTGTCCTTAGGTTAGTTTACCTTAGTTTAAGTAGTTTGTAAGCTACGGACTGATGACCACGCAACTTACAAACATTTGAACATTTTTGAACCTAATCTAATTTCGTCAACAGCCCCTAATTTTCTTATACTGCATTCCATTATCCTTGTTTTACCCTTATTAACGTTCATCTCATTTCAAGTCACTGTCCATTCCGTTGAATTGCTGTCCCAGGTCCTTTGGTATCCCTGACTGAGTCACAATGTCATCGGCAAACCGCAACGTTGTTATTCCTTCTCCAATTTTCTCAATTTCTTCTCAGTTCCCTTCTTCAAATTTCTCCTTGCTTTCCTTCATAGTTTACTCAATGTACAGACTGAATTCCTTTGGCGTAGTCTTACTTAGGCCGCGGTGGAGTAGCCGAGCGGTCTAAAGCGTCTCGCTGCGGAGCGCGGAGCGCGCGGTTGCTAGCCGTGGAGGTTCGAGTCCTCCCTGGGGCATGGTTGTGTGTGTTTGTCTTTAGGTTAGTTTACCTAGGTTTAAGTAGTTGTAAGCTACGGACTGATGACCACGCAGTTTGGTCCGATAGATTTACAGACATTTGAACATTTTTTGTCTTACTTCCTTCTCAATCACTGAATCCCTTTCATGCCCTTCTACTCTTATATAATATGGGTTAAATGCGTTGTACTGCGTATTTCAATGAAAATAGTATTCCTCTTAATAAAGCGACGTTTCGTGCTGAACGTAATCGTGCAACGACAGTGTTGCCAGCTACATGCAATTCCCGCCTTCGACTTTTAAATAAGATTGCATGCACACGTAAATATAAAACTATGACTTTGTAACAACCCAAATCACATCTTACAAAAACATATATTTATTTTAGCACTGGTTTATGCTAAGGAACATATACAATAGCCTTCGAAAGACTGATGAATAGACGTAACTGTAGTACATGACATGCGATCCGAGGACACAGAGTAGTTGGGACTTGATCATAGACTTCCATTTCGAGTGTTCACCTTGCAAAGAAATCTAGGACGGTAAAATTTCTGAAGCAGAAATGGCCTGTAGCGCAGACAACTAAACTGTCAAATGTGATGAAGAATTCTGACTCAGCCAGAGGCGCCGACTTTTGAAAATAAGTGTGGGTGCTCTATATCACGGTTCACAAATGGTCGAAACTAACCCTCCTGAAAATCATGTTCATGCATTTTTGAATGACCATTACTTGATAAAAGTTAATAGGCAGTTGTCTGGCCTTTTAAAGATAGAAGGAAGAAGGGGGAGGAAGAAAAGGAAAGCATGGCTGCAATAAGGCACTACAATAAAGCGATCTAATTGGCCGAAGTGGATATTTCGATATAAGTAAAACACCAAAACTTCTACACGACCAATGAAATAATTTTTCACTGTACACTAATGCAACACTTTTTCTGCGAAGCTATTCTTTCTGACAAAAGCGTTTCGTAGAACGCCGTCACCAAGGCTTAAAGAAATCTTTGAAATATTTTGATTTTTTGAAGTCCGATATCTAAATTTTTGGTCTGTTCCAAGCAAGAGCTGTATACTTCATCGAAACTTTCATGACTTCGAGATAACTGCATGACATCTCTGACAGTATTAAAATAGTCCAAGGTTTTTTTAAGCCTGAGAGAAAAGCATTACAAATTTCAACTGAATCTATAATTTTAATAACAAGGAAAGTGACAAAGATAAATGACAACGATTAACTTTGGCATCAGCATCAGATTCTTCAAGCTAAATTCCTGAAAGAACATGATCCAATGTTCATAAATACGTACACCTGAAAGGTCACAAGGAACGACGTGCTTCAGGATGAATAAAGCTAGCATAGTGGGTAAAACACGGACACTCATTACTACTCGCTTGGGGACCCGCATACAAAACTGATCATTTCTTTCACGTATGAAATATCGTCTCTCGCTATGGTCACGTTTTGCATTGCCTGTTGAGTCATAAGGTAGGTTTTGATTTTTCCCGATTTTTTTTTTTTTTTTTAATTTATAGAATTTTATTTTCCACCTCAATTTTATGTGGGTGCTCAGCACCCCCAAAAAGTTCTTGGGGGTTGCACGAACCCCGGAGCGCCCACGGAGTTGGCGCCCCTGGACTCAGCGTAGCACGAAGGCTCACTTCAATATCTCAGTTGATACCAACACTAAAAACATCAACTCAACAGAAATACGAACCCTTGGATGCTCTAACATTTTTCGAAAACCGCGTTTAGATATGTATAACCGTTTTGGTTTGGTTGTAGCTCGCTTAACTCAATAACTATGTAACACAAAACTGAAACTTAACACAAATTTCATATCGCCATTTCCGATTGTTTATCTGTGAGATTAGTTTAAAAGTAAGCTATCCCATTGTTTGGAAATTCTGGCCTGTAAACTGCTTGGCAATAGTACGTTTCCTCGTGAGAAATATTTGTATATCGCAACCAGTGATTGTAATGGGGCGAGGCGGTGTGAGTTGAGAGTTCTTTCTTCTCCAGGAAGCTGGGGAATTAAAAATATGGGAATACGTAGTCTTACTAATACTGATCATTTCCCAGCATCTCCAAATAATCGTGCCATGACTTAAATATGGGATGTGTAAAGGAAAAAAACAGGGCACAACTTACTTCATTCACTTACCTGTCTTGTTAACTAGATTCGATTGACTTCATATTGTTCCTTTCATCATGACTAATTCACCAAGGCAAAAGTTTTACTTCACAAATCTTTGCAAATGTTGAACGCATATTCCAGTGTATGACTACTATTTTTTCTAGCGGTTGTTCAGTCATCTGCACAGTCGATTTGTGCCTAAGCCGCTGATGAGGAAATTTCTCCTGTTCACAACTACGAAATTATGCTAAAAGGTAGTTTTCGTTGATATGCCACACCACTGCAAAAGAAAAGGATGCCTGCTATTTTCGAAGAAATTATGCTGCAGTCTTGAACTGCTTGCAGTAAATAGTGTATACATGAGTTGCGATTGCGATTTTAGAAACAATGTATACTGCAAGCAAACGGAGAAGAAAAAAAATAGTAAAATAAAATAAAATAAAAAACACACAGGTGTGCCTTTTGGGTCTTATATAATAGTCATAGTAGCTACGTATTGTTTAAAAACATAAATTTTATTATTCTTTATGATTCCAAGAACAGGAATCGAATCCAAACGTAGGCTTCCGCGGCTGTTGTCACTATCAATAAAATTCTTCTGGGTATGAAACCGCGTCATCATTTTATAAATTCCACCGACGTTTCGGCCACTGTTGCAGGCGGCCTTCATCAGACACAGACCCTGATGAAGGCCGCCTGCCGCAAATGTCGGTGGAATTTATAAAATGACGACGCGGTTTCATACCCAGAAGAATTTTATTGATAGAAATCAAATCATTAATAAAAACAAAGCTGAAGAATGTGGTTTTTTCTAATGAAACTATATGCGTCTTAAGTGACTTAGGGATACCTTATTCTGGTTTATTAGAGGCAAACATTGAAATTCTATTGTAGCCTTAGCTTTTTGCTCGAGTAACTCACCTGACAATCAGAAATTTAAAACTTCCCGAATTTTCTAAGGCACAATACCCCTGCCTTGGTAATCAAGGAAGGGGCACATTCCAAACATTCCTCTGGTACTCTAATCATTGTATTTAGGTTTCTTACAGTTAACCCATACTCTCTGTTGGCGGTGTCTACCTGGCCTGTTACCTCCACCTCAAAAGTACAGACACGTAGTCTTACCTCTGTATGAGATCAGTCTCCGCGTGATTCGCTTACATGTTATTATCTTCGTTGCGTCAGTGGGGCGTTCAGTCACTGAACAATAACGATTCATTACTGTAAGGTGCGGACGACACCGCAGTCGCTGTAGTGAAAAGAGAATTAATTTGAATTACTATATTTCTTCTGTTTAAAAGATATTCTATTGCTCGTATTGCCTCCAGTGATTTAATCGAACTTTTAGAGATTTTTTTTATTTTTATAAATGAAATCATTATTGCCAATGCATTTACTGTGTTACGAGCAAACTGTCTACAGACACCGCGTGTACCACAAATCGGTTCCCGAGTAACTACGAGCAGGAATCCAAGTATGAAATACTAAATCAGTGTCCAGAGAAATATTTTGTCTCAATATATACAAAGATATTGAACTAAGGGAGAGACATTGAATTAAAATTTGAGCCGCGGCAAGGAATCGAAACCGGGACCTCTTGGTTACTAGGCAAATACTACAACCATGAAGCCTCCGCGAGCTAATACATACGGTGATTACACAGACTGCGGTAAAGCACGAGGCAGAATTGAAGTTGTGTTGTGGAGGGCCACGTATCCATCAGGTCGCGGAGGCTTAGTGGTTACAGCGTTTGCCTAGTAAGTATGAGGTCCCGGGTTCGAATCCCTACCGCGACACAAATTTTAATTCAATGCCTCTACTTCAATTCCGTATCTTTCATAGCAGGAATCTATTAAATGCCTAGCAAAAGAAGAGGTCCAATATTATCCAATTTCGTTACATATACATACGTAAATGTGTGAGTAAACGATTCGATTTACACAGCTCTACAATGTATAGAACGCACAAAAGAGGGTTTCGTGATGTCACTGCTAAGGTAGAACATACCATGATTCAGACAATGAGAGATTTATGTACACTAAGAAGTACCATCGATGCCGCGGTGGAGTAGCCGAGCGGTCTAAAGCGTCTCGCTGCGGAGCGCGCGGTTGCTCGCCGTGGAGGTTCGAGCCCTCCCTGGGGCATGGGTGTGTGTGTTGTCCTTAGGTTAGTTTACCTAGGTTTAAGTAGTTTGTAAGCACAGTTCAGTTAGTCGAGCTGATCTCTAAGAGTTTACGAGAGTAACTCGGGCGTCCGATCCTTGATTGTCGGGAGTGGTCTCGTGTTCTCCCGATAATCCATTTGTAGTCTGGGGCAACGTCCCAGAGATAATGAAATTAGTCCCAATCCCCCGGTTCCGACCAAGGTTTTCGGGAGGTTTTCCTTGGTTGTAAGGCGTATGCCGGAACAGGTAAGCCCGTCCACTTAGTCCCACTTGGGAGCCCCCTGTGCCCCACTATCAGCTTATCTGATAATTGGCTGAATAGAACCGCGACTCTTTATGGGCCGGATCTCAAACAGCCGGCTCCACTCGGAGTGGAAAATGAAAAGAAAAAAAAAAAAAAAAAATTTTTTTTTTTTTTTTTTTTTTTTTTTTTTTTTTGCCGCATCGTTCTAACATAGAAATCCCAGGCATCTGAGTCAATCAGATCTACATTGGCCCATTCTTGAGCTCAATGGGTACATGAGGGCTTCTAGTCACATGCTGCAAGTTCATGTGGACGAAGGAGTACCAGCCAGAGGTAGGACCCTCGCAAGCTCAGTCAAGCTATGCGGAAACCCTTAACCTCGGCAACCGCGAGTATCCTGTGATTTCCGGACAGTGAGTCAACGACTCAACTCTAACAGATTGGGGTCCTACCACATTATGCGTCGGTTGCCAGTGACACCATAACCTAACTCCCGTATTTGGAGTAGACCCGTGCCCATCAGGCATAGACAGCTGACGAATATATTCAGTGATGAGTCCCAAAATTTCATAAACTCTGATGGTCATCCAGTTTTTGTTTTACAGCGTCAAGGACAGAGGCTACATCCTACGAACATCGTGGAGAAACACACAGGCGAAAGCCCTGCCATCATGGTGTGGGGGCGTCATAGGATAAGCGTTCAGGTCACTTCTAGTCGTGCTTTATCAGCCAGTGAAAGCACAGCAATATGCCACATTCCGTGACACCACGACCTACCTTTGATGACACAGTGTAGTGGGACGGATTATTGTCTCCACTACTATCTTATGTAATCTCAGTTTCGCAGAAGATTATGTTTATATTTTATGTGTTTATATGACTTTTATGTAAATGTTTTATGTTATGTGATTTTTAAAAGAGTTTTGTATGTTTCTTGTGTTTCATGTGCTGTGACGGCGATTAAACCTACGAGAGCATCATCTTCGACGCCGAGCTCAAGTAATAACCATCTGGCCACTTCAAGTCGCGGGTCGACGGCCACGAGGCAAGAAGATGCTGGTCTCTGCGGTTATCGTCGCGGATATTGACATTATTATAGAAACTTTCGTGGAAAATCAAAGAGACCATAAAATCAGTCTCTATGTAACTGTCGTTGACTCATGATTTGTAGTGTCAGAGCAATAAAAGCCATTGTCTTATTTTGATATTTATAGAAATTTTACAAGAAATATATTCATTTATAGGAATTGAAGAATTATTTACTGTCAAACTATTTTACAATTTGAAGAAAGACTGAGAGTTATTTTGTTTGACAGATAAAGCAAGAAGACTTTTATCATTTTTTAGTATTTTTATAAATCGATCTTATATAGCAATCGATCACCAGTGAACAGGATTTGTAATATCTGTGTCTACAGCAACCAGAACAACTACGAACTTTTGTTTGACAGTTCGATCTTTAAGGCAACTTTAAAACAGTTATTTCAAAGTGCAAACCTAGAATCATATGTTTCTTCTATCTGCGCAAGGATCTGTCACTGGAATTTCACAATACAGGAAGATTATATTAATTTCATTTTTGTTCCTTGTTGACGAGCGGGCGACTTTCGGATCCTGAAGTCTGACCGCCGCAACAGCACCCTAGGGGAGTGTTCTAACTGGATACTGCACTCCTAAACACAGCATGTGTGTCTATAACTTCCTACATCATGGGAGGTAACTCCTAGATTCCTTGACATCACTGAGCACGAGTGGGATGACATTTGTAGAGGATCCGATCAAATGTTCGTAGCACCGCAGTACGACGCCTCAGTGCGCACGGCTATTCCGCCGCGGCGATAGAGGCTCCGTCCCAGTACCAACCCGGGGGGTCTGGAGGGACAGCAGCAACAACTGTGGACCAACCTATCTCTGAGGATGATCCAAAGGCGCCATCTGAATAGGCGTGGCGGGGGGGGGGGGGGGTAGGAGGTGCGTAACTTTTTTGCGAGACTGTACACAGCAAAGTCATAAACGTATTTTACTAGTACGTTACACCTCTCAAATTTACACCTCACGCTCATTGCCTAGGCACCAACGTTGAGACGAATTCTGTTTGATGATATCGTCGCAGATCGAAACCGGTAACATTATCATAAATTGTAAAAACTTATTGCGAACTTTAATGACATTTTCATTTCGAAATTTAGGTTGCATGAATCTTACGATGACTAATATACTCGAACTTATGTCACCTGGCACGTCACTCGTGGTTTTCAAGACATACACTGTTAAAATATTTTACTGATATTTTTCATATACACCGCAACTATTACGTGAGACAAGTAATACTATAATATCAGCCCTGTAATACTCGATTAGCATGCTGTTACTAGCGGTAGCTGGGACAACCGATTTTCATTTTTCAGATATGTCTTTAATGACAGTTCTAGAAATAATTTCACATCTTGCCCTCTTCTCCTAAAGTTTGGGCTCTGAATTTCGAATCAGATCTCGAAAACAAATGGTAATTTTTAGAGAAATTCTAGAACTGAGCCGGCCGCGGTGGCCGAGGGGACTGAGGCGCTCCAGTCACGATCTGCACGGCCACTACGGTCGGGGGTTCGAATCCCCCCTCTGGCATGGATGTTTGTGCCGTCTTTAGTATAAGCTAGTTCATAAGTAGTTTGATGACCCCGTAGTTAAGTCCCATAAGCTCTACAAACATTTGAACAAGCCGCGGTGGAGTAGCCGAGCGGTCTAAAGCGTCTCGCTGCGGAGCGCGCGGTTGCTCGCCGTGGAGGTTCGAGTCCTCCCTGGGGTATGGGTGTGTGTGTTTGTCCGTAGGTTAGTTTAACTAGGTTTAAGTAGTTTGTAAGCTACGGACTGATGACCACGCAGTTTGGTCCGATAGATTTACAAACATTTGAATTTTTGAACATTTGAACATTCTAGAACTGACACGAGACTAATTGCAGTTTGACAACAAGGCCCTTGGTAAATCTAGTCGTAAAGTGCCTTTTCGGTAAGGAATTATTGGACGCATCATTCAATAACACACTAAGATTCAAATCTCACAGCAAATAACAATATTCTATCGTGCCCCATTTATTTTAATTTTTATTCCGTGCGCAGTATCATACAGCAATTTTAAGACAGGAAATCAATGTTGTTTACGCAGCTGTTTCATGAAAAAAGGCGACGGTCCACATCTAGCCCAAAATAATTTTGGTGCCACACGACGTCGCCCATAAACTTCAGCACCGCAAATTATTAGGCGTTTTGTGCATAGTGGGCCACTATGCGAGATAGGCTACTGAACTAGATATTAATATCACGAGTTCAATCACTCTTATTTTGCGGATGACGCTGTAGTATACAAAGTAGTTCCGATAATGGAAAACCGTAGCGAGATGCTACAGCAGGACTTGGCGCAAGAAGTGGCAATAGATCCTCGACATAAAGAGGTATAACGCACTGTTAAAGCAGACAGAAAGATCATTTTCTGTGTAACTATAGACTTTCAGAAAAATTACTTGAAACAGTTACTTTCATAAAATATTAGTAATCAGCTTTACGTAGCGATCTGAAGTAGAAAGGTCGCATACGACTAAAATTGTTTAGTGAGTAACAGTGCTTCGACAAACGAAGTAGTTTCCAAAACATCCGTTCGACCAATATTTGAATGCTCGTCAGTGTGGAATCCGTACCTGACAGGATTCATAGAGGACATAAGATCCAAAGGAGAGCAGCACGCTCCGTCACAGGGTCATTTAGAAAGTGGGAAAGCGCCACAGAGATTATCGGCAAATTCCAGTGGCAGGCGTTGCAAGACAGGGGTTCTGCATCACGCTGTGGGATTCTGTCAGTTTTCCGAGAACGTACTTTTTTTTCCTGCAGCCAAGTAAAGTGGACTCACAACCGGGAGGATGGTGGTTCCAACCCACCTGGCCCTCGAGATGTAGGTTTTTCCGTGATTTCTCTAAATAGCTAGAAGCAACTATCAGGATTCTTCCTTTCACTGCGTACAGCAGACTTCCTTCGCCATCCTCAACAAAAACAATCCTAGGCTGTGCTCTGTAATAACCACGCTATAAACGGGACTTTAAACCCTACCTTCTTTTTTTTCAGCAAACCATACGTGACTGGAATATGAAGAAACAGAAGAGACAGTGGTATCCAAACTACCCTCCGGCACGGTAGCTTGCAAAGAATATATCAAGGACTCACAATCCGTAAGTGGTCTACTACGAACAGCTGACTATTTGAGAGGCGGCCATTATGTTGGTACATGTTCCAGCTATGTGTTACAACGTATCTACCTTTACAACACAAACATAATTTTTTTTAAATATGTACCTACAAAATATAACAATTTATAGGCATACAGCAATCACTCTCTAACTAAACTTTTACGCAGCAAAAGAAATTTTTGTTAACTGCTTGTTCACAAATTACCTGCCACTATTACATTATACCATTACCCCTTAGTGCTCAAAATTTTTGGATATGTTTCGAGCCTAATGTGTATCATGGCTCTTAAATGTAACAGTAAAATAAATAAATTCTGTGATTTATGCCAACCGTTAGTGCTCTGATTATAAGTCTATTTATTCGCCCCGCATCTTTGAAAGACTTATTGTGTCCATTGAGGTCCTTTCAAATGTTTGTAAATTTATGGGACTTTACTTCTTTTGTTATTAACACCTAGGCTTACAAACTACTTACATGTAGGCGACTCCATCTGGAATCTGGTGCAGAGAGACCACATTAAAATTATTAAAATTCGAAGAACCTGCTTTGGCCGGATTGAAATCTTCATTTTTTATATACAATACAGATCGATTTCGGTCAATGTCTGACCATCCTCAGTGCATGAATCCAAGCCCTGTGGGCCCACAAAAACATGCACTTTTATTAACATCAAGTTACTTGATTTAATATGGAAAGTGCAAGTTTTTGTGGGCCCACAGGGCTTGGATTCATGCACTGAGGATGGTCAGACACTGACCGAAATCGATCTGTATTGTATATAAAAAAAAACGAAGATTTCAATGCGGCCAAATCTAGTTCTTCCAATATTAAACTACTTACACTTATTTGAACTAACCTAAGAAGAACACGCACACCCATGACCGAGGAAGGACTCGAACCTCCGACGGCGAGCAAACGCAAGCTCCGCAGCAAGGCGCCTTAGACCGCTCGGATACTCCATCGGAGCTAAGGTTCTTTCCCTAAATTTATTCGTGTAGTTAAACGCTGCACAATTCTTGTTTTTCTTTTAACATACTGAACGTATAGAGAGTATTACTATGATTAACAAATACTGTGTGTAAGAATGAAGAAATATATATCCTTCGATCTGCGTTCAGGCACAATACTGTTTAACCTGCGAAACGCTTACCACTGTAATGACGTCGAGCTGAAGATTCAAATTATCACGCTCCTGCAGTGCTGTCAGTAAATCTAGTTATTTGTGCAAGAATTTGATGTAGATTCCTACATGAATCTCATGTTTTACTATAATCATCTTGATGTTGAAGTCCATTTGATCTGTGTTTGCTTTATGAAATATCGTTTCTTCTTTACGAGCAGCCGCAATGAGCAAGTTACTGATTTTTATTTACATATCCATACAGGTATCGCTACAGTTACCCACTTGGTTAGCCGTGTAGTCTAACGCACCGCTTTCCGAGACGGGTGAGGCGAACCTCCCCTCCCCCCACCCTGGTTCGAATCCGCCCGGCGGATTAACGAAGGGGGTCGGAGTGCCGGCCAGCCTGGGTGTGGTTTTTAGGCGGTTTTCCACCTGTCCCTAGGTGAATACAGGGATGGTCCCCAAGTTACACGATTGGAAAAAAATGTTCAAATGTTTGTAAAGCTTATGCGACGGGGTCATCAGTCCCTAAACTTACAAACTACTTATGAACTAGCTACCACTAAGGACTTTAACAAAGAGCCGACCCTACATGCGCGGGATCGTGGCCAAAGAGAAAGAAGATAGGTTTCGCTACAGTTGTATCATTTTCAGGGGGTCGTTTTATTGTTTCAAATTGAATAAGAGAAATATTTTAGTTTTTATAGGTTATTATAAGTTCATATTGTTAATAAGAAATTTATACAAGAATTTTATATACGTATATATATACCTCGTTTTTACATGCTGAAGTGAAGTGATTTCAGTTTTCCTACATTATCTTTCTAGGTCCCCCTTGACAGTTTGTGATCTGCAACTATGTGGTACTTAGACTAAACTGTTTTATATCAAAATATTTTATATTTTTATTTTTAAGGTTAAGTCTATTACTCCTTAATTTTACGTGGATGGTATCTCTGTGTGTATTCGTTTGCTTATCAACTATGTTCAACTTACATGTGTTGATATATATTTCAAGATTCAATAATGCTATTTTCCTTGACCAATACCACCAGTGAAGACCCCAACACATGAAAGTTGAAAATATTCGTAACCAAACGAATAAAAACACACACACAGACAAACACACATAAACACACACACACACACAAACACATACTCAAACAAAGAGAGAGGTGTCATTCAAGCAAAATGAAATAGTAATAGACCTAACCATAAAAATAAAATAAAAAGCGGAACAATTATTTGGATATGAAACAACAAGTGCCATATAGTTGCAGATGACAAACTGTCAAGGAGGACCTACACAGAAAATGTAGGACAACTGAAACCACTTCACTTCAACATGTAAAAACGATGTATGTATACGTATATAAAATTATTGCATAAATTTCTAAATAACTTGCACAAACTGAAATATTTGTTCAATTTAAAGCAATAAAAAGACGCTCTGAAGATGCTACAACTGCATCGAATGATGTATTGGCATGAAAATAAAAACCAGTAGTTTGCTCAAGGAAGATTCTCATAGAGAAGAAACGAAACGCTCATTTTTCAAATGTTTTGCATGATTTTAACCCAATAAACGTATGAACTTGACGATGTTCGAACAAAGATTTTGTGTGAAACGAGAAATACAAAGGATATCTAGGAGAGAGAGAGATAGCCAAGAACATATCTTTAACAATGACTGCAACGTTGAACTTCAGATACACAGTGTTCCGCGGATCTGGCAGAAATCAGAGAGGGGCGAGCGAACTCACATCGTGGCACAGCGATCTCAAACCGCGTCGTCTGAAAGCGCACCTGTACCTGTCAATTGCGCCGCATCACAGATATTAAAAAATAAAAGGCAACTTCTGCATTTACGCTAGTGGGCATTCGGGATGTAGCCTTGCGATGGGCATTTTGCTAGTACGAGCAATTCGTATGTCGAGCATCAGATTTCGTCAGACGGAAGGCGGGAGGCATCTGAAGGCACTACTTCGAGCGCTGCCAGGCGAAGACTCGCCCCTTGGCGTGGGCGGCGCCCCCGGTCGATGGTAGCGGCGGCCATTACGGGCAGAGGACAACAGCGGCGGCTGCCTAATTTGCCGCCGGCCGACACGCCCCCTCGGCGTCATTGTACACAGTTCTCACTCGGAATTATTTAGAAGGCGGTGCATGTCCGCGGCCCGCGTTACGCAACCAGCCGCGCCGCTGCTGCCCCCAGGGTAATTGGCGGCAATTTTCGACAACACGCCGACAGCGGCCAGCCACGCCCCCCTTACGAGGACACGGCAGACCGCCGCCTGCGTCACGACGGGGGCATCGCCTACACAAAATAATTCCAGCGGACCAACTGAGAAAACTGGAGATTGCAAATAAATAACGCGAAAGTAAGGGAGAAACGTGCGACGGTCATTCCGGTCATTAAAATTCACTTTTCAAGCTATGCTGTATGTAACTAATTTAATGACTAGTCACACAAAACGTACAACTGTAGAGCGGCTCCGTTGACGTCATAAATCATTCCCTATTAGTGTAAAATGTTGAAAAGGACGGTATTTTTTCCTAATTTATGTAAATTTATGTAACCGTACACAGAAATTTTTTGCCGGCACTCGAACATAAAAAAAAGAAAAAGAAAAAAATCCTACGACTTCCTTTCGAGTAACTATGTTTAGTGGAATTTTAGTATATGCAGTGATATGGATTATCTGATTTTATTTCAATTCAAATGTAGCGAAAAGTAAGTGTGATCGCGTCAATAAAATTTTATTCAAACAAAATGACTTTCTTATCTCAATCGTCACATGTAACTACTCACACAAAACATACAAACTTAGAGCGGCACCGTTGACTTCATAAGACATTCACTTCCTTATTAGTGTAAAATGTTGAAAAGCACGGTATTTTTTCCTAATATATGTAACGGTACGTAGAAATTTTTTGGCGGATCGGCACTCAAACTGAAAAAAAAAAAAAAAAAAAAAAAAAAAAAAAAAATTCAATAGAATTTTAGTATATCCGGTGATATGGATAATCTGATTTTATTTCAATGCAAATGTAGCGAAAAATAAATGTGATCCCATCAATAAAATTTTATTCAAACAAAATGACTTTCCTATCTCAATCGTGACATTTTTCCTTCTTTAATTACACTTATTGTCTATAAAAATGACAACCTGAAGCCAGAAATCTCGAACTCTTTCATTCTCTAATTTTATTTAATTTGGTTTAGATTAAATTAGAGATTACATTAATATTTCTTCCATCTTCTCTGATATATAAAGCAGAGTGTCCGTATGTTTGTACGTGTTGCATACAAATCTACAGTTTTGTTCCAATCTTTATGAAATTTTGTACATGTAAGCTTCAATCCATGACGACGGTCACCGTAAGTCTAAGAATCACATACGATATACAGTTCACCAGATATGGTCATAAACAATGAGATGAGCAAAAAACTGCTGCATTTTGCGACAATGCTGCTCATTTTCTCCTAAATCACTGGACCAATTTCAACCAAATTTGGTACACACATTCCTTACCGTGAGGTAACAATTGCTGCATGGTTAAGAATCACATACGACACATGGTTCAAAAGATATTGCGTCATAACAAATTGAAATCGCAAAAATTCGGAATACATTGTATGAGAATGACAGTACTTAGCGACTTGCAACAAACTTTAAACATAATTTCAAATCTTTATTAAACTTTTTCTCGCTGGCAACCATAATAAAATGATGAAAGGAAAAAAGTTTCTCGCTTACTATTTTTCCGCTGTTTATGGAGTAAAATTACGACTCTCGGTATGGCGTTACAATTTATAATTTGAACACTACAAATTGTAGCGACAGGAAATTTTACAGACAGTATACACATATATAGTTGAATGTACCTTCTAAATTGTATCAGAGTACGACACGTAGTTTATGAGATATGAAGATATAAACAGTAACGTTCATGGAAAACTGCCCTCTTTACTAGTAATTGTATTCCCAAGAGATTTTGCAGACTTACGGCCCTTATACAAATGAATATATACCTGAAAAATGGCAGGAATAAATAAATACCCGGGCAACGCCGGGATTTCAGCTAGTAGATCATAAATACGACAATGTCGCAATGATGTGCAACGTGTCAATTTAATAAATGACATTCAATATTTTAAGATTTTTATAATTTTTACTTTTTAGGGATATTACTAAGTTTTACCTATCCATCAAATAATGTGAAGAAGGAGTTGCCTTTCAGATATTCTTTTAGTTTATTTTCAAATACTAGTTGGCTTTCTCAGACTTTTGGTGCTACTTGGTAAGTTACCAATGACTTTTGTGGCAGCATAGTTCACTCCTTCATGTGCCAAAAATTGATTTGACCTTGAATAGTGATGATCACTCTTTCTCCTAGAGTTGTAGTTATGCACACTGCTTTTGAATTGGATCGGATTGTTAATAAAACATTTATATAATTGAATAGGTATTGTGAAGCTACTGTGAAGATTAGATCCTTAAATAAATGTCTGCAGGATCATCTGATTACACGCTTTTGTACAATGAATACTCTTTTACTCGATGTTAAATTGCCCCAGAATATGACCCATACTGAAGCAGTGAATTAAAACGGGATAGTAAGCTAATTTACTGGGATGTGTATCAGCAAAATTTGCAAAGACCTGATAGCATAAGGAGCTATACTCAAATGTGTCAGCAGATCTTCAGTTGTTTCTTCCAATTAAATCCGTCATCAATGCGAACACCTAAAATTTTTGAATATTCTACCTTAGCTACAGATTTATGTTCAAAGTTTATATTTATTAATGGTGTCATGTCATTTACTGTATGAAACTCTATATACTGGGTTTTATCAAATTTTAATGAGAGTTCATTTGTAGGGAACCACTCAATAATTTTTGAAAGACAGCATTGAAAATTTCATCAGTTAATTCCTGTTAGTCAGGCGGGATAGGTATACTTGTATCGTCAGTAAAAACAACCAGCGCAGCATCTTCGTGCATATAGAATGTCAAAGTCATTAATATATAATTACGTAGGCTTCCGCGGCCAGAATCAGATGACATATAGCTTTCTTACATCATGACGAAAAAATTTAAGTGTCATCATTAATGTATATTAATAACAGCGAAGGAACCAGGACCGAACCTTTGGGGGCTGTATATTTGACAGTTCCCCATTTAAAGAAATTCCATATTATGTAAACTGCTTATTTCAACTTTCTGCGCTCTTCCAGTTAAGTATGATTTAAACCATTTGTGCACTGTCATACAACACTACTTAAGCTTATCTAGAACACTTGTAGCTCGCTATTACTAAACATTCTTCCCCTAGCATGAACTATATTATAATGACATACATGAGGTGTGTTACACTAACAAAGCTCTGTTTCTAAGCAGCAATGGACCTGCTCGCTTAATAACCATTGTATTATAGAATAGTCCAGTAGTAAACATAGCATATATTTTCGGGGGGGGGGGGGGGGAGCGAGGGGGGATGGAGCAAAAGTAATGTAAAGTAATTTTAACTAGACACCCCATGCTGTTTTGTATCAATTTTGCTGCTCATATTCAGAAGACAATTTGCGCGGCGGAAGCCCCTTTTACTTTAATGAAATCAAGGATTTTTTTTGACATTAAGGCGTAAATAATATAGGTATTTAAAAAGAACTTCACGAACTACACACCACCAACACTTCACTTCCCACACCAATACAGGGAAGGCTGACTGTCGGCCATGGCGATGCCTTCACGCAACATTCATTATTTCCGATAACGTACTTTTTTTTCTTTGTATTCATTATTTCGCGGAAAATGCCCCTTGCTCTCCCCCCCCCCCCTTTTTTAAATACGCCACTGGAATCGTCCGTCGTCTCTATGTATATATATATATATATCACAATTTTAAAAAAACGTTCGGTTGTAAACTTTAGGTTGAATTGCTTATGGATCTTATTTAATGGTTCTACACCTCCGTCTACATCCACACTCGGCAAGCCAGCTAACAGTGTGTGGCCGAGGGTGCTCTGGGTTTCACTGTCACTTCCTTCTTTCCCCACGTCAGCCAGGTATGCTTCGTGGGAAAAAAGTACTGCAGGCATGCCTCCGTATGGGGTCTAATCTCTTCACTTTATGATCGTAGAGATATACGTAGGAGGAAGAAATATTTATTTTTAACTCTCCAAGTCTCATACGCTCCCGGAAGTCCACAATGTGACACAGAACGTCTCTCCTGCAGCGTCTGCCACCAGAGGTTGCCGATAATCTTTTTGGCGCTTTCGTGCTCACAAATTGAACAACAGTATTCAAGTACTGGCCGAATAAATATTCTTTTAAGTTCCTTCCTTCCTTAATGGACTACACTTGGTGAGGATTCTTAAGTCTGACTGGCATCTGCGTTACTGACAATCAAATTTATGTGGTTGTTCAATTGTTCTACTCTCACAACGCTCCTTATACTTACTCCCAGATTTTTTTATGTAAGTGAACTAATTACGTCTGTGTGTGAAAATCGTTTAGGAAGCAAGATGAAACAAAACAAAGAAAGAAACTCTCAGTGGCGCGTTTCGGACCACCGTCTGACATACTCAGAAATCAAAAACTAATGCGCCGCCCATTACGCTACGGCGAACAGCTGCCAGAGTAATCTGTATTTCTCGTACTAGCGATGGCATTTTTAGACATTAGACTGTAATTCATTGTACTACGATAATTTGATAATTTTCAGTGCGCCATTGCTTCGCAATGACAATGCTTGGACTATAATAAGAAAATCAGAAAATACAGAAAGCAAGAAGTCTAATTTCAAAAGAGAGTTCTGGGAAAGGTTCCGGGCGAAGGATGTCACGTGATTGGCTTTCGAACGCCAAATGTACACTGTGTGCCTTCCACGCTATAGTCACTCGTCCGAACGCCAAATGTACGCCGCGCTCCTTCCAGACTATAGACATTCCTAACCACTACAGGCAAAGAAAATAAACTAGTAGAAACAACCAAGATAAGAGAGGTGATAGTATTTTAACGGAAAAAGATAATGAAAATGTGCGAGAGATATTAAAATAAAAAAGGAAGAGTACGAGAGGTGATAGTATTTTAACGGAAAAAGATAATGAAAATGTGCGAGAGATGTTAAAATAAAAAAGGAAGATTACGTTTTTCAAAACAAACTTCAAATAAGAAATAATTCTGGCTTTTGTTAAAATATGGGCATAGAGAATATTACGTGTAGGGTGCACAGATATTACCACAATAGTAGAGTCGTAATCGTGTCGTCCATAATTTTTTGTTATTTATATTTTTGTCCGAAAAGTTTCCACAACATCATAAAACTACAGGAAAATCTAAAGTGGTCTATAAAACACCCAAGTGCGATTTTGTTTGTTTGATTGCCTCGTGGTATAAAAGTACGTCGTTTTTAATCACTAAGCTAACAATTCTTAAAAGCCAGTCCAATCTGATCACTTGTAATTCAGCAGGATATTTGTATTCCTGGCCTCCTATCACATGTCACATGACAGGGATATTTAAGCATTCCGCCTCTCAGGTCATCATAACCTTGTCAAATTAAAAAAGTAAATAAATAAATGAAATAAAAAATAAATAAAAACCTTAGACTGTGGCTAAGCCATGTCTCCTCCATGTCCTTTCTTCCAGGAGTGCTAGTCTTGCATGTTTCGCAGGAGAGCTTCTGTGAAGTTTGGAAAGTAGGAGACGAGGTACTGGCGGAAGTAAAGTTGTGAGGCGGCATCGTGAGTCGTGTCGGTATAGCTCAGGCGGTACAGATTAGAAAACGGAAAAGGTGACGGTAATGGTTAGGGTTGACGCCGGGCGCCGTGGCTCAGCGCGCCCGGTCAGATGGCTCAACGCCCTCTGTAATAAAAAAGCTGAGCCAATGACACTTCGAACATCAACGAACAAAAACGATCAGAGTCCGCAATGAACAGAACCACCCATTGAGAGAAAAAAAAAAAAAAAAAAAAAAAAAAAAAAAAAAAAAAAAAAAAAAAAAAAAAAGGCGGTAGAGCGCTTGCCCGCGAAAGGCGAAGGTCCCAGGTTCGAGTCCCGGTTCTGGCACACAATTTTAATCTGCCAGGAAGTTTCATATCAGTGCACACTCCGCTGCAGAATGAAAGATTCATTCTAGGTTATACAGTATTTGTGAAAAATTATGAAAGAAAAAAATAGCAGAAATATCTGAAAACACTTCAAAATCGACTTTAAAATATGTTGTTGTTATGGTCTTCAGTCCGGAGACTGGTTTGATGCAGCTCTCCACCCTACTCTATCCTGAGCAAGCCTTTTCATCTCCTCATAAGAACGGCAACCCACATCCACTTGAATCTGCTTACTATATGCGTCTCTTGGTCTCCCTCTGCGATTTTTACCCCACACACTTCCCTCCAATGCTAAATTTACGATTCCTCGATGTCTAAGAATGTGTCCTACCAAGCGATCCCTTCTTTTAGTCAGGGTATGCCAAAAATTCCTTTTCTCACCAATTCTGTTCAGTACCTCTTCATTAGTTATGCGATCTACCCACCTAATCTTCAGCATTCTTCTGTAGCACCACATTTCAAAAGCCTCTATTCTTTAAAATATAAAAGCGTATATTAAGCTTGGATCTAACAACTGTATTTACAGTTCATGAATATACAGGCTGGATTGTTTATAAATTAAACGACATGCACTCAAATATGCAAATACTCAATTTATCTTCTTCCTCGTTCACAAACTAATGAATCTAGTAAGTACGTATGAACTATTACCTATATACAATATGGAGGTCCATTTTCCACCACTGACTTTGTACAGCACTTGATCTTTGTCCTATGGATGATAGGAAAATCATACAACTCATCCCAGTGCTGCATAAATACAATGGGTTGAAAGCGTTGTCAGGATGGTAGGCGGAGCGGTAAAGGCTTGTGGGCGCCCTAGGAAAGTGTGGCTGAACGGCAAATAAAAGATAGAATTGAAGTTAATATTTGGTATATTCTGAAATACGGGATACATATCGGGACTCGCCCTGGGGACGGATGCAACGAATGATTGGCAGTCTAAACAGATTAGAAAACGGAAAAGGTGACGGTAATGGTTAGGGTTGACACAGTTGGTGTATGATACCGAACAGCCGCTAGGCGGGAGCGGACGGCATGCGGCCGTTCGCCCCGCACAGTCGCTGAGCCGCTGGAGTGCGTCTGTTCTGTACGAGAACTCAAACTGAAGAGAGCGAAGGAACTGATGCTAACACTTCTCAGTCCTCCAGCAGTAGCACACGTGATCAAAGGTGGGTGTCTGCTATTGGCTCCACGGTAGCATGGAAACGTCAGTAGTTTCAGCACGGACGCCAGAAGGGTGGCGTGATTTTAGAATCAGCATTCAATACTGGTTCTGGCCGGCTCTGTCCTGCAAGGTGGACAGGCTTGGTCACGTTGTCAAGGCGTATGTCGCGGTGGAAGAACACTTGTAAAACTTAGGCGAAGTTTTGAACTAAAATTTTGAATTATTCCCTTACCTATTTTAGACTGGCTGGTCATCCTGTACAACTTTGTGATTTCTTAGGAGTACACAGAACTGCCGTTAATCTTCCTCTCTTCAAATGTGTTTGCTGTATCGGAGAGAAAGTCAGACATCAGGGTCATTTAGAAATAGTAAATACATTGGTGGACACCCGTTGTTACGGAACTGTCTACTCTCTTAGTACTAAGGTCATACATTAATGACTGTATGTCAGTTTTCAGATGTTCAGATGTTTGTCAAGCTTATGGGACTTAACTACGGGGTCATCAGTCCCTAAACTTACAAACTACTTATGAACTACTTACGAACTAGGACGGCACAAATATCCATGCCCGAGGGGGGATTCGAACCCCCGACCGTAGTGGCCGTGCAGACCGTGACTGAAGCGCCTCAGTCTCCTCGGCCACCGCATCCGGCGGCTGTCAGTTTTCCAGAGAAAAGACAGAGTTATTGGCTATAAATCCCTTTAAATAGTTATGAACACATTTATTTTCTATATATATTCACTAATAAGTACACCACGAAGCTGTGCTATTTATATAATTGTTTATTTTCATTAGTTATCCTGAAAACAATTTTTCCGTTAATGTCTTTACAGTGTTATGCGTTATGCAGCGAATAACACTGTCTTTTGCCTGCAAGACGGACATATTTCTGACGAAAGCATCGCCTTAATGTGGGAAAACGCGGCATTCCTATAACAGGTGATGTATACCACTGCAATTACCGACTATAAGTGAGTTTGATATACAAGTTTCACACAAATACAATTTAAATTGCTGAAACACCCCCCTCCCACCCCCACACCCCCTCCCCCCAATTAGGAAAGGGCTGCAGCTATATGCTAGTTCGAACAGTTCTGCCATACGTTAGCCAGTCTTTGGGGGCAACATAATTTGTAACAAAAATGCACAGCTTGCCTAAGATCGTTTCAAAAAATCATTATTACCGCCTTCGCCAGTTCTTGTCTGTCATAATCAAATCCTGTATATTACACAATTCATGTAGCAACCACTCGTATTGTGTTATAATAGCAGGATTATGGAATTATCAGCGTGTCAATTGTAAAAAATAACCCCAAAAGAAAACATATCACGTTTTTACTGATGTTCTGGCTCACTTAATAATAACACAATGGCGACATCTGTAATTCTCTAATAACTTTCATTTTCCAAATATGATGTCGTTTTTGTGTACATGGTAGGTAGTGCACCATGGTGTTGAAGACAGCGTGTTCGTGGAATGCTGAGGACTAGACAGTATCACTGCATCGTATTTATTCCCTATCCGTGTAACTTAAATGATTAAATATAACAGTGGTTACATTAACAGCATACTTACTAGGGAAAAGAGACAAAGAATAATAGCACTTCCGTATCATCCCCAGAAATCATGAGGCCACAATGATGGGCCCATATGCTATACGTAGGTAAGACGTCACAGGTACTTGCTGGAAAACTGAAATCTAGGAAATATAGTCGAGCATTTTACACCAGAAACATTGTTGTCCAAGTTTTGTTCCACACTAAAGACAAAATCCCACCTTCAAAACAGAGTGGACTTTATAAAATTACTCGAAAACTGTGTGCTAAATTATATGTAGGTTAATCAGGTAGGGCTATAACAGCTAGACTGTCCGAGCATGAAAGGAGCTAGAAACTTAAAAGGAAAGATTCCGCCTTCGCTGAGCATGCTCTGATTGAATGTCAGTCTTATCACAGCAAATGTGATGCTGTCCATAGGGGACCTAAGGGCAGAAAACTTACATTATTAGAAATTTTCTCTGTCAATAAACTCTTTCAATCCAGTTCTAGACCTCAGTGACCCAACACAATTTCATTATTCCCCCTTATTGAAGTAGGCCTAAAGTCAACTTGTTAATGTTTGTCTCACTGTGTGCTTTTAATTTGGTTATAACTGTTACATACCCACATTCCATAGACTCCCGTCTGCCATCACTGCCACCTCCCCACCCCCCACCCCCACTTTTGTACCTGTGAGCATATTCTCCATTTTATCCTAGTACTCATGTATTCGATATTCTCTTTCTCAGAAATTCATAATTTTTTAATTACTTTCTGCAAAATGTATTCTGTTAAATTATTAAATGCTTTTCTGGGATTTACATTATACTTTTACTATTACGCACCTAGACAATACTTTAATATTAATAGTATTCACAGGTTTAATATTCATATTCAACGGAAGCTAGATGTATTTATTCAGATTACAATTTAATATTATTCTTGCTGTGAAGTATCGATATATTGTAAAAAAGTTTCACAATTCTTTACAATACCATCTTTGTACAACTAAGAACTCACACCGTTGTGTGGACTATCTGATCAGGATCAAGTTACCTGATGAAGGCCTAAGAAGCCAAAAGCCGGTTCAAAACAAACCAATAAATAAATATTACAGAACACAAACACAAAGCGTTGAAGTTTTTTTATAAATGCTCTTTGCTCAGTAATGGAAAGCCGGTTCAAAACAAACCAATAAATAAATATTGTAGAACACAAACACAAAGCGTTGAAGTTTTTTGATAAATGCTCTTTGCTCAGTAGTGGCAAAAGTACGGTCTGTAACTTAATTTATTACTTTACGAGTATCTCAATCCGCAATATTTTTTAGCAGTCCGTAGTCACATATATTTACAACTTAAATGCGCTTTCGGTTTTCCAACAATTTCTAACTTAATTTCACGCTTTTTCTATTTTTCTATTTATTTAGTTATTTTTCTGCTTAATGCTATGTAGGCCAGTACTGGAACTTAACTCTGGGTGGCCGGACGCAGATATGAACCGCCTTCCTACGCGAACACATGTCTACTGCCTTAATGACTGCAGTATCTAGATAGAGCTCTAGGCGATATGTATCCTTGAGATATTTTTTCCGCTTCCAATACAATGAACTACAATAGTGGCAGAAGATTTAGAGCATTAAATTGAAATGCATTACGACAATTGCCGAAGCACCGAAATGTAATTATATTAATGGAAAAGCTGATACAATCAATCATCAAAGTATTCCACGGAGCCTTTGAAGTGTAGTGGAATGAACTTCAGTAGATGCAAACGGAATTTCTTATGTACTGAAGTTTTGCAGTGTCTGCAAAGACCTGTGATGATAGCTTTAGAAACCACCCAGAAAGTCAGGTATGACAGACAAAATCTGAGTTCTTATACATATAAGCAAAAGTATTGTAAAATAATTTTCCTAAAAGGAAATATGAAAGGCACGAAAACATTTGATATGCCAATCAAAAATTTTAGAAGCGCACACAATAACTGAGATAAACTTGACATGAAGTCATTGTTTGAGTTATTAAACAGTGCTATTGAAATTCACAAATGGGCGAAAACTTCAAAGTTTTCACGTTACGTCTGGAAGACTCCTAAGGCTGCACCACGGTATTCCCCCGGCTTGTTTAGGCTAGGTGGTACTGAAATTTTGTGACTACCCGCTCGTCACTTTGTGATAGTCTGATAATTTACAAAATACGTGATACGCAATATTACAATATTTAGGTGCAAAGGGGAATGTTTTAAATGCTATTTTTTTAAGAAAAGGGGACAAAGTTTATTATTACCTACAATACAATGTGAAAGTGCTGTCGTCAGAGATATGGAAAAGTTAAATACTTTACAATCAGTGTAATATCGTTCTTACCATGACAATATTTTTTTAAGGCGGTAAAACCATTTTCCTAAATCTGGACGTTGTATAATGAAGGATGACCAAACTTTTTGTTACATTTTGGTTTTATTTTAAAATGTCATTGGAACCAATAATAACTACCCTTATGAAAATAAAGATGTTCTACGTGAGAATACCCAGATTTATGCGTCAATTATTGGAAAATAGGACCTGCAACAAAGTTTGCATGTAATTTAATTTCGGGAGTTTATGAAGCGTTTTGTAACTGACATCCCCCTCCCCCACCCCCACAAAATGATGAAACGAAAAGAAGTCTACCGCTCGCAATAGTTTCGCTGTAGATGTCGTAGAACTGTCGCACCAGACGTGACCATGTGTCAAATAAAGTTACCATTACAGATTTGCATGTTACTATTTATTTTTGTCTCCAATTCCCCCTTAATTCTCTTGCATAGAAAATTAAGCAATATTGTTTTCTCAATCTCTATCTGTATAAAAGCGTAGGGACACTCACTCACTCACTGACTAAACACGAAATCTCGAAAACTACTTCACCTGTCAAGCTGAAATTTGGTAGGAATGTAGTTTATAGGTAGAAAAGTCAGCTAAGAAAGTATTTTGTGATAGGTGCATGGCGGAACATACTTCTCCTAAAGACTCACGAAATCTACAGTTTCATTCCGATCTTCACGAAATTTCGCACGTTCAAAACAGGAGGAAGGTCACCGTCACCGCGAAGAATACTTTGCAACATAAAAATTAATCCCTAAATACCTTGCTTGCGCCATAACTTCAGAAGACTCGACCGATTTCACAGACCATTCTTTTGTTCGCTTCGTTATTCTCAGAAGAAGGGTTGTATGAAATAAAACTGGAATATTTGAGAACAACAAAGTGCGTTTTTCAATGTGACCCTGCGTTTTATTGGATATAAATCTATAGTTTTGTTCCGATATTGATGAAATTTTCACACTCTACCTTAAAAACAAGATGAATGTCACTGTCTGTATAAAATTTCCTTCAGTGCATGGTGGAGGATACTTAACTTACGGAATTTTACAAAATGCATAGTTTTGCTCCAATCTTTATTATTTTTTCACACATGACCTATAAACCAAGACGAAGATCACTGGGTACATACATATTTGTATGGTACATGACAAAGCGTACCTTGCAGAAAACTTTGCCGAGAGAGGGAAAAGTGGAAACGAACAGAGAGATGGGAGAGAAAGAGGTGGATGCGGAGAGAGGGGGAATGGTATGTGGACTACGAGAGTGTAGGACAAACAAACACCCGGGCAACGCCGGGTTTGTTGCTAGTCTGAAATAAATACCAAACAGGAATGATTGCCTCAATGTCTAAAGTTATACGATCTGAGAAAGACAAAAAAAGAAGTTTTCGGGCATCATATGTCCCTTTAAAGCATGGTATGCGAAATTTTTACGCTGATTCTAGACAATAAAAATTAATCAGTAGGTTTTGTATAGTGTAGTGACTGGCGTAAATTATCTTTCCGTAATGGTACCTTGAAACGACAGCTGAATACCTGCAAAGGTCCTCCAAGAAATCTCTAGTCCCTTAGGCCGGTATTAGACGTCATATTTCTTTGACAAACATTTACTTCGTACCATATTCATAGAATATATGACATGAACTGCGATTGGGCAAAGCTGAAAATGTGTACCCAGCCGGGATTCGAACCCGGGTCTCCTGCTTTCTAGGCAGTTGCGCTGACCCCTACACCACTGGGGACACAGTGATCACCGCACCTGCAAGGACTACCCATGCACGCCTCCCGTCAGATACAAATTCCCAGCTTCGCCCTGCCCATAGTACTCAAACTCGTAGTTTAACTAATTCCCGTAAGAGTAAGGGCTTCAAACTTGCCCACCCCTCCCCACTAACGATAGGATCATTGCCCGTCACCGGCATATTATATATATATATACATGTGGCGTCTGTTCCGAAAGAACAGACGCCACTTCTGATCCTGCAGCTGTTATTATTTCATATTCATAGAATATATGACATCAACTGCGATTGGGCAAAGCTGAAAATGTGTACCCAGCCGGGATTCGAACCCGGGTCTCCTGCTTTCTAGGCAGTTGCGCTGACCCCTACACCACTGGGGACACAGTGATCACCGCACCTGCAAGGACTACCCATGCACGCCTCCCGTCAGATACAAATTCTGTTCTTTCGGAACAGACGCCACATGTATATATATATATAATATGCCGGTGACGGGCAATGATCCTATCGTTAGTGGGGAGGGGTGGGCAAGTTTGAAGCCCTTACTCTTACGGGAATTAGTTAAACTACGAGTTTGAGTACTATGGGCAGGGCGAAGCTGGGAATTTGTATCTGACGGGAGGCGTGCATGGGTAGTCCTTGCAGGTGCGGTGATCACTGTGTCCCCAGTGGTGTAGGGGTCAGCGCAACTGCCTAGAAAGCAGGAGACCCGGGTGCGAATCCCGGCTGGGTACACATTTTCAGCTTTGCCCAATCGTAGTTGATGTCATATATTCTATGAATATGAAATAATAACAGCTGCAGGATCAGAAGTGGCGTCTGTTCTTTCGGAACAGACGCCACATGTATATATTTACTTCGTACATTTACATTATAAAAATTGGATAGTGTAATATGGAACTCTGACGTATCTCAGCTTTCGTCAAAAATATGTTATGTGGTGCCTCAAAGTAGATTTGAACATAAAAGTCCTTTGTCTTCTGTTCACAGCAATGCGAAATGTAACCGATTGGAGCGCTGGCATCGCTGTAGCTCTTGGACCGCGCTTATTTGAAAACATGACGACGAAGTTTAGTTAGTGTGTGCTGTCTACGAGAAAATTAATCGATCTTTATGAAGCAGACGAAGCACTGTGTAATCCCTACACCCTAAATATAAGAAGAGATTAAGGAGACTCGAAAGTTACAAGAGAATGCTGGAGATACTCAACATTGAAATTCGGCCTGGGTGTAATGCCGAGAATATTAAGAAGACGATTAATTGCCTCGTGTGTTAATAGCAACCACAAAAATACCCCTTTTAGCGTCACGTCAATGATTTACATCAAAAAAATATTATGAACTTTTGATTATTTTTTCATGTCAAAGATTTGATCAAAAAATTGGCCGTGCAATAAAATCCTTAGGACAATTGAAGGAGAAAACACTGCCGCTGACAGCAGCACAATACCACAATGCAAGTGCTAAAATCGATTTTCCTAACCTTACAAAAGCTTCTACAAAAAATGAAATTAAAAAAATTAAAATGCAGACGAATAGTAAGTGTGTTTGGATATGGGCGATGTCGTGTGCTGATATAGAACTGATATGTCGACAAATGCGTACAGTAAAACGCAGTATTTGATTGTTAACAAACATTCAATCTTCCAAGAGTTCCAGTGGAAAAATAGGATCCTCTTCGTTGCAAAGTTTCCGTATAAGGTTGTAAAACGGTATTATCACGTTCAAAACAGTACATGTAGATTTATTTAAGGACTCATCTTCTTCCTTATGCCACTGCCATTCCTTAACATGGATGTGAAATACTACGATGGAAAATACTGAGCGAACTATAATACTACCTTCAAACGTGTTACAGAGATTTCGTTTTGCGCCGCGTAGCCAGTGAAGCGGTTAGCGGACGCTCGACCTTGCGACCAGACGAGGCTGACGGACGCGCACGTGCTCTCGGTACGGATGGGCTACGGGCGCTCTCTAGAAACGTGCGACGCCAAGACAAATTCTTGAGTACTCTCGAGAATTTTTCGACAATGCTGCTCTCTCAGGAGGCTGAACGATATTTACAAGGAAGCATTGCGACAGAACAGTTGTAATCGTTCTTTTTCATATGCGCCTGGAAGAAACTGAATTACTATTATTATTCGTAGTAGTAGTAGTAATCCCAGGACTATTATTAAAACACGTATCTTATACAAAACAAGAACTTCATTATTACGAAAAGCAATTATGCATTCCTCATATATTTGTATATTTGTATTTACATGAGAGATAAATGGTACAACATGCGACACCAAAAAAAAAAAAAAAAAAAAAAAAAAAAAAAAAAAAAAAAAAAAAAAAAAAAACCTCTGGTACTTTTCCAACGAAGCCACGCGTAATTTATAAAACTGACTGTTGGTTATGCCCTAATTCTCTTCAAAAGTTTGGGTAGTGTTGATTTTGTTTTGATTTTATTAGAGCCAAATTAAAAATTATAGTTTTCCGTTAATTGCGGACTGTTTCAGGCACTATCCAACATTTTTACCGAATGTTCTTTTAGTGTGGTTTGAATACCTGATTTTTTTGTCTGCCTTATCTATATCTATAAATGTGAATGTCTGTTCGGTGTACGTTTACCACGTCTGAACCACAAGACATAATGCGCTAAAAATTTGTACAGTTATTAGTGTCTACCCGGGGAAGGCTTTAGGCACGGTTTTATGGCGATCGGATAGCTATTTATCTATATGTATTAATGTGAATGTCTGTTCGGTGTACGATTACCACGTCCGAACGGCAAGACGCAGAGACTTAAATATTTGTACAGTTACTAATTTATACTCGAGGAAGGTTTTAGGAACTGTTTTATAGCGATCTGATAGATATTTAGTAATTTGAAGAATATAACGCGAAATGCGGAACAATAACTACTCTTTGAAAATTATACTTACTCTTTGAAAATGGTTTTATTGGTTGCATTGTTGTTTGAGAGTTGTTAATGATAAAAGAGTTGGGGATGGAAAGTTATCGATGTATATAAAATTCTTCGTGTATGTGTGTTAATATTTCGCTTTGCAGCGAAAACTACAGAACGCAAACAAATGGTCTGTGTGTAATTGTTGTCCGAAGTGTCCATTGTACACTATAGCAGTTCCATGCCGATAGCTATAAGGGAGTGGAAGATGTGGTGGTTGAAAGTCGTCAAATTATAAAAAAATTCGGACTGAAGACCAGTGATGACGTTTGCGACTCTAGCAAGGAGGTTACATACAGCGAAACGTGATACCACAAGACCATATCTTTCGTCTATGCGTGCTACAATGTCTTCAGCTGTTTCTCTGTAAGGATAAGCAAACGAATAAGGAAATATAAGAATAAATAAATAAAGCAGTAAAAAAGGAATTTATTTTAATACATCTCTTTAAAAAAAATCTATTTGACGTTTAGCGCATTACATCAAGTGATCGATCTGTGATATTATTACAATCATTATTGTTGAATTTCGTGATTGGATTCTTGGAAACGAGTGCATTTTTACGTGTGATTTGATCTACACTACTTATTTTCCTGATATTTTTTATTAAAAATGTTTGATTCTAAAGAAGATATTGTATTTCATTTCATCCTTCAAAACCAAAACCTCATAGCACACTACTGAAAGATAACTTATGTATAATCAACCAACACGCGAGCGGAGCCGCGGGTTTATAGTGTTACTATAAGAATGCACTTCTGTATCCGTGAACGTATGTTTGTTTGCTAGATATATTGTGTAATTTTAGATGTCTTATCATGCCTGTTATATGTATCGCTACACTACGGAGCTTCGCAACAGACTCTCCATACTCCATAAAGTGCTGTCAGCTCCGTGACTTTGGTTGTCGTGCATCCAGCGAGCTGCGAGAGCTGCAAATAACGGCAGCGCGTGGCGTTTCGTGTCGCGCTGTGCCAGTCAACCGCCGTACAGCGCCACGCGTCGCAGCGCCGCTTCTCGAGACCTACCTGAGCGCGGCATCTCGAGAAATACTCGGTGCGATCGAGTTGCCGCGCCTCACAGTTCCATCCCTAGCTCTCGGGCTGGGGCGGGTGGTCCTGTACCCTGTACCTGTACCCGTCTGCGTCCTGTCAACACCGTCTGAACAGAAGGCCTGCGCGCTGCTGTGCCACGTCACGCAGATTAGGTCGCGATCGCATAGCTCACTGCCTGCACAGAGTAACACACAGAGTAACATATACAGAGAAGCAGCACCCCCTAAACCTCTATCGTACGCTCCCCTCGCAGCATCCGTAAGATGCTAGCATGTGTCAGGCGGTTCCCTGGCTTAGTACCGGTAGACGACACTAGAGACACTTCAGAGGGTGCCTCTCGCACGTCACAGGATAGTGTGGAGGAGAGGCTGAAGAGAGAGCTTGTGTCGCCTGCCACGAGGTCACGGCTGTGTCCGACCAACACCACCTAGAGACAAGGCCTTAAAGCAGGCCGTGCCACGTTACACTTAGAGCCCGCGGCCGCCACCTCACTGGCTGGCCGCTGGGGCACGCCCACCGCCACGCAGCGGCCGGCCAGTCAGATGGCGGCCGCGGCCTCTGTTGTAAGGCCTTGTCTCTAAGTGGTGTTCGTCCGGCTTGCTGGCGTTTGAGGGGAGGTGGTGGTGGGGACAGCCGCTACCTGCCGCCTGCTCTGGCCAGTTTTAAACGGCTGCTTCTGACCTCAGCGCCATCATGGGACATCTTACGGAACTGCTCTGGCACTCCCTCCCTTCACACCTGAGCTTGTGACCTGGCCCTTATGGAGGTTTCCCGTCTGTATATATTTGTCTGTGCTGGCTGTCCACTAGACTCCAGCTACAGAGTAATACAGAGAAGAAACTCCCTCTAAACCTCTGTCCTACGTTCCTACTATGTTTGTAAATCTATCGGACCACACTGTGTGGTCATCAGTTCGTAGCTTACAAACTACTTAAACCTAGGTAAACTAACCTAAGGACAAACACAAACACCTCCACGACGAGCAACCGCGCGCTCCGCAGCGAGACGCTTTAGACCGCTCGGCTACTCCACCGCGGCTGTCCTACGTTCCCCCCGTTGTTCTCTAAGGCTTATTTCACATCTACCCGACAGCCGGCAGCCGACACCGGTAAGCCGGCTGAGAGGATGAGGCGCTAGCGGGACTCTCCACACCTGGCCGGCGGGCGACACCTGCGGTTGACCGGCAGCCGACAGCCTGGCCGACGCCGCGGGCTGCCGGCCGTCCCCACTAGAGCACTATATAGTACAAGAAGACCAATCCGCGCAGGCCGCGGTGGCCGAGGAGACTGAGGCGCTCCAGTCACGGTCAGCGCGGCCACTACGGTCGGGAGTTCGAATCCCCCCTCGGACATGGATATTTGTGCCGTCCTAGTTCGTAAGTAGTTCATAAGTAGGTTGTAAGTTTAGGGGCTGATGACCCCGTAGTTAAGTCCCATAAGCTTAACAAACATTTGAACATTTTCAACCAATCCGCCATTTTGAATCCCACATTGAAGGTGCGCATTTTAAAGGCTACGGCACACTTACGCTTTTTAATATGCTCTTAAGGCCATTAAGTATACTTTCCTAGCGCAGAAATATTTCAGCATAGTAAATTTATTGGCTTACATTTGACTGTACGAGGCAAGCAACTTGAAGTTAGTGATTAGAGGGATATTTAGAGATGATACATTCACTTACATTCCCTATTAAAGCATATGTTGCCATTCTAAATATGAACCAAATATAGTTTAAAAAACGTTACAATTATCGTATTTTCTAGTTTATAAATTGTACATCCACATACGTTTACGGTAACTAAGAGTTGCATACGAAAGCAGTTACAAAATAATGTTAAATTGCGTTACTATACTTACCATATTGCCCCCTCTAATGTCTCGCATATTTTACACACATCGTATTTCAGAGAAGATTTTACGTCTTTCCTGTTCCCATTCTTTGCTTAGTTCAATTTATTATTTATCTTTTTCAGACATCCTGTTCACAGCTTGGCTTAGGTCTACATATTCCAGTGTTGAGTCACATTTAATTTAAACAATAAACTAATGTGAAATAATATAAATTAAAAACCAATAACTGGGTACAGCCAGCTGTACTCATGCATCACTTAAAAATACAATTAATATACCTTAGAATAACTACCTAGTTAGTCTAAATAATATCAAGAAAAGTAACATTAAACACACTGTATGTCGTGATATATTAACAGTCTATCAAAATTAAAATAAACCATTGCGTACATGTATAGGCCTATATTTTCTTCACTACCTCTCTGTCAGCATAACTATATTAATAAAAATAAAAGGAGGTTTTCTTCTTAATGTTGCACAGATAGTTTCTAAATTTTGGCGTCCATGCTTGGCATCTGGAATTTACAAGCCACCTTTTACGCCGATCTGTGTTTCAAGAAAACCAATAAAACTTATAGCGACCATGTCTGCTATTATTTGAGCAGTCTGTAGATTCACAACCAACCATTTCACACTGTGAAACGATAAAATCACAAAAAAGTTGGCTGATTCACTTCGCTGCACCAGGCAAAGCATACAACTGTGTCAGTGGATTGGGATTCAAAATGGCGGATTGTTCAGCTCAGTATATCTAGTGCTTTAGCCCCAACTGCGTCGGCCCGACTTCCCTGTCATCGGAGAGGCGTGCGGGCCAGTGCAGGGCTTTGTACCCATCCGCCAACTGCGATCTGCCGGCCAGTCGTGTTTTGCTCGTTTTCATGATACTGTTATCTGAGTCAGGTTGAAAAACAATAAATTTATTTTTCGGAGGATGGTAGTGTGATGTATCACTTCAGGTAATATTTGTGTTTCAAGCAAATCTGTTCTGAAGAAGTGGGCGAAGATTTGAGACTCTTTCCAGAGAAGTGAGAGGATGTATAAATCGTCTGTAAAATCTGGTAGTGAGAGGCAGCCACCAGAACATACATATACAATTAGCAGCTACTGATTTTGAAGAAAACTACAGAAGGACGCCCGACTTCCGACAGTTTCTCGCTCACACACATTGTTAATACTGTGGAAAGACCACACTTTTACTGTCATTGATGATGACAATCCGGATATAGAAAACTGTGGCAATGAGTCACTAACCGAGAAAGTTCGCGACTTCGAAACATCTCAATCACGGATTAATAAGAATAGAAAACTTCACCCTGCAGAGGTAGAGCTGATTAATTCGCTGCACAGGAAATCCAATGGGCATATGTCTTTTTTCAGTGGGATAGTTTTTACGTGTGGGTTCGAGTCCTCCCTGGGGCATGGGTGTGCGTTTGTCCTTAGGTTAGTTTACCTACGTTTAAGTAGTTTGTAAGCTACGGACTGATGACCACGCACTTTGGTCCGATAGATTTACAATCATTTGATCATCTTGATAGTTCCTACCCTTGACACACTTAACGACGACAAGGTAGTGGAGTTCCAGTTTCACAAATTAAGGAACGTAAAATGTCTCTGGAAAACCTTAATACAATTGCTCATCCCACCACGTCACGAGTATTTACTTTATGTTTACCTATGTGTCGGGAACAACGAAGTGTAAATGAAGCAGTTAATAGTCCACCAGCCACTACTGACACAACGGCATAAGAAACAAACTGTGGAACAATTTACACCTTCAGAAAACTCTGAAAATTCATGTTGTGTATCGTTCAATTTTTAACCTATAATTTAGTATTGTTTTCGTTGTTTTTCTTTTTTTTTCACTCACCTCATTGTAATTGCCAGAATTTGTAAAGACTGGATACATTCTCGGAAGGATGTGTTACGGCGTTGAACGGAACTCTTGATTTGTGCGTGTAGATCGTCAAAACTTCGTAAACTCATTCGAAAATAATTGGAAATCTTATTTCCATCGCCCCTCAATTCATCAAAAAGAACAAAGAATGCTCTCAGTGTCTCCCCATACTAAGTGGATGAGCCCAATGCGACCTCCTTTAGGTCCTCAAACGGCGGTACAAGACCAGCCACGCTAATAACTGGTGGCCCTCCATTTGTAGTCTGAGTGCAAATGAGGAGACACCATGCGCAGAAGGACGGCACCGGCCGGCGGCTGCCGGGTAAGTGTGACGGGTCACAACTCTGGTGCCGGCTTGTCGGCTGCCGGGTTGGTGTGAAATAAGTAAGATGCAAGCAGATTTCAGGCGGTTCTCCGGCTTAGTACCGGTAGACCACATCAGAGGCACTCCTTAGGATGCCTGTCGCACATCAGGAGGTAGCGTGGAGAGGAGGCTGAGGGGAGAGCTCGTGCCGCCTGCCACGAGGCCGCGCCTGTGTCCAGTACGCCGGCGTTTGATGGGAAGTGGTGGTGGGGATATCAACTACCTGCTGCCTGCTCTGGCCAGTTTAAAGGGCTAGTTTTGATCGCAGCGTCATGGTGGGACATCTTAAGGACCTGCTGGAAAACCTCCCCGCACCCCTGAGCGTGTGACCGGGCCCTTAAGCCAGTCTCACACGGAGCATGGTTCGCGAGAAGTTTCCTGGATGGCGCGCTCGTCAGTCGGCTGCCGAGTAGGAATGTGGCCGAAACACACTGCGTCTCTCTCACACGGTGCAAGATGGGGTGCGGAAGCGTGCAGGCTGGCTTCGCTGAGTGGACGCCAAGACGCACAACACGGCCGAGCTACTTATTTATCAAACGATTGTAAAGAAACTACTCGGTAAAAAAATTTGATTCTCGCACATCTTATAGCTGCATTCTTCAGCTTCATGAAGATCTGTCTACTATTTTGTTCGTGGTTATAGTTCTTGTGATATTAACGGATTCAGTATAGTACTACAAGAAATCCGAAAATTTTGCATTGAAAAATAGAGGTCGCTATGAATTTGCGTTTGGTGCATGATAGGTCATACGTTGCTGTGGATGAAATGTAGCTAAAATATTGAATTATTCTTTGAAGTTGGAAGGATGTCGCTATCTATCACCCATACCGAGATAATGGGTTGTATGTAAGGCCCTTGTTCCGTATCACGCGCGTCAGCGAAGAAAACGGAAAGAAATTTTCATAAAATCCCTTATATATTTTAAATGATTGGAGGTATCGAAGCAAGATTTTATCAAACGATAGCCCGCAAAGGGGAGATTATTTTTTCATATGATCACTTTACGAAACTTTTACATGAATCCCAATATTTAACAAAGTACAGATATTAATGAATGAAGTAGTGGGATTTTTAAGGGCCATCAATGGCTGGTGAAACGAAAATTGCTGTTTTTCTATGTAAGTGAAGAAGCTACTCATTTAATTTTAGAATGGACAGTTTCATCAAGTACAAACTATCTTGTCCTCAGTATTATTAGTTTAAATATTCTGGACGTCTGATTACCCTGCCGTTTAGTCCCCTTACAAATCGGAACACTCAATGTTCTGTTGCTATTTTATCTGCTTAAAAATGTTAGTGAAAATAATATTTGTTAGGTCTGCTATGTTTTGGCAAAAGAAACGGATTTTAACATCGAAACAAGGTAAGTTACGTTGTCAGGGACAGGATGTGAAAATACGTTTGTCAGAAGAAGAAGAAAAGTCTGGTAGGGCACATAAATGTGTAGTTACATTGAAACTTAGTGGGGAATCAGTGAAAGTGTTTTATTTTATACTGTTTGTAGCTCGTATACGAAATATGTATATATTGGAACTATCGTCGAATCCGCTACCCTAGTATATTTTAATGATGAAAATTGTGTTTGAAAACAGGCGAAAAAATCTATTTTTTGTATCTCAATCTTAGAAATACAAAAACGTTTAACTTACTGGAATCCTGTAAACCAGCCATGATGGTCTAAATTAAATTCTTTTGACAAGCTGAAAGATGTTTGCGATAAAAAAAATTAAAAAAACAAAAAAAAAAAAAAACACATCGCTCTGTGTTGGCACACTAACTAAAATATATGTACTCTAAATGATTTTCCTTATTTCTCAGAAATTTGAATGTATACATATAATCTCATCAGTTCATTCTATATCATATAAAAACATACTGCGATATCGAATTCCTCTATAATTTCAAATCAAGAAACTATTTATTACACAGCACTACCTTTTTTTCCCTTTTTTCAGAGTAATATTTCAGTGATGAGATTTCGTTAATATGCAGACACTTTCGTTGTAATACTAAAATCCGCTTCTGTTGTCAAAACAATAGAGTTTACAAATATTCCTCCCACTAACGTTTTTATGCATTTGCAGTTACCACATAATATTAAATTGTATTTAGTAATACTGAGAGCAAGACAAGTTAGTAGTATATCAAAATAATCATAAGCGGTATAAAATTAAAGACAAAGCAAATTTACTTTTACCAGGTATCCGTGACTCCTTAAAAGTCCATTACTTCATTGAAGAAAATCTGTAGTTGCTCGAATAACGCGCTTCATATGCAAGTTTCGTAAATTAATTACGTGAGAAAATAAACTTCATTTTGTGTAATATCATTTCATAAAATCTTGCTTCGATACCTCCAATCATTTATGAGATATAAGGGATTATATGAAAATTTCGTTCCGTTTTCTTCGCTGACGCACGCGAGCGGGAACAAGTGCTTTACATACAACCCATTATCTCGAGATTGGTGATAGATAGCGACATCCTTCCAACTTCGAAGAATAATTCAATATTTCAGCTACATTTCATCCGCAGCAACATATGACCTAACGTGTACCAAACGCAAATTCATAGCGACCTCTATTTTTCAATGTAAAATTTTCGGATTCCTTGTAGTACGCTACTAAATCCGTATATATCACAAGAACTATGACCACTAACAAAAAATATTCATTTTATCATGAAGCAGAAGAATGCATCTATAAGTTGTGCCAGAATCACATTTTTTTACCGAATAGTTCCTTTGTAATCGATTGAGAAAGACCGCACTTGGCTGGCGGGCGGGTGGCACTGCGTTCCGCCTGGAGTGCTCTCTTCGAGTTCCCGCCTCGCTGGCCGCAAGGTCACACGCCATAGGCGACTCCTTATTGGCCAACGCAGGTAACATTCCGAAAACATGCGAGAAAAATAGGACACGCGCTAGTTCCAGAATCCTGCAGCAAACGGCCCTCCAGCAGGCCGCAGGGCCGGCCGCTCGCCCGCCCTGTGTGCTGCGCGGCATGCTTCCCGCAAATCTTGCTCCGTGTGAGAGAGGCTTTACGGAGGTTTCCCTTCTGTATATTTTTGTCTGTGCCCCAGCCCACCAGGCTCTAGTAGCCAGTCACTCAGCTACGACCAGCGGCCTGTTCGGCGTGGCGTCACACGACAGCACAGAGGCCTTCTCTTTGGCGGCTCGACCGACATCCCTGGATTAACAAGATCTTCCAACCAAATCGCTACGTCAAAATGTTCAAATGTTTGTCAAGCCTATGGCACTCAACTACGGGATCATCAGGCCCTAAACTTACAAACTACTTATGAACTACTTACGAACTAGAACGGCACAAATATCCATACCCGAGGGGGGATTCGAACCCCCGACCGCATGGCCGTGCAGACCGTGACTGGAGTGCCTCTGTCCCCTCGGCCACCGCGGCCGGCTCGCTACGTCACTCCGACGTCACTGCCAAAAGGTCCATTTCGGATGCCGCTGCTCATGTACTTGAACAGCATTTCAATATGGCGTTAGTGTTGTGTTGCAGTTGGACTGCGAACTTTTCGAGTCGCTAATAATATTGCAACTACTTATATTTGACTATAGAGGAGAATTACTTTGTGTTCTCTCTGCAATACGTCAATAAATGTTGCCTACCCAGTTGTACTGGGAACAACTGGACTGGAAAGAAAATACCTGTCTTCAAATTTCCTAAAGATCCCGAATTAAAGAAGAAGTGGATTCTTGCAATTCGGCGGGAGAAATTCAGTTCTTCAGGACACTCTGTAGAAAGTGTTTTCAAATTACATTAGTAATACAAAACTTATGTGTTATTCTCGGAGTATATATGTAGTACAAACAGTAACAATTCCTGGACTGCAATATGATACGCAGTGGCGTGGAGTTCATATTTCGTAAAAGAGCTTTCTAGCTCTAAAGCTATTAAATATGCGTTTTATGTGCTGCATGAATTAAACATGAAACTTTTAAGTAGTGTTGTGAATAGTTTAATTTCAACAATGGAACTACCGGTATATTGATTTGTTTACATGCAGCTTGAAGAAATAGGTGGTAAAAGCAAGTTTAGCTTTCGACTACAGCACCACCAATGTGTAACGTATTTGACTGTGGTACCACATTATCCACTAATACGAGGATAAACCATAAGTTTGATATTCTTTCATTTGAGTGATGTCGGACTAAGAAAAATATAAGACGCATTTTGTATGAAACAGGGCATATGTTAATTTTCCAGTGACAGGAAGTGGACGTTTTATATTAGAATTAGCGCCTACACGCATGTATTTGTTTTCATTAAAAACTGTGAGCACTAAATACGTTGAAACGGGGTATCGCGTTTTTCATTTTGGGTAAGATTTTACTTATGGCAGTATGCTTTACTTATGGTAGTATGCTGATGTTGGGAACGGCCGGTGAATGCTCTTTGTATACCTAAACTCCTATTATGAGGGGAATAATACTTCGTGGTGAGCATGAGGAACGTAATGGAGTTCCTACTCTGGTTGATAGCTTCTTGTCTCGTCAGGAATATTTCGTTGCCTAAATTAGAAAACTATGCCTGTGCCGTAGGTAATACATAACCTCACTGTGTATGGGGTACATACAATACAATAAACACGCTGTCTTCAATGTAAAATAGGCACAAACTTACGATGCCAGGTGACTTGTCTGTACTTATGGCATTACCGTAAGTTTCCTTTAACATTCCTGTGTTATAATATTTTTCATGTCTTTTCTAGGTTTGTCAAGAACAGTTTATTCAAAGTGATCTGATTTTCTACAGTACTGCTGTTGACTGGAAGAAATGAAGCACTGTAACTGTTCCTTTGGAGAAACGCAGACTGAAGGAAGGTGCAGTGCCCTGTTTGTTACCGAACTGTGCCAGTTATTTCAACACAAGACAAGGTGATGTTCAACGGGAAGGACCAAATGAAAGAAGGTAAAGGTTGGAAGCAGATGCTTTGAGAGGAGCAATATCTGAAAACATACAAACAGCTTCTGCTTTAGAAGTTTAGTATTCATGATTATAGTGATTTTGTGAGAAAAAGTAGGGTATATTACAGTGAGTGAACAATGGAGAACAATTGTAAAAGAGGATTATGTGCTGTATATGTATTACGATTTTTAAAAACCTCATCATGATGTAATGTACCTATTAGTTTGTACAAAACTACATGTTAAATTATACTGAATGGTGTATCGTGTATTGACAGTAAAGTTAATAGGAGAATTGACAGTGTAAATGAGATTGAAAATGTCTTCAAAATGTGCAGACTTACGGTAGCTACTGGCAAAGAAAGTACTTTACACATACCTGTCATTCATTCACTGCTTGAAGGAATGCCAATTGAGTAAGGTAAGAAGAAGCTTATTCCATTCCTGAAGGATTAAACTAAATTGTGTCTTCAGCCTAAGATACATCATACTTTTGAGCCTGAGTCTTTCATTCTTTGCTGTATATTGTGTACAATCTCTCCACATGCATATAACTTTTTGAGATCATCTGGTATTGTAATCATGCCCCATCCAATCCCTTTGAGAATTCTTAGCTCCAGTATTAACATTAATCTTCAGAATCCTAACTTTTTAAATCATTTGCAGGCTGAAATTTCATATTTGGACCCTCATAAGCGTTTTGTTAGAATAGATACATATAAAACAACTTTGGATTATAAAGGCGGAAATATTACAGTGATGACTCTTGATACAGGTGATGTAGCTGCCAGTGTTCATGTATTTATGATTCAAAGCATTCTTTGTCCATTCAAGAAAGTTGTCCATACGTCGCATGTCAAGAAATTAAATGCAGAAAGTTTATTTAATGTGTTAAAAAACATTTGTTGTAGGTGTTCAATCAGTTGGCTTTAAAATTGTTACATTAGTTGCAGATAACAATGCTATCAATAGAAAGCCTGTAACATATTTTACAAATCCACCGCAGATCAGTTTTGTATATCCATCTCCTACAAACAATAAACAAACATTGCTTTTTTTGCATTATATTGTCCATATTATGTAGTGTATTCGAAACAATTGGATAAATCTGAAGAATGACAGGCAGACATTTTTCTATCCAGATTTTGACATATCTGATACTGTCAGATATGCATCTTTTGCTGCAGTTAGGGAAATATATGAAATAAAGAGTCATAAGCTTGTTAAATGTGGGTATGGTCTCTCAGTTAAGGCTCTTTAGCCTTCATCTTTGGAGAGGCAAAATGTTAAACTTGTTACTCAAGTTTTTAGTGAATATGCTGTAAGTAGTTAGCAATAATGTGACTTGTGCTTAATGATTGTGTTCTGATAAAGGAAGTAGCTTGGAGGGAAACTCAAAATGGTAAGTTAAGACAGCTTTAGTCTTTCAACCACATACTTAAATCAGATGCCTTTGGTTGTTTTTCTTTTATTACAGCCTGTGCTAAAACTTTTAAAATTGTTTCTAAAAGCGTATCTTCAGTATCAGATTGTTGCCAACATACTTCCAGAGAAAGTGAAAGTTTATGATGTGATACAGTTGTGTACCCACAGATTTTATTGGTGTCAGAGGGAGATTTTTACACAAGTCAGTTATTCAAAACCATCTTGAAACATTATGATTTAATACAGTTAGAGAAACGTTGTTTAATTCCTGAAGTAACAATGTGCATTATCTGTTCAATCAAATGCACATCATGAAATTCATATCAAACCATATGGAATATTACTGAAATGGCTTTATATACTGCTGAGATAGCAATCACTGCATATGTATTCTTTCTCCTATCAAAGAAGTTGTATATGCATTGCCTGTCAAAAAAGTTTCTGCAGAAAGCTTGTTATGTATTAAGATCTTCAGTAGTAGGTTTAGAAGAAGTTACCTTGCAAATTGTTTCACTAGCTGAGGTAATAATGCCAGTAATAGAAAATGCTACATATTTTACAAATCCACCACAAGCGAAATCCTACAGATGGCAAAAGACCATTGTTTTCTTCTGTATACATTGTCCATATTTTAATTGCATACAGAACAACTGCATAAATCTGAAGAACCATAGGAAAAAAATAAAATTATCCAGGTTTTGATAATACTGATACTGTTAGGTATGAACCTTTGGTTAGAGAAGTATATGGTAAGACAAAAGCTGTTGAAATATGGCCTACTTTTGAGTAGTATGTAAAAGTTTTATGGCCGTTTTATTTAGAACTTAGGCAAAATGCGATAGTCTGACATAAAATATTTTACTACTTCAGTAAAGTCAGACAAAGAAAGGTTTAATAATTTTGTAACACTCAGAGCACATAATTTGCCTGTGGTTGTTCAGAATTTCTTACTAAATGTGATATATACCTACTTCTAGTACTTCTTTGAAAAATGTTTATCTTCAGTATCAGAGTGAACATATTGGCAGGTATTCTAAAGAGAAAAAGTATTTTGCAAGTAGCAGATAGCATTAAGAAGACTTGTGCTCTGTGGTTTCGATGTGAGAAAGGCAGGATATTTTAGAGACTGAAAATGGTAAGTAAAGAAATCCTCGCTGGCCGCGGTGGCCGAGGGGACTGAGGCGCGCCAGTCACGGTCTGCAAGGCCACTACGGTCGGGGGTTCGAATCCCCGCCCCTCGGGCATGGATATTTGTGCCGTCCTTAGTGTTAGCTAGTTCATAACTACGAAGTCATCAGTGCCTAAACTTACAAACTAGTTAAGCCCCATAAGCTATACAAACATTTGAACATTTTGAAAAGAAATCCTCAGCCTTTTCCCTACATCCTTAGATCTGATGCCCTTGGTTGTTTTTAATTACTTACTACGTGTATAATACTTTTCAAACTGCTTCTACAAATGTACCCTCAGAATATGAGTGATCTTCAAATGGTCAGACATTTCTTCAGAAAACAGCAGTGCCTTAGAACCATGTTGTCTTCAGTTATGTCCTTGTTACGAACTGTTTGATGTCTGTGCATTGTTGTTTCCATTCCATATCACTGAAGATACAATTGCAGAAATTCGTCAAAAGAGCCCTTACCTTCAACATATGACTACATTTACAATAGTCAGGTGTACTTTCTTAGACTTTCCCGGCGATTTGATGACATTTGTTGAAGTAGGGTCTTCTGACAAATATCAGCGTCTTCCAAAACACGATATTTCGGCGACCGTTACTCGGTGTTTGCTTCAGGTGTTGCCTGAGACTGGTTGCCTGGTTGACTGTGTGAGATATTTATGCCTGGCCAATGCCTCGTGTTCCATTTTCGATCCGCACCCAATCAGGCGTTCCCTACTAAGACCGCTCCCGTGAGTCTCGCATCTCTGGCGCTTTTGGTGTTCAATCTGCCGTCCGCGCCCATTCTGGGCGCCCCCAGCGGCGGTCGTGGCGTCCTGGTGTTGACTAGTAGGTTCGCACCCGCGAGTCGCGCCCTCCTGGCTCTCTGAGTGTTCAGAATTCCGTCCGCGCCCGTTATGGCCGCCTCCCGCGGCATTCGTCGCTACCTGGTCTTCCGTTGGCTCGTTGTTGAAGTTGGTAACTTTATTCCAGTGTTGCCTCATGAGTTCCAGTGCTGGATTCCATGCAGTGCATAGTTTGTATCCTGCTTCACAGTTGATCAAGTTTCGTGCAAGGTTGATCCCTATTGATTCTGTGATGATGCTATCCCACAAGCTAGGGGTCTGGGCCAAGATCTTGGTGTTCTGGTATTCCATGGAATGTACCATCTCTAAGCAATGTTGGGCTATTGCTGATTTTGTGGCCTGCCGCAGCCTGATATGTCGTTGGTGTTCCTTGCATCTAATGTCCACTGTTCTAGTGATCTGTTCGATGTAAGACATACCACATTCACAGGGAACATTATAAATGCCAGGTTTCCTTAATCCAAGGTCATCTTTAACTGTCTAAAGTAGAGCCCTGATTTTGCTATGTGGACAGAAAACACTCTTAATTTTATGTTTTAGTATTCTGCTGATCTTGGCAGAGATGGGCCCAGCTATGGCAAAAAGGCAAGCTTCTTGGATTCTTCTTTTTGCTTCTGTTCTGATTTATCCATATGTCTGGTAGGATGCATTGCTCTATGGCCCCCAATTCTATGAGCAGACTGAAGGTGTGGCGATGGGTAGCCCCTTGTCACCAGTAGTGGCCAACCCATTCATGGAGAGGTTTGAGCATGAGGCTCTTACTATTGCCACTCACCAACCAAAATATTTCTTTGGATAGGTCTATGACACATTTGTCATCTGGCCCTTTGGCCGTGAAAAACCTGAGGAATTTCTGAACCACCTGAACTCAAATCAGAGTATCAAATTCACCATGGAGTTGAAGAAGGATGGTCAGCTTCCCTTCTTGGACGTCTTGTTAAAGAAGAAGGCAGATGGTACCTTTGGCCATAGTGTATACAGAAAGCCAACACACACAGATTTATATCTGCAGGCCAACAGCTGCCACCACCCAGCACAGAAGACCGGGGTGCTCAAAACACTCATCAATCGGGCCAAGACAGTATCCGACTTGGACAACCTGGGAAAGGATCTCGAACATCTCCGACGAGTATTCACTGAAAACGGATATTCAACCAGGGATATCCAATGTATCCTACCAGACCTATGGATGAGTCGTAACAGGAGCAAAAAGAAGAATCCAAGAAGCTTGCCTTTTTATCATACGCCGGGCCCATCTCTGCCAAGATCAGCAGAATACTAAAACATAAAATTAAGAGTGTTTTCTGTCCACATAGCAAAATCAGGGCTCTACTTCAGACAGTTAAAGATGACCTTGGATTCAGGAAACCTGGCATTTATAATGTTCCCTGTGAATGTGGTATGTCTTACATCGGACAAACCACTAGAACAGTGGACATTAGATGCAAGGAACACCAATGACATACCAGGCTGCAGCAGGCCACAAAATCAGCAATAGCCCAACATTGCTTGGAGATGGTACATTCTATGGAAAACCAGAAAACCAAGATCTTGGCCCAGTCCCCTAGATTGTGGGATAGCATCATCACAAAATCAATAGAGATCAACCTAGCACGAAACATGATCAACCGTGAAGCAGGATACAAACTAAGCACTGTGTGAAATCCGGCACTGGCACTGGAACTCATGAGGCAACACCGGAATAAAGTTACCAACTTCAACAACGAGCCAACGGAAGACCAGGAAGCGACGAATGCCTGGACGGAATTGTGAACACCCAGAGAGCCAGGATGGCGTGACTCGCGAGTGCGAACCTACTAGTCAACACCAGGACGCCACGACCGCCGCTGGGGGCGGCCAGAATGGGAGCGGACGGCAGAGTGAACACCAAGAGCGCCAGGGCTGCGCGACTCGCGGGCGCGGACCCAATAGGGGAACTACAGGATGCCACGATCCGCCACTGGTGGCGGCCAGAACGGGCGCGGACATCTTATTGAACACCAAAAGCGCCAGGGATGCGAGACTTGCAGGCGCGGACCTAGTAGGGAACGCCTGATTGGGCGCGGACCGAAAACGGAACACCAGGCACTGGCCAGGCATAAATATCTCATTCGGTCAACCAGGCAACCAGTCTCAGGCAACACCTGAAGAAGACAAGTAGTAACGGTCGTCAAAATATCGTGTTTTAGAAGACACTGATATCCGCAGAAGACCTGACTTCAACAAATGTCAATAGTCAGGAGTTTTGTAAGAAAATCTACACTCCTGATATCTTAGGGTAAAAGACAGCTGTGAGGGTTCTGCTAAGTATGACAGTTCTTTAGTTAATATATTGTAATGTATTGAAACTGTTAGTCCAACTGCCACTTAGCATTTCTCGCCAGTTGTTATACTTCTTTATATTATTGAGCGAAATATTGACTTTTCAATACGAGTTTAGGCGCAATACTAAAGGTGTGAAAGTCGTGCAGGTACAATAATTAGTTCTGAAAATTGTAAGAGTTGAGAAGTTCCTCTACTGATTAAACTTATGCTGCCCGTATATGTAATCGGTATTTAGTTATTAACCTTTCTGCTCTTTACAAGCACATATAGGTCTATAATTTGGCCTTTGGTTCGAAAACGCGTTGAAATTTAAGAAGACATATGTAACTACAATGTATAGCGTAAATTATCCTTTTTGTATGACGGACAGACGAGCGCTAGCATCATCCTCGTGCCCGTGGGCCTCTCGTCGTGACGTCACTAACGCTATTGTACGGCCTTGTTATTCCAGGGGTGCCGGTCCCGCGGCCCAGCTGTGTGCGACGCTGGTGTGACGTCAGGCTTCGGCGACCCTCCTGCAAATCACAGAATATCCGAGGGGCGCTGTGCTGTCTCGCGAGGTCAGGGTTGCCGGTCGCTTCGCGGCTTACGACTGCAATGTCGCCCTGCTCAGGGTTCGGGGTTCGGCCGCTTTCGAAATTTCGCGGCGTGCGGTTTGTGTGCGCTACCTCTGACCACCGCACGCCATCCTAAGACGATGCTAAGTGTAACACAGACAGGACAATGTACTAACGGTCTAACCGCACTTGCGTGTTGCGAAGTGTACTGGCTTGTATCCCCAAGCTGTGGTCAGCATCTCCACTTACGGCACTGCCTTAGCTGCTTCTGTGACACAAGAACTGAACTGCTTCCTTACAGCTAAATTATTTTTTCTATACACCGATTTTATATCCACTGAAATAGTCTTATCTTCCACCTCTATAGTACATCGAAATTAAACAGTCCTATAATCTAAATAGTGTGTGTTGTTCATTGTATCCGTTGCCGACACGTACCGCCATGGTAGTAGCGTTTCTATGTTTGCCCATAAGATAAGCTTAATCTGTTTAAATGTCTCTCACGACTTAATTATTAAATTTATTGATACTATTTATTGATACTATTTCAGTGCTCGATCTCTTTTATGTGATGAATGATTTTCAAGATATATCTTTGTTAATGACTCTTTCATGTTCAATTTTATTTGTTTCATTCGTCCTGTCGTATCCGACATCCAGGCCATATATGCATTTCATCGCGTTTGTGTTTCAGTTATTTTTCGTTTACCACCACGTGTCATCTATCATGAATCACGCGGCACAGTGGAAATTCGCACAGTAGGGATGTCTGCTCAACCACCAGAGACGCTGACGTCACGTCTGCACCCGCAACTACCCCGCTCCGATCATTGATAGCCGCGTGGTGACACACCGACGGCCGCAGCGTGAGCTTAAAAAAATTGCTAAGCCTATTGGACCAAACTGCTATAGATATCTGTCTCTACATTTATAAACTACTTAAACTAACACACTCGTGTCGGAGGGAGGACTCGAACCACCGGCGGGAGCGGTCGCGCAGTTCGTAGCATGATGCTTTAGACCACGCGGCTACTCCCGCGCGGCGAGCGCGTGTTTCAAACGCACCTCTATGCTGTACCACCACCCAACGCACACGTATGAATTCTATCACTGTCTAGGGTTGGTTAGCTGTCATACCCAAATATTAAAATGCACAGGGCCTACAGCTCAGTAGTTTGTCAGACTGTTTCCAAAGGTTACCATGTCTTACATGGAAAGTACATGGGCTCGAACAAACATATCTGTATGAACGTTTGGTTACAGGATCGCTACGTACACCTCAGTGTGCTGGTGGGTATCGATTTTATACATAACTTTGCAATCACGACCTAGATAGCACTGTAGATGTAATTGTAGACGCCATACGTAATTCAGATATCTTAACTATAACTTATGTAATAATCATCGTACACCTTCTCTAGCGTATTTGTCATCAAAAGCCGTGATGATAGTTGCAACTTTAACCTTCTTTCCGAAAGACTGTTGGTACTCACTGCCATTGCCTCCATCGCCTCTTCCCTCACTTACCGTAGTACTACCGCTTGTAATGAGCTGTTCGTCATTATCATCCCTATTATCATTATTATGAGTTTGTAACAACATTATCTAACTTATATTTCTGTACCATAACACATACGAGAAAGCATGCAAATGATTCATCTTCTACATTAATACCATCTTCACGAAGAAGGGTTTTTCGTAACTTCATCTCAACTAATCGCAATACATTAGCAGGACTGATTACCAATCGCCGCCCCATCTGACGCTTCACCACACAAATAACATCACAAAACGCAACTTCGGAGGCACACTGCACCGTCCCTACTGGCGAACCGACAGGTCAAAGTGCAATGCGGCATGGCACACGCAGAAGCCTCTAACGGACGACTGCAGACTTTTGCAGATGCGGGAGTATCATTAGTGCAATAAGGGACCTTTAAATTATCTCTCATACGATTTTGTTGTATAAGTGTTTGTTCGAGCCCAAGTACTTGTTAGATGGAACGGAAGAGGCTGCAAAAGTAATGGAGTAAGTGATGATAGGACCATGAATGGAACAGATCTTATATCACCGCTTATTATAGGGTTTTATGCCATAGGGGAATAGGTTTGAGATCAGGATAGAGTAGCGAAAGACAAGAATACTGTGTTGGTTTGGTAGACGACGGGTTACCAGGATATCACTGTCAAAAGTCTGACGGAGAATGTAATTCAGTGCTCTAGCCCCGGGTGGGGTACACCTTTGTGGCCAGTCAGTGGCTATGAGGGAGGTGTCGAGTAACCGGAAGGACAAAGGTCGTAAATTTTGTCTGTACAAGGTCGAGGCGGTAATTTCAGTCTGCGAGGCCTCAGTAAAACCTTTGAAATATTTCAAAAGGAACTGCTCTTCATTGCAGGTGTGACGGCCATTGATGGAACATTCATTATCGTACCATTAGGAAGACGTGTGGGAGTGACCGCGTGGTCTAAGGCTTCATACTGAGGATTGGGCGGTCGCTCCCGCTGGAGGTCCGAGTCATCCTCTGACATGGGTGTGTCAGTTGTCGTTAGTGTAAGTTACTTTAAGTGGTTTGTAAGTCTATGGACTGATGACATAGCTGTTTGGTCTAATAGGTATACAAATATTTGAACTTTTCTTTTTAAACCGTGAGGCAGTTGCAAATATAAAAGTGGATATATGCACTGTCTTCGGAAATTCCCGTTAGAAACAACTTGTAGAGGAGAGACAGTTCATAATACTGTGACTGGGACGCAAATATGTCATTCCGTAATGTCGTGAACATTTTCTTCTCTTCTTCTGCTACAAGTTCTTTGCTTTCACTATTTTGGTTACACCCAACAACGACAAAAATCTACATCTACGTGGGTACTTTGCGAGTCACATTGAAGTGCATGGCAGAGGATTCATTCAACCACTTTTATGATTTTCTGTATAGTTCGATTCTCTGAATGCTCAAGGGAAAAAGGAACACCTAAATCTAAACTCTAATAAGCATGGGCTCTTAAATGTACACTACTACATCGAGAAAATCGAAAGCAAAGAGCTTGGGTAGAAGAGATTAGTTCCAAAGTGTGGAAGAAAGAAACGTTCTGAGAACTTTCTTAGATTACATTTCGTAACATGGGTTCCTAGTCAAAATATTATGCACTCATTCCTCTCGAAGTTTATAAACGACTTTTGAAGTATCCTGTAGAAAAAACTACTTCTTAGAGAGAGACAGAACAACTAGAATTTAAAACATCGCACTGACTTGTTTTACGGCCCACTTTAGATTTGTAGTTTAAGTTTTTGCAAACATTTTGGATAAAAATAATAATCTAAATAATAGAAAATTAATTAATAAGTGGTTTGAAACCCTTTTAGGAAAAAAAAATTGTAATGGTGGATTTCGAACCATCGAACCACTGACCTTCAGCATCACAGTCCAACGCATTGCCTACTACGCTACCTTTTCTCTCTCTCTCTCTCTTTTTTTTTTTTTTTTTTTTTTTTGGTGGACGCCGCGCTTTTCGTGTTTGTTCGTTCTTGTTCGGTCTGTTCTTGGCTCAGCTTTTTCATTACAGAGTTCGTTCAGCCCTCTGACCGGGCGCGCTACGGATGACAGAAGTTTCGTTCTTTAATTTCATACTATTGATGGCCGTTGTTAACTGATGCTAATATGACATTTGTAGACACTAGATTATCATTTATCGTACGAAGAACGTGTTTTTGATAATTCTTCAGTGCGCCACTGCTTTGAAATGACAACGTGTAAGTTACAATAAGAAAATCATCAAATACGCAACGCAAGTTGGCGTATGCCAGAGAGAGTTCTGGGCAAGGAATGTCACGTGACATCTGCGAACGGCTGGTTTTCTTTAATTCGATGGAGGGTGTCAAAACCGCGTTATTTTTGCAAATATCTCTCAAACGATACGAGTTATGAAAAAAACATAACGGAACAAAGTTGTAGAGAATTTTCTCCTCTTCAAATTAGTTTATTCAATTTTCGCGTCAGACGAACGGTTTATTTTCAATTAAAATTATATTACAAACGGCTCTTTTTGGTATTACTAACGTATTTCATGTCCAAAATATTTCAAAAAGCAAGGTGTTGGTGTCTGGTAGCCAACAATTATGTCTGCAAAATTCGGTTCCGATCCGTTGAACGGTACGACGTAAAAAGTGGGAACACGTTACAGCCAGACTGGCATCGAAAAATCGCCGTTATTTTTGCAAATATCTCTGCAACGATGCAAGATATGAAAAAAAAAACATAATAGAGCGAAGTTGTAGAGAATTTTATGCTATAAAAATTCGGTTATTCAATTTTCGTGTCAGATGAATAGTTAAGCCGTTATTTTCATTTAAATTTCGAACTGCCAAAAGACGATCGCAAAGACACATTTCTAGTGTTACTACCGTAACCTAAAGTGGGCCAAAATAACTGACGTATGAAATTGTGACAATCCATAGTTGGCAAGCAGAAGTGGCAGGCGTATCTTAAACCTTATCTGCAAATCCACAAACGTCGCCTGCTGAATAGCGTGAACACAATGGAAGTTAAACAAGAGAAGGTCCGGCCTCCATTGTGGAGGGAGGTGGGGGGGGGGGGGGCGGGAGGGCAGTCAGTTAGACCAAAGAGGTGAAACCTATCAATGATTTTGAAGTTATCAAACTGAAAATCGACTTTAAAAATCAGCAGTAACATACACTACTCGCTATCCATAATACAACACCAAGAAAAACCAGCGGTATCGTAGTCAAATTTGTTTGGGAACAAACACGCTGCACAAAGACCATATAATTTAAAAACGGCTTATCTGAAGTGAGGAAGTTGATGTAACTAATATTGAGTTTTGATGCCACTGCAGATTATAGCCATTGCTTTAACATTGATTTAAATAGGCTGTAGATGTTTTGTTGGGGTAAGCAGTCCTTGCTGTTGAAATTCTGAATAGGTGCTGCATCTTATAGTTGTAAGTACAGAATATTTGTGGCACTTAGATAGCACATGTAACATAAAAATTATATGTGGAGTGAAACAGAGATCATAGTAAAAGGTTGACTAGACCAGTCTAACAAATATACTGGATAACGTGTCCGCCTCCATAGCTCAGCAGTAGGGTTGCTGACTACCACACAGGAGGCTGGGTTCGATTCCTGGCAGGGGACTGGGTGTTGTGTGTTGTCCTCATCATCATCATCATCAACTCATCATCATTGACACGTAAGTCGCCCACGCGGTGTCAATTAAAAAGACCTACACTAAGGCGGCCGACCAAACCCGCAAGGGTTCTCCCGGCCACGAAAGCCATACGCTCATATCATTTCAGTGGATAACGTAGTCAATTAAAATATGAATACAACACAGTAAGCGAAAATTGGTGAAGAGACAGGAACTGACAGTTTGAGAGGGAATGGAAATACAGAGGTGATTAAGTAAAACTCAAAGAGGGGACGTTTTGTCAATTAATATTAAATCGGGCCTGTGGTCTAGGTTTTCATTGATTACAAGTGTTTCTAAAAGTTTGAGTTTGTGGTCTTTATGTGCTAAGTGAAGGACATGGAACCGTGTCTTGCAGCTGTAGCTGTCCCTCGGTACATTGCAAACACAGAGTCATGATTTTGCTACCTCTGGCTACGTTTATGCTGAGCCAACTTAGCTGCAAAAAATACTGCCACACTGGCCAATACAAAACTCATCAATGTAAAACGCTGTACAAGTAATTTTAAATACGCCACTGTTGGATAGTTCCTGAATCAAATCTTTGCTGTAAAAAATAAATTTTTGTGCTTTTTTTTCACATAGTAAGAAATTGCCGGATTTTAGTGATTTTGATACACAAGACTCCTTGTAATGTAGGGTAGTGTACAGGGAGTATAGAGGAGTGATATAATATTTGCTGTAAGAGATGTAGTCAATCAGGAATAAGTTACAACATAAAATGCGTATTCTGATGTTTAGGTGATGTATTGTGTTTGTGGACAGGCAGAAAAGCCACTGAAACATTCCGAAACTTCAAAATTTAAACAATTAACACTAACTATTAAATTCGCAATGAAGGTCTGAAAATAAATCCATAAATATTCTATAACTGACTGTGGATATCAGTAAACAAACACATTGTGAAAAATTTACAGAAAAACTGTAGCTTCAGACACTGTCAAATAAGTATTTCAAAGCTGAATTAGTCAGATTTATTGTGTCAAGCAATGAATACAATTCTGATTGACCACATCATGCATAAAAAACATCAATATACCACTCCTCTATAATCTCTCTGCGTATGTAGGATTTTTGCAAAATGGCATGTTGACCATAGCTGTTTACTTTATTAACTCAAAGCTACCGGTTTCGGTTAGTGTACCATTCTCAGGTGCATTAGTCAACCTCATACAAGATTAATAGAATAGTATGGAGACCACTTCTCGATTAATACAGTCTGTAGGGACAATTCAGTTTTAAAAAGGACTATATCGGAAACCTTCGTTTTATGTGGGAGTTTAGTTTTCTGACTTCTGTAGAAGACTTTAGCTAATATCTTTTGCAAACTATCATCGACCGGAAGTTCTTCAATGTGGTTTTATGGTCAAGTTACCGTAATTTAATGATACTCAGGTGATTCTGAGATTCGTAGCCCAGGAACCATTCTAAATAGAATTTTCAAATAAAAATCAAAGTAAAATATTTGATAGTAATTACATAATTTTTTAGATATTTATGAGGTACACGTAATTTTCACAAGTTCAGCTTCTTTTTTTTTTTTTTCGAAAAACCCCATTTTAAACAGATAAAAGAGTAATTTTGTTAATTATTTGATTTAAAATTAATCTTTGTTAATCTTATATATTAAAAGAATCTACGAAAACTAAGTCAGACGGCGAGACCAAACTACCCAGCCGATTTCATTCATTTTTGTTTTAAACGTTTGGTATTCATCCACAGATTTGTCATCAAGTATCAGAATTTACATAACTCTCGCCTTCCTTTTCCTACACTCAAACGCGATTTCCTTCTGTATATTTCTTATTGGAGTTTCCTTGCTGTAAAGTAAATTCAGTCAGTCAGGTCGTTGTAACCGAGCGATTCCCTTTATTTTTGCTTTAAACGAAATGTATTCATTCGCAGATTTATCATCAAGTATCAGAATTAACTTAAGTCTCTAAATTGTTTATTTTTATTCAAACTCGGTGTCCTTCTGTCATGGCACTGAATATTCTATCGGTTTGTTTTACGATACCTTCGGTTCTTTTTCACTTAACAACACTCAGCGAATCAAGCTCTTTCATTTGTGCTTTTAAACCCTAGCATTGACTGATTCTGAAGAAAGCTATGCGTGAGCACTCAATTTTACCTCCATTTTTCCCAACTTTTTTTTAAACTAAAGTCAGTCGGTCAGGCCGTTCTGTCCGACCGAATTGGTTCATTTTTGCGTTGAACGAAAGGTATTCATTCCACTAACGGCAGGATGTATTCACATGAGTCCTCTAGTATTTTATATAGTTTCTTCAAAGAGGAGCTTTAGGAAAAATAAAAAGCAATAGACACAGCGACAACACGCATGTATGAAGAGAGATTATTCTCAGATTATGTTTCTTAACACCGTATCGCGACCGAATTACAATGCAAGCAGATGTATTTATTATTCACTGTTTTTTTTTTTTTTTTTTTTTTTTTTTTTTTTTTTTTTTTTTTTTTTTTTTTTTTTTTCACATTCACATGAGGGGCCTACAACAGAATTTGTAACAGAAGGAGGTTCAAGCTTACGCAAGTTTAACGTTCATGAAATTAGTGTTTATGCTTAATGCATGGATAAAAGGTTTAAAAAAACATTTATTAATCACTATGTTATTGTTACAAGCGCCTATCAATAAACGTTATTCAGCATCAAAGTGTATAGTAGTACTGAATGCCTATCTAAAGTTGTTGACTTGCATTGTAAACAAGCTGTGTTTGAATAACAACGCCACGTTGTCTGGATTTTGCCACAAAAACAGTAAACATCTACGAAACAAATTTACTCTTTTCGCTAACAGTAACTGACAATTCAGAAGGTTTCGTTCAAACGTTTAAGGTCAATTCCGTCACTTTTCGTAAGATTTCAAGTGGAATAGCCCATACGTGATAGAATCATTGCTACAGAACGAAGTACTACTTTGTACAATATATTTTGTCACTCGTAGATTGGCGGTAGCCGAGTAATGCTCGTCGTTATTGATAATTGTGGCTCAGCCGAGGTGAGGCTGACAAAAGCAACAACTTATAAGTTTTAGTACACGAATTTTATTCCAAAGTGATTTCAAAATGCCTGAGTACTGCATATGAAATGACGTGACAGAGGGAGAAATTAGGGGGATATTCAATATTGCCTCTGATGTAGAGTTGTCCAATTTCTACTCGTACCTTCCTTCAATTCGCGGGTTCGAGGTGACCATTTATGCACCAGTGAAAAAGTGAAATTAAGTTGTGAAAAAGGGGGGAAAGCCTGAATGAGTTCCACAAATTCAGTGCTTTAACATCGCAAGAGGAAGATCCTCGGCGTAGCGTAATTCGAAAAGGATGTGGAGTGCACATCGAAGTGAAAGTTACACAACACCTAATCACGATACTTCACATGTACATGATGCCCTGACTGAACTAATTGCTGGCGATTTAAGAAAGTATTTATCTATGCATAAAATAATGGTACTTGTTTTGCAGCGTGGTCACTGTGTAATCCATATTAACAATTCAGGAATATTATAATGATGCAAACTAACTTTCTCTTAAGGCTTCGCTTGTCTAGAAATAAGTTAGTTTCCAACTAGGTTCCAAATAATTAAAATAAGTAGAACGACACAATATGCCTGCTACCATTTCTTTAATTTTCAAGAGTAGGCATCACCATCACTTTTACATACAAATGCTAGCAAAACCAAAACTCAGACGACACTGTGACAAATATATTACAGTACATCTCAATATATCGCAACTACTCTCTCTGAAAGGTTCTATCATTTTTCAGGAGTGGAAATTTAATCGGGCAAAATTCTAATTTTCATATAAAACTTCGTTTTATACAATTCTGTATGTTTGTTTCACAATAAGAAATAATGGAAGAATTTATACATAATCATTTTTTACGATAATATAACAATTTTAAAATGACTGTTGAAGTGTCCAATATGCTTAAAAATCGTTTGTTGATATTTAAATAATTAAAAATTCACATATGTGTTTATCGGTTTTTAAAGTGACTAATTGTCGAGAAGTTTGTACTGACATATAAATTCTTGCAAATTCGGTGTCTGAGATTCGAATCAAATTTGATTTGGAATTCAATAAAATGCAACAGTTGATAACAGTAAAAGATGAGTATATACCATAAAACTATTTAATTTGAAAAACTGACTGGTTAGCTAACGTATAACATTCACAGGTATTGGTATCATATACTACGACTCATCAAGTGTAACGTATACCAAACAATGTACGGAAACTATAGTTTGTCTTACAGATGTTATTAAAAACTTTTTCACTCAACAATAAAGCAGGAGAACGAGTAATGTAAAAACGATGTTATGAATTTATAAATGTCCAGTAAAATAATAGTATGGAGGACCTAATGATCCATGAAGGGAGCAAATGGAAACAATAAAAAAATAATAAAATCATTTGAGGCTTTAAATAGCATTATGTCACATAATTTTAAAGTCCACAGCCATGGTTTAGCCATCAACCGGTTGATTATACAATAATGGCAGTTTTCTAGTACCTAACACCCATTATCAGGTTGCGACTCATACACAATGGCCCTCTGGTATTAGAACGATATCAGGGTTCTGATAGTTATTTGTCTCAAACTGTTAACTGTCGATATCTTACCTGGTAAAAGTATTACTTTAAGGTCAGTAATTATTTGCTATGGTTACAAAAACGACACATAGGTCATACGATGTCACGTCATAAACAATAAAACTGCGCCGTCTTGCGGCGCGTGATTGCGTGATGTTATTCGTAAACTATTTTGCAATGAAAGCACTTACCGACTTGTAATTAGCTTTGAAAATAATATCAAACTTTTACGAAAATTTTTCTCCCTGACAAACCAAAAAAAGCGATGAAAGGAAAGAAGTTCATCGCTTAATATTTTTGCAATGGTCATGATGTACATCTATGGCGTACATAAGATATGAAGTCATGAAAACCGCATGAGGTTTCGATTTATTACGTCTTTACTGCTAACATCATTCACGACATAGTTTGCAGACATAAGGCACATATACCACTGAATGTACCTTCGAATTTACATAATACCACTACACATATTTCAGGAGATATAACTTCACAAACAATGAAATTTTCGAATAACTGCTACATTATGCGCTATTTTACCACATCTCCTCCCAAAATAATGGACCAATTTCAACTACAATTGTTACACACATTGCTTACTAACGCTGTAGGGTTAAAACTACCTAAGACACTTAGTACAGGAGATATGATGTCGTAAACAATAGTCAGAAAAACTTTCCAAGCACAAGTATCGGTAAACATTGTTTATTGTCAAGTTTTCGATTAAATTAATCTTATATATCATTTGTATTTTATTACTATTTTTCTTTCTTTGGATCCTGCAGTTAAAACTTTGTACATTATGCATATTTCTTTGTTTCACTGTTTCATAATTTCTAAGCTGTTTTCATGGGCACATGAAAATGAAATCTTTTTCTACTTTTTATTTTCGTTTCTAATAATGCATATATAATCCAGAGTAATGCAGGGTTTATCATCTAGTAATAAAATAAAAATCCGAGTACCTCTCGCTACTGTTTTTCTTTCAGTTCCTTGCTTAATGCGCGAGGGGGGAGGGAGACGACTGGACAGCGATCATAGCACTCTCCTTCGCTCTCTTCAACATCTACATGGGATATTCTGCAAATCACATTTAAGTGCCTGGCAGAGGGTTCATCGAACCACCTTTATACTATTTATCTCCCATTCCATTCTCGAATAGCGCGCGGGAAGAAAGAACATCTGAAACTCTCCGAACTCTGATTTCTCGTATTTTATTCTGATGGTCATTTCTACCTATGTAAGTGGGAGTCAACAATATATTTTTGCATTCGGAGGAGAATGTTGACGATTGGAGTTTCGTAAGTAGCCCACGCCGCAGCGATAAGCGCCTTTGTTGTAATGATTCCCATCCCAGATTCTGTATCATTTCCGTGACGCTGTCTTCCCTGTATCGTGACAATACGAAAGGAGCTACCCTTCTCTGGACTCTTTCGATGTCCACCGTCAAACTCACCTGATGAGGATCCCACACTGGGCAGCAATACTCCAAAAATGGACGTACAAGCGTAGTGTATGCAGTTTCTTTTGTAGTTCTGTTGCATCTTTTAAGGTTTCTGCTAATAAAACGCAGTCTCTGGTTCGCCTTTTCCACGACATTATCTACGTGTACTTTCCAGTTTAAGTCTGAAGTAATAGTAATTCCTAATTATTTTGTGGAGTTTACGGCCTTCACTTTTGATTGATTTATCTTGTAAACAAAGTTTAACGGATTTCTTTTCGTACTCATGTGGACGACTTCACACTTCTCATTATTTAAAGTCAATTGCCAATTTTTACACCATAGTGATATCTTATTCAGATCGTTCTGCAGTTGATTTTGATCTTCAGATGATTTTACTAGACGGTAAATGACGGCGTAATCTGCAAACAACCTAAGAGAGCTATATAGATTTTCCCCTAAATCGTTAATGTAAATAAGGAACAGCAGAGAACCAATAACACTACCCTATGGAACGCCCGATATCACCTCTGTTTTAGTCGATGCCTTAACATAGATTATTACGAACCGTGTCCTCACTGACAGGAAATCCCCTATCCAAACGCAAATTTGAGGCGATATACCATAACCACGCAATTTGATTAAAAGCCGTTTATATTTTTAACGTAGCGCCATAGCCCCGCCCTGTACAGTATGTCGACCCACGAGAGTGGTGACAAAATAAAGAAGTTGTTTTTCGACACAACGCTTTACCACGCAGGAATAGCCACATTGTCCAAGTCGCTTTGCTACGAGCGCGGACGCATCCCGTCGGAGGTTCCAGTTCTTGGACATGGGTGTGTGTACGTTGTCCTTTGTATAATTTAGTTTAAGTTAGGTTATGAAGTTTGTAAGTTTACGGAAAGAAAACCTCAGAAGATTGGTCCATTAGATTCACAAACATTTGAATTTTTCTTTGAGCGTTAAATCTACATGGGATACTTTGCAAATCAAGTGCCTGGCAGAGGGTTCATCGAACCGTCTTTATACGGGTTCTTGTGACTGTAACGCTGTTTTCCCTGTGTTATAGACAAACAGATACTGCAAATGAGGGAAAATGTGAGTGCAATATAACTAAAAAGTGTGCCAGGATTTCACCCGCGCGTTTACTGCAGAGGAACACAATTTCTAAATATATGTTTCATGAAACCAGCAGTTCCTTTCTCTATCATTAGTGTACTTCATATCAGCACTTTACGTAACGTAACTTTCGATACCCATTCCGTGCGGACTGAACAGCCAGGCGGTGTTTTGTGCGGACGAAACGTTGCGAAAGCGGTGCGCAGCGGCGAACACGCAAAAATATCGAACACCGGCCACCGCCTGAAAATGCCCCACTACATGCGCAAGGCATCGTGCGGCGGGCGATGCGGCGGAGCAGACGCGGTTTGTGCTTAATTTACGATGACCGAAATCGTGATAAGTGCTCTTCAATAGCGTAGCATGTATCGTGATAAGTAAAAATTAAGTATCTTACCGTGAACGTAGAAAGTTGACAAAATAATACGTACTAAACGTCAATAGTGTTCGAAAACTTCTATCACAGGTGACAATGTCATGTATACGGAATTGAATTCACAATATTTTGTCAAGGAATCGAAGTCTCTAAATGTTATCAAGTGACGCAGTGAATCTTTAGCATTCAGATTTCGATACAAATATCTTCTACTGCATGAAATTTTCACTAACCATCTACATCTACATAAATACTTTACATTTAAGTGGATGACAGAGACTCTTATGACGTTTCCCTACCATTCTATTCTCTAATAGCGAGTAGACGAGCGGTCTAAGGCGCCTCGCTGCGGAGCGTGTGGTTGCTCGCCGTCGGAGATTCTATTCCTCCCTGGAGAATGGGTGTGTGTGTGTGTGTGTGTGTGTATTGTCCTTAGGTTAGTTTACATAAGTTTAAGTAGTTTGTAAGCTACGGACTGATGACCACGCAGTTTGCTCCGATAGATTTACAAACAATTGAAGTTTTTTTTCTAATAGCGAGCACGAAAAAAGAACACTAAAATCTTCTCATTTCGGATATGATTCCTTTTTTATTGTGATTATCATGTCCCCCCAATCCCCATGTGGGTGGCTGATCACAAAACCGCATTCGGAAGAGAAAGGTGGTGAAAAAATTCCCAAATTCTTTTAATGATTCCTGCCCCCAACTCGTTCATTATTTCGTGACACTCTCTTCGCCCTATATCGCTGTAATACAGAACTAGCTGCCCTTCTTTGAACTTTCTCTATATCCATCGTCGGTTACACTTGGTGGAGATCCCACAATGCGCAGCAATACTCCAAATAAGAACGCACAAGTGTAGTATAGGCAGTTTTTATAATAGAACTGTTGCATCTTCTGCCAATGAATCAGAGTCTCTGGTTGTTCACCTTCCCTACGATACTTTCTTTGTGTTCTTTCCAATTACACTTGTAATTGTGATTCCTAGATATTTCGTTAAAATTGCGGCCTGATCTATCGTGTTCAAATGTACAGATGTTTGTAAATCTATCGGACCAAACTGCGTGATCATCAGTTCGTAGCTTACAAACTACTTAAACCTAGGTAAACTAACCAAACACAACACACACATCCATGCCCCAGGGAGGACTCGAACCTCCACGGCGAGCAACCGCGCGCTCCGCAGCGATACGCTTTAGACCGCTCGGCTACTCCACCGCGGCAATCTATCGTGTAAATGAAGTTTAACGGACTACTTTTAGTACACATATTAGAGACTTCACGCTCTTCATTGTTTACGGCCGATTGCCAATTTCCGACTATGAAGATATCTTAATCGTTTTGCAGGAACTTTTGATCTACTGGTGACTTCAGTAACCGAGAAATGACAACATCATCCGCTAACAGTCTAAGAGTTCTACTCACGTTATCTCCTAAATCGTTTATAAAGGAACAATAGGGGTCCTATAACACTTCCCTGGGGAAAGGCAGATATCACTTCTGTTTTACTCGATGACTTTCTGTCAGTTCCTACGTCCTGTTTCCTTTCTGACAGGAAATTGCGAATCCAGTCGTACAACTTTGGTGATATTCCACAAGCAGTCAATTTTTTTAGAAGACTCTTGTGAGGTAGAATATCAAAAGCCTTCCGGAAATCCAAAAATATGGAATCGATTTCGCATTTTCCTTGTTGAAAACAAGCATTATTTCATGTGAGTAAAGAGGTAGCAGTGTTTCACAAGAGCGAACTTTCTGAATTCGTGTTGGGTATGTATTATTTGTAAATGACGTTGTCTACCACCAGATGAATTTTATACAATTTTCGACTGAGATTATGTCGTCCTGAAACATGTCGTGTTGACCTAAAAATTTTATATGAGTGACAACTGGTACGTGGTTTGCTTCATTACTTAGACAAACAGTTGTATGATGGCGTCAGAATTGATTATTAGTTCATAATGTTTGAGAATATCCCGCTGCAAACGTCCATCAGCGATATAGGCCTGTAATATAGCGGATCAGTCCTATTGCGTTTCCTGAATATTGTACTAACCCCTACAACTTTCCAGTCTTTGGGAACGGATATTTCGGTAAGCAGGCAATTATATATGATAAATAATTACTGAGCTATTTTATCAGCATACATTGAAAGGAACCTAATTGGTATACAATATGGATCGGAAACATTTCTTTTGTTAGATGACTTATGTTGCTTTAATTTTGCAAGGATATCTACTTCTAAATTACACATGCTGGTAGCCGTTCTTGATTCGAATTCTGGAGTATTTGCTTCGTCTTCTTCGGTAAAAGAATATTGGAGAGCGGTTTTTAGCTATTCTGCTTTAACTGTGGCATCACCATTTCTGTCATGTAATGAAGATATTGCTAGTATTTTACTGCTATTATTCTTTACGTTTGACCAAAATTTCTTTGAGTTTTCTACCAAATTACATTGCAGGGTTTCGTTGTGGGAACTATTATAAGCTTCCCGCACTGAAGTTCGCGCTAGAGTTTATGTAAAATGGGATTTTTGTTTGAATTTGGGATGCTTTCGTCTTTACCTTTCAAACAGTGATCTAACGTGTTTTGTGTATCACGGAGGATTAGCCTCCTCTTTTGTTTATTTAGTATAAATCTCTCAATAGCTTCGGATATTATTTCTTTGAATGTATGCCACATCTGATCCACACAAACATTCTCAGTTTCGAAAGATTGAAGATTCTCTCTCAAGAAACTGTTAAGTGAATATTTATCCGATTTTTTTAATACATATATATTTTTCGTTGAATTTTGGTTGATTTGCGAATTTCTATATTCAGTGTCGGTACAACGACTCTGTGTCCACCTGTTTCCCGCATCTGTTTTGATGCGCTTTATTAGCTTCGGGTTATTTGTTGCTAGGTGAAGTATACTTTCACAACCATTTACTATTCTGGTGGGTTTATTAAATAATTGCTCGAGACAGTTTTCGGACGATATTATATGCTTGCCTTCGACTTTTAAAGGTACTTTTGACAACATATCGATTATAAGTTAAAGTCATCATCAATTAAAATTGTATGCTCTGAGGAAGGTTTTTTTTTTTTTTTTTTTTTTTTTTTTTTTTTTTTTTTTTTGTTGAAACCAAGTTTTCTTTTAACATTTCTCTAATCGTATTCTAGGTCAGGGGGTCGATAAAAAGAATCAATTATTAATTTCTTCAGGTTGTCAGGTATCACCTCTACCTTCACAAACTCACAGGAACTATCTACATCTGTTAAGGTACAGGATAAACTGCTTGTTACAGCAATGAATACGCCACCACCTATTTTATTCATTTTTACCTTTCTGAACACCAGTCAACTCTTTGCAAATACTTCGGCTGCACTTGCATCCAGCTTTAACGAAAATTCGCTACCTATAATGATTTGTGCTTAAGTACTTTCTATTAGAACTTGGAGCTCTGAAACTTTCTCCACACAGCTACGACAATTTACAACTGTTAGACCAATCTTTTATAGATCTTTGTTCGTCCTCCCTTTGACCTGTATCCTTTGAAAGTCTTTCTGTGTGATCCCAAGAACATCTAACCTGAAAAAAGAAAACGTAGGAAAAAGGTTACCAACAGCCGTATGTTTTACAGAAACATTTATTCCTTAGCTTCCAGTTCGGCATTCCATTATGCCATCTTCAGGTTCATACATCGGAGTATCATATCCATTTAAATAGGGATCCAAACTGGTTTCATGGTCTTCTTGCTATCAGTAAGATTCAACAACAACACAGTTGTTCTTCAGAAATGCTTTTATTTTCATATCCGCTCTGCACTTCATATTTTGTTTACTTCGGCCATCAAAAGTTCTTTTGCTACCCAAATAATTGTTACGTAAAATAATATCTTCAGCATCGCCTGATTTTTTACCATTGTTTTGCTCATATTATACCCTCCTTTGGAGACACTGTCAAAGCGTCATTGTATATTTACGAATATTGATGCCGAATAAAAATATTATCTAATTATTGCTCTCTACAACGCCTCGAAGACTGTAACGGGATTTTATGAACACCCTGTATAACACAATGTTAATCAGTGTATTTTAAGTTATACACACAGGAGTGCGTTAAAAACTATTAATAAATTTCACTGTCAGATAAGTATTTCCTTATATATATTTTGTGAAGCGCCTAGTGCACTTCTTAGTATATTTCACTAACATACAATAAAATAAACACAAACTGAGTATCATGTATTGAATTGAGACCCTGTATGGTACTGCGTAGTGAACTTACAGCTTTCGCAATAAGTGCTGGTTTTGAATGGTTTACACAAGATCGTAATTCTTGGTGTTACAGAACTAAAACACCATTTTACAATCATTATCGTCAATATAATCTATAAGTGGTATCTAACTATAGCGTCGTCTACACTCGTAAAAGCCTAATTAAATAGTCATTTAGAAGAAATGCTCTTCCGTATAAAAATGTATGAACACTTGATAGTGCATCCTAGCAAAAGTGTTCTTTTTAAACATTTGTACTCTTCCCACTTCTACCGCATGTCGACCATGACAATATTCTAAATACCTGTATAATTCCCTTTCCAACATTCATCATAAAAATGGACAATTCCTTTCGGTAAATTCTAATAAGCCAATCGAAATGAAGGACTTGGAGCAGTACGACACGTAACCAGATATTTGTGTTTCTTGGTGACCATGTTTCCATCTGTACTTCTAAGACAGCAAATTGTCATATGTTTCAAGAACATTGTAGTATTCTGTTGTCTAGAACATGTGCTTTGTTAATAATTTTAACCATACAGCTTTAAGTTCCACTACGATTGTGGGAAAAGCAGTTTTTGAAATTCTGAAAGAAAAACCGAGTTGTAGAAACTGTATTAGTTGACTGTGGATATGGTGTTTGTTGTTTCGGACATATCTATCCCATCGAAAACATAAAATTTACAAAAATATTATTTTATTTTATTTTTGTCTCGCGAGAAATTCCTTCCATTATAAAAAGTCGTGAGATCTCAGGGGTAATGAAGTCGGTTACTTCAGTTACTGTTCATGGAACCACCCATTCAACACCTTGTCGTAATTTTTATCTAATTAGTTGTCTACTAACATCTGCAGTGACTATATCAAAAATATACATCTTTATTTCTATAATAAATATAATGACTTGACAATCCCACCGTAATATAATGACATAAGAATAAATACAATGATCTGGCGATTGCACATCGTCCTAATCACATAACAATAGTTTATATTTTTTATTTAACCAAATGTAATCAAGAATGAATGAACAATCAAAATATCCACGGGTGTACTGCCGGTCTATAGTGTCCAACGGGCACAATATTTCGGCGATCATACATGTCGCCATCATCAGGTGAACTGTCGGACTGAGCTCCTGGAAAAACGCCGGCACGGAGATTCGCACGCTACGGCTGCTCGAAGGGAACTGGGTTCTAGCCCGGTAGCGGGCCATTTAAATACCCTCGGCCCGCGGAGCGACCCCTCCGCGGCCCGCGCCCCGCGCCGCGGCCGCGCAGTGGAACCGATTGCGCCGGCGTCTGAGATGACGTCGATGTGAGGGCTCTGTCCGCCGTGGTCGTCACTTCGTTACGTTTGCTAGATTTACTCTTAATTAACCCAATCGCTGGTTCCCAAGCTTTGCTAAGATTATAGCCACAGTCACGGTTTATGAGGTCGTCACTTGTGCGAATTTCAGTGGCCTCTCTAACGACGCAGTCCCAGTATCTCGACGTCTGTACCAGAATCCTAGTGCCTTCATAGTCCATCGCATGATTCTCCGACAAACAATGTTCAGCGACCGCCGACTTGCTCGGATACATCAATCGTGTGTGTCTCTGGTGTTCAACGCAACGATCCTCGACGGTACGCATCGTCTGTCCAATGTATGACTTTCCACACTGACACGGAATCTGGTACACGCCGGCCTTCCTCAAACCGAGATCATCTTTGGCGCTCCCCAGCAGTGCACGAATTTTATTCGGCGGGCAAAAAACAGTTCCAACCTGGTGTTTTTTCAAAATGCGGGCGATCTTCCCCGAGAGTGCGCCGGTATATGGAACGAACGCAGTGCCTACATCCTCCCTCGTGTTTTCCTCCGTTTCTACAGGTTGTGAAGTAGTGGTTGGGCCGAGAGCCCGCTGAATCTGCCACTCTGAGTACCCATTTTTTCGAAATACAGTTCTCAGGTGTTCCAATTCCTGGGGTAGACTCTCTGCGTCGGAGATAGTGCGCGCGGCTCCGCGGGCCGAGGGTATTTAAATGGCCCGCTACCGGGCTAGAACCCAGTTCCCTTCGAGCAGCCGTAGCGTGCGGATCTCCGTGCCGGCGCGTTTCCAGGAGCTCAGTCCGACAGTTCACCTGATGATGGCGACATGTATGATCGCCGAAATATTGTGCCTGCTAGACACTGTAGACCGGCAGTACACCCGTGGATATTTTGATTGTCAAATACGCCGGGAGAAACTGAAGAATCACAAGAATGAATGAAGTACACTAACATGTGCATAAAGTTTATTCAATATTAATTTATGTTGCCATGGGAAACCGTGTCGGTTGTTTTAGTAACTATTCATAAAAACACTTATTTTGCATCTAAGTAGGATGCTACCTAAATTTATGGTGACTATATATTATACATCTTTATTTCTATAATACATATGACTTCGCAATCACACCATAATATACTGACATCAGAATACGTATAATGATCCGGAAATTACACATAGACATACAAAATAATTTATATTTCGCTATGTAACGAAACAGAATCACCTAGGAATGAAATACCTCACACTTACATAAAGTATTTTAAGTATTAATTTACTTTGTCATGCGATTGGCAAGTCATTATATTTATTTGCAGCAATTTAAGCTATATCTTACCAGTTATTCTTCATTCTCTAATCAGTTGTCACATGTCATTTCTGACGACTCTTCACTTAATATAAAGGTGACGGCTTTGTTAAAATGAAAAGAAGAAAAGAAGGTTATGGCACCAGGAATCGAACCCGCGATCTCACGGACGTAAACCCATCGCGCTACTACAAGACCATGACAAGACAGGACCATGATGCCACTATAGCAGATATCATCCGTCATGGAAAAATGTGTTCGAGAATGGTATTAATATTTACAGATGTTTGAATTTTTCCTTCCTTTAAGGGCTGATATACAAAATTTGACGTTTCTGTTTCTGCTTGAAGTACTTTAGAATTTTGATACAGGTGAGTCAGTGAGTGACATAATTAGCGATTTACGACTGCAAATATTTCATAAATATTTACTGTATGTAAATGTAACACCCAGAAGATGGCCACTTGCAATAGTGGCCGAAACGTCGGTGAAGTGTTTGATATTTTGACGATGCGGTCCAAAACCCAGAAGAGTTTTATATACAATGACAACGGCCGCGGAAGCCTCCGTTTACATTTCATAAACTGTTAGAATAATATCATTTGAAAATATAGCTAGTTATAGTATATACTCTTGGTAACCGAAAATTCAAGCTTCTAGATTTATCCTCAACGGAGATACAAGGGGTTCGAAAATGCCGTGAACTGCTTCGAGAAAAGAATGGTACGGCCGTACACTTGTATTTAGGACTGAAACACGCAAATGACAATTTCTGTGTGGATGCATAAATAAGTCCGATCCATTGCGAGAATACAGATAAACATTCTTAGTGTGCAATGAGTAGTAAGGACGAGAAGCGCGTCGAATAGGTTGTACTATTTGGGTCACCTTGAAAAAATTTAGAAAGAGAAAACAGAATGGCTGGCTGGAAATTTAAGTCTTTGACAAGTCTTGGTGTTGAGTACGCTTACTACCTTCGTAGTTGCCGCTAGTACAGACATGCATCAGCCAAGCCAATGCCTGGGAAGACAGTAAAACAAAATAACCATGGTAGAAATTAGATACAAAATACGAAAACATAGTGCATGCAACTCCTTCGTCTGTACTAATATAAGTGAGATGCGGTTTCCGAGCAGGAATGGCCGCGTGGTCTACGCCGTCTTGCCACGAATTGCGCGGCCGTTCCACGGCAGATGTTCGAGTCCTCCCTCTTGGACACTGGTGTGTTTCTTATTGTTAGTTTAATTTAGTTTATGTAGTTTGTAAATCTAGGGATGGATTAGCTCAGCAGTTTGGTCCCTTAGTTTAAAAACGTGTGTTTTTTATTATTATCTAATAATATTTATTTATTTTAGATGTAATATTGTAGCCTTTCCTCAATGTTATTCAATTTGTACATTGAGCAAGCTATAAAGGAAAGCAGGGAGAAATTTGGAGAAGGAATTAAAGTTCAGGGTGAAGAAATAAAAACATTGCGTTTTGCCGATGACGTTGTAATTCGGTCAGAAACAGCAAAGGACCTGGAGGAGCAGTTGAACGGAAAGGACATTGTGTCGAAAGGAGCATATAAAATGAACATTAACCAGAGCAAAACAAGGATAATGGAATGCAGTCTTAGAAAATCAGGCGATGCTGAAGGAATTAAAGTAGGTAACGAAACAATAAAGGTGGTAGATGAGTTTTGTTACTTGGGTAGTAAAATAACATATGACGGTCGCAGTACAGAGGATAAAAAATGCAAACTGGCAATGGGAAGACAACCATTTTTGAAAAAGAGAAATTTGCTAACATCGAATATTAAGTGTAAGGAAGTCTTTTCTGAAGGCATTTGCCTTTTATGGGAGTGAAACATGGACGATAAATAGTGCGGACGGGAAGAGGATAGAGGATTTTGAAATGTGGTGTTACAGAAGAATGCTGAAGATTAGATGGGTGGATCGCTTAACCAATGAGGAGGTAGTGAATTGGAGAGGAAAGGAATGTCCGGCATACCTTGACTAAAAGAAGGGATCGATTGTCAGGACACATTCTTAGACGTCAAGGAATTGTGAATTTAGCATTGGAAGGAAGTGTGTAGGGTAAAAATCGCAGAGGCAGACCAAGAGATGAATATAGTAAGCAGATTCAGACTGATGTAGGTGGTTGTCGTTCTTATGAGATGAGGAGGCTTGCTCAGGATAGAGTAGGGTGGAGAGCTAAACAAGTCTTCGGACTGAAGACCACAACATAGATGAAAATTTTCGGCTAGAAAACTGACATATTGCGGTCTTAAACGGGAAATCATAAGCCGAACAAAAATTACATTATATATATATATATATATATATATATATATATATATATATATATATATATATACTGCACATCAGTATCCGCTAACCATGGAGGAAGACAGCACACTGATAGCAAAAAGAATATAACCGTAGAATATTTTTTTAATGAAATGTTCCTCAGATCTATTTCAACAAAAATCTCTGTATACACATCCATTTCTTAAGATATTTTCGTAGTAAGGTTTTTCATCACTTCAAAAAATGCACAAATGGCAACACCTAAATGTAGAACACGTTTTATTGTGTCTACGGTACGAAAACACTCCTTGAATATAAAAGATTGACATTTTAGTTCTTCACACAACTGGTGAAATAGTCAATTATTTATGCCTTTCCAAATATATAGCATTTGTTTCACTCGTTATTATAGACAGTGTCTCTTCAGTTTCACAAGTTTTCACGTAAAAATCTCTTTTGTTCGTCTGCAATGAAGATGCTGTGCTGACTGGAGAGGGTATTCTGTTGGCGGAGTAACACAGCTAGATTATATTACACTGATACTTGTTCCATAAATCATGAATACGAGATTTCGTAATGATGTGGAACGTGTCAGTGTAATAAAAGCTATAATTACATGTCATACTTTTTTTTAAATCACTAATTTCTATTTAGAAATTCATCTACTGAGAAGAAGATGTTGTCATTGATAAATTCTTCCAATTTGTATTTAAATGCTGGTTGTCTATCTGCAGACATTTGATGTTATTTGGTTTGTGACTAAACACTTTTGTGGTAGTATAATTCACCCTCATCTGTGCCAAAGTTAGATTTATCTTTGAATTGTGTAGATCATCCTTTCTCCTAGTACTATAGCTAGGCGCATTGCTGTTACTTTTGAACTGAGTTGGGTTGTTAAATACAAATTTCATAAGTCAATAAATATATAATTGTGAGGCTACTGTGAAGATCCCTACATCCTAAACTGTCTGCTGGATGACTTTGGGTGGGCTCCAGAAATTATTCAAATTACACGCTTAGTGCAATGAAAACTTGTTTTCCTAAATTATGAATTACCTCAAAATATGATGCCACATTAAAGCTTCCACGAAGCGTTCACGCTTGATCTGCCGCCTACTTTCATACCGCGCTCTCCACGTTTGGCAGCAGCACCCACAAATAAAATACTTCAACTTCTCTTTTTCGAGACCTTAGTGAGACATATCTTTTTTTTTTTTTTTTTTTCAGCTTCAACGAAAATTTTAGCTACATTTCGAGGTATGGAATGATTTAAAGTAAAACAAACGTAAAGTAGTCTTTGGCAACATTCTTCATTGTACAACCTTGAAATTTTGTGATAGGTTGTAGAGAAATAAAGTGTCGCTATAACTCTGACGAACATGGAAAAATACACTTCATCATTGAGCATTTACGTGACCTATCAGATATTAAAAAAATTCTGTGTGCCAATCAATTGCTTCAGAATCGAATGAGCAGTTTTATTTTGTTGATGAATTGCTCTAAACTTTTTAATGGAAATAAGTCTCTACCAGAAATTCAGCTCACGGCCTGATGCTGATTTTTTTCATTCACATGCCATTTTTCTTATGGGAGAGTCATTTTCATCACGTATTGGGTATCAGTCGCCTCATAAATTTTTTGACTATAATGGAACATCAGATACGTTTTATTTGGACTTTGTTCATTATTTTATAACACAGATATGGTCTCCCACATACTGAAATGATAACTGCCGTAAAAGCATGGAAAGCAATAATTTTCATTTCATCGATAACTTCGACAAATGCTACATATTTACAGTCGCAATTTTATTAGTTTCTCTTCATTTACAGCCATATATATTTGCCTTTTATTGAAAAATTTAGAGGTGAACCACGCATACCTGATTATTTCACCGAAGATTGGACAGTTGGTTATCAACAACTGAATAAAGTTTTATGTAGTTTTCTGTATCGTTAACTTCGCATTTACTGCATGTATGCAGCGTCCATAATCGATCAGTTAGAACCAGTTATGGGGATACTTAATCACGAATTTTTACTTCATAGTAGAAATATACGCTACAAGATGCGACTGAACCACCAATCGTCCGGTGAATTCACTGTCAAGCTACAACGCTGCCGAATAAGCCACGCCGACCTTCAAAAATTTCGTCTATTCCACGGGTAATGAGGCGATTTCCTCAATAATTCTTGAGAGTTGCATTTAACAGCTTTGGTTGAAGGCTATTTCAGTTTTGCACTTCAAGCACTATAAATATAAAAAATTAGAAAACACTGATAGCAGTGTGGTCTTCCTGTTAGTTTTAAGGGCTGAATGAAGACAACACCGCCTTCTTCCTGGACGTGTCGGAGGCCAAATACTACCCGTGCTACGTCAAGCGCTCGCTCTTTTGTGGTGCAACTGTTTTTGTGCAACTGTTACATAATACCACAATTGTACTGTACCAATTACTGGATTGCGTGATAAATGTAAAGGATAATCATTACGCAAACGTTTTTAGTTATTGCGGAGGATAGTATTGCAGATGTAGAGGGAGATCCCAAATATTATTCCTTCCTAAGTGCCAATCAAGTAACAATAACGGCCTACCATACTGAACTAGTATTTGTTTGCGTAGAAAACGTCCACAGGCACTGTAATATGATAGCAATTGTTTGACACTACGTAATGTATCACACATTTCATATAAACTGGAACCTCTTATTTGCTGACTAAACGAGCCGCTTGTATGCGGTACTGCGATGAATAATTGCATTCTGATAGTCCCATCTCAGGCGATGCAAAAACACAGGCTATTTTAAATTGTGCGCCGATGCAACGGTCTCGTACTGTCAAGGTCATGTGACACACATTCTCCAAGACTAATGCTTCATGCGAAGCCAGTGGAACCCCAGTCTCCTCAGCCGTTTTCGTAAGACTGATTGCAGACAGGAACTGGTGGTACAGCATCTCGTTACGGTCTAAGGTTTGAATATTCTGGATGCGCAGCTACTTTAAATGTCTTCAACTTACAGACATCCATATACAGAAGTAGGACCAGCGACCTTTCTTTACAGATTTGTGCGCCTTATTACCAATTTTCTCTCATATTTACACTTTTACAGTGTTATTTTATGTTTGATCACTAGTTTCGCCCTCTACTGTCCATTTTCCAAACATTTTTATTTGTACTTCTATAGACCCGTAGTGTATGATTCTTCGCTACAAACTGTACCGTAATTCAGTATGCCCTACCAGTTTGTTACTCGAATTGTCTTCGTTTCTGTAAAAACACCAATGCAACAGTGAAGGAACAGGTAGTATGCAAGCGGCAAATCGTAAATCGTGCAGCACAAAGGCAGGGAAAAGTATTTTTTTTTTTTTTTTTTTTTTTTTTTTTTTTGTAATGTGCTTACGTCTCTGTGTGAATCATTGCCTTCAGTAACGCCATATACGACGTTTTCCATCGCTTCATCAGTGTGCCGTTACTATCTACTATTAAAAATATAAAAAATGCCGGCAAAAACTATTGTTAAAAACAATTTCTGTGATTGAACTGAATAGATTAATTTCTAAACAGGACACAGAGCATAACGACGTTTTTACATTGTTGTGTGTATATATATAGAAACACAACTACTTTGTAGTGGGCCCTCGTACAAAAATATTAACAAAATATTCTTGAAATACCCATAAATTTTGTGTGTGTTCAAATGTTCAAATCTTTGTGAATCTATGGGACTTAACTACGTTGCTCATCAGTTCCTAGGCTTATAAACTACTTACACTACCTTACGTTTAATCTATAACAAAATGTTCAAATGTTTGTATAGCTTATGGGACTTACCTACGGGGTCATAAGTGCCTAAAATTACAAACTACTTATGAACTAACTAATACTAAGGACAGCACAAATATCCATGCCCGAGGGGGAATTCGAACCCTCGACAGTAGTGGCCGTGCAGACTGTGACTGGAGCGCCTCAGTCCCCGCGGCCACCGCGGCCGGCTAATCTATAACAACTAACTACTACTCATGCCTGTACGGAGCCGCCATCGATAATATATAATTATGGAAATAATTTTGTAAAATGTAAGCTTTCACAGCCAGAAAGTCTTCAATTGAACAGTTATAGCTTGCCGAAGGTCCACAACGAAAGAGAAGATGTTCCTCCTTTGAGGTCTATCGTTAGTACTACTGCTTCACCCGCTTATTTGATTTCCAAGTTCTTGAAAACACTATTACGACCGCGTGTGGACCGCTCAGATTCCTATATTAAGAATTCGAGACATTTCATTAGTAAATTAAATGAGATTTTGGTCATGCCAGAGGATAGTTAGTTAGTCGTGAGAGAGCCGCCGGGAAGTGTGATAGAACCGTATTATCTTCTAAAATAAATGTCCTGACAGACAAAGACAGTTGCAATCTCCTGCTGTTTGCTGATGACGCTGTGCTGTACAGGAAAATGTCGTCATTGTCTGTTATAGGATGCATAATGAGTTAGAAAAAAAGTCTAGCTAGTGCGAAGAATGGCAGGTAGCTGTAAATGTAGAAAAAGGAAGGTGATGCAGATGAGTAGGAAAAAACAATCCCGTAATGGTTTTTTTTTTTTTTTTTTTTTTTTTTTTTTTTTTTTTTTTTTTTTTTTTGACAAAGTAGAGAAAATAGGATCTAAATGTTCATTAGAAGGAGCAAGGCAATTAATGGAAGAGGCCATACCCACACAATTTGATAAAATTGAAATTCCACCCACCTCTCCTTCAGAAATTAGGAAAACAATAAACTCTATCAAGAGTAAACGGTCATATGTAATTGATGGCATTTCCAGCAAGGCATTAAAAACTTGTTAAATAGGATTCTCAGTCATATTTGTAATAGCTCTTTAAAGCAGTGTATTTTCCTGGATAGACTGAAATATGCTATCGTTAAACCTTTGCATAAAAAAGGGGATACGTCCGATGTCAACAACTACCGTCCCATCTCACTTCTGACAGTTTTATTCAAAATTTTTGAAAAAGTTATGTACTCTCGAGTTGCTTCACATATTAATAAAAATAAAGTTCTAACAAAATGTCAATTTGGTTTTCAAAAAAGCTTTTCAACTGAAAATGCTATATATACCTTCACTGATGAAATATTAAATGCTTTGAATAAACGGACATCACCAGTTGGAATTTTTTGTGATCTCTCAAAGGCTCTTGATTGTGTAAATCATGGGATTCTTCTAGATAACTTTAAGTATTGTGGTATGAGTGGGACAGTGCACAAATGGTTTAAATCATACTTAACTGGAAGAGTGCAGAAATAAGCAGTTCACATGGATGAAACAATTAATTCCTCTAACTGGGGAGTTATCAAAAATGGGGTCCCACAAGGTTCGGTCTTGGGTTCCTTGCTGTTCTTAATATATATTAATGACTTGCCATTCTACATTCACAAAGATGCTAAGCTAGTACTTTTTGATGATGATACAAGTATAGCTATCACACCTGACAAACAGGAATTAACTGATAACATTGTAAATGATATCTTTCAGAAAATTATTAAGTGGTTCTCTACAAATGGACTCTCATTACACTTTAGTAAAACCCAGTATATAAAGTTTCATACAGTAAATGGCATGACACCATTAATAAATTCAGACTTTTGAATCTGTAGCTAAGGTACAATATTCAAAATTTTTGGTGTTTGTATTGGCGAGGGTCTGAATTGGAAGAAACATATTGAAGATCTCCTGAAACGTTTGAGTTCAGCTACCTATGCTATCAGAGTCATTGCAAAATTTGGTGATATACATCTCAGTAAATTAACTTACTACGCCTATCTTCATTCACTGCTTTCATATGGGATCATATTCTGGGGCAATTCAACATTGAGTGAAGAAGTATTCATTCCACAAAAGGGCGTAATAAGAATAATTGCTGGAGCCCACCCAAGAGCATCCTGCAGATATTTAGGGATCTAGGGATCTTCACTGTAGCTTCACAATATATATATTCACTCATGAAATTTGTTATTAACAATCCAACCCAATTCAAAAGTAATAGCAGTGTGCATAGCTACAACACTAGAAGAAAGGATGATATTCACTATTCAGGATTAAACCTAACTTTGGCTCAGAAAGGGGTGAAGTATGCTGCCACAAAAGTCTTTGTTCACTTACCAAATGTTATTATAACTGGAAATAAATTGTGAGAAGGAATAATTTTAGCTATGGCACTTGTTCTTGGATGTTTAATGAATATGTAACATAAATATTATACAGTTACAAATGTTGGTATAAACATCGATCGAAAATGTACCACACTAGGTACAATTATGATCACTTCCTCGTACAATTTTGATTACGGGCATCTTCCACATAAAAAGCACCAACGCAAACTTCGTGGTACCAAACATTGCATTTTTGGTGATGATTTATAAGAGCGCGTTAGACTAAGTAGCTTCACTTACCTCTTTAAAGGGAAAAAAATTATATCTCCTTACCGCAAAGCGGTGTATTCTTGGAAGAGACAGGAGGAGCTGTAGAAACCTGCTACTCTACAACGCGACACAACGAGACACTACGAGACAGACAAATGGCGCGAAAACGTATGTTGATCGGAATTGTACCTATATCGAATTTGTACCACCTTACCCTATGCCTTGGTCTTATCCATTTGTTACAGAAACCCAACGTTCCGTCCCCATCTGCGGATGACATTACTAAGGTGGATCGTAGTTCTTTTCTACGTCCGATACACACCCTGGCTCGTTCCTGGCTGCAGCCGAATTCCTTTTACGGGAACTCGTGAGCAGATGTGTGACGTCAGATGTTTTGGATAGGCACGCGCAATTCGTCTTTGCCGATTGCTGTTGTACGTTGTCAATATCGTCCCATGGTTACATTCGTTCTTCAACATCGGAATCCATATTTCATTCATTTTCACGCCCTCCTCCATCCTATTGAAATTATTGAAGTGTTTTTCAATTTCTAGAACCTCTCTGTACAGTTTTTCGTGGTATCCATTTGAGGCTGTCAAAATAAGGTGGTCCTCTTGTGACATTACATATACAGGGGGAAGCTGATTGTTTCCATGTGAAAGGCGGGTTTTGTCAAGCTGTTGGGTTCCCCAGCCGACCGGCTAACAGTTTGGACCTAGTGAATGGAATACAGGTAGACAGGGTTTGCCTAATCTGCTCGGAAACAGGAAACGACTGTCTTGGATGAGTGAGGGCGGCTATTCCAGATTGCAACTGAAATATAATATAGCCACACACATTATTCTAAAAATCCATATAAAATCAGGGGACGATCATACGGCATATATAATTATATGAATGGGTTCAGGAGACTTGGGAGATAAAAAGCCGATAAATTTCAGTACTATAATAATATTAGTATAAGACTTCTATTTACAATTATTGATACGTAATGTTCATCAGTAACAGTTTAAGAAGCAAATGAGCAGCATTGTACCACGCTACCTTTCTTAAAAGATGTACCACGTTATTTCCGTATTCTTTCAATAAACTTAGTTTTACTCTCTTGTTCTGCTTTTCGTTGAGGTAATAATATTCTTCTATCAGAACATAGATTCCACCACAGAAACACAAAACATGAACCCAGCAAAGCGCATTACATTTATATATGTATTTTATTATATTTAATATTATTCTTAGTACCGTTCGATTTATGTTGAAGACTGCCACTTAAATATTTCATGCCCGACTAAAAATAGTAGATACACAGCAGATAATTTATTCATAAACAATTATATGTATTAATTGTGGCCAAGAAGTGAATATATTTGCGTAAAAAGCCATGATGAATTAAATATTAATTGTGTAACTATATTTCGACGGCGGCAGTATATTTTAACAGTGAGACGCCACACTTAGTAACTACCTGAGCAAAGAGCTTCAGTCTCAACCGATTTTAGTATTGTTAAATATGTATTTGTCTGTTATATGTAAACAACATTTATAGGGAGGTGGTCAAAACATTTAATTCTGTGATATTCAAATGTATAATATTTTGGAAGGGAAATTGTATTTTCAAGATGAGGCGTTAGGATGCAATTTTGGGAGCAGGTAGAGCACGCTTTCGAACGCTTGGGAAGAACTCGTAACTTGGACGTGGTGGTGAAAGGTTGTGACGCTGAGCGGTCTGAAGCCGCGTTAAGAACTTGTGATTTGAATAGATAGGCATGTGTGGAGTTTGGTGGAAAGTGGTAAACTATGCACGGTAGTAGGGCTGTGGAACTGTGATAATTCAGCAATTGTGTACTGGTGTGATGGCAAACGGTATTTTATAACAAATACTGTAATTAATCCTGGATTAATTTGGAACTGCAATTTTCGATGGACTTCACTAATTTACGATTGATAATTTGGAACTTTTACTCTCGAGTACATGTGATACTTATTGTGCCTCTCATGAACAATAATTGGGGGAATATTCAGTTATTTAGCGATGTATAAAGTAGGAGCACCTCCGCAATTTCATGTCCAAAATGAGTAATAAAGTTCATTTATAAAGAATTACTTCGTGAGTAAACACTTCTTTATCTTAGAATCCATTTTGTTAGTTATTCAGAGGTTTAATTTATGTTTGTTTAAATATATTTTCACGTCATCATATGCAGATTGATAGACTGGCTAAACTACATATTAATTACTCATCTTGTTTAAACAGATTGGGTAGTTGTTTAGGGCATAGAAGCTGACAAGAATAACTCACCCCTATGAACAGAGACAACGACCCATAAACCTTTTACTACCCTGAGTTAAGTATTGCCCAATTCTTATTGGTGAGTACCGATAGAAAGGTCGCACCCTGGTTGAAAAACGTGTTCAGGAACAGCTGATCCGTCTATCTGTCCCCTTCTACGCATACCCTTTTGCTCTTCTCTTCTACAAGTTTTTTGAATGTTCTTTTTGTGGTACCCACATATACGTCTCCACAGCGACACGGAATCCTATAAATTCCTGTTCTTTTTTTTCCAGTGGTTTGCGAGCATCCTTTTCCGATTTCAGGTCATCCTGCATCTTCCGAGTAGGTCTTTAAATAACGTTGAGATTCCGTTTCTTCGAAATGTTACCGAAGCTGTCGGTGACAACCTTAATAAAAGGCAGGAAGACTTTGGATTTCGCAGGGACCTTTTCATCGTTTTCATTGCTACGTGGTGATCTCAACACTCTTCTTATCTCTGTGCAGGAATAGCCATTCGCAAGTAAAGATTTAGCTTCGAAAAACATATGGGTATGCAGTCAGGTATCAAAATCGACAAAAAATACAGAGGGACAAAACTAATCTGACATCATTCGTTGAGAACTCATGTTTATTATCGATATCCTGACCGTTATCATATTTGGTCGTGTCGGTGCTGAGTGCTTGCTTGCTCGGTGTGTGTTGTCTTTCCTGTTTACTCAATGAAAACCGAGGTTTTAAAGATCGTTGCACATTGCTTCCTCACTGCAGTTTCGCCTTGAATATAGCAGGGTGGTCTTCTGCCGAAATATCGGCCGACGTCGATTTTGATACCTTGCTGTATACAAGGTTGTTATTCGCCACGAGAAATTAAGGAATCATAATTAGTCAGGAGTTTTAATTCCGCGACGAATAGTTCCAGAACGCAGATGTTCATTGCTCTGTCAGCCAACGTTTGTATTATCCCCCGCTTTTCTTGTGGGTGGTGGTTTCAATCCCGCTGAATATAACGGTCTGTGTGTGTTGGCTTCCGATAATCTGTACGGCCCAAACTGCCATTCCCGTTTTTGAAAACTGATACGTCAAGAAAATTCAGTCTTCCGTTTGCCTCCTTCTCCATGGTAAATGGAATTTTAGAATTAATCCCGTTGAGGTGTTCAAGGAAACGAACTAGTTCCTCTCTACCATGCCTCCACACAAAACGTCTACATGGCGCAACCAAATGGCAGGTTGTTTGTTTGCTGTTTTCAATGCCTGTTCCTCGAATTTTTTCATGTAGAAATTTGCTATAACCGGGCTTAAAGAGTTCCCCATAGCTATACCATATGTCTGTTCCTAGAAATCATCGTACCATTTGAAATAAGTAATCGTTTCAACGGATCTGCAACATCAAGAGGAAAGATGAGATTCAGCTGTTGCAGCTCCTCATTGACCGGAACCATAGTAAACAGGGATACCACGTCAAAACTAAATAAATGTCCTCTGGCTTGAGCAAAATCTCATTTAATTTACTTATGAAATGTCTCGAATTCTTAATATAGTAATCTGAGCGTCTTGCATGCGGTCGTAATAGTGTTGTCAAGAACTTCATGATTATTTTTTTCCCGAATTGTATTCTCAACTAAAAATTACTTATTGTAGTTTCAAAGATAATGTTTACTGGAGAAAACACACTCACCGACAGATATCTGCGTAAGAACACAAGAGGGCATCAATAACATTCTTCTTGATAGAACCTAAACAATTTGCCCAACGGAACAACTGAACGCCGATCTACAGATGCACGCAGTCTTTCGAGAATAAAGTTTATTTATTTGAGTATCTAACTTCTGATCGTTCTGGTCGGCAATGCAGCCTGCGTTCGTTTCTATGCTGTCAGGTCATAATTTTTTATTGTAGGTCAAATGTCAGGACAGTTAAAACAATTTTTGAAGACAGTTCTGATTTTTTGTACGTTGTTTATTTCCATAAACTGACATATATCTTACGTCAAAGTACACAATCAAACTGACTCCACGATTCGCCCTTTGGATGCCGCGGCGGAATGGCCGTGCGCACTGAGGCGCCATGCTGCATTGCGCGCAGCCGTTCACCATCAGGGGTTCGAGTCCTCCCTCGGACATGGGTGTTGGTGTTGTCCTTAGGTTATTTTACCTTAGTTTAAGTAGTTTGTAAGCTAGGGACTGATAACCACGCAGTTTAGTCCCATAGATTTACAAACATTTGAACATTCCGACCTTTGGGGCTGCTTATCTATCAATACAACAATTACATGTTTTATAGTTTCCCAAATGAAACGTTGTTTTTAACAAGATGACCAGCTTGTAAAATATATATGTGACCAGATGATGGTGACACAATTCAAATGTTCAAATGTTTGTATAGCTTATGGGACTAAACTACGGGGTCATCAGTCCCTAAACTTACAAACTACTTATGAACTACTTACGAACTAGGCACAAATATCCATGCCCGAGGGGGGATTAGAACCACCGACCGTAGTGGCTGTGCAGACCGTGACTGGAGCGCCGCAGTCCCCTCGGCCACCGCGGCCGGCAGGTGACACAGTTCACCGAAACCGCTCGTCATTGAATAAATTATTAATGTTCGATCTCGGCATTTCATTTTGAAAACTATAAAACGATCGGATCACCTCCAAACCCGACTATGTCAGGTAATCTTAATTACATGTTTTGTGCCAATAGAATATATTCGAAGTTAAAATTAAATAATAAAAATGGTTTAAACGTCGTGTAAATTTCTGCAATAAATACTTTAGTGAATGAGTAACCTATGTTTTGAATACCGGAAACGGTAAAAATACGGGAAAATACAGAACGTTAACAATATCAGTTGCATTTACTAATATTTTGCACAAACTAATTGATGAAAATTAATGCTAACATGTTTTCAGGTACTTTACAGACCGTGTTTCATAACGAATTACTAAGCATTATTTTATATTTTTATATAATCTACGTCGTGTGTTCATGATGTATATGATTAATAGTGTGTGTAATTAATTAGCAAGATAATTACTTGAATTAGCTTCGTAAGTAAAAGTGAACCACATCTAACATTATTACGCATCAGCCGCATCTGATATCGTATAATATATTCCATACTGGTACCGATTAGTTCAATCTGTGTTCTCCCGCTTTATCTTACACAAGCAAAGAAATAATTTTCTGCATCCTACAACCAGTAGGGCAAACGACAACAAGTAGTTGTGATGAAAGTATGTTGTTTTTCCCCATTCATGAAAAAAAAGTAATGAAGACATAGGGAACGTTAAAAAGACATCAAATCGGTTTTTGGGCATCAGAGAAAACAATATGACAAGAATAAAGGCTCTCCTAGATCACAATGTGGCGAATATAAAATTTTGTGTATGGTAATTGTAGAAATGGCTATTTTGTTATTACCAAGAGAAGCGTGAAAGAACACAAAAGTCTTTGCTGACTAAGGAAAACTAAAAATGAGCTGTAGCATGCACTTAATACAGGATATCATGAAGTTTTCCGAAACAAGAATGCAATAAAGTATTACTCACGACTTCATAGGGATGTTATGGATAATGTTGACAGCAAGGAAGACGTGATAAACACTCAATTATTGACTGTTGTTCTTCATCACAGATCCGTAATTTATATAAAACATGAATGTATAACTTCGGTGTATGAACATAGGAATACAGAGTACCTGCACATGTGTATTTTACCATGCCCCACTATGTTGTACCTTAGATCTGTCATCACATCACAAAGAAATGTTTGCTTAGTTATTATTTTGAACTTAATGTAACGTTGATGCTGTGGGAACAGAATGTAAACGCATTTATTTTTTTTCGGCTTGTAGTAATATTTCTAGTAGCCAGGTTGTAATTTGGCAAGAAACTAAATATGAATGTCTGTGGCTGACACGGCCAAGAAGCTGAGGTTCAACTCCACGTAGAATCATCAGAGGAATGATGTTTCTATCTGTGGATGGCGACAATCTAAACTTTATCTCTGAGAAGGATTACCTCTGATGACATTATTGATTTATTTACTGTCATTTACAATGACCTGCCATTTTGATATTATGACATGTCGTATTTTTCATTGTGAAATTTGGAAAAATACAAATCAGACTAAAAAAAGTCTTTATAAAGGTTGTTCACCTTAAAGAGCGCCATCTAATAACATAAGGCTCGACCCTCTTATACCACTCCCAGGGGGTGAGGGGAGGGCTTTGAAATCTGAAATAGAAACCCCTTTATTCCATATCTGGATTCTCCGTAACTTTTGTATGAAACATTTTTTCCACTTCATGATAGATGCGTCTGTAATAGGAAGAAATAAAAACGAGTTGAAAAATATTCTTGCAATTTATAACAAGGTATCCGGTTTCGATATACGCCGAGATCATCCTCAGACCGAATTTGCCTCAATCTTTGTGCCGAGGCGATGAGCACTGCACAGTTCCCTTTTTTTATAAAATGTAAAAATTTTTTTGCGAACTTCACTGATATTTACATATTTGAATCCTACACCAGTTCACTGTTTTCCTAATAGGAAACAATGTTTTGAAAACTGTCGAAAAACGGTAATATCTCGAACAAACAGACATGAGAGTCTTTGTTTAGGTTTAACAATTTCATGTTTAGCAAACAGTTGATCAATACTATGAAAAGTCGTTGCAGAAGGAACATTCCTATCAGGAAACAGATTAGCATACCTTTCACAAGCTTCATCAACATCTCTGTGAGCATCAAATCACGAGTAAATGATATTACTCTCTCTTTCTCTCTGCAACCCTTTACATCATGGAAAAATTGCCTAGAGATGTGTACAGTCGGAATAACTGAAGTACAATGAGAGTCTGACTGAGCCAAGTCGCCCAGCTTATTTCAATTCTCCACCCCGAGATCGTCAGATTCTAGCGCCCCGAAGCGTGAGTATAAGCTTGGACTATAGTCGAGCCGGAATAGCATGATCCCTGGTGCTTGCGCCAATCGGCTTTGAGCGCCGACTGCGGCAGCAGACCATTGCAGCAAGTCGAACGCGAGCTTTGCTCTGCGCATGCGCACGTTCGGCTGCGCTCTGCACTGTTGCCAGTACTGTCAGACAGCAGCGACCGTTATGCTATACTGTCTGGCAGCGAACAACTTGGCACCACGGCTGCTTTCAGTTTCCGCTGCTGGGGGGGTCTGGGGGGGTCTTCCAGCCCAGTAGGCGGAGCCGAGGATCATCGTATTCCGGCCCGACTATAGTGAACGAACTCAGCTGTGAGTTGGAGAGCGAGTGAACACAACAAGAGGAATGAGAGAGGGAGGCCGTGTGGCGTGGCTAGTAGACGTAGTGCTTCTCCACTGTGGAAGTACTCGCCCTTTTTGGAGCGTCATGAGAACTTATATACAATGTCGTAACTGTTGCTGTTCTTGTAATGCCACTTGTCTGAAGGTAGCAGGGATAAAATATAGGGAGCGAAGAGTTATAAGAGTTATATTCGACCAGAGAGCGGTTATTAGAGTCGAAGAGCAAGAAAGGGAGGCAGCGGTTGGGAACGGAGTAAGGCAGGGTTGTAGCCTTTCCCCAATGTTGTTCAGTTTGTACATTGAGCAAGCTGTGAAGGAATGCAAGGAGAGAGTTGGAGAGAGAATTAAAGTTCAGGGAGAAGAAATAAAAACTTTGCGGTTTGCCGATTACATTGTAATACTGTCAGATACCACAAAAAATCTGGAACAGCGATTGAACGGAATGTACAGTGTCTTGCCGCGGCGGAGCGGCCGAGCGCATTCAGGCGCTGTGATGCGATGCGCGAGGCCGTTCCCCGTCGGGGGTTCGAATCCCTCGTCGCGCATGGGTGTTTGCTCTGTATTTAGTATAAAGTAGTTGATAAGTAGTTTGTAAGTTTAGGGACTGAAGACCCCGCAGTTCCGTAAGCTTCACAGACATTTGAACATTTGACAGTGTCTTGAAAAGAGGGTATAAGATGAAAATCAACAAGAGAAAACAAGGATAATGGATTGTGCTGTAAGAAAGTCAGGCGAAGCTGAAGGAATTAGATTACGTAATTAGACAATAAAAGTAGTTGATAAATTTTGTTATTTGGATAGCAAGATAACTTCTGATGGCCAAAGTAAAGAAGATATAAAATGCAGAATGACTATGGGAAGAAAAGCGTTTCTGAAGAAGCGAAATTTGTTGACATCCAATATTAGTTTAAATGTTAGGAAGTGCTTCCTGAAAGCAATTTGTCTGTAGTGTAGCATTGTATAGAAGTGAAACGTGGACGATAAGGAGTTCAGACAAAAAGATGACACAAGCTTTTGAAATGTGTTACAGACGAAGGATGAAGATTAGATGGGTAGATCACGTAACTAATGAGGAAGTGCTCAACAGAATTGGGGAGAAAAGAGGTTATGGACATCCTAAGAGAAGGAACAGGTTGGTGCGACACATTCTGAAACATCAAGGAATCGCCAACTTAGCGTTATAATGGAGTGTGTGAAGTAAAAATGGTAGAGGGAGACCGAGGGACGAATACAGTAAGCAGATTCCAATTGATGTTGGGTGCCGTTCGTATTCTCAGATGAAGAGACTTGCACAGGACAAGGTAGTGTGGAGAGCTGCATCAAACCAGTCTGCGGACTGTAGACCACAACAACAACAATGTCACTTGTTGTCTTCGAGTGTATTTTAAATGTCTTTCATTGCACTGGAAACTGTTTATAAATGATCGTATTGGTTTAATCGCTTTAGTGCATTGAACACTCAGTGAATTTAATGCGTACTTGAATTACATTGTATTTTGTGACCTTTATCTTAATAATTTGATTTTCTAAAAGCCATTCCATGCAATTGGGGAGTTACTGTTTAAGTCCCTCTAGTGTAGCGAAGTCAGGTTTAATTTAAATTGGGTAGTGACTTGTAACAGCACTTCCGAGCAGCAGATATCTGATATTACTTAAATTCATATCCTCTATTCCCTTGTAATTGTGAGTGACTACATTTATATATCTTAATGTTATAGTTCTTACATTTATCATGGGGCTTAACTCAATCTGATTTAATAATACTAATTGGTATAAATATTGTTATTCACCGTCTCGTTGCTTTGGCTCTAGTGGGGATCTAGTCCCTGCGGTACCAGTCCCCTTCGGATACAAACTACTTAAACTAAGCTAACCTAAGGGCAAAACACACACACTCATGCCCGAGGGAAGACTCGAACCTCCGACGCGGAAGCCGACGCGATCTGTAACGTGGCGTTCCAGACCACGCAGCTTCTCCCGCGCGGCTAAAGATTTGTTTACTGACATCTCAAATAAAGATTTGGAAGTTGTCTAAGTAGAAGTGAATGACATTGAATAACTTGTGGGTCTGGTCCTCGCATGTCTGTTCATCCTGATCCTTCCTTGACTGTGTATGTGATATGCGCCCTGCACCATTGCACGATCAACTGAGAGCAAGATGACAGTTTGTGTTTCATGTCACAGTCCATGCTTCATGATAGCATTGTCAAAAATTTTAAAAACTCTACTTTTATTTTCTTAATCAGATGAGTATTTGTTTCAGATATTGCCGTTTTTCAACAATTTTCAATTCGTTTTTATTTTTGCCGATTACAGCGCCATACATCCAGTAAAGGAAAAAATGTTTAATGCAAAAGTTACATATTTTTTCACGGAGAATACAAATCTGTAATATGAAATAGGGGTTCATATTTCAGGTTTAAAAATCACCCTCCCCAACTCGATCCGGGAAAGGAGCAGGTGGGGTCCCTCTTGGAGGTGAACAACTGTTGTTTAACTGATTTATGTTTTCCAAAGTTTTAGTGCTTCACCCTGTATAACAAACTGCAGGAATATACAGCTTGGACAACTTGTGAAATAAGAAATGTAAATGTAATTGGAAGTTAGGGAAATGTTCAAATGTTTGTAAACCTATCGGAGTCAACTGCGTGGTTATTAGTCCGTAGCTTACAAACTACTTAAACTAAGGTAAACTAAAAGTTAATAAAGTCTGCAATAGGCTGCATAGGTCGCTGTATTGATTACAGCCATAAAATGTTTAAAATATGACTTTATTTGATGCGTTTCGGCCTTGGCCATCATCAGAATCTTGCAGACATAGATTATAAGTACGCCAGTACAAATGTAATCAATGTATGCAGGATTCTGATGATGGCCCAGGCCGAAGCGCGTCAAATAAAGTTATATTTTAACCACTTCATGACTTTAATCAATACAGCGACCTATGCAGCCTATTGCAGACTTTATTTACTATTAACCATGGTCGCCTGCCTCCTCCGTGACTTTATGGTACAACTATGTAAGGTAAACTAATCTAAGGACAATACATACATCCATGCCCGAGGGAGGATTCGGAACTCTGACGCGGGGGACGCCTCGCGATCCGCAACGTGGCGCTCCAGACCGCTCGGCTACTCCCGCGCGCGGAAGTTAACGGGTGGGGGGGGGGCGGTTGGGTTGTTTGATTTGCATAGGGGGGACTGCATCTTCATAGAATACTCTACAAAACACATAATCACATTTAAGTGCCTGGCAGAGGGTTGATCGAACCACCATTATACTATTTATCTCCCATTCCATTCTCGAATAGCGCGCAAGAAGAAAGAACACCTGAATCTCTTCGTTCGAGCTCTGATTTGTCGTATTTTATTCTGATGATCATTTCTACCTATGTAAGTGGGAGTCAACAATATATTTTTGCATTCGGAGGAGAATGTTGGCGGTTGCAGTTTCGTAAGTAACCCACGCCGCAGCGATAAGCGCCGTTGTTGTAATGATTCCCATCCCAGATCCTGTATCATTTCCGTAACGCTGTCTCCCCTGTATCGTGACAATACAAAACAAGCTGCTCTTCTTTGAACTCTTTCGATGTCCTCCGTCAACTGCTAAAGTTATCAGTCCCCGGGCAGGGAGGGGAAGGAGTGAGGATAGGAAAGGAGGACAAGGGGAAAGGAAATGTAGTCGGGAAGTAAAGCAGGAAGGAAGACTGCATTAGCTCGGGGCCTCGTATTCGCCCCGTGCTCGCGAAAGAAGCATGAGCCACCTGGGGGGAATTGGAAGTTTAACAATTTATGTAAGGACGATAGAAATCAAAAAGATAAAATAGAGATATTGACAAATACTATTGCCGCGGTGGAGTAACCGAGCGGTCTAAAGCATCTCGCTGCGGAGCGCGCGGTTGCTCGCCGTGGAGGTTCGAGTCCTCCCTGGGGCATGGGTGTGTTTGTCCGTAGGTTAGTTTACCAAGGTTTAAGTAGTTTGCAAGATACGGACTGATGATCACGCAGTTTGGTCCGATAGATTTACAGACATTTGAACAAATAACATCTTTATGGCATATTATAGTGAGAAGAAGGAAGGTGCATTTGTGTTAATGATGCCCACCATGTAACTCTCTCGGAAGTGAGAGCTTGGCAGAGCATACAGACTGTTTGTTACATTTGAGATTATGAATTATCTCGAACAGAACGATCTATTGACCCAAGGTCAACACGGATTTAGAAAATATCGTTCATGCGAAACACAACTAGCTCTTTATTCACACGAAGTGATGGGTGCTATCGACAAAGGTTCGCAAATCGATTCCGTATTTCTTGATTTCCATAAAGCTTTTGACACCGTACCTCACAAACGGCTTTTAATCAAATTGCGTGGTTATGGTATATCGACCCCAAATTTGCGATTGGATAGGGGATTTCTTGTCAGAGAGGACACAGTTTGTAGTTATCGATGGTAAGGCATCGACTAAAACAGAGGTGATATCGGGCGTTCCACAGGGTAGTGTTATTGGTCGTCTGCTATTCCTTATTTACATAAACGATTTAGGGGAAAATCTAAGGAGCTCTCTTAGGTTGTTTGCAGATGACACCGTCATTTACCGTCTAGTAAAATCATCTGAAGATCTAAACCAACTACAGAACAATCTGAATAAGATATCAGTATGGTGTAAAAATTGGCAATTGGCTCTAAATAATGAGAAGTGTGAAGTCGTCCACACGAGTACGAAAAGAAATCCGTTAAACTTTGTTTACAACATAAATCAATCAAATGTGAAGGCCGTGAACTCCACTAAATACCTAGGAATTACTATTACTTCAGACCTAAACTTGACATAACACGTAGATAATATCGGGGAAATGCGAACCAGAGACTACGTTTTATTGGTAGAACCCTTAAAAGATGCAACAGAACTACTAAAGAAACTGCATACACTACGCTTGTCCGTCCATTTTTGGAGTATTGCAGCCCAGTGTGGGATACTTATCAGGTGGGTTTGACGGAGGACATCGAAAGAGTCCAAAGAAGGGCAGCTCGTTTCGTATTGTCACGGTATAGGGGAGACAGCGTTACGGAAATGATACAGGATCTGGGATGGGAATCACTACAACAACGGCGCTTATCGCTGCGGCGTGGGCTACTTGCGGAACTCCAATCACCAACATTCTCCTGCGAATGTGAAAATATATTGTTGACTCCCACTTACATAGATAGAAATGATCATCAGAATAAAATACGAGAAATCAGAGCTCGAACGGAGATATTCAGGTGTTCTTTCTTCCCGCGCGCTATTTGAAAATGGAATGGGAGATAAATAGTATAATTGTGGTTCGATGAACCCTCTGCCAGGCACTTAAATGTGATTTGCAGAGTATTCCATGTAGATGTAAATGTAGAGATGATAATGTGAAAACTTGACCAAGGTCATCTAATACAGTCTTTATGTCGCTCTCCGACTAGGCAACAGGTAAGGAGGCATTCCTGAAGATGTCCAACGCAGCTCTGGACGAAACATCAGAAATGGGCAGCGGTCATACAACGCGGATCACGCGCCAGCAACTGCAGCACAGATAATGTTGCAGGTTGGTCTCCCTGGCTGCTATGTCGATGCCGGACAGCGAGCTGCGCACGCTGCTGGGCTCGGGGGCGAGCATTCGGCAGCTGATGGGCCTTTGGTGGCCTCGGGGGCGGCGGGGGCGGGGGCGGGCTTGCTCCGCCGCGGCGGCCGCCGTGTCGCTCGCCTCCCTGGCCTGGCTGCCCACCTTCTCTGGACTCAAGCTGCTCATCGACCCGCCGCCCGAGATCGAGGAGATCGCCATGTGCTACCTGCTCATTTTCGCCTGTACTGGTTTCTTCTCTAAGGTGCGTATCGAAATCACTTCATATACACTACATTTAGGGGCAGTCCGTCCGTGTAATTTAGAAAACATAAAGTTCATCACTGATAAATCCCTAGCCTAGAAATATTTTTTCTTGGGTGATATTCAGTAAGGCCATCGGCCGCGCCACAGTGGGTACGCCGGTTCCCATCAGATCACCGAAGTTAAGCACTGTCGGTGTTGACTAGCACTTGGATCGGTACCATGTGGGTCTGCCAAGCGCTGTTGCCCAGCGAGGTACACTCGGCCCTTGTGGGGCCGATGGAGGAGCTGATTGAAGTAGCGGCCTTTGCCCCCCCCCCTCACTGTGTGCAGTGGCGTGTGGTTCACTAGCGAACTCTCCATGAATGTCCTATCCCACAAACCCTTAAGTACGTTGGCCTCACCCTTGACCGCTCCCTCTCCTGGACACCTCATCTTCAAAATGCCTGACAGAAAACCCTCTCCCACCTCAACCTGCTAAAGCTCCTTTCTGTCTGAACATGGGGATTCAACCTCTCCACTATCCTCTTCACCAACCGATTCTTAATGCTTCCCGCCTTGTGTAGTATCCACCCTGCTTGCATTACCGTCTCTCCCCTCCCCCGCCCACTACCAGTCTCTCCAGATCCTTGAGAGCCACGCGCTTCACCTAGCTTACCGTATCTGCCTCCCTTCCCCCACAGGGATCCTATATCATCTCATTCCTTTCTCACAACTGGAGCACATCCGCGTTCTCTACGTCTCCAGAAAGACAGAGTCTTGACACCCTCTGGTTTCCCACCTCCTCATGAAATTCCGGGCCTCTGCCACACGTTACCAAGTCATTCGTCCCTCCCTCCACCTCCACTGCCTCCGCATCCCTTGCGAGGGTAGCTTCCGCCAGCTTACTCTCCCGGATGACGCCCTCTATCAACCTTAATCCTTCCCGTCTACCTCCCGTCCCTTCCTTTGGATCTCCCCTCCTTCTCCTCTTCTCTAGAGTGCTTAAACTCTCCCACCTCCCCTCCCCCACCCCTCCCTTTCCCGACTCTCCGCGCCGCCCTTCCCTTTCCCGTCCCCTGCGGGTACCAGTGCTTATGTGTTGTGGAGAGTGTCATGTTCTTCGTGTGGTTTCAAAATTTTAGCAACCGCCGAACAGCCAGAACAGTGTGTTTTTATGTCTAACTTCAGTTGGATTTTTAGCCACAGTGGCCGTTTTAATTCTGGATATGTGTGTATTATAAACTCATCACATTCGATGTATTTTATCCATCAGTTTTCATGCCATTATATTTTAAAAGTCTTCGTTTAATTGCTCTTTTTTTCTCCTTGTCAAAAGAAGTGTAACTTTCTGGCCATAGAGCGGCGTACTAAGCTGCTGCCAGCTTACTCGTGCAGAGATTAAATAACAATAAAGGTAAATAAAAGAAAAATAATCCACACTCCTCGTCCTGATTTGTGGAAAATCTCCCACATCCTAATGTTTCCTAACCCAAACAAACCTCCCTCCCATCTTCCTCACCCCAGTGTTCAAGGAACAGATTTATTAGTTAAAGTAGACCCATAGATTTACGAACACTGACTGCTATACTCCAACAACACATCCAAAGCCTCTGGGAGTCAATTCCGACGCGTGTAGCAATGTTTATAACCACCAAAGACTGTAACAATACTGGTTTCACCAACTTCCTACACGTGGGATTATACACTACTGGCCATTATAATTGCTACACCAAGAAGAAATGCAGATGATAAACGGGTATCCATTGGACAAATGAACTGTCATGTGATTATATTTTCATGCAATTTGGGTGCATAGATCCTGAGAAATCAATACCCACCTCTGGCCGTAATAACGGCCTTGATACGCCTGGCCGTTGAGTCAAACAGAGCTTGGATGGCGTGTACAGATACAGATGCCCATGCAGCTTCAATACGATACCACAGTTCATCAAGAGTAGTGACTGGCGTATTGTGACGAGCCATTTGCCCGGCCACCATTGACCAGACGTTTTCAGTTGGTAAGAGATCTGGAGAATGTGTTGGCCAGGGCAGCAGTCGAACATTTTCCGTATCCATAAAGGCCCGTACAGGACCTGCAACATGCGGTCGTGCATTATCCTGCTGAAATGTAGAGTTTCACAGGGATCGAATGAAGGGTAGCGCCACGAAATGTAACGGCCACTGTTCAAAGTGGCTCGATGCGAACAAGAGGTGACCGAGACGTGTAACCAATGACACACCATACCATCACGCTGGGTGATACGCCAGTATCACGATGAGGAATACATGCTTCCAATGTGCGTCTACTGCGATGTCGCCAAACACGAATGCGACCATCATGAAGTTGTTAACAGAACCTGGATTCATCCGAAAAAATGACGTTTTGCCATTCGTGCACCCAGGTTCGTCGCTGCGTACACCATCGCAGGCGCTCCTGTCTGGGTAACAGCATTCATGGTCTCCGAGCTCATAGTTCATACTGCTACAAAACTGTCAAACGGTTCGTGCAGATGGTTGTTGTCATGCAAATTTCCCCATTTGTTGACTCAGGGATCGAGACGTGGCTGCACGATCCGTTACAGCCATGCGGATAAGATGCCTGTCATCTCGACTCCTAGTGATACGAGGCCGATGGGATACCAGGCGCTCTTCTTGCCCTCCTGAACCCACCGATTCCATATTCTGCTAACAGTAATTGGATCGCAACCAACGAGAGCAGCAATGTCGCGATACGATAAACCGCAATCGCGATAGACTACAATCCGATGTTTATCAAAGTCGGAAACGTGATGCTACGCATTTTTCCTCCTTATACGAGACATCACAACAACGTTTCACCAGGCAACACCGGTCAGCTGCTATTTGTGTGTGAGAAATCGGTTGGAAACTTTCCTCATGTCAGCACGTTGTAGGTGTCTCCACCAGCGCCAACCTTGTGTGAATGCTCTGAAAAGCTAATCATTTGCATATCACAGCATCTTCTTCCTGTCGGTTATATTTTGCGTCTGTAGCACGTCATCTTCGTGGTGTAGCAATTTTAATGGCCAAATGTGTATCTACAATCCTGTCATCTTTGTGCAGTGTGTTATCTCCCAAATAAATTTGGCTATGATATCTTCGGTCCTTATTGATGTTGTATTTTCAACAGTCAGTAGTACATGTAGTTATCATTAATGTAGACGTCATATAGTTGTAAAACAATAAAGTTGCTTAATCCTAGTTACGTTGTTTATTTTTTACATACGAATCAAATGTTCGTGTTAAAAAAAGACCTATAGTTTTCTTTCTCTTAGGCCGTGTAATGTATTTATCATTCAAACTGCCCAATACAATAGTAAACTATACATGAATTGAATATTAAATTTATTTGTGTGTTTATTTCGCAACAGCATGCCTAACTTATACAAACGGTTTTTAAATAAGTGTATAAGATGCTTTTATCTAGTGAATCCTTTACACTTCACTCATTTACGTGAACTTTTGTTAACAGCTTTTTCAGACAGCTGATATCTGCTTGTCATCGTACTCCTATACTATTTTTTCTTCCGATGTGGACGGTGCAGATTCAATCGATGTGCGTCTCTCTAAAGCTTCTCTCGCAGCATTTTATCTTGCAAGATGCCCTCTTCTTTTCATATACCCATCAATTAGCTGTTCATCAACAGTCAGTTTGAGAAGTTGCGTACATTGTTGTTCCTCTAGTTAGGTGATTTATATTACATGATGTAATTCGTCCCATACGAGGTAGTTCTGCCTTAAAGTAAATTGTTTTATGCTTTGAAATCCTAACTTCAGTGCTCACCGTTTGCGCCTTCTGTGGAAGATGATGTGCTGCGTTTTAAAAGATGATCTTCATTCCCCGAAACTATTTTTCCCTATCACATGTGTCCTTCAGTATGTCTCTTATTTCATCATGAAAGAGGCCATTATCTTCTAAAGAAAAACTAACCTTGCAATGATAGAAAACCACGGCCTAAATAGAGGTGAATGACTTTTACAAACTGATTTGTTTTTGGGAAAACTCAGTGACCTGTATTTTTGTTCCTTTCCCTTCCACAGAGACGTTCAACTGAAAAACAACAAGGACTTCACTTGTGTATACCCATGTTACAACAGCCGTACGTATTCCATTGTTGGCAACCTGAATATTGTCACAATTTGCTATAATAATGAAGGTTAAGCTGGAGAAGTACTATCTCTGCTGATGCCAAACTGAAGGTGAACAATAATTTTTTCTGTCAAAGTATACTTCACTACTAAAGGGCAAACGAAGTTAATGAAGACAATTTGTAAAAAAAAAAAAAAAAAAAATAAAATAAATAAATAAATAAATAAATAAATAAATAAATAAACGAAAGTATAGACTAGCATAAATCCCTGCGGTCAAAAATTGACCCGAGCATCTTACGAGGGTTAAGAGACATGTGGTTAAAGTGAGTGCTCGCGAGAAGCAGCAACTCAGGAATCGATTCCAGGATCAGACCAAATATTCAAGTACTGCAGTTTAAATACCTTACCGCCAAAGCAGCTTGTCTTACAATTTTCTCTTCAACCATTAACTTATAAGCTGCTTAGTCGATCTATATTTTCCAAAGGAACAGACACTATATATATGACAACTGCATGAGAATTTTGAGAGTCCGTGCTTGACGCACGCATCCTGTTAGTCGATGGATTTTATTACCCTGACTTCATTTGGCTCTCTGCTGAAAATAGCACATTGGCCGAATATACAGGATGATTCACGAAGATCTGCAAATATTTAAAAACTCTAATGAAAAAAATTCATATAAACATTGGTCCGAAAATGTTAATTACAGACTTAAGGATAATAATGGATTGTTCCTGAAATTTAGCAGCCTGACTAATATGAAGCTATATCAAAAATGTACGAAATTAAAGCACGATTTCCATTTATTTTCTTGTCATTGATCTGGTGAATCTAATGGAACATGTCCCAGACTAATATCTGCAGGACTTCCAGAGTTTATACAAGTAAATTCAAGAGTTCATAAAAGTAAATTCCAGAGATTATAAAAGTTAACTTGTTTACTTTCAGTTACGAATATTGGCAAACATACAGCATCAACACTGAACTTTGTCTTTTCCGTTTTAACATTAATCACACGTGCTATGGTGATAATAAAAGCAGTTTTTCTGATACATTTCTACAGCTTGAATTAACTTTATTACCTCCATTTTCCAAAATTAAATACTCTACAACTTCCGTGGAAAAATTTGTGCAATTATCCGGAATTTTAAAAAAAAATGAGCGAAGTAGTTAATAAATTACAAATTTTACAAAATTATTTCATTGCTTCCCTGGAATTTCTGGAAAAATACAGCGAATACACGCCTGTGACCTTTTTTATTAGGTTCAGCAAATCACTAACTATAAAGTCTGGAAAGTAGGAGGCGAGGTACTGGCGGAAGTAAAGTTGTGAGGCGGCATCGCGAGTCGTGTCGGGGCAGCTCAGTCGGTAGAGCGCTTGCCCGCGAAACGCAAAGGTCCCAGGTACAAGTCCCGGTTGCGGCACACAGTTTTAATCTGCCAGGAAGTTTCATATCAGCGCACACCCCGCTGCAGTTGAAAGTTTCATTCTGGAAACCTCCCTTAGCCTGTGGCTAAGCCATGTCTCCACCATATCCTTTCTTGAAGGAGTGCTAGTCTTGCATGGTTCGCAGGAGAGCTTCTGTGAAGTTTGGAAAGTAGAAGGCGAGATACTGGCGGAAGTAAAGTTGTGAGGCGGCATCGTGAGTCGTGTCGGGATAGCTCAGTCGGTAAAGCGCTTGTCCGCGAAAGGCAAAAGTCCCAGGTTCGAGTCCCGGTTCCTGCTCACAATTTTAATCTTCCAGGAAGTTTCAACTATAAAGTATATGGAAATCGTGCTTTACTCTAACCTCGTACAGTTTACAATGGTTTCATATTAGCGAGATTCCTAAATTTCAGGCAAAACCTTTTATTAGCCGTAACTTCGTAACTAAACATTTGTGGAGGTATGTTAACCTGAACGTTTATCTTTAGTTCTACTTGTAGAATAACGTCGTGAATCACCCAGCAGTTTTGATTTCGTTAAGACAAATTCTTGGATCCAGTTGGAATGTTTTCATTGCGACAACTTGTCAGTACGTGATAGTCCAGGGAATAGCAGATTCTGTATCACATTTTCCTTCGTGTGAAGCTGAACGCCGCATGGCATCGTCATCGTTGTTAGTTACGTAATGTAAACAGAAGTTTCTCTATAGGCATGATCTTAAAAAGTCAGTCCCGTATTTACAGCACAGTGCCGTACGCTGCCAACATTGCCCGGAAGTGTAAATAACAACGTCTCTAGACTGAGCTGCCTCACATTTCAACGTCTTCGTAACTGACGGGCACAACTGCCAGGTTCACGGGTCCCTAGTCACACATTATGTGCGCTAAAGTGTCCGGACACTTTCCAAAATACACGTTTTTCATGTTAGGTGGGTTTTGCTGCCACCTACTGCCATGTAGTCCATATCAGCGATCGTGAGAGAGCAGAGTGAGCAGAGTGAGGCGCTTAGTGGAACTCATGAACTTCGAACCTGGTCCGGTGGTGTGGTGTCACTTGTGTCGGTCTGTAGGCGAGATTTCCACATTCCTAAGCATCCCTATGTTCTAATAATGTGAAGCGGAAACGTTAAGGAACACGTACAGCCGGCCGCGGTGGCCGAGGAGACTGAGGCGCTTCAGTCACGGTCTGCACGGCCACTACGGTCGGGGGTTCTAATCCCCCCTCGGCATGGATATTTGTGCCGTCTCTAGTATAAGGTAGTTCATAAGTAGTTTGTAAGTTTAGGGACTGATGACCTCGTAGTTAAGTCCCATAAGATTAACAAACATTAGAACATTTGAATTTTGAACACGTACAGCACATAGGCCGACCTCGTCTGTTGACTGACAGAGACCGCCAGCAGTTGAAGAGGGTCGTACAGTGTAATATGCAGGCATCTATACAGACTATCACACAGCAATTCCAAACGGCATCCGGATCCACTCCGACTATGACAAGTGGGAGGTGAGAAACCTTGGGTTTCATAGTCGAGCGGCTGCCCATAAGCCACACAACACGCAGGTCAATGCCAAACGACGCCTCGCTTGGTGTAAGGGGCGTAAACAGTTCAAAAACGTTGTGTGGAATGACGAATCACGGTATACCATATGGCGATTCGATGTCATTGTGTGGGTATGCCTGGTGAACGTCATCTGCCAGTGTGTGTCAACATAACATCCAGAGACGGGGTTCTCATGATGTGTCGGGTTTTTCTTGGGAAGAGGGGGGTGGGCTAGCACCCGTTGTTGTTTTGCGTGGCACTATCACAGCACAGGCCTACACTGCTGTTTTAAGCACCTTCTTGCTTCCCACGGTTGAACAGCAATTCCAGTATGGCGATTGCATCTTTTAACACGATCGAACAAATTTTCACAATGCACTGACTTTTACAGAACACCTCTGGTATGTTAAGCAACGCCTACTTCGTGCCAGGCATCAACGACGTACATCGACATCTTTCTTCAGTACAGGAATGGCCTGCCATTCCCCAAGGAACTTCCACCTGATTGAACGTATGCCTGAGAGAGTGGAAGCTGTCATCAAGGCTAAGGATGGGCCAACACCATATTGAATTCCAGCATTACCGATGCAGGGCACCTGTAACTTGTCTTTTTCAGCCAGGTGTCTGGATACTTTTGATTACATAATGTACACATTGCTTTAAACCAAATTATACTAACACCCACTCATACACATACTGTGGTGGAACAGGGACGGGATAACTGCGATGGTTAATACACTTAGTCATGTTCATAAAAAAAAATGTTCAAATGTTTGTAAATCTATCGGACCAAACTGCGTGGTCATCAGTCTGTAGCTTACAAACTACTTAAACCTAGGTAAACTAACCTAAGGACAACACACACACCCATGCCCCAGGGAGGACTCGAACCTCAAATCAAATGTTCAAATGTTTGTAAAGCTTATGGGACTTAACTACGGGGTCATCAGTTCCTAAACTTACAAACTACTTATGAACTACTTACGAACTAGGACGGCACAAATATCCATGCCCGAGGGGGGATTCGAACCTCCGACCGTAGTGGCCGTGCTGACCGTGACTGGAGCGCCTCAGTCACCTCGACCACCGCGGCCGGCGACTCGAACCTCCACGGCGAGCAATCGCGCGCTCCGCAGCGAGGCGCTTTACACCGCTCGGCTACTCCACCGCGGCTCATGTTCATCTTTAGTCGCTAATCATGAGAGTATTTTGATACTAGAAAGATTTTATCAGTTGCTAGGACGTTGTTGATTAATTATTTACAGTCCCCTAGCAACACCAACTGTCAAAATCTAAACGTGCAAAATTTCAAGACTTCGTCCGAAGTGTCCCGCACTACAATATAAATCAGAACATATAGGATTAACTCTTAAATAGCTCACAAAGAATAAATATGGCTCTTGTACGAGCGGGGCAAGGAAACTAGTCTGTGGCCGTTACTAAAATTTTATCGAAGTCTAACACAGGCACTACTGTTTGCTGTCGCTAACTTGTACTGAAAAAATTAATATTCCACCGTCTGCTAAACACTGTTTCTCCATATTCACACTTGGTACCAATATAATATCACATTCGAAGCTAGTCAGTAATAATTTCAATAAGAATTTAAATTGTTTTCTGAAATAAGTAGAAGTTCTTCACAAAAATCAAATTACTCTAGCTATAATATATACTTCATTATAAATAACTCTTCATAAATGCAAGATACTTTTCAATATTAACAAATATTTATTCTTCTTCATACTAATACAAAGTCAGTTTAGCAAGAGACTTGAACCTGTACAACCAGCTTGGCCTGAATCTCAAACAACAATAATAATAATTTAATGTTATTTTCTTTTCTTCTTTGAAACGATTGACGCGCCGCAATAAAGAAGGCGCAGCTGCATTTGTAGCCCCGTAGCCGTCGGTTAAATTCTGCTAGCTGTCACATACTTCAAGATTGGCTGCGGCGGCGACGACGCTGCCCTTGTTGATTGCGGCGCCTCGATCGTACATGTAACATACAGAAAGTAAAACATTTTAAGAATCATATTATAAAATAACAATATTTACATGAACATCAAATATGTATACATTTTAAACAAAAAGTTTTATTTTTCCTATTTACAACTTCAAAACAGTGCTGGCATAGGAAAATGGAGTACGACTATCTTGTCCCACTACACCAAACGCAAACACACACACACACACACACACACACACACACACACACACACACACACCTATGCCCAATGGAGGACTTGAACCTCCGGAAGAAGCGGCCGCGCAATACGCGACAATGCCGTTTGAATTGCCTCTTACTAGAAATGAACTAAGCGTCCTAGTTGTAGGTGCTTCTATCGCGGAGATTAAGTCTGATGAGTAGGGTAGTTGAAGATGTTTTGCATAGCAGTTGGTCACTTTCAAATTGGCATGCTACTAGTGTTACCTGATTGCAGGCCGCGTTCTTGATCTACAAAGGCGAAACTGTCTGGAAGCTGCTAGATCTGCTGTCGGAGACAAGAAGACTCCACCGTAATGGCGAAAGCAACGACAACATTCGGCTCTCTTACCAACAGCAGTCGCGTCGAGTGTATCTCTACATGCAGGTATAGCGGACATTCCCGAAGTAATCGTGCTAATAATGTTGTGAAAATAGCACGTGCAACTCTCTCTCTCTCTCTCTTTCTCTATCAGTGAAATTTTATAACCTGAATAAAATCTATACCAGGAGATATATCACCTTGTACACTACAGAAAGAAAGACATACCATCTAAACAATGATCCTGACCTTAATGACCCTACCTGATGACAAAGACGGTAGACGGTCTCCACCTACTCACCTTGCCACAATGATTCCATCCCAAAAACCTGGTAGGATCTCCAGTCTCTCTTCAAATCTTTAGGACGATTCCAGGACCTCTCCCTCCCTTCTCACCCCTCCTAAACCTCGCACTCTCCCCCTCCGCATACTTCACAAAGTTCACAAACCCAAGAATCCCAGACGTCTCATTGTGGCAGGTTATGGCACCTCCAATGAGAGACTCTCTGTACTCGTGGACCAACACCTTCAACCTGTTACTCACAACCTACCCACCTATATAAAAGACGCAACCATTTCCTGCACCGATCTCCACAGGTCATCCTTCGTTGTTACCTTGACCAACTACATCCTCACCTGCAATTATTTCTCCTTTGAAGGCATCATCTACAAACAAATTCACGGCACAGCCATGGGCGCCCATATGGCACCTTCGAATGCCAACCTGTTCATGGGCCATCTAGAGGAATCCTTCCTAGTTACCCAGAATCCCAAACCCATCATCTGCTTCAGATTCATTGATGATATCTAGAGTGAAGGTGAGTACAAATTATCCACCTCAAAACATTATCCACTTCTCCTCCATTCACTTCACTTGATCCTAAAGCTGACGAACCATCTTCCTTGACATTGACCTACACCTCAAAGATGGCCCTGTCAGTACCTCCATCCACAACAAACCAACCAACCATCAACAATACCCCCATTCTGACAGCTACAACCCATCGCACACTAAAAGGTTCCTTCCATACAACCTACCACCTGTCGCTGTCGCATCTGCAGTGACAATCAGACCCGCTCCAAATACACCAAATGCCTCACTGACGCCTTACACGGACTGCAGTTACCCTCCAAAAGTGTCCAAAAAACGATCTCATGGGATCCGTCTGTCTAATCTCTCACCACCTCCTCCACACCCACCATCTGGCCACAAAGGAGCATCAATCTCGTGACCCAGTATCACCCAGGACTGGAGCAGTTGAATCACGTTCTGTGCCAGGGTTTCGACTACCAATACCCCCCCCCCCCCCCATACAATGGTATTCTGCCGACCACTAAAACTATGTAATATCCTTGTTTGTCCCTACTCCATTCCTGCTTCCAAACCCTTTCCCCAAGAACTGCAACAGACGTAGATACAAAACCCATCTAGCATCCCACCATCACCTACTTTAGCCCTATTACTTGCATTTGCTATCCCATAAAAGATAGGGCAACCTGAGAAAGCAGTCATGTCATCTACGAACTGAGCTGCAAACACTGTGCAGCTTGTCTATACGGACATGAACAGCAACAGGCTGTCTTTGTGGATGAATGGCCACCATCAAACTATGACCAGGAGACAGCTAGACCATCCTGTTGTAGAGAATGCAGCCCTACATAATATTGCTCAATTCAATGACTGCTACTGTGACTGCTGCTGTGCCATGTGGATCCTTCCTGCAAACACCAGCTTTTCTGAATTTCACAGGTGGGTACTCTCCCTACAATATATCCAGTGCTCCCACAATCCCCCAGGCCTAAATCTTCGCTAGTTCCTGGCACCACTATCCTCCCCTCCTCTTTCCTGCCCACACTCTATCCATACATACGTTCCAGTACTGCCACACATTCCAATCCCTAACCTTCCTGTCCATCAACAACATATACAGAGAAGAAACCGCCCCCCTAAACCTGTTTCCTACGCTCTGCTCGTAGTTCCGTAAGATGCTAGCAGATGTCAGGTGGTTCCCTGGCTTAGTACCAGTAGACCACACTAGAGGCGCTTCTGAGAGTGCCTCTCGCAGGGTAGTGTGGAGGGGAGGCTAAGAGGAGAGTTCGTGCCGAGGCCATGCGTGTGTCCGGTGTGCCGGCGTTTGAGGAGAAGTGGCGGTGGGGGCAGCCGCTACCTGCCGCCTGCTCTAGCCAGTTTCTGACCTCAGCGCCATAATGAGTTATCTTACGGAACTGCTGGAAACCCTCCCTCCCTGCACTCCTGCGTCTATGACAGAGCCCTGTATATTTTTGTCTGTGCCTTCAGACAGCACTGGCGTATTCTCGCCCCCCCCCCCTCCTGCTTCCCTCTCCATACCACTTCCTCAACCCCACCACTGGTTGCTTTCGCCTCAGCCCTGCAAGTCCCACAGACAGACCACAGCGGCCAGAAACGATGTCGTGTCTGTGTGATGGTGTGTGTGTGTGTGTGTGTGTGTGTGTATGTGTGTGTTTCTCCAACCAACGAATCCTATAATTGCATTCTATTGTCTATGCTTTTCTGCAGCTCATCGGCCGTCTCTGTGGTAAGTAGAAACCTACCTTTCCAAAAAATATTGTTGAATCTTCCTGTAATTACCTCAGATGCTTATACAGTACTCTTCATTTTTCTCAGGGAGCGATTTGTGTTGCATTCGTCTTTTGGGTCTCCACCCCGTTACTTGTCCGGGCTTTTCTCGCTTCTGATGAAGATTCGCCTGAATCATACCGCCTGTTCCCTGTGCCACTCTGGTTTCCAGGAAACATGTACCTCTCACCCACATATGAAATTCTCTACAGCGTTCAATCTTTCAGCGTACTGGTGGCCGCTCAGAGCACGGTTTGTGTGGACATTTTCTTCTTTCACTTGATGCTGATGATATCTGCTGAAGTACAAGTTCTAAATGAAAACATCGCACTTATGGAGAAAGTAAACTTGAAATCCGAAAAACAGGAAGACCATGAATTGAGACTTAACATTAAGGAAAAGGCCGAAGATCTGTCTTTTCGAAGTGTGGGGTATTCCACAGGCAAGGCATTGACTGAAGAAGTCTCAGATGAAAATATGTGTGTGCAGCTAGTGAAGAATATTCAACACCATCAGTTAATCCTCAGGTAAGCAACAATGTATTTCTGTAGACTTAAAATACCTTTCACTCATTTATTAATTCGGAAATAACTTTTAAACTCATCACAAGTGTAGTACGCAAAAATTTTCTATAATGTCAGGAAATTCTGCTATAATATTTTTTCTCTGCTAACTTGAACTCACTCCCCAAACCTTCTGACTATTGACTGTATACTTTATAACTGTACACATACAGTCAGAAATAATAACGCCAATGTTTGTGTGCGACTTACCTCCATCAAACTTTCTGCATATCAATGCAGAATGTGCCAGCCTATCATTATTTTTCTGATAGTATGTGACAATTATTTCCTTAATTAATGTTATAGACGTTTGTATTCCAATCCTTGCCCAATGTGAGCACATCCGTCATCTGTCTAGAGTGAATACGTACCTAGATAAGAGAGCTTCAAGACTCAAATGAACCATTACCTGGTTATTAATGTTTTACACAACCTGACATAAAGTTTCCATTCTCTAGTACATAGCTCTTAGTCATGGCTTCTGTCAATCAATACCTTTGCTGAAAGGTTCTTCCTGCAAATGTTTAGACCAACAGATCATGTTAATGTAGTCAATAGTGTTTCTTAGTTTATTATTAATACCATTCTGGAATTCAGTATCAGTTTATGACATTTCCTATGACACACACAGTATCAGTACTTCATTTTATTCACAAAACTGGTCAATGGATCATTTCTAAGCATTAAAAAAATACAGAGACTTATGTAAATAACTGAACAAAACAATCCCTTATTGGCACTTACTTGTATAGTGTATCTCAAAGTGACAGCTATATTTATATAGTTGTCACTTTGAGATTTTTACATCCAGTGTCCATCAATATACCGACATACGCTGATGCTTAGTCAATGGTTATTTAACCGTATTTTCTCTCTCCTAATCGTTCTGTGACCATGTGTCTATACACACATCTTTAAATTCGCGAAAATTACAGGCCAGTGGTTTATGTTACTAAAGTTTGCACCCAATAGAATTCTAAATGTTATCGGTCGTTTTTTTAAGATATCACTGTGATTTGTTTACTATTATTTACTATTAACATAGAAAATCCATGAAAGTTCATAAACGGATTTCGCTTATTTTAAACTTGCTCCTCTGCTCTACTTTCTCATGTAAGATTTTTTTTATGAATGTTATAATTTTTAATCCGTTCTGTGGTGTAAGTAGACCTACGCTCTGAGGGCATTTTCATGTCATTTCAATCAGCTAGTTCATTTCATCTGGTTCACTACTTTCAACAACAAGAAGTGCAGACTCTGAAACATACAATGCGACACACAGTGTCAAGAAGTTCGCAGGTAATAGGTATTATTCTAGAAAATGGGTTAGCCTTTCTTGACTGATAACTGAGTCGTATAATAATTCTTACTACTACTCTGCGACTTGCATTTTTTTTTAATCTATCGGACCAAATGCGTGGTCATCAGTCCGTAGCTTATAAACTACTTAAACCTAGGTAAACTAACCTATGGACAAACACACACACCCATGCCCCAGGGAGGTCTCGAACCTCTAAGGCGAGCAACCGCACGCTCTGTCGCAAGGTGCTCTAGACCGCTCGGCTACTCCACCACGGACCGACTTAAATTACAGGCTAATTTTTTTAAACAAACATACATTCTAAATATGCAAACTTCTGAATTTTGTTCACAAATTCGGGTTATCCAAACTAGGAAACAGGTAACTTCATTGATATAAAGATATCAATCGGAATCATTATTGGTCCAATAAAACGTGGGTGAAAATTTCTGTTACAACTCACGATGTAATAATATAGAGTTATAACCACGAGTGCATGATATACTCAGAATTACTAAAACTGTGAGCCAGTGGATATTCTGCATGCATATGTTTTGTAAGGTGGTAATTAACTATCCAGTGGCGTAGCTAAGTCAGCAAGGGCCCCGGGGCAAACATGACATTGGGGCCCTCTTTAAACTAAAACTATACAGATGCATAACTACATCATCATCAGCTCCTTACCGCTCACTGGAAGACATAATAAGGCAAACCTAAATACTACTAAGTAAATTATGTGTCACGCAGCAGATAATATTTAATCGTAATCTCTAATATAATTACAACTGTGATAATTTATTTGTTTGACATGCTTTCACGCAAAAATTACTGGGTGGATTTGGATGCAATTTTGTAGAGGGATAGATTTCGACTTGTGTAGAACATTCAGATAAAACGACCACATGGGATAGTTTTGGAAATTGCTCCATACTAGGTGAATGAAGTCGCAGGCAGAAGCTAGTAAAAAATAAACAGTGAAGAAGAATTACAACCACGAAAAAATGGCCTCCTGCCGCGAAGCAATCCTAGAACAGTCGAGTCGCGAGTCCGCGTTGATAGCAGGCGGACTGTTGTCAGTGCCGACAACTCTCGATAAATTGCTGCGCTGTTAGCTCATTATTACACGAAACCTCTGATCTGTGAATGTACCTAAACCGTTAAAAGGCAGGATAAACAAGTTGCGGGTAAAGACGTACCTTAAAAGACATTACCTGAAATCGCAGGTTGTGGAGGCGATCTCATAGATTATTAGCTTCAAAAGTAGAAAGCCAAGATAGCAAAATAATTATTTAGTTTATGACGACCGATTTCAATGGGCTTATGTCACCATCATCTGGTCGTATAAAATTACACAAGGTGGTGATCTTACGTTATTTAAAAAATGAATGTTAAATAGTATTTGTAACAAAGCTCTTAGTCGAAATATAAAATACATCAGTTAAACAACAACTTAGAGTTCATGAATACAGCCATAGCCGGCCGCGGTGACCGAGGGGACTAAGGCGCGTCAGTCACGGTCTGCACGGCCACTACGCTAAGGGGTTCGAATCCCCCCCTCGGGCATTGATATTTGTGCCATCCTAGGGACTGATGACCCCATAGTTAACTCCCATAAGATATGCAAACATTTGATACAGCCATAAATATCACCACTTCAGCTGTTTTCTGCTTCACTGATGACGCGCCAATTAGTAATACAATCCACAAAAACATCTACGATCCATATTTTCTCTTCCTCTTGCACGAATTTCAGAGTGCAGTTGGTTACAGCACTTCATTGTGATCTTTGATTAAGGAAAACCTTCTTGGGAGAATTCACTACAGAAAAGCTGAGTTAGTATAACGATACCGTTCTGTAATAATACAATGTAGAGACTTCATGAGGTGGGAACAATTTTTGGATTTCATTTCGTGCGATTGAGGTTTGCTGGACAGGGTTCAAAAAGTTACACTACTGGCCATTAAAATTGCTACTCCAAGAAGAAATGCAGATGATAAACGTGTATTCATTGGACAAATATTATTATACTAGAACTGACACGTGATGACATTTTTACACAGTTTGGGTGCCTAGATCCTGAGAAATCAGTACCTAGAACAACCACCTCTGACAGTATTAACGGCTTTGATACGCCTGGGCATTGAGTCAAACAGAGCTTGGATGGCGTGTAAAGTTACAGATGTCCATGCAGCTTCAACACGATACCATAGTTCATCAAGAGTAGTGACTGGCGTATAGTGACGAGCCAATTGTTCGGGCACCATTGACCAGTCGTTTTCATTTGGTGAGATATCTGGAGAAAGTTCTGGCGAGGGTAGCAATCGAACATTTACCGTATCCAGAAAGGCCCGTACAGGACCTGCAACATGCGGCCATGCATTATCCTGCTGAAATGTATGGTATTCCCAATGACCAAATGGGTCGTAACATATCTTAAATGTAATGGCCACTGTTCAAAGTGCCGTCGATGCGAACAAGAGGTGACCGAGACGTGTAACAAATGGCACCCCATACCATCACACCGGGTGATACGCCAGTATGGCGATGATGAATACAAGCTTCCAATGTGCGTTCACCGCGATGTCGCCAAACACGGATGCGACCATCATGATGTTGTAAACAGAACCTGGATTAAACCGAAAAAAAAGAAGTTTTGCCTTTCGTCCACATGGGTTCGTCATTGCGTACACCATCGCAGGCGCTCCTGTCTGTCTTGCAGCGTCAAGGGTAACTGCAGCCATGGTCTCCGAGGTGATAGTCTATGCTGCTGCAAACGTCGTCGAATTGCACCCATCTGTTGACTCAGGGATCAAGATGTGGCTGCATGATCCGTTATAGCCATGCGGATAACATGCCTGCCATCTCGACTGTTAGTGAAACGAGGCCGTTGGGATCCAGCACGACGTTCCGTATTGCAATGCTGGACCCACCTATTCCGTATTTTGCTAACAGTAATTGGATCGCAACCAACGCGAGCAGCATTGTCGCGATACGATAAACCGTAATCGCGATAGGCTACAATCCGACCCTTTATCAAAGTCGGAAACGTGATGGTAGGCATTTCTCCTCCTTACACGAGGCATCAAAACAAACGTTTCAACGACGGTCAACTGTTGTTTGTGTATGAGAAACCGGTTGGAAATTTTGTATCCCAACCTCGTCGCCACTTTTGTGTCCCAACTTCGTCGCCGCTTTTGTGTCCCAGCCTCGTCGTAGGTGTCGGTGGCCGGGTGGATGAGACCGACACGCTGGTCCAGGTACGGAGGGGAGCAGCCAGAAACTATAAACACTCGAGTAAATTAGAAAGAGATATATATTGCACAGAATGTAACAATACTTAACTTTTACATAGTACTGCAGAATGTTGATACATAGTTGTTAGAGGCCTGCCTAGTGCCTGTACGATAGCCAAGTCTTCAATGGTGCCTATCTGATTACGAAGGTCCTAACAGGTTGCTATCTCAGTCCGAAGTGCGATGTCCTTCAGTGGTGGCCACGAGCGGAGTTGTCGCAGAGGGCGCTCGTGGCTGTCGTTGTGAGAACGCCGCGCCGTGCGTGCATGGCAGCGCGCGGCGAAAGTAGGTGGCGCGCACTTTGTACTTGTGCGACACCACAGGAAACTTTCTTCATGTCAGCACGTTGTAGGTGTCGCCACCGGCGCCAATCTTGTGTGAATGCTCTGATAAGCTGATCATTTGTATATCACAGCATCTTCTTCCTGTGGGTTAAATTTCGCATCTGCAGCACGTGATCTACGTAGTATAGCAATTTTAATGGTCAGGAGTGTAAAAGTCGAAAATCATTCATTCAACTAAAATATTATATACAGAAGAATGTCGATTAACAGAAGTAACGGGAGAACATGAATGTTCGGATAACCGGTTTATTCGAAAATCAAACTGTGCACTTCTATTTGCCAATAAGAAGTAATGTACAGTAAATTTATTTATACAGTATTTGGAGGCGCGCGATTCTTCAGACAGCGCCGAGCGGCACATCGCAACACTTGGAAGGCGCGGCTGTTGTTGTGAGCAGCTTTGATGCTGCCGTTACGCTGACTAAAGTGTGCCGATTGTTGTATACAGCGGCTGTCGTATGAAGGCCCCATTAGAAGCAATGTTCCGCCATCCGGAGGTGCAGTGTGGCTTCTGTAGGAAACTTGGTTTGAGGGGCGGGCGCTCTGCTGTAACTTTTTTCGAAGGTCGTTGAAGGAGGCCGAGGGGCCCCTAGAGCTCGGGGGCCCCGGGGCACTGCCCCGCCTAGCCCTATGATAGCTACGCCACTGTAACTATCATGCATCACATTGACCAACTTGTGTATCAGTGCGGTGTCAGTGCGATCAGAAAAGATAAGTAATTTAAGTAGAAATAAAGCGTAGTTTAACACTATAAGTAGCTAAAAACATTTATTAGCGTGCTCTTAAAGCTTACCACTAAAGGTTTTTCTTTTATTCACGTATTTATCCAGTAATCACTAAAAGTACTGTTTGTTTACATACGTCCTTGTTAGACCTAAATTCCGAGTGTGCATATTTAGCGTTTCTCCGTAATTTTAAGTGCATTTAACACAGTTAACTAACTAAATAAGTTTATTAGTGTCGTCTTCAAGCTCACCATTAAAGGTTCTTTTCTTTTTCGCGCATTGTCTCAGTAATCGCGAAAAGTTGTTTTGTGTACATTCATAGGCCAAATTCGCGAGTGTGAAAATTTAGTGTTATACCGCAATTTTAAGTGCATTTACTAACAGCTTACACGTATTTTACTGTCCTAACCAAATCTAGTAACCCTTTGTATTTTTAGTTAATATATATTGTCGATATTACGTAGTAACAATCATGAATGCAATATGTTTGAGCTGCAGTAGGTTTGTTCGTTTTGGGTTTCAATGCACCTGTTGTGACAAGTGGTTTCATTGGGGGGGGGGGGATGTAGCGGTGTGGGAAAGAGGGAATCAAACGAGTCTCTTCCTTTGTTTTGCAAAGTGTGTTCAAGGGACAGAAAAATAGCTGAACAGGAAGGGAAGATTAGGGCCCTTCAGGCTGAACTGGATAGTGCTAGGGAGGAACTTACGAGGTTAAGGGGGGAGAAGGGTGAGCAGGGGTGGGAAGTGGTAGCAGGGAACAGGGGCCACAGAGAGAGTCTAGTTCCTGACAGCTTCACAATTGGCACAAACAACAGATTTGCCTTGCTACCACAGTCAAGTGAGGAAGAGGCTCCTTTGAAAGTAGGTGCAGTTAGGAAGCAACAGACTTTCACAAGGAAACCAACGGTTTCAAAAAAAGTAGATAGTAGGAGGAAAGTGCTGTTGTTAGGAAGTAGTCATGGAAGAGGTGTGGGCCAGATTTTGCAGGAAAAACTAGGTGACAGGTACCAGGTCACAAACTTTTTCAAGCCCAGTGCAGGTCTTAGCCAGGTGGTAGAGGACATAGGTTCCTTGTGTAAGGGTTTCACAAAACAGGATCATTTTGTTATAGTGGATGGGGTGGGAAACAGCATTGATAGGGATCAGGGCTACAATATTGAGTGTGACCTGGTTAAAATAGCTTCTGCAACGACCCAGACAAATGTTGGACTGTTGCCTGCTTTCATGCGGCATGATCAACCCCAATCGAACCGCTCTGTCAGGAGAGTCAATATGGAGATTGATCAACTGCTTAGAGCGGCCACTCTGTCGGACATAGGTTTGGTTCCTGTGGATGCTATTGATAGGTGGGATTTCACTAGACATGCCCTGCATCTCAATAGGAAAGGGAAGGGGAAACTAGCTGGGTTGATAGCAAAATCCTTAAGTGGGGACACTGCAATTCATGAAGGTACTTCAAGAAGCTCAGGCAGGCAGGTGCTAAAAATGTTGAAAAATCAAATATTTCTCAGAAAAGTAAAGTAAAAAATAATGTTAGCATTTTTCACCAGAATATTGGGGGACTAAAGAATAAAATAGATGAGCTTTTAGTTTGTTTAGATGGTATAGAAACTGATAATGTAATAGATATACTATGCCTGTCTGAGCATCACATTGTCACCGGTATGGAAAATGTGAATGTCAGTGGATATAAATTAGTCTCAAATGTAAGTAGAGATAATAAGATAAGAGGAGGAGTTGCCATATATGCCAAAAGCTATCACAGTGTAAAAAATTTAGAAACAAAAAAGTTTTGTGTAGAGCAGCATATTGAAGCATGTGCCTGCCAGCTTAAACCAAATGATGATTATCTTATAATTGTAACAGTATATAGGTCCCCTTCAGAGAACTTTTAGTTATTTCTGGAAAACTTGGATGCCTTGTTGTGCTATCTGTCAGATAGGGGGAAGCAAATTATAATTTGTGGTGATTTCAATGTAGATTCACTGAAAGAGTGTAATAGGAAGAAAGACCTGGAAGTCTTACTTGGCTTATTCAATCTGACATCCGTTATTGATTTTCCTACTCGGGTACTAAAGGACAGCAGTACATTGATAGATAACTTTTTTATAGACCAAGATAAGTTTAACAACATAAAAGCTTGTACCATTGAGAATGGTCTTTCGGATCATGGTGCACAGCTAGTAACAGTATATGAAATAGGTCCGTTCAGTAAATCGAAACAGTCCACCAGAATTGTACACTCGATTAATGACTTAAAAACTAAAAATTTCAAAGAAAGTCTACAGCAGTTAGACTAGGAAGAGGTTTATAAGGAATATGATATTAATTTAAAATATAACTTATTTCATGATACATTTGTAAGGGTATTTGATAACTGTTTCCCCAAGAAATTAGTAAAATTTAATTCTAAGAAACCATGCAAAAAACCATGGCTTACTAAAGGAATACAAATATCGTGTAACCAAAAAAGGGAACTATATCTGTCCGCAAGAAAGAGTAATAACCCAGAAACAATAAAATATTATAAAAGCTACTGTGCTACATTAAGAAAAGTTATTAAAAAATCAAGAAGCATGTGCATCACGTCTAAGATTAGCTCCTCTGATAATAAAATTAAAACAATTTGGAATATTATTAAAAGGGAGACAGGGGAACCAAGAGCAGAGGAAGAGGGTATTACCATCAAAACAAATGAAAACTTTATTAACAAAAAGTCGGAAGTGAAAACATTTTTAATGATTATTTTTTAAATGTTGTGGAGAAAATAGGATCTAAATGTTCATTAGAAGGAGCAAGGCAATTAATGGAAGAGGCCACAACCACACAATTTGATAGAATTGAAATTCCACCCACCTCACCTTCAGAAATTAGGAAAATAATAAACTCTATCAAGAGTAAACGGTCATATGGAACTGATGGCATTTCCAGCAGGGTGTTAAAAACTTGTTCCCAGGAGATAAGTAGGATTCTCAGTCATATTTGTAATAGCTCATTAAAGCAGTGTATTTTCCTGGATAGACTGAAATATGCTATCGTTAAACCTTTGCATAAAAAAGGGGATACATACGATGTCAAAAACTACTGCCCCATCTCACTTCTGACAGCTTTATCAAAGATTTTTGAAAAAGTTATGTATTCTCAAGTTGCTTCACATATTAGTATAAATAAAGTTCTAACGAAATGTCAGTTTGGTTTTCAAAAAAGCTTTTCAACTGAAAATGCTATATATACCATCACTGATGAAATATTAAATGCTATGAATAGCCGGACATCACCAGTAGGGATTTTTTGTGATCTTTCAAAGGCTTTTGATTGTGTAAATCATGGGATTTTTCTAGATAAGCTTAAGTATTGTGGTATGAGTGGGACAGTGCACAAATGGTTTAAATCATACTTAACTGGAAGAGTGCAGAAAGTTGAAATAAGCTGATCACATGATGTAGATGAGACAATTAATTCTTCTAACTGGGGAGTTATCAAAAATGGGGTCCCACAAGGTTCGGTCTTGGGTCCTTTGCTGTTCTTAATATATATTAATGACTTGCCATTCTACATACACAAAGATGCTAAGCTAGTACTTTTTGCTGATGATACAAGTATAGCTATCACACCTGACAAACAGGAATTAACTGAAGAAATTGTAAATGATATCTTCCAGAAAGTCATTAAGTGGTTCTCTACAAATAGAATCTCATTAAACTTTGATAAAACCCAGTATATACAGTTTCATACAGTAAATGGCATGACACCATTAATAAATTTAGACTTTGAGCATAAATCTGTAGCTAAGGTAGAATAGTCAAAATTTTTAGGTGTTTGCATTGACGAGGGACTGAATTGGAAGAAACATATTGAAGATCTCCTGAAACGTCTGAATTCAGCTACTTATGCTATCAGAGTCATTGCAAAATTTGGTGATATAAATCTCAGTAAATTAGCTTACTACGCCTATTTTCATTCACTGCTTTCATATGGGATCATATTCTGGGGCAATTCAACATTGAGTAAAAAAGTATTCATTGCACAAAAGCGTGTAATCAGAATAATTGCTGGAGCCCAACCAAGAGCATCCTGCAGACATTTATTTAGGGATCTAGGGATACTTACTGTAGCTTCACAATATATATATATATATATATATTCACTCATGAAATTTGTTATTAACAATCCAACCCAATTCAAAAGTAATAGCAGTGTGCATAGCTACAACACTAGGAGAAAGGATGATATTCACTATTCAAGGTTAAATCTAACTTTGGCTCAAAAAGGGGTGAATTATGCTGCCACAAAAGTCTTTAGTCACTTACCAAGTAGCATCAAAAGTCTGACAGATAGCCAACTAGTATTTAAAAAGAAATTAAAGGAATTTCTGAATGGCAACTTCTTCTACAATGTAGATGAATTTTTAGATAAAACTAAAAAAAGAAATAAAAAATAAATAAAAAAAATAAAATAAAATAAATAATAATTAAAAAAATTCTTAAAATATAGATTGTCAAGTATAGACAAAATTTACTAAACTGACACGTTCCACATCATTACGAAATGTCGTATACATGATCTAAGGAACGAGTATTAATCTAATCTAGTGTATTCAACAGATTGGTATGTAGTGCAGTGCATATCGTTCATGGTAAAGTAATTTTTAGTACTTAGTACATGCATAATATCACCGTAGTATACACTCATTAATGTCCTCTGCCATACCTATAGAGTCTGTAATTAGTCACAATTATGGGAAGAAAATCAATTATTCAAAAATTATGAATCAAGAATCTACACTTACGTATAGTTGACGTGCTGTGATGGCAGTAATGCCATTCTGATCCACACAATCATTTTAAGGAATGCACTACATCTGAGAAAATTTCTAAATTTGCCCCCAAACATTACAGTAATGTTAATTATTGTATTCAAAATGTTGTTACAGATCAGTCGTCCTCTTACAGGACATAATGAATTTATCGGTCTTCATACTCCTTTTTGTGAATATGGTGGATTTGTGTTCCTGCATATTCGTTGGTGCTGTGGTGAGTAAATTTAGTATTTCTTTTGTCACTAGTTACTTGTCGGACTTCAATAACCACTACCACTACTGTAATTGGTGCTTTTCTGTTGTATCTCGACCATGAATACCTACTGGCTGTAATGTAACACGTAATACAGAGTATTCAATTCTGTCAACATTTCTATTGCATGAAAAGTTATAATTATTGAACCATGATAGTAAAAAAGGTCACATGAGGGACTATGAACATCAGATGCGGTTTGCATTTATATTTCAGCATGTTAGTTTCAACAAGAGTTAAATAAATACTTCCTTCTTTATATATCTGTTGTAAAGGGCATGAAGATAAAATTATAAATGCGATATAAATGGTGGCTTTCGAAGAATAACTCTTCCTGTGTGTCTTTCTTAAATGAAGCAGGAAAACTGGGAACTGACAGTGCAACACGAAATACTTTCTATAAGTTAGCTTGTGAGTACAAACAAAGCACTCAGAGTTTATTTTGATATTTCCTGTTGGGAGATGAAAATATCCTACTTCTACTACTGATGAACAGTTTATAATAATTATAAGGCCTAATGCGAAACCAAATTAGAGCTGAAATGGAAAGCTAAATTTTTGTGAGATACTTTTGCCATTCACCATTCGCCATCATCTTTCAGTAGCCACATTACTACAGAGTGGTTTAAGAAAATGTTACTGACCTGTTGGAACAAATTACGATAACCACTATAGGATTTTGAATAAACCTTATGCTGAGTCACAAAAGTCATATGCAATGAATAACGGCCAGGACCATATCCCTGATATATTCGTATTTATAATACTGAACACCAGTCAGAATAAAGAGCGACTTGCGTGCTTGACTGTGAGATGGATAGACGTGGATGATAAAGGAATCATTAATATCTTTTTTTCCATATTACAACTACCTAGATGCTATGTATTTACGATACAATTCTGTTTATGTCATCTAGCTTAATTTAATTTCACACACACCAGGGAACATGTCGCATTTGTGGTTGCACTTTCCTGTATTGTGTTATCATGTACATAATACGTCATAATTGTGGTGCCTTCATTATGCAGCATTATGTGATCAACGTGAGAACGATATTTTATATACCATGGACATTGTGTTATCATTGTATTACACTGCATGTCACGTATATGCTATCGTAATTTTGACATATGTTGAGACAAAGAATTTCATTATATGGTCAATTCTTGTATATCCAATTTACTAGTCAAACAATGTACATTTATCAGATTTGGTATAAACATCTAAAAATGTCTTTTCTTAAACATTTGAAATCTGAAAGATGTGGCATATAGAAAACATTTTAAAAAAACACAAAAGCCTTTTCAATTGTTCAGTATACATTTTTGGTTGTCATTCATTTCTACCGTTGCTGAAGAACTTTAGCTCTGAGCAAGACTGCACTTGCATACATCTCAAAAGCTTAGTTTGTCTTGGAGCTGTTTCTGGCATTCGTGTTATGCACATTGCACGATTACTCACTGGAAAAACATCTATAGGAAGTGAAGCATGATGTCAAATATTTATTTTAAAGTTTTTCAATTTTGTAACATGATATGTTAAGCAAGTGGCTAAGCTCTGCTGGCACTTGAAAATGGTACATTATCCTAAACCGGTAGCTTTGAGCTAATAAATTAAGCAGCTGTTTTTACAAATATTGAAAAGCTGATAAACTCTACCTTTTCACTTCCCTAAAATATCTAGAGAAGTCTCGATTAAAGAATTTGTTATAGGTAAATGCTTCCAAGCAGTTGACGAAAATTTTTGACACAAATCATTGAAATTAATGTCTGGAGTTGTTTATAATCAACATCCACACTGTAATACAATTTAAGTAGTTTCGTTGTATTCCACTGAAATTAAAATTCCCCAATTCCCATACATTACTCTCAATGGGCCTGAAATTGGGAGATTAATGGAATGTCACACTGCAACTATCAGATAATGAATTTCCTGGAAATTCTTATGGATTGAACGATTACAACATAGCACTAAATTTACAAATTTGGAAGCAATTAAGAATTTTATTGAAACGTATCTCATCACCTCCAAATACGATTGACACAAAAAATGACTTTTCTAGATCTGATGGACTCAAAACCAATTTTTTTTTTTTCGAATAATTGATCTATATGGAAACATACCTTGTTATAGAGATTTACAGTCAATTTTACTCCAGCTTGTAATATTTGTACAACTAATCACTAGCAACTTTATTTTCTATACATTTATAATATGTAAACTTTTCTTGGAAGATACATAAATATTATGAACTGTGTAGCTGTTGCAGAGAGACGGGAACGTGACAAAAGCACTGAAGCCATTGTCGACGGTGCCACCTCTCCTGTATGAAACTGGCATGTACTGCATCTTTGGACAGATATTAAGTGATCAGGTAAGGCTATATTTAGTTTACATTTATAAAACCGAAACGAAGTTGACGATATGTTTATTTCACTGGCCTAATCTAAGCTTACTGGAAATATGAAAGCTGTATAGATGCAGCTCAAGAAGAAGAAGAAGGTACATTTGCCAGAAACAATAATGTGAAATAGAGATTTTTGGTTGAAAACAGTAAAAGACAAACAATAATATATAATAATGTAATAAGCATTAGATTAAATTAGCTAATAGATAATAATCAAACAAAAATGGTTTATAAGAAGCTGGGAATAGTGATGTAGTGAGAAAGTTGTTTGTCTTACTATGTATGAGTCAAACTTTGTTCTCGAAATCAATTAGCAATATCTACAGTCCAAAATATAGACTCAAACTACACTTCTTTTTAGATTTTGCTGGCCAGAAGAACTAATTTCCGTAAGTACATTAATGAGATATTTTGACTGTGAATTAGATAATATTACTTTTGATCCTGTTGTGAGAAATATTAATGTTAGAATTATATTTGGTTTTAATGCTGTAGAAACAAAGGTCTTTGTGGTATGATAACAAAAGATCACCACTGTAGTTAATAAGAAACTTGCGAGTGCTAGCGGAAAGTTCTGTTTCTTTCTCATACCTACTTCATGAAATATCTGAATTCAAAGGAAGAAAAATTATTAATTCAGACTACAGCTTTGTAAATTTTCCTGAGGGATATTATGATGTCAATTTTGAAGCATTTAGCGATTACATGACATAATCATTTTTCAAGAAGTCCCAAGCGAAAACCGAGCGAGTGGCGCTGTGGTAACACAATGGACGCGCATTCTGGAGGATTGTGGTTCAAATCCACTTCCATCCATCCGTATTTAGGTTTTACGTGATTTTCCTAAATCAGCCCAGACAAATTACAGAGTCGATCATTTCAAAAGCCACGGCCGATTTCCATCCCCATCCTTACCTAACAATCCGACCCAGAGGTTAGTCTCTGATAATCACAATGTCGATGGAACGTTCAACCATAAGCTTCCATCCTTCCTTCTTCGAAAGTGAAGGATATGAAATATAGAGGTTGTACTCAATCATTCCAGATTGTTACTTAGTACGTCTTTCAATGTACCCGTTGTTGTTGCTGTATTTAATCCGCAGATTGCTTTGATGCAGCTCTCCACGCTACCCTGTCCTGTACAAGTCTCTTCATCTGAGAATAAGAATGGCAACCTACATCCTTTCGAATCTGCTTACCGTATTTGTCCCTTGGTCTATGTCTATGATTTTTACGCACTTCCTCTCCAATTCTGTTAAACACCTCCTCATTAGTTGTATCTATAAACATAAAATGAATCCAGAATGAAACTTCACTCTGCAGCGGACTGTGCGCTGATATGAAACTTCCTGGCAGATTAAAATTGTGTGCCGGAACCGGGACTCGAACCTGGGACCTTTGACTTTCGCAGGCAAGCGCACTACCGACTGTGCTATCCCGACACGACTCACGATGCCGCCTCACAACTTTACTTCCGCCAGTACCTTGGCATCGTGAGTCGTGTCAGGATAGCACAGTCGGTAGTGCGCTTGCCCGCGAAAGGCAAAGGTCCCAGGTTCGAGTCCCGGTTCTGGCACACAATTTTAATCTGCCAGGAAGTTTCATAAAATGAATGTTTGTATGTGTGTCCTGCATCCTAACTGTTCATCTGATTGCAATATTCTCCATACACTTGGGAGGGTTCTTATTTCAAAAACAAACGAGTGCAACACATAGTTCTAGAAGTAAAATAAAGAATGTTATGCCACTTCATGGAGTAGCCAGATTTATGCATCCTCTATTTGAGAATTAAGGCACTTATCGACTATCAAAACCTTTCATATAATTTAGTCAGGCATATGTTTTTAATGTATCACTTCATCATTATGAACTCTATTCGCTACAAATATTGCATACAGTATCCACATATATTAACAAACCTGCCAGTAAATATATATCACTGTCTGATTCATGGTTCAGAAATTATGACGTCATAAACACTCTGACATACATGAAAAACAGCCTCATCAAACATAACAAAAAAAAAAAAAGAAACATTTCAAAAACCAGTTTTAAAAAGTATATAAAGTCAATGGCGTGTTCCAGTTCAATGTCAAGAACTTAAGAAGATTTGCAAATAGGAATATTTATTTTTTCTGTTCGTTTGTTCATAATAACAAATAGTGGATAATTTTTGAGCAATTTATTTGAAAGTTTCAAACAACGCTGTATTCCAATAGGGGCGTGTGTCTATGCTTGTAATTTTTTATCGAACTGCCCTCTCAATCAATTTAATCGTATATTGTATTTGCGTACATGAGATTTCTTTAATTGCATGTCAATGTGTCCTATTTTACATGAGAATAATGAGAAGCAAAGATATTATTACTGCTATATGACAGTGAAAGTAATTTGACATCTGTGACCACAATAAACTCAAAATACCGATGTACCAATTTTAATGTTAATTTTCCAAGGACCTCAATGTAATTTATACAAAACTCGAAAAATAGTTTCTCATGGATCTGTGTATTTAACCGGTAAGAGTAGTAAAAGGAATTATATTCTATCATTTCTATAACTTGATGTGGGTTTCTCTATCACATGTCTAAATCCGTAACAGTAATATCTGAATAACGAAAACTCAAGTGCTACCAACTTCTACCTTGCGTATCGATCAGGTGCTATCGTTGATCCCTATGCTACCTAGATGTTGAACTAAGGATGCCTGAGCGTGCCAGCCAGAGATGTTCGTATTATGTTTCTCGCCAAATTACAACAAGGTCTAACAAGAAAACAAAAAAATACGTTTCGAATCCTCTTCGATACAGCCTGTTACTGGGCATATTACCGTAATTTTCAAAATAAGTGGTAATCATGGCGGCCAATGTCAAATCGTTTGCAAAACATATGAAAGGGCAATCATGCTATGGTTCTATGCTCAGATAGCAGAGTTATACATTCATAGAAATGACTGGGTGCTATGCAGAAATATGCACGAAAGTGACAGCTCTCGTTAAATTACAAACATTCATGTTGAAAGATTCAACTGCCGTAACACAAGCATTTCGTGCGACGCAGGAGTAGCCGAGTGGTCTGGGTGCCACCTTCCGAATCGCGCAGCCTCCCGTGTCAGGGGGTTCGAATCCTCTCTCAGACATGGATGTTTGTGTTGTCTTTAGTATAAATTAGTTCATAAGTAATTTGTAAGTTTAGAGACTGATGACCTTGCAGTTAAGTCCCATAAGCATTACAAACATTTGAACATCCATTCCGGAGAGTTATAATACCACAGCTACTATGTCGATGATGTTGATGCAGTGACAATTGAATCAGCGTAGTAACAAAGTCGGTAAATAACTTGTTTTCTTTGCTTACTTTTGTCTACAACTAATATTACAGCCATTTGTCACCGTCATCGCAATAGTGGAAGTGAGTTGCTAATTTTTAATTTCTTGATTTTGAATAGTTGCGATGAGGAAGCAGGAAACAGTGAGAGAGTTGATGGATAGCAGAAAGAGACGACGGGGTGGGGGCGGGTGGGGGGAAATAGATGTAGGGGGAGGAAAAATGAACAGACACAGGGATGGGAAGTGGATGGACAAGTTGTAGAAAATGATTGCTTTTCTGGAGGGCAATGGTACTTGGTATGCTGAAGAGACGTTAAATCACTTTGTTATCGATGTCTACGAAGAAAAGGACAAACAAAAAATTTTGTACTGCGATTTTAGAATAAAATATTTCAGAGGAAATAGCCATTTTCTACTTTCATTCGACATAACAACAGGAATGCCAAAGGTGGTATTCATTTGATTAATGTGTTTTCTCCGTTGTCTATTGTGCAACAATCCTTTCAATTACTTCGTCATTCATTTCATGTCAGACTGAGTGTTTAGCTAGTCTCTATAATAAAAAAAATGTTTTATGTACGTTTTCTATGCACTCCTAACCCATTTATTAAATTACAATGAAACATGAGTAGTTCTTTTTTGACCGCAAAGGTTCCCGGCCCCAAAACAAAAGTACGACACCTACTTCTGGAGATATGATGTAATAAAGAATGAGGTGTGACTTTGCAAAAATACCTAGGTAGATTCAGCCACTAGTTGAGAATGACAGCACATATTGAGCTGCATCATTTTTCTCGTTTTGACGTAAAGGGTTGTTTCGAAAGTTCGTATATCCAACTTTAGAATTTATATAATCGTACAAGGCTGTTGTATTCTTCAAAGACTGGTTTCATGCAGCTCTGCAGATTTCGCAAGCCTCTTTAAATAAGATCGGCAACTTACATACCTTTGAACCCGCTTACTGTATTTGCCTCACTTTCCCCTCTTCGATAACCCCCAAGATTCCCTAAAATGCAAAATTAATTAATCCTTGATATCTCATCATGTGTCCTACCAATCGATCCCTTCTTTAGTCAAGGTATTCCAGAAATTTCTGTTCTTCCCAATTCTTTTTCGCACCTCATCAGTTACATGTACTACAGATTGAATCTCTATTCTCCTATAACTACGAGGGTTGGAACTTAAATAGTGGCAGCTATTTATTCACAACTGATACAAAAGGGTTACATGTTTGCACCTGTTACTGTTCTTCAAAGTAGTCACCAGCATTGTGTAGAACCCGTTGCTAACGATGTGGAAGGCGTAATGTACCGTTATCAGAGCCTGTTCTGGTGATGGTGTGAATGAAGCGGTTTACTGCCTGTTGAATATCTGGAACAGTTCTGAAGCGAATGCCACGAAGTGGTTCTTTTATCTTCGTAATCAAATCGAAGTCACAAGGACTTTAGTCCAGAGAGTATGGTGGATGCCACAGCACTTCCAGTCCCATCGACGAAACGGAGGATCTACAGCTTGAACAGTATGCGCCCCCGCATTGTCGTGCAAAATTATGGGTGGGTTGCGCAGAAAGTGTTGCCGCTTCTTTCTCAAAGATAGTCGCAGTTGATTCTCCAAAAACGAACAGTAATGCTGTGCATTGACATTCTGCCGTGGAGGAACGTAACATCAAATAACGAACAAATTTCAGCCAAACAGTTGAATAAAATGGTATATATATGTAAACCTTGACCCAGGGTTTCACCAAAAGTAATTTTGCCTTCTTCAGAAGATTTACTTATTTATTCACAGTCATATGGACAATAGTAATATATTTAAAGTTTCTAAAATAAGTAAGAAATTAAAATTACATCATTAGATGAGAACAAACTTAGACTTAGCTCAAATTGAAACAGTTGTTAAATAAAGCAAATTCAAGTGCCCATATGTGGCTGACGCCTTGTCATGAAATAAAATATAAAATATTAAAATTATTATATATATATATATATATATATATATATATATATATATATATATATATATATATATATATATATATGTGTGTGTGTGTGTGTGTGTGTGTGTGTGTGTGTGTGTGTGTGTGTGTGTGTCTGAGAGGCCTCTTTAATTTGCTAGTGGAATATGGAGAAATTTAATTTTTTTCTTAACATTATTTTTGTCACGTACCAGGTAAAGCTTCTACTGGTGGATCCAGAGTACAGGTACTGAATTTGCATCGGAAGAACTGAGTGTGGTATTCGTCTTAGACTGTACTTTTAACATACAGAATCATTCCTTACAACTCACGATAATACTTCTATTTGTGAGATATTACCCAAAATATAAAGAGTTTTTTATGCTCTTTTTCCACAGCCATGGTACCTCTACCGAATATCATGAGAACTGTGTCGAAATATTTATTTTATCTTTTATTATCCAGTTACAGTACATTAATAAAAAAATAATTGTGTATGAAAGTTACGTTCCTGTTCAGGTTCAGTAGCTTCCATGCCGTTTACTCTCTCTAAAAGTTCTTCATACCAGCCTTTTATTGTATCACAAAGGAAGCACAATAGGTCTTGCATGTCCTTCAACTTTCCTACAGTTGGTTTCTGTATTAATGAAACGATGAAATATGTTGATTTCTTAACGGTATCAAGATCTTAGAATGATTCTAAAGTACCGATTTTGCCATCACCGCCAAAGTGCATATTTCCTATTCTCTTTTCGTCATTCTGCCCATATTCATTCTAATTACATGTGCCGCAAACCTTGCTCTTCTGAGTCTGATTTCTCCTGACTTTGTACTTATGTTGTGGCAGAGTTCTTTCCTTGGTCTTCGCATTCATCACTAGCCACCTGTTTTAGGGTCCAGTATTTCGTTCAGTACTTTCTCTCTTCTTTCTCTAGTACTTCTGCACCATTTCTTCTTACTGTTCTCGTCCCAGCAACGTATAATACTGCCTTTGTGACTGTTTCGTTGTAGTGTCTGATCATTGCTGCTGTAGATCTTCTTATTGGATATATTTCTGGTCACACATACGGCTGAACACCTTCCCTTTCATTTTTGTAATTCCTTCATTGCTCTTGTTTCTTACTGTTACATATTCCCCTAGGTATTTAATTTGTCCACTTTTTCCAGTGTCCCTTTAGGTGTTTTCCAATCATTGCCACCTTGTGTCTTTGCTATATCGTAAGCAGAGACTAGGCAGTCTACTTGGGCCCTTTTTTTTTCTTGTCCCCCACATGTTCTTTTTTTAAGTATTCCCGTTTTCTTGTTTATTGTTCTCCACTTCTCAGTACTATGTTAAACAGAACTGGTGACAATCCATCTCCGTGTTTGACGCCAGGAACAATTGGATGTGCTGATCAAAATTTATAGCAATGGTAACTCCTACTCATACGATACTTTTTCCTAAAGTTTGCTAATTTCTGTGTCACATAAGAACTTTGAAATTACTCGATCAGAGATCTCCACTGGTAGACCTTAAAGATGTAATTCAATACATTTGTTTGCTTTTTTAGTACAGACGTTTTCCTGAAGTAATTAAATATTAACGAGGAATCTCTTTATGCTACATAATACATCAAATATAGGGTATCCCTTGCAAAAGAGGGCGATTTGTGTTTCAGAGTGAAAAGCTAACCGACTCCGCCATCAGCTGTGGATGGGTCGACTGCAATGATCGATTTAAACGTGATTTCATGTTTCTTCTCATCTCTGCCAAGAAGCCCTTGGAAATCACGGTGGGCAAGACGAGCAAGTTGTCTAAACAGATGCTAGTGCAGGTCAGTAAATGAGACATAAATTCAATTCTGAAAAATGGGTTATTGTATCCGAGTCACCACCTATGAATTGAACAATTTTCAGAAATTATTCATTTTCTGTTCACTCATGTGCCAGAAGTAACTCAGGCATGCTTTGATTATGTTTCGATCAGTGTTCTTACGCAAAGAGATTTAAATTACATTAATGGTGCTTCAAGTGATATATATGCACTGCATATAAAACAGATGAATCTTTGGAAACTGTATGTTATTTAAGAATTCTTACCTCTCTAAATTCCGGATGAAAAGAAAAATGATAATGATATCCAGAACTACCAGTGAGATTATGTTTTCTAGGAACTTCAAAGGGAAGTCGACTTTACCCTCTTCTGACTGACGATTCAGTAAAATTAATGTTCCAATGTTTGTAAATCTAAGGAAGCTAACTTCTGTGTTAGCAGTCCCTAGGCTTACAAACTACTTAAACTAACTAGTGCTCGGCCACTCCACCTCAGCATAAAATTAAGCCTATACTCCTTCATTCTGTAAGATACAGTTCGCTGTGACATTATGTTGACAAATGACAAAACCCCACAGCCTGGTGATCACTTACTGTGTGCCACTAGTTCTTCACGTCTTCTCATAATGAAATCATTAATATTATCTCTTGTATCACAGGAGTTTCCTGTCTTGATAATTCGATATGGTATATTTTTTCTGTTTTTGTAAGTGAAATACTGCATAAACTATGTCGATCGACATACTTCCAGCTGAGCTACAATTGCTTTCTAAATACCTGCGTTTCCCACAAAAGGGTATATACTACAGTATTTACCTTTTCTGCCTCCCAGCTGGTCGCTGCTTATAAGCTGAACCTCTTGCGGTATCAGACGTTTTAATTATTTCTGTACATGCAGGTAAGCGAACGTCTATCAGATCTGTAGCGTCGTCAGCTGATAAAATGAATGAAAAGTTGCTAGCAAGGTACCGGATGCATTAGAATAGGTAAATACTTTATTTGTATTTTAAATGACAAAAAAATAAGCAGCAGTCTGTTACAAGTTGTTTTCCAACACCATATCACAGCTGTTATGAAATACTCCCATTATAGCAACTGTTCATCAAAACAGATGTCTTAGACGTCCTCGAGTGCTGTATTGTACATGCTGCTTTGACTTCTCTGAGTCGCAGGAGGCACAAGAAGAATATTGTTCTTTATAGCAGTAATTGTATAAAAACATATGCCAGTAATCATGTGATAGAAAATTGTAAACTTCCTTGTAGGACAGTATACGGGTCGAGCTTTAATTTGAAAGGGACAACAGTGAAGTACACAACTATGTTCGTACAAGCTGCATGCAAACATGCAATTCTTTAGGGAGCCGAATCTCTGGTTCTGTTGATCATGTATATAAGGGGTCAAATGTTTGAGACAGCCGCACTGCTAGCGAAAACAAGTATTCTATGGTATTACTTGTCCAATTTAGTTACTAACTGGATATGTTTGTGTAAGTGCTGTATGGATAGGTTTTGCTACAAATCAAACACAACATACTTCAACACCAGGAAGGACGCAACATAAAAAGGCACCTGAACTTCTGCTGCAATGCAAATCCATAATCAACATCTGTACAAAATATTTTTTTTAAAAATCTTGTAGACAATAATGGTGAAGTATACTCACCTACTTGCATGTTTGATAGGAAAAATTTGCAGAAGGTAGACATAATCAACAAAATAATTAGCAAGAAATGCCGTGTTATGTTACAGAAAAAAACAACAATTTAAGGAAAACGTTAACGTAAATTTTCGTTGTACTGTAGCTATCGGCGTTGTTTCAGGAATTATACAGCGCATGTGTTGTGATGGAAATCCCCTACGATCGATTCTCCGAAAATGACTTTGGTAGAGTCGTGTCAGGATGTTGGTGAATGAATTTTACCTTAAAGGCGAGTATCTAATATCAGGGAACAGGAAAGATAAATTCTATCAACTGAAAAATGATATTTTATTTTCAAGAAAATAAAGATTTTTTTTTATCAATCAATACTTCTGGTGAAGCTCACTTACGCAGTATTCGTCTCAACAGTTCCCAGAAATCATAAATAACAATAGTCATAAGAACTGAGTGAAAGTATCAGAATAAGAATAAAACATGAAATTTTTGCATTTCCTCTTACTGAATCTGTACAGACAATGAATTTACTTGTTACTCGAAGATACTGACAAACTAAGAAATGTGGGTTTATTCAATAAAAATATTCGTAATATTTTTCTATTCAAAAATTTAAATTAGCAGAAGTAATTTAAAATTGCCAGCCTGGACTACTGTTCCATCCAAGAGCTATTGCCGTCTTCTGGTCAGCAGATAGTTTAACACAGAAATGAAAAAGTTATAAAATATGGAATATGATGTAGTGGAATTAATTACAAATCAATATGTTACATTGACCACTTTGCCTCTGTAAATGTATCTATGTGTGACATGAGAAAAATATACGAAAAATAAAGGAAGTTGAAATTTTGGTTTTTTGTTTCTTCTAAAAGACTCTGACAGAAATGTGTCGAAATAGGCTCATCATCCATATTTCCTCTTATTCGCCAGTATTTCTGGGATGCGATTGTAGATGCGCTTCTTTGTGCGAAAGACAGTAGTTGAGAACCAGTGTGATGAAAGAGGGAGTAGACGATGATAGTGAGAACAGTGGGATGAGACAGCGATGGTCGGTGAGAGATGGTGGCATTAAACGAGAGCTGGCTGTAGACAGTATCAGTGAGAGTGCCGGCCATGGTGGCCGAGGGGACTGAGGCGCTGCACTCACGGTCTGCATGGCCACTACGGTCGGGGGTAAGAATCCCCTCTCGGGCATGGATATTTGCACCATCCTTAGTGTTAGCTAGTTCATAAGTAGATTGTTAGTTTATAGACTGATGACCCCATAGTGAACTCTAATAAGCTATACAAACATTTGAAAATTTTAAGCGAGAGCAAAACAACAGAACTTAAAAAATAGGTACAAGAGAAAACCATTAATAAAGTTTGGGGGACCGTCTCAGGTCGACGAACTTCAACTTGAAAACCTTTCCCAATTTATTAAACTAGAACTTACGTTCATTTTTGTCGTTGTTCGTAGATGTATACTTTGAACTATAACGGTGATAGCATGTCCTCGTGTTTATGTCGTTTTCATTCTGAACACTTTTCTTGGTCTTTTAATTGTTCCCTGTATATTGCTCCTTGTATATAATGAATACAACCGTCTTTACCTATATCCTACTCCTACATTCCTCAGGATTTAGAACATCTTACACCACTTCACTACCGACAATATTTTTTGTGTTGCCAATCCCTATGAATGCGTCTTTATTTTTATTCTCTCTAGATTCACTTATCAAACACAAAGTCAAACGTCTCATATAAACAGTTCCAGTTTTCTTTTCCATTACTACAGTTGTGACAAATATTTACCTGTGCTCTCTTAAGAACTTTCAGAATGATATTTTTCCCAAAGTCTAACGCTTCGTTGACTTGAGTAGTAGTTTGTTTCACATTCCCATCAATTATTTTAGAAATTCTGCTGATATTTGATCTATCGATTCTGCTTCATTTCACCACAAATCTTTCAGAGCTCCAAGCCTTTCATATTGGCACCAATTTCTTCATTTATAACATTATCAGACAAGTCCTCGCCTTAATACAGACCTTCAGTGTACTCATTCCACATATCCACTCTCTCAAAATATTTTCACATGAATTAAAGAATTACAGTGTAACAGTATATGCTTCAAAATGGTTCAAAACCTGTATTTCTTCCACAAGACCCTTGCTTGTCCTTGAGTGTATCAATGATCTTTCAGCTCTAATATTAAGTAAAGTTTCAGATAGATTAGTTAATGAAATATTCATTGATAATAATAAATTATTCTAAGCCAATTCTTTATCACTAAACTTTGAAAAAAGGCACTATATGTAGTTTGCAACTTTTAACAGGATTCCCACCTACCTAAAATATTAAGATGGGAAGGTAGATATTGAAACTATTAAAACTCTTGATTTAATAATTTATAAATAATTCAGCTGGGAGCAGCACACCTCAAAAGTTTTTCAGAAACGTATTTCAGATCCAATGTGGGGAAATGTCATCATACCTACACTATCTGACAGGACAAATTCTACTATGTTCATATCAGTTCTGATATTCGTCACTTTGCTGACTATGAATACATAATACATAATCAGTCCTGCTGTCAGAAGCTTCTACCTCCTGAGAACAATGAATTTCATTCCTCTGAGCTTTTTAGAAACAACCCTAGCTGTTATTGTGTCCTTAAAATTGAATCTATACAGTTTTCTCCAATATAGATTTTCATAATATGAGTTCAAGAGGAACACAATTTTATCAACAACTCATATTTTTCAATGTTATTGTCTTTTCTGTCTCACAACTTTAATTCTAGTTTTAATGTAAAACTACATTAAAATCTTAGAGAATATTGGGAACATGAATAGCTGCAGGTTCTATAATCTTTTTTCTTTGCAGGTGCTGAATGGATCATATGGACTACTGAACTTGCTATATCATTTTCAAAGCATTCAGTAATCGAACTGCACAGAATGTAAAAGGAAATGCAGACCTCCATCAAGCACACGACTTCTGCTGATCTGATAAATTCTTTAATGTCACAAAATTCACATGGAGCTCAGACATGCACATAAAACTGTAACACCAAATCCTCAAACGACTATAACATAGTACAAAAAGTTAATACAACATTCTCTGACTAAGGTGCAAGCTTGTACTTCTTCAGTTTATATTTATGTATTTCTTCCAGTCAATACATACTTAAACTATAATAACGAAGGATAAAGTAGCAGGTAATAGATTAGAGTTTGGTAAAAGAACGGAGTATTTCAGTTGGCTATATTTTATGCACTAAGAGTTGTGAAATTTCAAATACTACCATTACAGCACTCCATCACTGCGGTACCCATAGTTATACAGCACCAGTTGTAAGGTGTGGCTAATAGGCAACAGAATATTTATGTATTGCATACGTTTACCGTTCATACTCGAATGACGAAGAGCACTGATTATTGTAATAAATAATTTGACGAAACTGATTCTATATATAAAGGTAAAAGGCCACAGCACGTGTCGGAGAAATACCTGGAGTGCATTCAAGTGAGCCTTGAATGCAGCTGATTTAAATCAATCCATAGAGCGACTAGAAAATTTGAACTACCGCTAATAACTGTCTATGGCGTACTCAAGCCCCGCTTGGTGTACAAACCACACCACCTACGATGGGTACAGGCACTTAGAGCAAATCATAAAGCAAAGCGTTTTAATTTTTGTGTCTGCATTCACTGAAACACAGAATAAGATGAACTGTTTGTGGCAGGTTTAATTCTTAGTAATGAGAATATGTTTCATTTTAATGGGCAACAAGATAGATACAAACAAGCAAACACAGTTAGGCGTTTTCCACCCTATCATTGACTGTAGTTTAAGGACCGTTTTATATGACAATATGATTACTGGAGTGACATATCTCTGAATTGAACAGAAAGAGAGACGTTGAGTTGAAATTTGTCTCTCTCTTTCTATTAATATCTTTGATATAATGAGACAAAAATGTTTCAGGAAACAGAATTATTATTTGATACCTATATCACGTGTGCCTGAGTACAACGTGTCCTGCTCCCATTAACATTCATTGTTGGGTGCTATTCCGATATTGGAGGAACACTGAGGCAGATTAAAGTATGTGTTGTGGAGGGATATGTGCTTCAAGACTGTGCAGTCACGTTATGTCTAAGGTCACAATAGCTGAATTACAATAAAAACTCAGCCAAGAATTCATCAATCAACAACGAACGATAGCAATGAGCAAAACTAAAATTAAAAGTAAGAAAGAAAAAAAAATTAGATCAAGTGTCTGTCTGGTACACAGGATGTCCCAGGTTCGAATCCTGGAGCAGTACGAATTTTCATTCATCGCCTCTCTGACAATAATATAATGAGGCAATACACGTCTCTGGAAGTAGAATTATTTCTTGATATTTGTATCTCGGAATGCTGAAAAACTTGCTTGTTCATCAAATCGATGTCAATTCAGGAGTTTGTATTTTTCAGCAGGATTTAGCTCTACACCGCTAGCAGCTAAATGTTTGACGATGGATGTTTCCCATTCAGAATGAAAAACTAACACCCTACTTCTTATTCCAAAGTCTCCTGATTGCAAACTCTGAAACCTCTTTTCTTTTGGGGGTACGTGAAACATGCAGTCTACTTGCCACATCTTCTCACAGATTTGAATCACCTAAGAACATGTATCAAAGTAGCGGTGAATTCCACGTGAGATGAATTATGACAACATCTGTGCAGCTCGAGGAGCGTATATTAATCATCTGAGAAATTCCATATATGTACGATCTCTGACAATAGTTCTGTGAACAGTTCAATAACATTAACGTGGATGAACAACAGTATTACTTTACTGTCCTTTGAAATATTCACCTCCCATAACTGTGCACCACTGAGTTCTGCAATACATGTCCTGGAAATTTTGTGGGAAGTCTTCCTTTGTTCAAAAGCCTTGTTACGTTTCATTGGATGTCAAGATCATCATCAAATCTCTTTCCTTTTAAAGTGAACTTGAGACAAAGGAATACAAAGAAGTCTGGAGATTGAGATCCGGTGAGTATGGTGGATGTTCAAGTTACACCAAGTTCATGACAGGAACTGTTTGACGGTATTGGTTGTGTGTGAGTGAGTGTTGTTGTGCAACTTGAACATCCACCATACCAGCCGGAACTCAATCCTTCAGACTTCTTCCTATTCCCTCGACTCAAACTCCCACTAAAAGAGATTTGACGATATTCCTGGCATCCAGAAAAAAGTGACGAACCTTTTGAACAACAACCCAAGGGAGGCTTCTTGCAAAGTTTGCAGGATATGTGTCGCAGAGCTCAGTCATGCATAGTTATGTGAGGTGACTATTTCGAAAGACAGTAACATAACAGTAGTTCATAGCTGATCTACGTTAATGTTACAGGGCTATTCACCGAACTCTACTGTCAGAGGTTGCGAAATGAAATTAACTTATAGGGTTAAAATACAACCTAGTGCCACCTGGTGCGGGCGCACGTCACTAGTGTTATTACGCCTCTAACAGTACGCAGTGCTCACTGGACCTGTGTGTGGCGTTGCTCCACAATTTTATCTTGCAGATATTTGTTTTAAGCTTTTAAATTTTAGTGCTTGACATGGAGTTAGCCATATATGGCCACTTGATTTTATTTAACTACTACTTTAATATGAGCTACATAAAAATCTTCTGAACAAGGCAAAATTACTTTTGCCGAAACCCGGTCAAGGTTTATGTATATAAACCATTTAATGCAAATAGTTGGCTGAAATTTTGTTCATTTTTTTTATCGTGTTCCACCGTTGCTGAACTGCAGCCATGTTTAAGATTTTGTACTTCAATGGCTTCCCATTTATCATGTGTTTCTGAAAGTTTCAATAGATCACTGGATTTATAAAAACTGTTATTGTAAGTAAGTCAATTCTACTTGAACTCTAGACACAAAGATTGGAAGATATATACAGTATATAGATAAATTCCCTTTCCAGATACTCAAAACGTTTTGTGAGGAACAAGAAAAGTTTACTACAGGACCTTATATCCTGAAACGTAATGTTTTCCCTTCACAAGTCACAATACACGTTGCTCTCCATCCCCTGCAGCTTCTTTGTTGAATTTATAGCACCCAACACCCAAATACTTCAAATAATAATTTATTTATTTACCAGTTTCGGTCTTATGATGAAACAATTTCAAGCCCATAAGGATATGCCAAATGGAGTTTTCAAACCCCTTGTCAAAAAATGTTAGGTCTCTTGATTGTACAACCGATGGTGCGTTCGTAAAATTGTGACATGGCTTTTCTGGTGTCAGCATCCAGCACCTGTGACAATCATTGTTGGTGGTTGGAGTACACATAAGTACACTTAAGAATGCAACACCAGTTATAAATTCAAGGCATACAAGCCATATAAGGATTGCTTAATCGGAAGATCAAAACTGATAATAAATATATTAAAATTTATATTATACAGCTTTTGGTTGCTCCTCAGTTCAGTAAATAACCTGCAGGAGGAACATGTCCTGTATATATGAACTTCTTGTCTCTAGCAAAGTTTTCGGTTTTTTCTGGAGATTAGTGAATCTGTTGCTTATTATTGGTAAGGTGCATAGAGGGGAATGAAGTGAAGTAAAATGCTAATTCTCCAATGGGCATGTAAAATAGTGGGATATAATGTGTGTGAACTTTATTTTAAAAAGGTGTGATACAACACAGTATGGCACTGTAGGAAGAGAAAGTGAAAATCAAGTTCTTTACGGGTGCGATTCTAAATGTACTGTAATATCTGTAGAGACTATATCATCACCCAGTGTCAGTTTTCGTCTGAAGTACATAGTACCTTCCAGGTAAGTACAAAGGGACCTAATAATATCTGTGAGTAGGCAGAACATAGAGAATAGCAGGTAAATACCTTCAAATTAAATGACACTCAAGAACTCCATCAGGAAGCAGAGTTTTTGATTAATGCATTCAGCCTTTGGTCTTCTTCTGTAGCTTTCATCCCGCACTCTTCCTTGCAGCCAAAAAACTGACAATTCCTTCACACCCCATAATGAGACTTACCAGCGTCCTTGAGTAAAGTTGTTATATATTTTTGTTTCTTGCAAACAACACATTAATCAACAAAAACAAAAGCAGAGAAAACGCACAAGTAAATCTACTACTAGATAATAAAATAATATTTTAGAGGCATTACAGCAGTAGGTGGATAGTCACAAGATCATGAACAATCACGGTAACCAAACTAAGTTAAATGTATAGAAACTTCACATTATGTGGCAGGAAAAAGGAAATTATCCTGAAATTCTATAACAGGATATGGACGAGAAGGGAAAATATTAGTAGAGCTTGAAATGGAGAAGGAAAATGGGGAGTGAACGCTCTTCCTCCAATTTGCACGCATGTAATTTTCTCAGAAAATTAATTGAAGAGCAATGTAGATCTTTCCTTACATCGAAAAGACCTGGAAACATCTCAAAACTATGTAAAAAGTATGTATACATTAAAGCCAGTAAAATATGTGTACATTCCTCAGATTTGATAAGTGTTTTTCTTTTATCATATGAATCGAGAGTATTACACAACATCAATAAAACAATATGATAAATAACTTTATGTGCACAACAACAGATGTATTGCAATCTGTTCAATCACATTTAAGAACATGTGTAAAATGAGACTTTCTAACTGCTGCCTACAGATTGTTCAATTCTTTGGTTCTGAGAGCAGTTATCAGAACCATTATCAGCCGTCCTACCAGGATCCAGCTTGATTCGACATAAATACTATGTCTACCAGCTCAATATAAAAAAAACCACAAATTTCCTATCACTTCTATTACTGAAAATTCAAGTGTGCAACCATCATTAATAGCAATATCTCAGCCACATAACATCTTACAATGAAACACTTAATCAAAGTCTAACTGTAAATATTACGTTCATTTCAAACAAATAACTGTAATTGGAGAAAGTAAACCTGAGATAAAAGTAAACATAATAGCCATCGTTCGTATTTATATTTAGTGCTGTTGATGCATGTCAATTATTTCAGTATTTTTTCAAGGATTTGTTGAACTTAAATTTTTTGTGGCTCAAGATAGAGAGATTTAGTGAAAATTAATTTATTTCCTGAATCAACAATTGACGTTGCTACAGTCGGACGGTTTGCGTTCCTGAACGATGCATGTAGCCTTTCTTTCTCTATGTGTAATCACCGTTGAAGCCCTCTTCTCAGAGAAACATTTTCGTATTAAGGAGGGGCAGGTCGCGATCTGTATTATTAGCGAGCATAATCTCTTGTGTTTTAAAGCAACATGGATAAAACCTTGAGGAAACCGTTGACACGCGTCCATTGAATGTGTGGTCGTGTTCCATTTTGATTTAACCTAAAGTGTTTCTGAATCATTAATGTTATCTATCTGTGTGTTAATTATTTTATTAATGATCAATGCCCTATGTTTATGTATGTTTGCTCAGTATTTATACATGTTTCCACCCAAGTGATTAAACTTGTATGTTCATGTGAATGTGGAAGGTTGCTTTTCATATTGACTGACTGCTGCGCAATGGCTCACAGTCGTCGCCTCCCGCTCTAGGCCTCGTTTTGCAGTGGTTAAGAACGCATGGCTTCGTTTGTCGCCTGCGCTGGCGTCTGCTGGATGGTCAGAGACAACCTTACTTGGCAAGATGGCGAGATGGCCGTGTACTTAATCTAGTACCAACCTAATCTTGGACGAAAGAGGTGCCAGGAGACCTCTCTGGGAGCAGTTGTAGAGGGAATTGTGTTCGCCAGGTAGCAACGGTTGGTAAACACTAGTCTCTTAATGCATTCTGCATCGCCTTTAGCACGCTCTACATCCGGTGTACGGCAGCGAGAGGTTTTTCTGTGGCCTTAGAGCCACACTCTTTACTCTTCGTTCTGGCTCCGACGACCATGGAAGTAAGTATTCTGCGGAATCATGCTGAGAGAAAGGCATGCTGTTAGAACCTTCCTTTTGTTTGTGATAAGGGATAAGGCAGTCTTGGTTTTTGAGTGATAGTTTTCTTGAGTAACTCTTTCACAATGTGAGGCAAAGTGTTTCCCAATTTACAGAACTCATGTAATTCCGTGTAAATTTATTATCCGCATTTTCATTCCGGTGATGATTTTGTGTCCGGTTTTGCTCAAGTTAGAATACACGTGTGTGGCCTTCAGCCTTTGTGTAAATTTAGTGTGTTTGAATTTCCTTGTTGTTTTTAACTAACGTTTTCATGTCGCATCTGTATCCCCGAGTATGCTAAATATTTCTTAGAATTTCTTGTTGGATTCTGTCTTTTCTGTCTTGTATGACTGATTGTACCCCGTGGTTTGTTAACAATCATTACTTCGGCCTTCAGCCATGGTTTTATTAATACTAGCTTTCTTCCATACGAATTCTCATGTGTGCTTATTCTAAATTAATTACTGTTGTAAATGCTATGAAATTCGGCATGGTGGCACACCACGTGGTACTTAAGAATGTGAGCCGTTGCCTCCCCAAACATGAGTTCGTTTAGTGCGCAGTATAATTAAATTTGTGATCAAGACACCTGCCATCTCATCAAGACGCCACCAATACTTCGTTTCGCCGCTGCTTTCATGTGTTCCACCATTGTAATGTACCGCCAAGCGTTATGCGTGTACAAGGTGTGTGCTTAATTTGGTCTCCCCACATTTAGTTGCATGTTGATTTTACTGAATAGATTATGATTTTAAAGTATCAAACCTCTGCTTTATGACTTCATGCTGTCTGCCCAATGTTTAATTATCAATTCATTTATTTTTCAACATTGATTTTGTGTTTGTGTAAACGTTGGCTGCTCCCTTAAGGAGTGAGCAGTTAGATAAATTTCCATTTCGCATCTACTGTGACCACTCATAAGGTAATTTAGAGCAGCAGTGAGCGTTTTAACTTACATTTGCAGATCTCAACTGCCCGAGATCTCGCTTATTTTAATAACAAGAATCATTTACAAAAGTATGTGGCACATTAGTAATCACATACAAACCTGCGCTTGCAAAGACCAACAAAGATCCTAAAAAACCTAACAGTTGTATATTTAGTCACATGCTACAAATGGATGCCCACTTGTCTGATGAAAAGCGCCAGAGCCTTGTTATGCTGAAATCAAATACCTCAAAGAATAGGTATGAGAACATCCATCAACGTCCGTCACCATCTGTGCACAACTTCTCGAATCAATATGTGATCCTGTGAGCATCAAGTCAGTCAGGGAGAATTTATGACCCACTTCAGTAGTCTTTGCTCGTTTTTGCATGCAACGACCTATTATGACTGTTGCATGTTTGTACCTATGATGCATTTGCGAGCTGCCTGTTTCTACCTGATTGTTGATCATTCCTCTATGCCTGATGTTTCATGCCAGTTTCTAAATATGTTTTTATTTTTAATCATCCTGTGCTTCCCGATGATACGCACCTGTACTGGTTGGTACAGGGTAATGGCGCAAGCTTGGATTACCTATTCGTATCTCAAGGGATGATGCTGTCCTCATAAAGAACAAATGAGGTCTTCTACAGGAAAGAACAAAAACAGTGAATCTGATGAATGACAATTATTCAGTTATTATAGAGATATTCGAAACGATAATTTAATTAAAGAATTGTTTGAATTAAATTTACTTGGAAATGGTAGAGTTTGGTAGATGCAAGTACTTTTTGAATAGTAAGATTTTTTGTTGTGGTTTTCTGTGCAAATACTTTGTAGTAGCATAACTACCACAACGTAATTCCCAAATTTCCCGTCAATATCAAACTGACAAAACTTTCACACCTCAAAAAATTTCCTCTTTCCCTCTGCAGACGTTTTTCCATCAACATCATATCAAAGGTAGGAGTAAATCTAATAAAGAACGCGGAACTATAGCCCATGGAAGAATCACAAGAACCAACACCACACTCTACCACAGTAATACAAGCCTTGTGTATGATGCAAATGTTAAAAAAATGTATAACAAGGAAAATTATTTACATTTTATGTGTCACTATGATTAACTGTGATGGACAACTAAAATCAGATAGTGGGAAAAACGAGAAAAGAATTGGTTGAGAAATTTCAACTGGGTGAATTAAATCAAAGCTTTCTGCTATAATTATACACCACATACACATTTAATCACTTCTAGCACTTGGCTTAAAATTGAGAAAGAAGATTACTAACATGGAAGAGACCTCAAAACAACACAAAATTATGATATAAAATAGAGACTTTGGAGGCAGAGTGTAACAGTCGAAGTACTAATGGGGGCAAAATGGCACCATAAGCACATTGGAAATATTTATCTCACTTTCAAAACTATTATTTCCAAAATATTTGAGTTTTCCCTCTGTTTCAATTCTATCTAATGTATTTTTCATTTTAATGTTTATAACACATTATAATTTCTGTATGGCTTTTACACTCCCAGTGGAATATGTGTAGCGCCTTTAAATTTTTCATTTCTTGAATGTAACAGTCCTTAAATTAAAATAATGACTGCTGCTTTGAGCAATTGTTTTACAATTCATATCCAAGAATGAAAATATGATTTCCTTGTTATTCTTGTTTTCACTGTTAAGAGTTTCTTACTTCAGCGATTGTTGTACACTTACTAGTACCACTGAAGTCAATGTGTCGTCATCACACTGGAAATATTATAGCCCTGATTTTCAGAGCTGTTATTTCAAAAAATTGCATTCTTTTCTGATAGTACCTGTACACAGACATATATGACCTATTGTTTGCAAAACCGATGAACGATTGCTGGATGTTAAAGTGTGAATGTAAGTCATGTTTCAGAATAGATGATCACTTTGAAGAGCTGTATGTTGTAGTTGTTGAACTGGTTAGTAAATATGCTGAAGACATTGTTCATGAGCAATTACCTGAAGAAATTGTACCAGTGATCACACACATCAAAGATTGATTGAGGTTTGGTGTTCTGCTACGTGATATTTCGACCAGCAAGTGCAAGCTACTCTAACTGATATAACGTATCTTAGAAGATGATGTGCAAATGCTGCTAAAAAAAACGAGGTTCTATTTTAAAACAAAGACCTTTGGATAATTTCTGTAAAATACAGGAAGATATTTTACAACTTGTAAGTGTGTGTCTTTTAATTTTTAATCTGTTTTAATCATTATTGTACTCTTTAAGCAGTTCTTCAAGATTTACCCATTAATTTGGTGATATTTCAGTAATACAAGTCTCTCATAATTTTTAGATGCCCGCTGCTGCAACTATCTTGAATTACTGAATATACATATAATTTGGGATATTAAAAATTATCTAGGCTGTTTTATCACTTAAATCAACAATATTTCTTCATATGCAAAAACCATAATATAATGACAGTAGGAATTGAATTAGACAAAAGAGAATTTCCTACACTAACAACATTCACTTTTGTAGTGTCAACATGAGTTACATTATGGAGATGAGTAACAAGACTACACAGAAAATTCTATTTTGCATTATTATGAAGATATGTGTTTATTTTCTTATTTGCAATTCGAGAATCAACAGGGGTGATATCATCATATTCATCCCTTGTTAGTCCTTGTCCTGACACATATTAAGTTGTATGCTCTTCTGTTTAGTATCTATTGGAGAGAACTGCAGTTATGCAATGTGTTACTCAGGGATACTCTTCAATCACAGGTTAAGTACAGTACACATGAGTAATAATTCAATTCACAGTTCCATTGACTGGAGTTAGTCTAAATTTCTACCCTCAGTTTTTTCTTGGTTTAACAGTTATACCTTAGTTATTGATTACCAACACATATATCTGATCTGTATTAGGTCCACTACAGTGATTGTTAACGTTCTATATCCATTGGCATTGTATGAGAAATAACAGTTCTAAACCAAGATGCTATATTCAGAGCCATCACAGGCTCAGAAGAATGATTACAAAATAAGCTACCTGCAGAAAACAGATATTAAGAACTGCTACAAATTATTAAATTCTACTCTAGTACATTGGTGTGATGCATTTAAGCCATATAAATAAAGATTATTCATTAGGAAATTAAATTTAAAACCATTTTAGTGTGAAGCTTGACCTTTAATGAGGCATATATCATTTTTCAATAAGTATAATAAAGGAATACTACTAGAAATAGATTATGCCTTTATTTGTATGTTAGTTATTGCTTATATAAGTCGAAACATATCTACAGGGACTTCATTGAAACTATTTCAAAAGCTCCTATGGTATTATATAAATCTTTATGCTATTAACAACACTATAACTATTACATTTTATTATTTGCTCAGTAGATAGAACAATCACAATTCAAGCATTAGAATAACATCAGCGTCATCATGAGAGACTGTTTATGCCTTTCAGCATTCACTTCGGAGTGTAGTCCCCATAATAAAATTCTTCCATGATCCCCTATTCAATGCTAACATTGATGCCTCGTTTGATGTTAAGCCTTTTACTTCAAAATCATTCTTCATAGAATCTAAGTACTTTCTCCTCAGTCTACCTCGACTCCTCTTACCCTCTACTGCCAAGCCAATGAGCCTCTTAGGTAACCTTGCTTCTCCCATGTATGTAACATGCCCCTATCATCTCAGTCTGTTGACTCTAACTACTTCGTCTATGGCCTTCATTCCCAATTTTTCTTTGACTTTTTCATTATGGACACCCTCCTGCCGTTGTTCCTATTATTAATACCTGCAATCATTTTTGCTACTTACATGTCTGTAACCTCTACCTTGTGAATAAGGTAACCTGTATCCACAAAACTTTCACTCCCATACAACAAAGTTGGTCGAAAGAAAGAGCGGTGCACTTCTTGCAGAAGACAGTAGATCTTAGCTGATCACTCACTGCATTAGCTCTGCTAAACATTGATTCAAGTTCTTTCACTATGTTGGCATCCTGAGAGAAAATGCATGCTAGATACTTAAAACTGTCAAACTGTTCTAACTTTGTTCCTCATATTTCACACTCAAACTGTTTAAATTTCTTTCTCACATATATTACTTTTGTTTTGGAGATTCTAATCTTCGCATAACCCTTACACCTCTGATCGAGTTCTGAAATATTAGATTGCAACGTTTCAAGCGAATCTGCCATCAGAACTAGGTCATCTGCATATGCGAGACTGCTTATTTTGTTTCCACATATTTTAATCCCGCCCTGCCAGTCTACTGTTTTCAACATATGATCCATGAATAGTATGAACAACAGTGATGACAAGTTGTAGCCTTGTCTTACCCCTGAAACTACCCTGAACCATGAACTTAATTTGCTGTCTACCTCTAAATGCTGCCTGACAGTCTACATAAAAACCTTTTATTCCTTGCAGATGTTGCCTTCCTTTTCCATAATATTGCACAACTGAGAACAGCTTCCTTCTAGGAACACAATCATAAGCCTTTTCTAGATCTATAACACATAGATACTATTCCCTGTTCCATTCATAGCACTTCTCAATTATTTGCCGCCAGCTAAAAATTTGGTCTTAACAGATCTTAAGAGGCCTAAACCCACACTTTCATCTAACTTGTCGTCAACTAATAGTCGCACTCTCCTTTCAACAATACGTGAAAATATTTTCCAACAACGCTAATTAAACATATCTGTAACAATCTTTTCCTTTTCCATGTTTGAAAATTGGTATGATTACTGCTTCTGTCCAGTCAGACGGAACCAGTCCCGACTCCCACGCCTTCACATTTATTCTGTATTACCATTTGAGAACTGACATTCAGCCCACTGTATTTGACAAGTTCCGGCTTAATTTCATCCACCCCATTCGCTTCTTTGCACTGAAATCTATTGACTTCCATCATCATTCCTATACCATTCTATCTCAAAATTTGACACATCATTGAACATTTCACCTATATTGAGCATTTCTCAAAATATTCCCTCCATCTTCCCAAGGCATCCACATGATTCACTAGTAGCTTTCCTGACCTGTCCAAAACACTTGTTAATTCCTACTTCCTTCCCTTTCTAAGACTGCTAATTACGCTCCAGAATGGTTTTCCCGTGGCTTGACCTATAGTTTCTAGCTTATTTCCAAAGCCTTCCCATGATTCCTGATTGGAGTCTGCAATTATCCGTTTGACTTTGTTTCTTTTTTCAACATAACTTTCTCTTTCTTTCTGGAGCCATTTTTGAAATCCCTTCTTTTTCTTTTTACAGGTTGCCTTGACCGTGTCATTTCACCAAGCTGTCTGCTTTTTCCTGCCTTTACACACTACTGTTCCAAGATATTCCCTAACCACTGTTAGTAATGTGTCCTTGTAAGTAGTCCATTCCTCTTCCAATGAAATAACTACATCCAACAAACTGATAGCTTTTTGAGATCATTGTTATTATATTTGCGCCTAATTTCCTTATCTTGAAGATTCTCCATTCTTATCCTTCTGCATACGGACCTGACTTTCTGAACTTTTCACTGCAGATTAAATAATGATCATCAAAGAACCCTCTGAGTCCTTCACTGCCTTCCTGAATTCCTGATCTGTTATTACATTGTCAATGATAGATCTGGTTCCTCCACCCCACACCTTCCCAAGTATACCAGTGAATGTTCTTATACTGAAAAAGGAGTTTGTGATAACTAAGTCCATATTGGCACAGAAATGCAAGAGCTTTTCTCTGTTTGTGTTGGCCTCCATATCCTCTCCTAACTTACCCATAACCTTTCCATACCCTTCTGTTTGACTTCCTATCCTGGCACTGAAGTCACCCATGAGTAAAACACTGTCCTTGTCCTTCACTCCAACTGTATCACCTCATTGCAATTATTCTGGTTTCTATTGCTTTCCTGATGTAAAGCCCTACATTTCACTGTGCTCTTTCTGCTTTGATTCTTGACGGTTAGACCCTATAATCTCCTACTTATGTCCTCTTTCTCTTCCCTTGACCTAATGTCACTAACAGCAAAAACATCTAACCCCATCCTACTTGCAGCCACTGCCAGCTCTACCTTCTTCTCACAGTAATTCCCATTGATATTCATAGCTCCCCATCTAATTCCAGGTAGTTTTCCAAGTCGTATCTGAGGGGTCCCTGGTCTGCCAATTAGAGGTGGGAATCCGTCACCTTGAAAGGTATGAGGCATTTTGCTCTGATTGTTGCTAGCATCATGTTAAAGTACTTAGGAAGCATGCTGTCGCCTTACTTGCCCAGGGCCCCACTGGGTTTTACACCTAATGGTTGAGGGCTAACCGGTGGGTCTGATAGTCTTTGCCATCTGAGCACAATGTTGGCCAAGACGCAGAATATGTCTGAGATGCCCAACCTTATTCCAAGGTAACTGGAATTCCAACAAATTAAGACCACTCATTTGGCCACTCATACATTGCCTGTGATTCATGAACTAGGACATGACTACAGTAACCTAAAGATTGGAATTACAGTGATAATAACTTTTGATTATACACACATTGTAAATGTTGGCTGTAATACTTATGTAATAGCAGAAATGCATACAAAATTTGACGTTTTTATGAAGATAACTGTACGTTCCAAGTAGCAGTACAACAGTTCAAATCTTACCCAATCACTGTATGTTTTACATTCATAAACAATGAGTGCACAAGAAGTTGCAATCTTCCTTCCTTCTTCGTTCCAATACAACATTTACAAGATATATTCATTAGTTAATGATCAATGTTTTGTACAGCAAATCATATATTTATATCTATTTTAATAACTGGCGTTTCACAGGGAAGTGTTATAGGTCCCCTACTCTTCCTCGTGTTTATAAACGATTTAGGAGACAATCTGAAAAGCTCCATTAGACTGTTCGCGGATGATGCTGTCGTTTATCGGTTAGTGAAGTCAACAGAGGATCAAAAGCAACTGCAAAGCGATTTAGACAAAATTTCTACATGGTGCGAAAATTGTCAATTGTCACTAAATAATGAAAAGTGTGAAGTAATACACATGGTCACTAAAAGAAATCCGCTGAACTTCAATTACGCGATAAATCAGTCAAACCTTAAGGTCGTAAATTCTACCAAATACCTAGGAGTTACAATTACGAACAACTTTGACTGGAGAGAACACACAGAAAATATTGTGGGGAAGGCGAACCAAAGCTTACGTTTCATTGGCAGAACGCTTAGACGATGCACCAGCTCCACCAAAGAGACTGCCTACATCACACTTGTGCGTCCTCTCCTGGAGTACTATTGCCCCTTGTGGGACTCTCACCAGGTGGGACTGACGGAAGATATTGAGAAGGTTCAGAGAAGGGCAGCTCGTTTTGTTTTATCACGTTACAGGGGGGAAAGCGTCACGGAAATGTTGCACGAATTGGGGTGGAAATCATTAAAAGAAAGACGCTATTCATTGCGGCGTGATCTGTTTGCGAAGTTTCAATCACCGACTTTTAGTTCTGAATGTGAAAATATTTTGCTAGCACCCACCTACTTAGGGAGACATGACCATCCCAATAAAATAAGAGAAATCAGATCGAAAACGGAACGATTTAGGTGTTCTTTCTTCCCGCGCGCTATTAGAGAATGGAACAGTAGAGAAACATTATGAAAGTGGTTAATGAACCCTCTGCCAGGACTTGAATGTGATTTGCAGAGTATCTATGTAGATGTAGAAATATGTATAGAAAATGTAGTCCATAAGTGATTTTATAAGATAAATTCAGAATTTCCATAAAACAGAATTTTGAAGTAATAAGAAGTAAGTCTTCCATTCATACTATAAATTTACGTATGCAATATAACCATCCATTTTGCACTAGTTGCATCAATTTTCCATGTAACTTGGTAAATCGAGAATTTCAATAGTTTTTTTTTTCATAATATTCAAAGGATTGTATTAGACTGTATACCACATATGTGAACGCTGGCAACTGATGGTCACTATTTTTATGTAGTTTTGCATCAACATATTTCACTTCCACAGGAATCCAATGACAGCATGTTATTACTGGAAAATATTCTTATCAGGAAGTTTATAACAACATTCAATATATCACAACTCATTGAGATATTCTGATTCAAACTTTTGATATTTGGCACATGTAATCTGATTATACACACATATTTGTGATAAGCAAACAATTTTAGTTTTTAAATATAAATTTTACTTACCATCCAAAACATGACTGATACTAAGAAAATGTAAATTGTATCTCTAAGAAATTTCATTACATTAATATCATTAGATTAATTGTCTTCAGCCTAGCAAAAAAAAGTAATCATTAATAACAAAGATCATTACTGTAACAAATATTTGCACTTCAAATTTCTTAATTTATGCTATTTTTTAATCTTTATCAAGAAAATACACAATTTAAATAATTTTATAGTCGATTCCGTTTTATTTGTGGTAAAATATTTTATAATTTATGAATGAAAACCAAATGACACTGGTGTAACATTCCATTTTCTAACTGGATTATCAGTTTTGTTTATTGTCAGGTACAATGATAAATATGTGTTACTGTAAACTTCTCGGCGTATGAACGATTATATAACAGTACAAATGCCTGTTTTAAATAGTTTTTAAACATATCAGTTGTGAATGTTTCCAAAACAATGAGATGTAATCATGTTAGAGTGGGATAAAATATGTGAGAGATTAATTAGTGAATTTCATTACCAATTACAACAATTTATATAACACGATAAATGTGTATGTCCTACATTTGGTGACATGCTGTATGGCACTGGCTGAACAAGATAGTTTTGTCCATTATAGTTTCATTATTATAAATAGACTTGATACAAAAACGAGACTAAACAGGAAAATAAAATAACTCCAATTACAGTAAAATATTAGCAAAAGTGAATTAACAGTGATTACTGAAATAATTGTAAATTATCCAGCTGAAATAAATTAAAAATAGGCATATGAGTGCAAGTGGTAATATACAATGTAATTATCAAGGGATTATTAAAAGTATGTGAAGTTAGAAGAATTTCGTCAAGATTTTAGTTTTTACATTGATATAATAAAATGATTTTTATTTTCCAAACTTATTTATTAATACTTACAGTGCACACTATGAGCTGCTAATTTTGGTATTTTTAGAATTTATGTACAGTTATCTAACTTTATAAAACATTTAACCATAATATCTTGTAACTTTTGTCCATAAATAAAAAAATGTTGCTAGAAAAATATTCTAAAATTAAATTATAGTGAATCATAATATTTTTGTCTCCATGACATACATAACTGCAGAATTAAATACCTCTAGTGTCACAGCCATTGGATCACAAGTAATGCACAGAAACTTGTAGATGTATAATATGGCATTAAATGCTAAATGAATCGATGAAGCGTTTCAGAAAATCTTGCACATTAGTTTCTTTTATTATTACTTTTTAGAGACATTTACACAATGCAGATGGAAACATGGAAATTACAATCTACAAAACAGTGCATGAAAGTAACAGGAAGTGATTTTCAAACAACTTAATAGTCAAAAAGGTTCCTTACATTCTTAAGCATGTGGTATGTAAAACTTCAGCCTATATTTATGCGTGCCAGGGAGGCTACAATTAGCAATGATTTTGTAAATTCCATTCTTATCCCAAGATGATAATCTGCTCTATCCATTGGCCAAAAGAGTACCAGTAGTTCTACAGACATAAACTGATGCTTTGCAGATCCTGGATTTAAGATTTCTGGGCATGTTCAGAAAGTCATTTCCTGAAATGGAGTCATACATCAATTATTAATCTCTTATGGTGGTGGCACAAGCACAGTTTAAACCTTCTATACAAAAAGAAAGAAAGCAACTCATTTACTTTCTTGCCTTTGAAACAGTCGAAAACATTTACGAAAATCATTGTACATATGCAATTAATGCAATGAAATGTCTATAGAGGCTAACAAAGTATAGACAGATCTGCATTTTACATTTATTGGTCTTTGCATTCAGAAGTATCGGTTTTGTTTTTATTTTTATTTTTTTTATTTTTCGAGCCCAGTAGAGGTTATAGAAACAAAAGTGAATTTAAAAACGAAAGATATGGTGGTAAGTCATTCAGGATCACGTATGTTCACGCCTGAAATTAAAGCTCATTGGCATTTTATCCTCCCTATCCCCATTGTAGTTCAATGTACTGGAAAGTTAATTGATATAGTCATAACATGATGTCCAACATGTATACAAAGCAATAGGCTAAAATTAGAATCATGGTAAATGATTTTCAGAGTTGCTTACAAGGCTTAAGGTGGCAGGATATTTGAAAAATCTTTCAGACAGAAACCCCACTAAGGCAATATTCCAATCTATCCTAAAGGATCTTCATTCTTATGAAAATATAAAAAATTGGCCAAAGAGTGAAACGATATGATCAAAAGAAAAACAAATTTTATATTCAGTGGTATTCCAGTTGCACTATTTCATTTGTTTTGACAGTATCTGGAATTTGGTTGAAATTCTGCAGTCTTTAAATGGTTGATCAACACCAAATAAAAAGCAGACTGTAAGGTTCATGGAAGCTTTGACTGACTTCAACAGACTTCCAATGTTTTTTTTTAACACGGTTTAAGAAACGACCTCAGATTTTTTGGATAGGTCATATTAAAATGATGGACTGTGTTATTCTGTCCATATAACTTAGAACCATAATGTAGGGTTACAGTCGTATAATGAAAATCAAAACGCTGTAGGTCCCATGCTCGAACCTAGCCAGCATGTAAAGTTTAAAAAAAAAATAAACAGGCAGAACATGAAGTCAACCTCCATCCATCAGTGGACTAGCCCATGAGGGCAGAGGATTGGTCAGAGGTACAAAGCACTCTGTTGCTCCAGAGGTGAGAAGCTGCCCAAAGAGGTGAAATAATCAGGGAATTGAAACCACTGCATTTAACACACAGAAGGTGTATCCACATGACATGTGCCCAGTAATTCAGAAAAGTATCATAGTGATCTCTCCTTTGAGAAAAGATCCTGGAACAGTGAATCATTAGGATCTCTAAGAGGGGACTGTCAAGCAGAAGGTGACATGACGAACAACTAAATAACGAAGGAAATGATAACATTCTACTAGTTGGAGCATGAAATATGAGAAGTTTGGACCAAGTATGAAAGATAGAGAATCTAGGGAAAAGCAAAGACTCAAACTAGGTAAGGTAGGAATCAGTGAAGTTAAATGGAAAGAAGACAAGGATTTCAAATTAGACAAATGTAGGGCAACAACGACTGCAGCAGAAACTGGTATTACCATTATCTGACGTTGAAGGAAGAAAGTGATCTAATTGAGTTACACAGCAACTAGCAAACGGAAATGTAGCCAAGATAGCTTTTATGCAGTCCTTCATTTTCTGACTAGCGATTTCGACTAACTAAGTCGTCATATTCAGATCAGACAATGCTGAGCTCAAGATGATCACTTACTTCATTGAAACAACAATACTGATCTGAAGATGATGTTTTAAATCATCGTAACCAGTAGTCATAAAATAAAGGAATGTATAAAATCTATCATGGCTACATATCCGTTTGTGAGTTGTTGTTTAGAAACTGATAAGTGCGATTAAGAATTATTGTGAAGAGAAAACTAGAACATAGTAGTTGACGCATATATGCCTACATCATAAGCAGAAGATGTAAATCAGTACATACAGACATGGAGAAGGCAATTCAGTATGGAAAGTTTTGGGGATGTCCGTTTAGAACATAATTCTGTACGGTAAGAAACCTCGAATACTTCGCTAACCAGACTAAAAGAGAATCGAAGCGTTTGAGAAGCGAATGAGGAAGTTCTCTGTAGAAACAGCTAAGAAGGGCACATATGAGAAATATTGACAAGAGGAAGGGGCAGGATGATGGTACATGTGTCAAAAGTCAGGAAATAGCTTCTGTGGTAGAAGTGGTAGCTGTAAACTGTAGGGAAATACAAGATATATCCAGCAAATAATAATGACGAAGCATGCAAGTATTACTCAGAAATGAAGAGGATAGCACAGGAGAGGAATGGATGGTGGAACACACCGAGCCAATCATAAGACTGATGACTCAAGGAAGAGAAACGAAAACTTTTTAGCTACAGTGGAGTAGCCGAGCGGTCTAAGGCGTCTCGCTGCAGAGCGTGCGGTTGCTCGCCGTCAGAGGTTCGAGTCCTCCCTGAGTTATGGGTGTGTGTGTGGTTGTGTTGTCCTTAGATTAGTTTACCTTAGTTTAAGTAGTTTGTAAGCTACGGGCTGATGACCACGCAGTTTGATCTGATAGATTTACAAACATTTGAAAACTTTTTGCTAAAACTTTGAGTACATTATACTGTACTTACAATCCACAATATTTTTATTTATTAGTTCATTATGAACCAGCCTTCGCTTTTTAGACCTTTGCCACGTAACTTAATACTGAGTAGACAGTCCACATAATAACAATGAGAGTACATAGTTATTCAAAGATGGTTTTCCAAAGTCCTGGAACTTTGTAACTATGTATTGGTACGAGAAAGACAAATAGAATGTAAAAATATATCTCATATTACATTGAATTTAAATATTTCGTTTTGGATAGTATGAGATAAATATTGTCCAGGTGAGTTATGGTACAAGCCTAAAATAAATCCCAGAGAACTAACTGAATAAATTACTTGACATTATTTGAGGTATACTAATTTGTTGTATTGGTAAGCAGTGTGCTGTATGAATAGAATGGAGACTGTGTTTAAGAGTTTAAAAGGTGGAGGGTCTGTGGCTGAATATAGGAGAATGTATTTAAGAGTTTAAAAGGTGGAGGGACTATGGCTGAATTAGGAGTCTGTGTAATGTTTATATGGAAAACTTGCAACAAAATTATTAACATATAGTGAGGCAAATATTAAGAAGCTGCGCCGGCTGTGGTGGCTGAGGAGACTAAGGCGCTCCGTCACGGTCTGCATGGCGACTATGGTCGGGGGTTCGAATCCCCCCTCGGGCATGGATATTTGTGCCGTCCTAGTTCGTAAGTAGTTCATAAGTAGTTTGTATGTTTAGGTACTGATGACCCCATAGTTTAGTCCCATAAACTAAACAAACATTTGAACTTTTTTTAAGAAGCTGCCATAACTTTAATAACGCTGAATAATGAACACTGAATTTGATCATTAAGAACTAGGTCGAGTTTCACTATTATATGTTTATTAATAGCCTGAATTTGGGGGCGGCAGGGAGCAGCCGAGCTGGGTCTTACTCGGCGAATCAAGTATACTCTCTATAAAGGAGTGTACAAAGACACAAATTTGTCAGGAAATTACAACATGTGTTTATTATGTTGCAATCAAACGTTGTTAAGTTCCCCTAACATTTTAATTGTGCTACGAAAAATACTTACTACTTCTAAATTTGTCTATCCAGCTTTGTTCGCTTTAACTCACTCCTAGGCCAAAAAATCTGTAAAAAAAAATATTTTCATGGAGTCTTCACTGAGGTCACATACGTTATTTACTAAGTATGGTACAAAACGAGTAAGAGGTTTCCTGGATGTTATTTCCTAAATACAGATTGGAAAAATGGTCATTTGATATCAATTTTAAATGTAATATATTTTGTAGGGTAGCTTACTTTCTTTATAAAAGCATTCCAAAAGAAATTTCTTTCCATATTTTGCATGTATTAGTCAACATATGGAAATTAGTGCAATCGCTCCTAAATGTAGCAGTTCATGCCAGAATTTTCTGACACAGATGTTCGGAATAATAGTTACAATTGCTTTCTAAATTGCTCATGTGTGATGTGGACAAAGCACGACCGATTGCAGGCACGTGGCAATACTGGTGACTTGTCTGGGCGGCAGTAACAAATTGTATCTATAAACCAAAATGGAGATTACAAGTAATCAATGTTATTACATACTTATACACCAAGTATTCTTTAATTTTATATTAACAGTGCAAGTTGATTTAATTTCGTTCCTTTCTATTTGACAGATACCTAGAAAATTAGAGACGAACGAATCCAGAACATAGTGACTGTTGTATATATGGTCATTGTGGTAAATACATATTTTGCTCGGTCCTGGAAACATACTCGTATAACCTAAAGTTAGAAGGCGACCGATCAAAAGCGGGTAATACCGGCTTGAGTCGCAGCAAAGCAGAAATTTTCGTATCTCTCTAATGGGTAGTACATTTATATCTAATATCTACAGGAGCTGAAAATTCGATATTGCGAGTAAATTTCCGATTAAATTACTCTAACCACTGTAATTCGTCAAAGTCGAGGATTAGGACATAGTGAAGTTGTGAAGCTCCTTCCCTTGTTTCCGCCACATTCGCGAGACCATCCATTGTACTCGTCACTGCGCTCGAGTTGAAGTTCGACTCACTCTACTTCGTTACGTAAAGTAATCTTTGCTACATCACTATCGCCAAAGGAACTGTTAATTCAGTTTTCATTGGTGGCTCTAAAAATACTTAAAGGTATTCTGTAGAGAAGGATATTGGACATTTCATCACAACTAATCGCCTCTTTGCCCTAGCTACAAACAAATATGTTTCTCTCAATGAAAAGCTAACAAAACCATTGGCTCTAGAAAGTAACACATGGATACCTGCGAAAGATCTACTGTCAACCCAGAAAAATGATGTGACCAGCGAGTGTATTGTAGAACTTAATTTAGTAGATTTGAAAATGGGTTAAAAGATACGAAACTGGTAAGCCTACAAAATGGAGTGTGTGTGTCCACACGCACTCATGTAATTGGCACTGAACTCCTACTGACAAGAAACGTTTATTGCATTAATACATGTGAAAGTATTCACCCGACTTTATTCAGAATACTTATTGCTATGAAAGCTCTGCAGGCTCATAAATTTTACTAAAATCACTCCACTGCATATTTTTGTGGCGCTGGCACAACTACTGTAATAGATATTTTGATAAAAAAACTGTCTTGGTTGCACAAAACTCATGTTTCATTGATTTATGCATGGCGCGTTTCGCCTCTTCTGGACATCATCAGAAGTATAAAGACGGAAAAAATTTACAAATCTGTTTAAAAACATAACTAAAAATATGTTAAATCTTTCCTAAGAAAGAAATATTAGTAACAGGGAAGGTGCAGACTGATAAAACTGCAGGCCGCATGACCACATTCACATTTTCGCGTGGGGGGAATGAAGATTGAAGTAATAAATACCGCTAAATAGCGTATTTCAACAAATAAAATTACTTATGTCTCAGGTTGCAGGGCGTCAAATTAAATTTAATAACAGATGTAATCGTTACTCAAGAATTGAGAGGGTGGGGGCAATGAAGTCAATGGTAAAACCATGTCTCCACCATATCCTTTCTTACAGGAGTGCTAGATTTGCAAGGTTCGCAGGAGAACTTCTGTGAAGTTTGGAAAGTAGAAGGCAAGGTACTGGTGGAAGTAAAGTTGTGAGGAGGCCCCCTGAGTCGGATTGGGATAGTTCAATGATAGGGCGCTTACCCGTCAAAGGCAAAGGTTCCAGGTTCGAGTCCCGGTTTCAGCACAAACCACCACGACCGTTTTATTGAATTTAATAATTTGATGCTCTGAAACTTCAGAGATAAGTATTTTTATTTGTTAAACTCTGCTCTTAAGTGGTATTTATTAGTTCAGTCTTCACTCCCCCCACGCCAAAACGTGAATGAGGTCATGTGGCCTGCAGTTTTATCAGTCTGCACCTTCCATATTTCCAATATTTTTTGCTCAGGAAAGATTTAACATAATTTTAGTTCTGTTTTCAAAAAAGTTGGTAAATTTTTTCCCTCTTGCAACTTTTGATGATGCCGAGAATAGGCGAAACGCGCCATGTATAAATAAATGAAACATCAATTTTGTGCAACCAAGACTGATGTTTATCATCATAAATTTTATGTTACAAAGTGTTTACTTCTCAGTGCAAAACTTCTTTTTAGTTGAAACTATCTCAAATTTATGAAGGTTTTGTTTTCTGTGACAGACACCTCAGACAAATACGTCATATAAATAATCTAAAAATAGCATTTGTTGAGAATAATGTAAAAAATAAAAGAAACAAAAATTATTTAGGGAAAATAAAATGCAGCTTCCCCATTTTATTTTGATAAACACTGAGACAATATTGGTACTTATGGCCAAAGTTTCAATTTTTGTTGTTGTACAGTTTCGAAAATATAGTGGGGTGGGGGCGGCAAAATGGGTGCCAACACCGGGTGGCAGAAATCTACGCTACGCCACTGCATACGCCCCACTGGAGAAGGTGAAGAATCCACGCTTCAGACGAGTCTTGGAGAAGTACATAACGTATCCAGTATCTGATGAATCTATATCGAGAAAGAATACTTACTCGTGTTACAAAATACAAATTGGGTATTTTTTTTAAACAACAGATCTCTGTCTGCACATATAAAACCCTTGATGTGTGCGGTGTTATGTTGTTGTTCTTGTTCTGAAAGTTGATAGTCATGGATAAATTATCCTCAAAGTGTCAACCTTTCGAGAAAGTAACTAACGCCACTACTGCCAATTTGTTTGAGATCTCCGAGGCTGGATGGCGTGAACACAACATTCTACTTGTTGGTTATTCATTCATGCATAAAACAACCGAAGGGCATCAAAATCTCTACAGAGTCACAAAGCAACCCTGACGTGGACAAATTAATTTCAGGTGCTTGTGAAATCTATGTGTAAGCCCTGCTGTGGACACATAAATATGAGGAGCAAGCACCTCACTGCCCCTTGCCCTTCAGGTTTTCCTTACATTGTGGTCTTCTTGGCTTTATGTTGCTGTTACTGCGCCTAATACCACAAAGTAAAAGCATTATTTTGTGACCTGGATCGCGAAAAATCTATTGCTGTCAGAAGTGTGTAAGAGGTCTTTATGAATGTATGCCAGCTGTTTAGAGATATCAAAACCCATGAGATGATTCCTCAATACTGCTGATACTCACTTGTTGTGACAGCCTGAAACATATGCAATGTGAGATAGGTCGAAGTGGTCACCACGTGGCTGGCAAGAGAACATAAAAAAAAATTCTCTAATGGAATACTGGATAGTTTACAATTTGCAAAAGTAGGAACAATTTTCCTGGTAATACTACAGCATTTGAAGACAATGAAACAAAGCTTGTCTGCAGTGACCTCGCTGCACTCAAATAATATTCTGTGATGTGGAGAGGTGCTTTTCCTGGATTCAAAGCAATGTTCATTGACAACTATAGTAAGAAAATGCAGTTATTTGGAAAATGTGCCAGTTACGAGATTCAAAACAAAGTACGACCTCTAACAGGCAGCCTGGATACTGACAAGAGGAATAATAATAGCGTGTAGAACAAAGCGGAAGTTACATAAAAATCTTAGAAACAGAATCAAGCTGCACTAGCCCATTACAAAACAGTACTGTGAGATTCTGAAAAATGTCATTAAGTGCATGTAGTGTGCAAAAAGAATAGCTAATTCTTAGGATAAAATTAAAAGTATGATATATGTAAAGCATTTAATAATCACTTTTGATCTTAGTATATGAATTAAACATAACCTTAGATCCTACAGGTAATCATATAACACTCTTATAAAATAGCATTCTGAGACTTTTGCCTAAAGTAGTCCTCTGTGATAGTGATAAAGCAGAGAGTCAATAATTAATCACTGAGAACCCTTATGGTTATGATGGGGTACATAGAAGAATAACGTTCTGCCTCTACTTGCCAATATGTCTAATCTTTCCTTTCGGAACTGTCAGTTTCATGACAGTCTGAAGTACTCAGTAGTGAAACCGCTTTACAAAATGGGAGAAAGGGATAAAACCTTAGACCTATTTTTATGCCATCAGTTTTTGCTAAAAAAATTATTGAAAAGAATGTATGTTCGAGGTCAGTTGATCATTGTAGTTCCCATACTTTGCTGTCAAATGTACAGTTGCAGAAGTTGTTTAACAAGCGAAAATACTATAATCTCTTTCATCCGTGAGACACTTGACAGATTAAAAAAAACCATGAAGGCAATACATTGTTTTAACGAAAGTGTTTGATTGTGATGATCACAAGAAATTGTTGCAGAAGTTGGACATTATGGAATAAGGAGAGTGGCTCACAATTTGTTCACCTCTTACTTTAATAACAGACAGCAGAAGCTGATGGTCTGTGGTGTTGGAAATGGCTGTCATATGCGCTCATTATGGGACACAATAAAGTTGGAGTGCTCCAGGGTTCTGTTCTAGGGCCATTATTTCACATTTACATAAATTGTATAATAGGTAAATATAAGATACTTTTGTTTGCTGATGATACTAGCTTGTTAGTGAAGGACGTTAACTTATAATGCAGTTAAATAAGTTCATAACTTGTAGAAAATAAATTGATGCTAAATCGCAGTAACACTCAGTTCTTCCAGTTATTAACGTACACAATTGAACAAAACTGACATATCCATTACGCAGAATGTGCACATGATAAGTGAGACTGAACAGTTCAAATTTCTGTGTTCAGTTAGTTAGTGAGTTGTCGTGTAAAGCCGATGTTCAAGATCTCGTTTGAAAACTAATTGCTGCGTTGTTTACCATTCAAACAATTTCTGAAGAGAGTGATAGTTCAAGACGAAAAGTCATCTGCTTTGCTTATTTTCATTCATTTATGACGTCTGCTGTTATTTCTTGGGGTAAATTATGTGGTTCAGTAATGGTATTTCTTGAGTAGAAACGGGTTTTTCGAGCAATACGTGGGGGTAAGTTCGCATACCTCTTGTCGACCCCTGTTTAGTAGCCTGAGCATTCTGACATTGGCCTCTGAATAGATAATAAGCTCATTTGTTAACAATATTTGGTTATTGCCAAGAATTAGAAGCTTTCATTCAGTTAATACTAGACAGATATTGAATCTGCATTTGAATCTTACCTCCTTGACGTGCTGAAAGGGGTGCAGTATTCTTCTCCATCTATTTTTAAGAAGCTGCCACAAGATTTCAAGTAACCTAGTAATAACCCACGCGCTTTCAAGGCTAAACTGAAAAGTTTCCTCATGAGTCACTATTCCTGTTCTGTCGAGGAATTCCTGGAAAAATTGCAAAATTGAGCTTATTTCTATGTTATGTTGTTGGTTATTTTTAATTATGCTACGGTGTGCACAGTATTGCAATGTGATTCACTTTGACAATTATTCCTCCTTTATTACAATTTGATTTACTGATTCGTCCATGGTGTAGTAATACATTAATGATTTTTTTAAAAATAACTGGTGCGATGCTTGTCACTGACTTCTTCCGTCTATCTGCCAGCGTATCGATAAACATATGACATTTGTCACGTTCAATTTTTTTGCAACAAGCTGAAGGGAGAGAGCGGAACTGTTCGTCACTTACTGTCTTCGCCTCGATATATTAGGACGTGTTCCAGGATTTTGCCTAATTATTGTAAGTGTAAGCTTAGTTCCCTTTTTTATTAATTTCAATAAACCCCCACAGTTAATTTGAAATATCTTACTTACTTACAATCTCCTCTCCATTCTCACTAATTTTGAAGTTATTTATTTCAGCAGATCTAGTACTTCATAAAGTGATGCTCAGGTATTGTTGTGATTTGTTTCACGATTGTACTAGAACATTCTCTGTTCAACTTTTATTTATTTCGTGTCTATGAATAGTTTATTACATTTTAATGTCTGCAGAAAAATCTTCGTGATGTTTATGGAGTGAGAGCATGAAGGTCGGGGTGAGAGTTTAAAATAGGGAAAGATTAATTTTTAAAACTCACAACCACCAGCTGCGAACCAAATTCCTAAACACGCAAAACACTGGAACTGTGATTGCGACTGTTTGACTCGTTTTCTAGCGGATGATATCACACGTTCGCAGCTTTCCTTCCCTGCATATGATTAACAAAACAAATTCATAATAAAATCAACTTCATAAGAGAAAAGGGTGTACTAACTACTATTTTTGAAAACACGTGAAAGTTCACTTTATGTTGTTTATTTCACAATATTTGAACCCTGTGGCTGATACGTCTGTACGTCGACACATTTACCAAGTAAAGTTATAGCTCGTGAGCCCCCAGACAAAATGAATATTTGTCGCGAATTGTTTTCATACCACGTGGCTGTCTCAAACACCGTTTATGTTCATGCCTATGCAACGACACATGTTACATTAATAAAACACAGTCACTTTAATTCAATTCGATGCACTCCCTCTTCTACCAGCTAAATATTCAGCAACACACAGTAGCACTCGATACAACTTGGTGCAGTCTACGACGAGCAACCACACGTGGCGATTGCCACACACCAATCTATAACCTCCACCTCGAGGTCCACATGCCGACTGATTCCGAGCGACGCCGCCCGGCCAGCTACACCACGTGCTCGCATCTCGTCACTTCCTGCCCTTGTGCGCGCGCGCGCCAAAAGCTCAACTGCCGGGGTTTTTTCCCATACGTCATCAACTTCCGCATGTGACCTGTTCTAAACGATTTGCCAACGTACAGGGCTCAGCCAATACATTTCTAAAACTTTACTTAAAATCAAAATAGTTACACTACACATTAAATAAATTGTCTTCTTAGGTTTTTATATTGGTATAAACATACTTTGTACTATTTATCATAATTGTGCAATTTCTTATGTCACAGATAAGTGATTTAACTGAATATTTCAAGGTAAAATACAAAATATTGATTGAAAATAAAATGAAAAATAGTTAATATATTATTTTTATAAACAAACATTGCCATGCAGGTTGTGTAACTGTCTTGTATTTATTGGTAATTTATTACTTTTCATTGTCAATTACACATATTACGTCAGATGTGACTATATCATCTAATGTATTGTTTATTTGTCAACAGGCTATTTTGTAATGAGGGCCTTAAAGGTTCCTAACTACATCGTATTACTTCAAATGCCAGTAGTATTAGAATATTTGTGCATTGCACTGTGCCTCGCACTCGCCATTGTCCCTCTCTCCCCTCACCGGAGAGTTGGAACAAGCCACCAACGTCGGCCTGCTCGCTGGCCTTCCGTCAGCTACAAGCACACAGCAAATCTCATCGTGGAGAATTTCTACCTATGGCCTAACTTTAAATGTTGTCACCCAACTGTGTACATACATTGCTACCATAATTAATAAGATTAAAATTGTGTAACATTTAGTGCATTGGCATGGTCAATGTTTGCAGTTAACTTCATACTGTTTAATTATCAAATGCTATTAATTTACCAGTATTTCTATTGGGCGGTAATCTCACAGGAGTCTGATAATTTTGCAGTTTTTTTGTGACTATCTCAGCTAGAATCACTACAGAATATGACCGAAATATTAGTATCAGCTCTCAATAAGGTAAAATTTAGATCCCACCGAATTCTTCTTGTAATGCTGCTTTCATATGAAAATGGGTGTTGCGTATTAAAGTTGAGATTGGGGACCTCAGATGAAATTTTACCGGGTAGTGAAATATTTTTAAATGAAAATACTGAGAAATTCTGAGATGGAAGGGACAATTGAAACAAAATTATTGGATTCCACCATTAAAGGGTAGCGGATGTGACTTTGGTACAAATACAACACCAGAAAGCAACATTACAGAAGTACTGAATGTGCTGAAAATAAATAACTTTAAAATTAGTGAGAGTGGAGAAGGGATTGTAAGTGAGTAAGATATTTCAAATTAACTGTGGGGGTTTATTGAAATTAATAAAAAAAGGGAACTAAGCTCACACTTACAATAATTAGGCAAAATCCTGGAACACGTCCTAATATATCGAGGCGAAGACAGTAAGTGACGAACAGTTCCGCTCTCTCCCTTCAACTTCTTGCAAAAAAAATTGAACGCGAAATATGTCATATGTTTATCGATACGCTGGCAGAGAGAGGGCAGAAGTCAGCGACAAGCATCACACAAGTTATTTAAAAAAAAATCATTAATGTATTACTACAATGGCCATGCAGACTTGCTCCTCAATTCTGTCCTGCGGAACATGATAGATATAAATAAATAAAACATAAGGTGAATACATTTCTTCATATGTGGCTTTTGTATTAAATTGTGTATAAAAACCACAAAAATAATGTAAATATACATGTATGAGTCGCACTTGTAAGGTCATATTTATGCAGTGGATGTATAGGGACTGAAGCACCATATGAAAATTTTTTACAAAGGCCCGTCTCCTGCTCACAGGACAGTTGGACTATCCACTGTGCCGCCCCACTACGATAGCTTAGCATATACGCATGGGGCCTCCCTCCTCAGTCCAATTTCAAACTTCAGTCTTGAGCCATTGTGAAGAGTAACGTCAGAACTACCTCTGGTGGCTTTTTCTTTCCTGAATCCATAAAGGTGGAGGGAAAGAAAGCCAGTGTGCATTCCATCTGTATACTGAGGGAGTCATGCGAGATGTGTAACGGGTCCACAGGATGCCATGAAGGGCACAGGGTGCAGCAAACTGCAGGTGGTATCGCATGTGGGTACAAAACAGTCTGCGTCGCTTTGGGTCAGTGGCGATTCTCTCCGGCTTTCAGCAACTCTCTGAAGTGGTTAACACTGCGAGTCATGTATAATAATACTTTTTAGTCAAATCTACTGTCTAAACACTGATTATCAATAGATATGATCTCGGACCAAAAGATAGATAGGCGTAAAAATTGGCACTCCCGCGACCGATTCAAAATCGCAGTAATCGGACCCCAAAAGATCGATTCACGAAAGATCAAAGATCATCGCTCCCTGATCTAGAGTACACCATACACAGGAGATGGCTACACAGGTAGAGGTAGCTGTGTGACGTGGATCGGGCAGTTTTCTAGGATATGAGATTTCAGAAAAACAAATGAGCCCTCTCAGAGGGCGTAGGTCGATCAAAGGAATTCAGCTGCATCTTTTCCTTCTCTCACTCGCTTTTTTTTTCTAGAAAATCTGACGGGGTTCCGTAAGGACAGATTATTTCAATTTACCCCGGATGTCTTGGCGAAACATACCTTCAAAACCCCGGTGCAGGAATAAGACATGGTCCGAAATTGTGCTCAACCCATTCTCTGAGAATTATTTCGAGTAATTAGTTAATGAGCCTTCTATAACAATAAATGGATGTCAAAACATACTTGTCTTCTTAGAATCAACTAATTCTGAGCTCATAACGAGCATCAAAGCAAATACAGGCGTTAGTGAACTCAGTTTTGTCGTACCGAGACTGAATATCGAAAAGCTCACGAAAAAATATATATTCAGAAAAGTAGAGAAAACGTAGCTTAATGTCTTCCTGGAAGACTGAATCCATTTCTTACAAATTAGACATGTAGTTGCAGAACATACGTCATCTAAATACAAAGAAATAGTATCAACAGCAGACAGCAGCTGATAGATTTACACCATATAAATTAACAAAGTTGATCCCTCCCCCCCATCCTTGGCACACAGAATAGGTACAAACACTGTTGCAGAAACGAAGAAAAAAGTCCCCAAGATTGGCGATTCTTCACGGAAGATCGAAATTAAGCGAGTACTGCAATGCGGAAAGCTTACAATACTTTTCACAACAAAATATCGTTTAGAAATTTGCAGAAAATCCAAAAATATACTGACGTATACTAGAGGTAAGACGCAAACAATACTATTAGCAACAGTGCTACCTTCGAATACAGTGTTCCTGAAGCAAGGGTACTAAATTCGGCTAAGGAAGCCGCGAAATTGCGGGTACCCCGGGTTTCAAATCAAATGTTCAAATGTTTGTATAGCTTATGGGACTTAACTAAGGGGGTCATCAGTCCCTAAACTTACAAACTACTTATGAACTAGCTAGTACTAAGGACGGCACAAATATCCATGCCCAAGGGGGGATTCGAACCCCCGACCGTAGTGGCCGTGCAGACCGTGACTGGAGCGCCTCAGTCCCCTCGGCCACCGCGGCCAGCACCCCGGGTTTGATTCCCAGTGTGGCATAAATATTGCGTATGTCACCATTTGGTAGTGTATCGGCTGTGGCATTTCTCAGCAGGATTATGCGCCATTTTGCAAGTCGAGGAGTGTGATTAAGTGGTTCGAGGAACAATGTAGCAGTTAATGTGCTGCCCCTCCAGAAACATTTTAAAAGATTTCAACCCCACAGAACACACCTGGGATTTGCATCTACATCTACATGGGATACTACAAAAATTACATTTAAGTGTCTGACAAAGATTCCTCGAACCACCTTGAAACTATTCATTTACCATTCCATTCTCTAATAGCGCGCAGGAAGAAAGAACACCTGAATCTTTCCGTTCGAGCTCTGATTTCTCGTATTTTATTCTGACGAACATTTCCAGCTATGTAGGTAGGAGTCAACAATATATTTGCGCATTCCGAGAAGAATGTTGGTGATTGGAGTTTCGTAAGTAGACCACTTCCAAGTGATAAACGCATTTGTTATAATGATTCCAATCCCAAATCCTGTATCATTTCCGTGACGCCGTCTCTCCTGTATCGTGACAATACAAAACGAGCTGCCCTTCTTTGGGTTCTTTCGATGGCTTCCGTCAAACCCCAATTGATAAGGATCCCACACTGGGCAGAAATACTCCGAATGAAGACGGACAAGTGTATTGTATGAAGTCTCTTCAGTAGTTCTGTTTCATCTTTTAAGTGTTCTGCCAATAAAACGCAGTCTCTGGTTTCCCTTTTCTACGACATCATCTACGTGTTCTTTCCAGTTTAAGTCTGATGTAATAGTAATTCCTCCTCTCCAGAGGGCACCACCTTGACGAAGCACTGTCCGTGTGGGTGGAGAGGCTTGCGCATCCTTGTGAGGCTGAGGGCTATACCGAAGGTAGAGAACCTGATGGATCTGACCAAGTGTGTCCTACAACGTCCCGTCTTCCTTATCCTCTCCCAGTCCTTTCGCAATTCCTTTCCCAACCCAAGGTGTGATGCGATCTGTGCTGAGGGGTGCGTGGCACATGGGTGGATGTGTCTTGAACGGAGCCTCAGGGATACTGGGCGACCTCCCTAAGTAAGTAGCCTTGCACCGCGCGGGGTTATCGTGGTTTGGACCATATAAATCCTCAAATCTCATGGGACTAAGATGAACACAGAGAAAGAAAGTATTTTAAAAGAATCTGAGACCTCAGATACTCAGACATCGGGATCAGGACCGATGGAGTGCACTCCTACTTCTGAATCAGGGTCTAGACCTGAGCAAGACGTAAGAACTGTAACAGAGAAGTTGGACCAGATTAGGATTAAGCCCTTGTCTGGGGCTCAGAGGAGGAAACTTCTGAAGGTACAGAAGCAAAAGGAAGGAAAAGAATGGCTTCCTAAGCATAAGTGGAGGGAATCAAAAGGGCTTGAGCCCAAGACCCCCAAAAAGAAACTGCTTCAGGTCGAAGGGGATAGACAGACCCCTCGACCTCAAAGACAGGTGGCAAGAGAGTTAAGGAGGAATCTAAGACTCCCTCCTCTCTGGACAAGCGTGATCCTAAAAGGCTGAGGCAGGAAATAGGAAAACAGACCTATAGCACTGCAGTCTCGGTCTTTAGAATGGCGGTTGTCCAAGAAGGATACCCACTGGTGAGCATCACCTCGCAGCAGGAGGAGCTTGTGCAGATGGCCCTCTTTGAAGAGATTGGGGGGACGCTGGTCCAGGACCCAAATTCAGGAGGGTCTATCTAGATCTCAGTGTCCTCATTTTTGTCTGCGAGGGGGAGCACTCATCAGTATGGCTTAAGGACAAGGTGCCCATGATATCCCCGTGGGAGGATGCAAAGCTGCTGGTCAAGACAGCAACCGAACTCCTGAAGACCGCAAAGGTATCAATATGGGTACCAAAGATCCTTAAGGAAGTCCCTCCAAAGTCTCTGTTCGAGAAAATAAGGGTCCAGAACACAAAAGTCTCGACAGAGGATTGGAGGGTAATTAAACAAAAGGTCGTTCCGGAAGGACGAACCCTGTTGGTGGAGGTCGGAGAGAAGTCCCTGAAGGCAATGCGAGAGCAAGGCCTGAAACTGTTTTTAGGGTTCTCGCAGGTCGCCGTCAGGGTAATCAAAGACCTTAAAGGTAATAATGGCAGCAAGATGGGGACTGGAAGTGCTGCAGATAAACCTGCACCACAGTAAAGGGGCCACTGCTGCCCTGAGCCGTCGCTTGGGGAGACAGGAGGTGGATGTGGCCCTGATACAAGAACCCTATTTATACAAAGGGGGTGTATTGGGTCTCGGTGATACTGGAGGTAAACTGATTTATGCTAGAAATCTAAAAACTCCAGAACATGCATTTATGTTAGAAATGGAATACCTTTCATGCCAATGATGGATTTTTGTTCCAGGGATGTGGTGAACATCAGGATGCAGCAACGTGAGGGAGGTATCACGAGGGAAATTGTTTTGGCCTCAGCATACCTTCCTTACAAAGACAGCTCTCCTCCTTGGAAGTGAGGAGACTGACAGAAGCCTGCCATCGGCAAGGTGACGAACTGTTGGTGGGAGAGGTGAGCACCTTCTTGAATTTCTCCTAACCTACAACTTGGAGATCCTGAATAAGTGTTATGAACCTACATTCAGGAATAGTAGAAGGGAAGAAGTAATTGACATAACTTTTGGTTCCATGATGATGAGAAGTTACGTCAAATAGTGGCATGTGGTCCTGTAGCCATCCTCATAAGATCACATGTATATTACATTCAAGGTTGAAATGGGAACCAGACAGACCATGGCCTATAGGAATCCCAGGAAAACGAACTAGAGACATATAGGAGAGACCTTGACTTCAGCCTATCGGAACTTAAAACTTCGATAAGGAATCCAGCAGATATTTCGCGCCGCGGTGGAGTAGCCGAGCGGTCCAAAGCACCTCGCTACGGAGCGCGCGGTTGCTCGCCGTGGAGGTTAGAGTCCTCCCTGGGGCATGGGTGTGTGTGTTTGTCCGTAGGTTAGTTTAATTAGGTTTAAGTAGTTTGTAAGCTACGGACTGATGACCACGCAGTTAGGTCCGATAGATTTACAAACATTTGAACATTTTTTTATTTTTATTTTTTTTTTTTTTCATTTGAACTTTTTTTTTTTTTTTTTTTTTTTTTTATATTTCGCAAAAACATCGACTGAACTTATTTCCGGCTTGGGGCAACTTTCACTGCTTATAATATGTGTTTCGGTGCTTTCTATTAATGCTTGGAGTTCTGGTACTTTTCCGATAAGGCTACGACAATGTACATCTGTTGCATCGAGAGTTCCCAGATCTGTATTTGTCCTGTTGATCCACCTGCACCCTTTGCACCCAGTTCACGCCACACAGCCCCCACTCCTGATCTGTCTTAAGGTACTGAAGAATATTTATTTGATGATTAATAAATTCCGAAACGCATAATAATGAAGTCATTCTGTGCCTGAGGTTCGACTTTCACAATTGCGACCGATTCAGTCTGAATTCTGTACTACTGATTACTTATACGTTAGTTGGACAGTTACGCGAGGGTAAGGTGGAACTTAAGCAGATTTCCGAACAAAGCTTTCGACAGACTCTTTCGCAGACTACAGACCCTTACCTCATATTTCCATCATCCCTGAAAGTTTGCCTCGCCACAAGAACAAATGTTTCAAAACCGTTGCATTCTTCGTCTAAATGAGACAGATTACGTCCAGTGCAACAAAATATTAGCCAACGCAGCCTAGCGGGGTTAAGGGCATATTTATTGACTTCTCCGGCCTTGAAATGGTGACATTTCACGGATCTAGAATTGCCTACTAACCATGTGATCTACAACTGCATACTGCCATTCCCAGTGATTTTTCCAAGAAAACCTACAGAATGTCTAAGTCGTGCCTCCTTTCATATAGGCCCAAACTGCGAGTATTACTCGCGACACACATTGCATATGAATGGCCAAGAATACGTACGCCCCGCTAACAACCACACCCAGCGTCATCGAAAGAAGTTTTAACACACTGAATACGTTTTACCAATAAACGTGAAATGTATTTTAGTATTGATGGCAGTGAGCTAGGATAGCTAACATTTTATTTTACGTTTTCATGTCTGTAGAAGGTCACAAGATTAATCCTTTAATGCATGACACTTCACTTGAAGCCATAAAAATTACCATGATTAGTTTATAGCGCCTACAAAAGGAGAAAAACACTGAAAAAATTTTGAAAATTAATATGCACTAGAAACTATTAATCACTATTGTGCTGCTCCTGTTCACTCATAATGCACCTGATTAACTATTTTTAAATGTGCAATGGAGGAATAATAAAGTCAATAAACACACATGTAGCAGAAACTCCAGGCATTTCACTAGATCTGATAGAGTAGCGTGCTGTAATAGTCACTAGGCTTACAAACTGGAAAAAAGACACAAACATATCCAAGGGAGGACTCGAACCTTCGACGGCGAGCAACCACGCGCTCCGCAGGATGGTGCCTTAGAGCGCTTGCCCACCGCACTGCGACAAAATGTAATCGCTTGGAAGTAATAGTAACAGACGCAGCAAATAATGAAATTGTAGGAATGAGACATGGGAAAAATAAAAATAAATTCTGTAACTGGTCAGCTACTCGCAAATGGCGTCTTTGTGAAGATGTGTTCTAAATTTTAGAGCACTACAAAATATTGTGAAATGTCTAATGAGCTTTTTCCGCTACCTTGGAATCACGTACCTACTGGAAGGAGGAAGTAATGTTTCCCTATACAGATTGCACAGCTCCAGCCCGCGACGAACCTTAAATACGATTTCCAGCGACTGTTGAACATTCGATTTATAAGCAGCAGCTACTATAAGTAGAACAAAACAAACATTTAGGGAGATACACAACTCCATCGGCTCTGGAAAAAAAAAAAAAAAAAAAAAAAAAAAATAAATAAACAGTTTCTTCTGGTCTCACTTTAATCAATTCAATTATTTTCTTCCACTAAATATGGTGCTGCATGTTTTATAGGTGACCATTCCCACAACGGGTAATTGCCTCAATAAATTCCATTCAGCAATGTCTGTACGTAATAAAATAAGTCTCTGATCACTCTTTTTGTCTGAAAAGAGGCAACAATTTTGAAACGCATATGAAGGCAAATAACAGCTTTCGTATAGTTACTGATGCACTCAATTAGAAACCATAATAATATAACTAATGCTTTAAAAAAATCGCACTGACGTATTTTACGGCCCACTAAAAGATTTGTAGATTTATAAGTTTTTGCAAACATTTTGGGCCAAAACAATAATCTAAATAATAAAAAATAAGAGTGTCTGAAACCCTTTTAGGAAAAAACAATTTAGGTAGTGTCGGGTTCCGAACCGCCGACCTTTTGCATCATACTCCAACGCCTTGCCTACTACGCTACGGCTATCATATAAATGACAACGCCTTTAATTTGATACTATTGATGCCCGTTGTTGACTGATGCTAATATGGTATTTGTAGACACTAGATTATCATTTATCGTACGAAGAACGATATGTTTTTCTTAATTATTCGGTGCGCCAATGCTTTGAAATGATAACGTCTAAGTTACAATAAGAAAATCATCAAATACGCAACGCAAGATGGCGTATGCAAGAGAGAGTTCTGGGCGAAGAATGTCACGTGACATCTCCGAACGGCTGGTTTTCGTTAATTCAATGAAGGGTGTCAAATCTCCGTTATTTTTACAAATATGTCTCAAACGATACAAGATATGAAAAAAACATAAGGGAGATAAGTTATAGAAAATTTTCTCCTCTACCAATTAGATTATTCAATTTTCGTGTCAGATGAAAGGTTCGTATGCAATTACAATTATATATTAACACAGCTTTCTTTGGTATTACTACCGTATTTTTTGTCCGAAAAATTTGAAAAAGGGAGGTACTGGTCTCTGGCGGCCTACAATCATTTCTGTAAAATTTGGTGCTGATCGGTTGAACGGTTCGTCTTAAAAACAGGGAACACGTTACGGACAGACAGACGCACAGACAGACAGACATACATCCCAAAATCCCCGTTATTTTTGCAAATATCTTTGAAACGCTACGAGATATGAAAAAAACATAACAGAGCAAAGTTGTAGAGAATTTCCTCCTCTACAAATTCGGTTATTCAATTTTCGTATCAGATGAATAGTTGCCCTGTTATGTTCATTTAAATTTCGAGCTGTCCAAAGACGATCGCAAAGGCCCACTTTTAGTGTTACTACCGTAACCTAAAGTGGGCCAATATACATATTCACGGAATGTATGACATTAACTGCGAATGGGTAGAGTTTAAAATGTGCACGCAGCCGGGTTTCGAGCCCGGGTTTCCCGCTGTCTATGCAGTTGCGCTGACCCCTAGGCAGCAGGAGACCCCAGTTCGAATCCTTGCTTGGTATACATTTTCAACTTTACCCATTCGCAGTTAACGTTATACATTCCGTGAATATGAATAGAAAGTATTCGCAGGATCAAAAGTGGCGTCTGTTCTTTCGGACATGTTCGACTGAACAGACACCACCTACAAATATAACTTACTAGCTGAACCCCCGCTGCTTCGCATGCATAGGCTGGTTGGTCTGCACCAGTTGTTTCTTTTTAATCCTGATGAAGAATCCATATCTTTAAATTTCGTAGTTACAGCTTAAAATTTAAGTTAACAGCAATATATTTTTGAAAATCAATTTTTGCATCCCGTATTTCACCCCCTTATTAGTCTAATTTCCAAACATACCGAAACACGTGTCTTTTAAATTCGAGCCCCGAATCCAAATCCGAAAATTTGTAGTTCTAACTTCATAATTGCCTAAATAGCAACATATTTTCGGAAAGCACCCCCTCTCCAATTTAACTCAGTTGATGGTTGAAGTTCCAAAAATACCGAAACACGTATTTTTTAACGTCTAACCAACTATACAAATATCGATTTTTGCAGCTCTAGCTTCAAAATTGTGTCAATAGCAACGTGTTTTCTAAAAGAGTTTTTGATCCTCTATTTAACCCTCTTACTTGTTCAATTTCCAAAAATACTAAAAGTCATGGATTTTTAATCCTGACCAAGTTCCATATCCGAAGTTTCGTAGTTGTAGCTTAAAATTTGAGTTAACAGCAACATATTTTTGAAAATCAATTTTTTGCGTCACCTATTTTCCCTCCTTATTTGTCGAATTTCAAAAAATGCCGAAACAAGTGTCTTTTAAATTCGAACCCTGAATTAAAATTCGAAATTTTGTAGTTCTAGCTTCAAAATTGCCTAAATAGCTACGTATTTTCATAAAACGTTTCATCCCCTATTTCACCCCCTTACAGACGGAATATAGAAAAATCGCTTCTTAAATGACGCCTACAGAGTAAGATCAACACCCTCCACAAATTTCAAGTTTCTATCTTCAGTGGTTTGGGCTGGGCGATGATGAGTCAGTCAGTCAGTCAGTCAATCAGTCAGTCAGTCAGTCAATCGGGACACTTCCTTTTATATATAGAGATTAAAAATCTACATCTTGTTGTGTAACATTTTATTAGTTCTTACTGAAAGTATTCAACTGCAGTTCTTGCGTAACGTGGGCGTTGAAAGCATTTGCAATGTGTATATTATTTTCTACAAAAGTTTCTTTGAAGGGTAAATTTCTGATGCAGTGCCTCGCTGCGTGGTGTATTTACGGAAAAAGTATTACGCAAGTGTTCTTAAGTCATTGTGGACGCTGCTGTTGTCCACCAACAGGGCGGAATTCTATATTCGCCTGTTCGTTTCGTCGTAACTGCCCATCTAGCAACAACTACAGTTTATCGTGTGGCACAAATACGTGTTTGCGCCAGACTAATCTTCAGCTCTCGTGATCCATCGTTCGACAGTACATTATGTAGCAGACATTTATAATGAGATGAAAACTCTCATTTACTGCTCTAACAATGTTTAATACATCTGTCTCGGAAGCCTCTTTCTGAAGCGTTACCAAGACTCCTTCGGAAAACATAGGGTATATTTAAGGAACAGTAGCCATACATGGATAAAGCGGAAGTACCTTTCTCGTGTCTTCAAATTCCCAGCATACACGCGATCCAAGACCGATGCTTTAAAGGAAGCAGGCGCGGTCGTACGCTCCTCCACCGTCACGTTAGAACCCGAGACAGCAGCTGGTCTGGTGGGAAGGCATCCAGGAACAGTCAAAGGTCTGGAAAAGGCTCATGCTTTAACTTTGAAGTTTTGTTATCCAACTCGGCAATTCTTTTCACTTGTGCCAAACTTAAGTCTTCCTCTTAGTTTCTGACTCACTTGTCAGACACAGACATTATATCCATTTCTCGAGAAAATTTCTGTTGATCATTTGTCGTTATTCCGGAGGTTCAGCAGTCAAAGCAGGAATAACAGAGTGTGGTGCAGGGTTTTACATCAGGAAAACAGCGTAATTGGAATAAGGTATATGGATATATTTGGCACTCTTCAGCAAGACAAGTAGGACTGTGTCAGTCCACCCCGTGAAGGGACAGATCAAGATGAGATGGACAAATGTTATGATGCACTAATTGTTAAAGTACAGGGGCAGTTTGTACTCGTGTGTGACTTCAGTGCCAGGATAGGAAATCGAACAGAGGGTTTGCAAAGGTTATGGGGTAAGTTTAGAGAGGATATGGAGGTCAACATGAACGGGAAACAGCTATTGAATTTCTGTAACAATATGAACATAGTTATCACAAACTCATTTTTAAGCATAAGAATATTCACCGGTATACTTAGGTATGAGCACAGATATGTCACTGACTAGCTAATTACAGGTCAATATTTCAGGAAGACAGTAAGGGACACAGTTCTTATCAGAGAGTTCTTTGATGACACTGATCGTTATTTAATATGCAGTAAAATTGGTTTTGTGAGACCTAGACAGGTGCATATGTAGGGGGATAGAGAAGCTTCAGGGCGAAGAAATAAGGCACAAATACGTAACAATGATTTCAGAAAAGTACCGGTTACTTGAACGGACAAGATACAGGGACACACACTACTAGAAGTGACTAGAGGGTGTCTTGGAACAGTAGTGTGTAAAGGCAAGAAGAAGCAGACTGCTTGGTGGAATAACACAGTCAAGGTAGCCTGTAAAAATAAAAAGAAGACATTTGAAAAAAATTGCTCTATTCTAGAACTCCGGCAGACAATGTTGTACTGAAGAAAGACACAAAAACAAACAGATAATTGCAGAATCTAAGCATAAATCATGGAAAGACTATTGAAAAAGGTTAGAAACTTTGGTTCATGTCGCGGAAGAACCATTCTGGAGTGTAATTAGCAGTCTTCCAAAGGGAGGAAACAAGGAATTGATAAGTATTTTACACAGGTCAGGAAAAGCTACTAGTGAATCCTGCTCATGCCTTAGGCAGATGGAACCTTTCTGTGAGGTAACTTCATTATATAAGAAATAGATGCAGTCTTAATTAAATTAATACAAGAAAGAAAACATTGTTATATTTAGTACAAAATATTTACCTTGTAACCTAATGGATTCATATAACTTTGTTACTTTAGGACACCAATGTAAACCTGATATCAGCACAACCGTCTGATTATGGGCTCAGGCCCGAAACTAGTAACGGTGCAATACATTGATTTACAAACATCTTTGGGCTGCTTGCAGTATTTATTTGCTACAGTATTATATAAAAAAGAGGTATATCTTTAATTAGCGTTGTGGACAAAATATTCTGTTGTTGTTGAAAGAAGAGTGCGAGTATTAGTTGGATGAAGATCATTGTGGGTTTATGGTTCTTAGAGGCTGACAGGACCACATCTTTAGCTTACGGCAGGTAATTGAGAAGTGTTATAATTGGTCCATAGAATTGTATCTATGATTTTAAAATCTAGAAAAGTCTTATGATCGAGTTCCTAGAAGGAAGCTACTGTCTGTTGTACAAGACTGTGGAATTAAAGGTATTTACGTAGATTGTCACGCAGGAGTTATAGTTAACGACAAATTGAGTCTATGATTCAAACGTTCAAATTTTTGTAGAACTTATGGGACTTAACTACGGGGTCATCAGTCCCTAAGCTTACAAACTATTTATGAACTAGCTACGACTAAGGACGGCACAAATATCCATGCCCGAGGGGGGATTTGAACCCCCGACCGTAGTGTGAGTCTATGATTCATGGTAGCTTAAGACAAGGCTGTAACGTGTCACCGTTGTTGTTCATACTGTTTATGGAACAGATGTTTAAAACAATAGCCTGGCAAGGTGACATTAAAATATGTGGGGAAAAAATCATTCTCGCGTATGCTGACGACATAATCGTAATGGCAGATTCGATTGAAAGGTTGTAATCTAATATTCCAGAACTAGATCAGAGTTGTAATAGGTATGGTAAGAAAATCAGCTTCTGCAAAACGAAAGTAATGTCTGTGGGGAAGAGATTTAAACAGATTAGTGCCCAATAGGAGGAACAAAGAACAGGTGGACTGTTTCAAGTACTTAGGATGTATTTCCTCGTAGAAAGCAACACAGTGAAAGAACTGGAATGAAGGTGTAGCAAAACTAATCCAATGAGATCTCAACTACGATCTATCTCTTTCGCAATAAGGAATCCAGTAGCAAGACTAAGTTGGCAGTGCAGCGTTCTATCTTTCGACCAACTTTGTTGAGGTTGAGTACAGATATGAACGTAGCAAGGATGATTGCAGGTAGATGAAGTCAGAGCGAACAGGCTGAGCTGGTGGTATCATGTTACACACATGGGAGAAGCAAGGTTACCTAAGAGAGCCCTGTCTTCGGCAGCAGAGGACAAGAGGAATCGAGGTAGACCAAGGAGAAAGTACTTGGTTTCGGTCAAGAATGAATTTGAGTTGATGGGCTTAACCTGAGACGAGGCATCGATGTTAGTATGGGCATTATGGAAGAATTTTATTGGACTGTGCTCCAGACTGAACGCTGGAAGGCATAAGCATTCTCTAATAATGTTGTAGTGATGTTGATGGTGATTATCTTCTACTGGATAATACATACTGCGTTAATTCTAAACGATGAAATTAGTTCTCTATTTTTCCTAGTTATCAATAAGCCTAAGATGTCAACTGTACATCCTGACCTCCGTAAAACCCTTGCTTTTGTATTATACTCTTCACTTCTTGGTACATGTAGTGCTGAACTGAGAATCGAAAACAAATATAAACCTCTTGCTTTTCCTGAAGAGACTTCTACATTTTCCTGTTTACATTTGTGTCTAGATTCCCTATCATATTATAGACCATATTATTACAGTTTTGTAATTAAGAAGATTACGCTTAAAAATGCAGTGGCATTTAAAAAGCTGGCAGATGTCAGACATATTTGTAGTTGCAAGACCCTTGGGCAGTTTAACATGCCAATAGTATTTCTACAAACTGTAAAAATATATGACTGCCTGGAGCACAATACTGAAAATACTGTCTCAGCTTTACACGCATCTTTCCTTTAATGTAAACTTATATTTACAACTTGCCAATAGGGCATTTGATCGATTTCTGGAGGTCGTCTTGTATATTTGATTAAGTCATATTTTGTTCTTGAATAGCAGTATTTCATAAAAAAAAGTGAAGTCAAATAATGACACGATGCTAAGCCTGCTGCCGTTAGTAAATTCACTGGCAGTGAAATATTGCTTGGACACTCAAGATACAGAAAATGGTCCAAAAATATTGCGTAATACCACACTGTAGAAATACATCTTAAAAACTACAGAAAATTTGTTTTTGCATCTTTCAAGCAATGAGAAATGCCTAAAATGTGGCTTAAAGTCGCTGCCAGAAATGGAAATTAGATAGCGGTCACTTAGTATACTTTTGTGAGGATCATTTTGATACAAGACAACACTCCGTACGATAATTATTACTCTGTTCGTCCACTATTAAATATCATGTACTGCATTTGATAAGGCGTATTATTATGTACAAATCAGTGCTGATGTTTACATTTGTGGTATATGTGTTCGCGATATGACATGCCAATGATTTGTATTTAACGTCGTTTCCTAATATAGTTGACGAACGTACAAGTTTCATGTTGGTTGCCAGTTTTAATACATCTGTGACGCAGTATTTCAGTATATGATGGATGTCAACAATTTGTGTTTCAAAATCGCCTTTTGAGCGTATCTGGTAGATGTTACTATTTTTAATAATATCTGAAAGGATTGCTAATTATATGAATAATTCGGTTCTTTTTCACATTATCACATTTTTCCGCGATAACTAAAAGAGAGGAAAAAATGGAGAGAGATTTGAGCACGAAACGCAAAATTGGCAACACAAAACGCTAACCGTCACGGTACCAAACACCTACGCTAAACGCTGCCCGATCAGATAAGCTAACTGTACATACGTATATAGACGTACAATTTCGATCGCTATGTTTCTTGGAAAATATTTAATTTTGGCACCTACGACAGAATGTTTGTCCTCTTATTTTCACCCGTCTGTAGCCTCATTTCTGATTTAACCTGACAAGTTTGTTTGTAACCAATCAGCGCAAGGAAAGTACATACTGATATGTGGAAAGTGACCAGTGCGCAAGACTAATTTACGTATACATAAAAATTAATCTGAAACCGAACTCTAACTACATAGCTGCGCACTTACGATGTAATTTTTACACTGGCCAGTAAAAACAGTGTTATATTTAAAGTGAAATGTATTCGGTACTAAAATGGAGATTGAATCTAAGATCCAATGCTTATATACTCACGTTTATCGTATACAATGGTTCGCATCTTTAGACAAGAGGTAATCTGTTGATACACACAAGCAAGAGCTTGATTTATCAGATTTCACAAAATTCTTTTCCATTCATATATAAAACTTATAAAGATGTTTCTTCACCACAAAACAAATTATACTTTGAAAAACTCAGGAAAAATCTAGTAACTTTAGCTGTCACTGAAATAAGACATATAGAGCGTCGTCTTCCTCGTGTCATGTAACATCATCGAAGTTTCAGCCAATAACAGAGAGTTTTCGATCACGTGACGTAATTTTTAAGCTAGAATTTCAGAAAAATTACAGGTGTTCTGTATGAAAATAAAGACCGAAAAATGCTGTTTGTACGTTACAATTCTAATCATTCCTGTATAAATTCAATGATGTTCGTTATCTGACCTGTACAAGATTTTCCTTGTCTGAAGCCCGCGTCTTGTGGAATAAGTTTCGAATCTAGATGGTCCTGGATACGATTAAGTATGAGACATTCATACAGTTTGTATAGATGACACCGCAAAGATATCGGACGCAAGGTACTCATCAGATCTGGGTTTTTGCCTGGCTTGTGAAGAGCAATTACTTTTGATTTGCGCCATAGTTTTGGATTTTGACAAGTATTTTACAGTTATTATAGACTTGTATGAGCCATGTTTTTGTCTTAGGTCCAAAGTTTGATTTGTTCTGTTAGCATCTCATCCTCCCCAGGTGACTTTCCATTTTTCGTGCTATTTATCCCTTCTTCAAGTTCTTCTGTAGTGAATGGATTCATAAGTAAATCTGTTGCTATACCCGGTGTTCTTTTGATTTTTGGGGCTTTGCATTCATTGGTTTTGCAATTTACAACGAGCTGATGAGCATCCAGATGTGATCCCACTGCACGCGGTTGTTTGACCTCTGTGGGACCACTGTTTAGTTACTTTATTGTATTCCAGGCCTGCTTACTACTATGGGTCATGTCCATCGTTTCAAATCACTCTTCTTCTCTTGAGGCACTAAGTAATTGTAATTTTTTGCCCATTTCTATGGTGTTTTCACTCAATGGATCTATATTGTTTTGTTCTGTATGTTGTGACATTATATCCATTGCTTCGTCATTCAGTCTTGATATATAGTGTGGTCGGCATCTTCCGGGTGTATATTTCCTGGAGATGGATTCCACGCATCCCACAAACACATCATAATTGTTTGGTATTGCGGCTATGCTTTCTACCTATATGTCAAGTTTATTTGCGTATTTTGTCCAGTCAGCCTTTCTGAAATTAAATCTTAGTTTGAAAGGGATTTTAGGAGTTTTAAGGTCACCATAGACACTTATGCCTATCGGCCAGTGTTATATCTATTCAAATGTCTGTAAATCTGTCGGACCAAACTGTGTGGTCATCAGTCCGTAGCTTACAAACTACGTAAACCTAGGTAAACTAACCTACGGACAAACACACACACCCATGCCCCAGGGAGGACTCGAACCTCCACGGCGAGCAACCGCGCGCTCCGCAGCGAGGTGCTTTAGACCGCTCGGCTACTCCACCGCAGCTGTTATGTCTATAAACTTCCTTGACGCATCGGTTCTCTATTGCTAGTGAATGTGAGGTCAGGATTATATCCTTTTTTCCATATTTTGCTTTGAAAGGAGTGTGGGAGCTTTGGGTCATGTATCAGTGCCAGGTTCTCTTGCTCAGCCCACCCTTCTACTGAATTGCCATTGTTATTTGTGGATTAGTAGCCCCACAGGACAAATCTCGTCTGTTGGGAAGCGAAATTTCCTAGGTAGGGGTGGGGGGGGGTGAAATCTTTCCCAGGTGGTTTATATATAGATGTAACTGTGAACTTTCCGATTTCAACAATCAATATTTCGACATCATTATTGTTTGTTTCCGATTACTAATGGAAATTCTCCACAGGGATGATAAATTATTCTTGAAAGGGTAGATTAGCTAGCCAGTACTTAGTGCTGCACCAATATAGAGAAGCACACATAAACACACACACACACACACAAATATGTATGAAAGGAAGGTAAGGAAGGGGAAGAAATGAGTAATTGGTGAGTTGGAGGAGGGGGAGAGGTTAGCGTAGATTTAGGCCAGAAGGGTGGCGAAAGGAAAGGATATGTTGGAGGGCAAGTTCCCATTTCTGTAGCTCTGAGGGACTGGTGTTTGGTGGTAGTATCCAAATGGTACATATGGTGTAACACGTGCCGAGGTCTCTGGAGTCATGCTGGAGTGCATGCTCTGACACAGGATATTGGTGAACAGTCCGGCTGTCACAATTCATCCGCTCTGCTAATTGGTTCCACTCCATACTGGTGGCTGGTACAACAACTGGTTATGAATGTATCTCAAAAGTCAGTCTTAGTTGCAATTTTTTTTTTCTTTATTTCACTGGCGTGTTTCGCCCTTTTGAGGCATCATCAGATTATGTAAACATACGGTGAGCTATTAGTCATCACAATAAAATAACCCATCTAGAAAGAAAACCTATCGTCATGGTTGTTTAAAATCTTTATTTATTTATTTTGGCGTTATGTGAAACCAAACACATGCTTCGCACAGAACAGACCAGATAAAATGCGGCCGGCAGTGGTTGCCGACCTCGTTGCGAGCCAAAACAGATATAAACAACCATGAAGATAGGTTTTCTTCCTAGGTGGTTTATTTTATGATGATGACTAATAGCTCACCATATATGTACATAATCTGAAGGTAACTAGGGTTGCCAGATCTCCGGGCGCCGCCCGGAGTGTCCGGGTTTGGAATGAATTCTCCGGGTCTACGGGCCAATGACTCATCTCCGGGCTTGAATGTACCTTCATCTTAACTATTTTTTAATTTTTTTTAATTTTTTTTTATATTTTTTTTACTACGTTTTTTAAGTTCTATGCTCATGTTGCGACGATCTACATCGAACTTAACGTAATGTAAACTAAGGACGAAGACAACATCCATGCCCTAGGGGGGGGGAGATTCGAACCTCTCGCGGGAGCAGCCACGCACCGTGGCAAGACGCCTCAGTGCGCTCGGCCATTCCCGGCCAGCCCCTCTGTAGTAATTATGAATAACTTGATATAAATGTCAATTTCTTATTGCAACAAAACGCTACTTTTCTATTCATCCTCTGAAAGCTATTCGCTGTTGCGTCGGTAGTAATCGGCTAGCGCATTATTAAGCAAACACTGTTGCGGCAACGTGTCAACTGGCGACGTCTATTATTTGTGTTCGTTCGTTAATTGTTTGTTATCAGTTTACCGGCAATTTTTGGAATACTAGGATCGTGTGTCGACAGACAAGCTTACGTTAACTAAGATTAGTGAGTAATAACAGTGAAATGAAGAGGCGATATCTAAGTTCGTTCCGTGAAGAATGGTTGCAGGAAGAAAATTATAAAGAGTGGCTACAAAAAGTCGATACTAAAGTGTGCGTGTGTGTGTGTGTGTGTGTGTGTGTGTAAGTGCAGAATATGCAATATTTCATTTACTGTTAAGAACGACGGAGTGAAAGCTGTGAATAAACATTTACAATCAGAAAGACACAAAGCGAATATTACCACACAAAAGAAGAATCAGTCGCTTCTTAAATTCTTGCCGAAACAATTTTCTGCAGAAGACGACAAAGTCACTGCAACGGAATTAACTTTGACTTACCATGGTGTGAAACACCACCATTCTGACAATTCTCAAGATTGTGGTAATAAGCTATATCCTTATGTTTTTAGAGATTCCTCAGTGGCAACGAAAGTAAGATGAGGGGATACTTTCTGGGAGGGAGGAGATCATTAGTATTTTTTTTTCTTTTAGAATTCACGTATAATCCTGGTTGGGGGGGGAGTTGGTCGCAGTTGGGGGGGGGAGTCATTGGCCAAGGGGGAGGGGGGCACGTCTGGTCTCCAGGCCTGCCTCGAGTTCAATCTGGCAACCCTAAAGATACCTCAAAAGGGCAAAATGCGTCGGTGAAATGAAGAAACCATTTTGCAACTGAGACTGACTTTTGAGATATGCTCTGCTAATTTTTTGGTGGTTGTAACAACATAAAAGGCCGGACAGTAAGCACATGTCACTTTTAAATGACATGTTTCGTTTGTGGACCTGCCTTGAATGGGGTAAGTTTATCCTGTGGTGGGGCTAGAGTATGTGGTCGTGGGAGGATGCAGTGCACAGGTTTTGTAGCGGAATCGGTAACAGGTGTAAGAGCCATTATGTGTGGATGGATGTTTTGGGATATTGTAAGATTGGACGAGGATGTTGCTGAGGTTGGGAGGACGGCGGAAGGCTACTCTGGGTGGTGTCAGAAGGACACTTTGAAGTGATGATCTCATGTCAGGACATGACTTGAGAAAGTCATAGCAATTTGCTGAGGCATTCCAGGCGGGGATAGTACTGAGTGACTAAGGGGATGCTTCTGGGTGGTTTGCGGTTAGGAACATTGTTGCTGGAAGGGGAGGAATGGACTACTCGGGAAATCTGCATGCGGACGAGGTCTGTAGGATAGTTGCGGGAGAGAAATGCATTGGATAGGTTGTTGTTGTAGGTGGTGAGGGACTCTTTCCTGGAGCAGATACGTTTCCCACGGATACCTAGGCTGTAGGGAAGGGATACTTCATATGGGGCACAATCCTCAAGCATCATTCCCATCGCCTAGGTCATGAGATACCTTCCCCTTCTCTTCCCTATTCCGTTTTTCTTCCCTTCTCTGCTACCTGATGAAGGAACCCTGTTCCGAAAGCTAGTGTAGTTTTTTGATACTTTTTCTTCTTTGTGTGACTATCGGCGGTGCAGCACTAAGCTAAGTACTGGCCAGCCAGTCTATCTCTTTCCAAGAATAATTTATTGTTTGTTTTCCAGCTGATGTCATAGGACAGGGCAGTAAGGTAACTGTACTTCATAGTTGAGCTACTTTATTGCTACAGGACTATTCGCCGAAGTTCATTGTCAGAGGTTGTATATAGAGAAAATATAATTTATGTCTCTGGAAACTGAATTATAGTTTTATATCAATACTAGCTGAAAACCCAGCGTTGCCCGGGTATTTATTTACTTATTCCTGCAATTTTTCAGCTATACATTCATTTGTATATTGGCTGTAAATCTCTTTGGAATACAATTAGTAGTAAAGAAGTAATAGATTAAAACTTGGTGAGTGATAGGGCGGTTTTCTATGCACGTTACTGTTTATTTGCTCATATCTCATCAACTACATGTCGTACTGTGATACAACTTAGAAGGTATACTAAACTATCTGTGTGTATACTGTCTCTAAAATTTCCTGCGGCTACAATTTGTAGTGTACAAATTATAAATTGAAATGTCATGCCGAAAGCCGTAGTTTTGCTCCATAAACAGCGGAAAAGTAGTAAGCGAGAAACTTTTTTTCCTTTCATCATTATACTATTGTTGCCAGCGGGAAAAAGTTTAATAAAGGTTTGAAATTATGTTTAAAGTTTGTTGCAAGTCGCTAAGTACTGTCATTCTCATACAGTGTATTTCGAAAGTCTCGCCGCATTATATGGCATTTTTTGCGATTTCTATTGGTTATGACGTAATATCTTTTGAACCATGTGCCGTATGTGATTCTTAACCATGCAGCAATTGTTACCTCACTGTAAGGAATGTGTGTACCAAATTTGGTTGAAATCGGTCCAATGGTTTATGAGAAAATGAGCAGCATTGTCGCAAAATGTAGCAGTTTTTCGCGCATCTCATTGTTTATTATGTCACATCTCGTGAACTATATGTCGTATGTGATTCTTACACTTACGGAGACCATCCTCATGGCTTGAAGCTTACGTGTACAAAATTTCATAAAGATTGGAACAAAACTGTAGATTTGTATGCAACACGTACAAACATACGGACATTCTGCTTTATAAATATTAGATTTATTGTTATTCCAGGAAAGTTTAAGTGGAACTTCCAGTATATTGCTTTTGCTTAGATTCGATAGTTAATCAATAAACATACGAGGCGTGTTTTTTTTTTTTAAGTAAGGTCGGTTTTGTTGTAGACATTCGTAGTTCGAGCGCATACCGCAACGCGTCGTGTACCGGCATATCTTGGGAACAACTGTGCTCAGTTTCTGCTCTGTAGCTAACCTGTACAGCTTATGTGCTTTCAAAATGTTTAATACTATCAACTTGCCCACCGCGTGTGAGGTTCGCTCAGTGATACGGTTTTTGTCTGCTGCACAAATTCATCGACAGATTTGCGAACTATACGGTGATGGTGTTAAGAGTGAAATGAAAGTGCGTGAGTGGGTACGAGAATTCAAAAATGGCCTTTCTTCGATAACAGACGATTTGGTGGCTTCATTTGAAGTGATGATTCGTGAGAACAGGCGCTTCACAATAACAGGTGTCTCAAAAGAATTTCCTGACGTGTAAGATCAGTGCTTTATAGAATTGCTTTTTAACACCTAAAGTTTAGGAAACTGTGCTCCCATTGGGCCCTGAAACTGCTAACAGAGCACCACAAAAGCCAAAGTTTTGAGAGTGCGATGGAGTCGTTGACTCGTCATCACGAAGAAGGTGACAGCTTCTTGAGACAGACCCTAACTGGAGACGAAATATGAGTTTAGCATACCACGCCCCAAGAGAAGCAACAGAGCCTGTAAGGGTGAAGGCCAAAAAGACTCTGCCCAGCGTAAACTCATGGCGCCGGTGTTTTGGGATAGGCATGGTGTTTCGTTGATCGACTTCATGCAATGAGAAATCACTGTCAATGCAGAAGCATACTGCCGAACCCTGAAAAATCTACGTAGAGGGATTCAAAACAAAAGACGGGGCATGCTCATAACGGGAATTGTCCTTATCCGTGACAATGCAAGACCTGACACTGCAGGTCATACCCGCGATTTGTTGGACAGTTTTGGCTGGGAAGTTTTAGACCACCCACCCTACAGTCCTGATCTTGCGCCGAGCGATTACCATATGTTCGTCCACGTCAAAGAACACCTTAGTGGCAACCGTTACAGTGATGGCGACGCCGTGAAAACGGCAGTGAACTCTTGGTTATCGGAGCAGGTGACAAGTTTTTATGAACGGGTATTTTTACATTGGTTCAGAGGTATGATAAGTGTTTGAACAAACTTGCAAATTATGTCGAAAAATAAAGTATGTACTTTCCAAAAATAAATTTTCTTTTTTGAAATAACCTTTCGTTGTGTACTTATGTTTAAACGGAACAAAAAAAAAAAAAAGAAGAGAAACTTAATGTAAGACTTCAGTACTGTTCTTTTATCTCATATTGCTCTTCTTTCGTAAACGTCTGTAAAATAACACTTCAGCATCTTTACCTGTTACAATACAGCGCTAAATGTCGTTAGTAATGATAGCTTGTGACATCTAGTGGACAAAGCAACAACTACCGCTCTCGTGCCGGCCATTTCACTTTCAGTTGTGGTATGTCGTTCAACGAAGGAGGGCTGTTTCTTATTTTCACGCTATGTTTCATCGAATGCAATCGCTTCGGTCATGAAGCATTTGTACTGGTAAATGTGTATATGCGTACAGAAAATTGTGCTGTATTGAGATAGTGGCATAATCTTAGTAATAAAACACACACACGTTTTAAGCAGGTTGTTCCCAATAAGGCCCATCATGGAAAATGTAATGATTAGACTTATGTTCCTATTAACTTACGATGAGGAAACTTACTGCTGTCATAACAATGTTGGTTGCTGATTAAATTTAATGATGTTAAGAGTTAATAACCAGTAAGTAAGTTACCAATAGTACTGTAAGAATCGTTTGTAAAAAAATGTATATAAATAAAAAATTCTATGAATCATCTCATCCCATTTATGTCTAAAATAAAATTACATAACAACTCTTGCAGTGTATCCCACCAGTTTCCTGCTATTTACATGCCCCAGAATGTTAATATGAACTAGATGTGGCAACAGGCCATATTCGGAACAGGGTCTCCTAAGAAGGCCCACTTGCAGGGATTAAACATTTTCTTTAAAGTGATGATATTAATTACATAAACTTTCCATTTTAATTTATTTTTGAACTGAATATAGTCGTAGGAAGTTGCTCATACGATTTCGGAATATTACGACTTACACGTACTACATACGAAATTCCTAAACGTTAGGTTGGCCTTATTTGGTTCAAGAACCTTGAAAGTAGCTTGTTATTAAAAATAAGCAAGATCTCGGGCAGTTGAGATCAGCAAATGTGAGTTAAAACGCTAACTGCTGCTCTAAGTTACATTATGAGTGGCCAAAGTACATGCGCAACGGAAATTAATCTTACTTGTCACTCCTTAAGGGAGCAGCCAACGTTTTAACAAGCACAAAATCAATGTTACAATGAATAGATAATTAAACATGGGACAGGGAGCAAGAAATCATAAAGCAGAGGTTTGATACTTTAAAATCATAATCTATTCATAAAAATGAACAAGCAACTAAATGTGGGGTGACCAAATTAAGCACACACCTTCTACAAAAGTGAATTAAATCATATAATTACTGCACATAATAAAATTGTTTCTGCCCTTTATGAATATGGAGGTAATGTGGGAGGAAATTTGCAAACACACAACTGGTAGCTGAACCACATTCATTCATTCACAGACATGCACATAATGCTTGGCAGTACATTACTTTGTGGGAACACTCGATAACAGTGGTGAAGCAAAGCATCGGTGGCGTCTTGCTGAGATGGTAGGTGTATTGATCATAAATTTTAAGTACACTGTGTGCTAAACGAACTCATGTGTGGGAAGGCAGCAGCTTACTACACTTAAGTACCACGGGGTGTGTGACCAAGGTGAATTACATAGAATTTACAAAGGAAATTAATTCAGAATTAGCGAATAGAGCACATGCAATAATTCGTATAGAAGAAAGCTAGTATTAATAAAACCATGGCTGAAGGACGAAGTAATGACTCTTATGGAAGCATGTGGTGCAACCGGTCATACAAGACAGGAAAGACAGAATCAAACAAGATATATTTAGCATACTCGTGGCTACAAATGCAATGTGAAAAGTTAGTTAAAAACAGCAAGGAAATTAAAAAACACTAAGTTTACACCAAGGCTGAAGGCCACACACGTGTATTCTAACTTGAGCAAAACAGGATACAAAATCATAACTGGAATGAAAATGTAGATAATAAATTTACACTGAATTACACAAGTTCTGTAAATTAGGGAACATGTCACCTCACATAGCAAAAGAATTACTTAAGAAAACTATCACTGAAAACGAAGACTGCCTGATCACAGAGAAAGCAAAGTCCTAACAGCATGGCTTCCCCTCAGCATGATTCGGTGGAATACTTACTTCCACAGTCGTCAGAGCCAGAATCAAGAGTCCAGCTCTAAGACTACGGGAAAAAAACCTCTCCCCCGCCATACTGGATGTAGAGTGCGCTAAGAGCAACGCAGAGAGCGTTCAGAGCGTCCAGTCTACCAACCCTCGCTATCTGGCGAAGGCAATTCCCTCTACATCCGTTCCCAGAGAGGTCTTCTGTCACCTCTTTCATCCAAGATTAGGTTGGCATTACACTAACAACATGGCCACACCGCCACCTTGCCAAGTGAGCTTGTCTCTGGCCACCCAGCAGACGCCATCGCAGATGACAAACGAAGCCATGCGTTCTTAACTACAGCAAAACGAGGCCTAAAGTGGGAGGCGGCGACTGTAAGCCATTCCACGGCAGTCAGTCAATATTAAGAACACACATTCACATTCAAATGAACACACAAGTTCAATCACACGGGTGGAAACGTATATAAATATGGGGCAAACATATATAAACATGGGGCATTGATCTTCTTCTTCTTTCGTTTCAGCCATCTTTGGACCACATTAATTCACATCAGTTTCCTTTCTTCTGTTCTTCCTCCTCTTTCAGTATTCTTTCATTCTCATATTTTGCATCTTTCTTCGCTCTTCTGTCCACGATGATTTCGTTCTCAGTTTAGTTCTGTCCTCAAATCCTGCAAATGCCTGAATTTTTTATTAAAAAATCACCCTGTTGTGTATTTTTTGATCCCATATTCCCATTTCTTCCAGATCCCTTTGTAGTTCTTGGATCCACCGTATTTTGCTTTTCTTCTACAACAAGAATTGTGTAATTTGCTATGTTAACCTCCCCTGGTCCATTCTGTAAATGTGTCAAAGAACTCGCAGCTTCTTTTCTTAATGATATTGGATATTTTTTTTCTATTTTGGAATTGAGTTCCTGGTTGGATAGATTTCTAAACTGACTATCTTCTGTTCTTCCAGGTCCTAATATTCTCCTGAGAATCTTCCGTTCCACCAGTTCTAGCCTCTGATCACTCCATTTCTTATTAGGTTGAGCGTTTCTGCTGCGTATAAAGCTTCAGGGCGGATCACTGTCTGGTAATGTTTTAGTTTTGCATTGATAGTAATATTCTTCAGATTGTAGATGTTCATTGTCAGTTTATAAGCTAAATTAATTTTGTTTATTCGTGCTTCCTTTACATCCTTTTCTGTCAGTCCAGTGTCTGTCCATTCTCCTAGGTATTTGAATTTTTCCACCTTCTGAATTTTGCCTCTGTCTATTGCCATCCACCCAGGAGCTTCCGTGATGTTTGTCATATATTTTGTCTTCTGGATAGAGATCTGTAGGCCTGTTTTAGCTGCTTGTACTGTAGTTCTTTGGTTTGGTTCACTGCCTCTTCTAATGATTCTGACAGTAAAACAATATCTTCCGCGAATGCCACTCCGTCCTTTTGCTCAAAGAAATTGCCACCAAAAGAAAAATACGTGGATGTCAGTACATGACGACAGAGCTACACCACCTCTTCATCCAGTTTTTCACTAATTAGACTCAAGGACTCTTCCAAATGTACCCATGTAAAGAGGGACACCACATCAAAGCTTACGTGTAAATCCGAAGAACCCAGCTTCAAGGACTTCAACCGTCTAATAAAATCCATCGAATTCGAGATGTGGTGTTCACACTTGCCTACGTATGGGCCGAGCATAGATGTTAAATGCTTCGCCAGATTGCATGAGGGTGCACCCAAATTAGAAACTATAGGGCGTAACAGCACCCCTTCCTTGTGTCCTTTTGGAAGACCGTGCAACCTAGGAGGAACAGCAGTACCGGGATGAAGCTTCTTGGCAGTTCTTCTGACAACATGCTCGTTTTCAAAAGTGAAAGAGTCTTGCGCTTAATCCTTTCAGTGGGGACACTCTGTAATCTTATGTACGCTTGATCGTTGATTAGGAAATCCATTTTAAGGACGTAATCATCCCTTCTCAAAACGACGGTAGCATCCCCTTAACTACTGGTAAAACTATAACATCATCATCATTCCTTCTTGCACCCCAGTCGTATCCCGCCCACTCCTTTCATTCCTTGTCGCCACTCCCTGGTCACCGTGTCGAGTACACAGTTGAAGAGCATAGGGGATAGTCCATCTCCCTGTATCAGTCCGGTATTAATCTTGAAGGCATTGATCATTGATAAAAACAATAAAATAATTAACACACAGATAGATAACATAAATGGTGCAGAAACACTTTAGGTTAAAGAATAAATTAAAATGGAACACGACCACACAATCAGTGGACGTGTTTCAACCTTAGTGAAATGAACTCGGGAGTGGCTAACGTTGCAGACTGGAGTGTGGAGCTGTGATGAAGCCGGTGGGAGGCGGATGCGGCGGCCTGCTGGGCCCTGGGCTGACCATCCGGCGGCTGATGGGCCTCTGGTGGCCCCAGGGAGGGAGGGGTCGCATCGCGGCGGCGGCGGCCGCCACGCTCACCGTCGCCTCACTCACCATGCTGGTGGCCTTCCCTGCGCTGAAGCTGATCATGGACACCCCGTCAGAGCTCGAAGAGATCACACTCTGCTGTTTCGTTATTTTTCTCTGTTCCGGATTTATCATCAAGGTAGGTATTTACAATCATATCTCTTCCTTTCAACCGTATCGTTGTTATTCAAAAGAAAGAAGATGTTCTCCAAAAGATCAGTACGCTAACTGAACTGCAATATGCAAGAAATATGCCTTTTACCTCGAAGAGAACGACCTATTGACCAATAGTCAACACGGATTTAGAAAGTATCGCTCTTGCGAAACACAGCTTGCCCTTTATTCACATGAAGTGTTAAGTGCCATCGACAAGGGATCTCAAATTGATTCCATATTTCTGGATTTCCGGAGGGCTTTTGATACTGTTTGATAGCGGCTTCTAATGAAATTGCGTGCTTATGGAATATCTTCCCAATTGTGCTATTGGATTCACGATTTCCTATCAGAAAGGACACAGTTCGTTTTAATTGACGGTAAGTCATCGAGTAAAACAGAAGTGATATCTGGCGTTCCACACGGAAGCGTTATAGGTCCCCTACTCTTCCTCGTGTTTATAAACGATTTAGGAGATAATCTGAATAGCTCCCTTAGACTGTTCGCGGATGATGCTGTCGTTTATCGGTCAGTGAAGTCAACAGAGGATCAAAAGCAACTGCAAAGCGATTTAGACAAAATTTCTACTTAGTGCGAAAATTGGCAATTGGCACTAAATAAAGAAAAGTGTGAAGTAATACACATGACCACTAAAAGAAATCCGCTGAACTTCAGTTACGCGATAAATCAGTCAAACAATAAGGTCGTAAATTCTACCAAATACCTAGGAGTTACAATTACGAACAACTTTGACAGGAGAGAACACACAGAAAATATTGTGGGGAAGGCGAACCAAAGGTTACGTTTCATTGGCAGAACGCTTAGAAGATGCACCAGCTCCACCAAAGAGACTGCCTACATCACACTTGTGCGTTCTTTCCTGGAGTACTGTTGCCCCTTGTGGGACCCTCACCAGGTGGGACTGACGGAAGATATTGAGAAGGTTCAGAGAAGGGCAGCTCGTTTTGTTTTATCACGTTACGGGGGGAAACCGTCACGAAAATGTTGCACGAATTGGGGTGGAAATCATTAAAAGAAAGACATTATTCATTGCGCGTGATCTGTTTGCGAAGTTTGAATCACCGACTTTTAGTTCTGAATGTGAAAATATTTTGCTAGCACCCACCTACTTAGGGAGACATGACCATCCCAATAAAATAAGAGAAATCAGATCGAAAACGGAACAATTTAGGTGTTCTTTCTTCCCGCGCGCTATTAGAGAATGGAACGGTAGAGAAAAGGTATGAAAGTGGTTAATGAGCCCTCTGCCAGGCACTTAAATGTGTTCAAAATGTTCAAATGTTTGTTAAGCTTATGGGACTTAACTACGGGGTCATCAGTCCCTAAACTTACAAACTACTTATGAACTACTTACAAACTAGGACGGCACAAATATCCATGCCCGAGGGGGGATTCGAACCCCCGACCGTAGTGGCCGTGCTGACCGTGACTGGAGCGCCTCAGTCACCTCGGCCACCGCGGCCGGCACTTAAATGTGATTTGCAGAGTATCTATGTAGATGTAGATGTAGATGTAGATATAACACAGGGTAGTGTTATTGGTCCTCTGCTATTCCTTATTTACATAAATGATTTAGGGGAAAATCTAAGCAGCTCTCTTAGGTTGTTTGCAGATGCCCCCGTCATTTACCGTCCACTAAAATCGTCTGAAGATCAAAAGCAACTGCAGAACGATCTGAATAAGATATCAGCATGGTGTAAAAATTGGCAATTGATTCTAAATAATGAGAAGTGTGAAGTCGTCCACATGAGTACGAAAAGAAATCCCTTAAACTTTGTTTACAACATAAATCAATCAAATGTGAAGGCCGTAAACTCCACAAAAATACCTAGGAATTACTATTACTTCAGACCTAAACTGGAAAGAACACGTAGATAATATCGTGGGAAAGGCGAACCAGAGACTGCGTTTTATTGGCAGAACCCTTAAAAGATGCAACAGAACTACTAAAGAAACTGCATACACTGCGCTTGTCCGTCCATTTTTGGAGTATTGCAGCCCAGTGTGGGATCCTTATCAGGTGGGTTTGACGGAGGATATCGAAAGAGTCCAAAGAAGAGCAGCTCGTTTCCTATTGTCACGATACAGGGGAGACAGCGTTACGAAAATGATACAGGATCTGGGATGGGAATCATTACAACAACGGTAGTTATCGCTGCGGCGTGGGCTACTTGCGAAACTCCAATCACCAACATTCTCCTCCGAATGCGAAAATATATTGTTGACTCCCACTTACATAGGTAGAAATGATCATCAGAATAAAATACGAGAAATCAGAGCTCGAACAGAGAGATTCGAGAATGGAATGGGAGATAAATAGTATAATTGTGATTCGATGAACCCTCTGCCAGGCACTTAAATGTGATTTGCAGAGTATCCCATGTAGATGTAGATGTAGATGTAAATGTTGTAGTAATAAAACTGAAATAACGGTTATCCAAGCAACATGTCCAGTCAGGTCAAAAATTCTTTTAGATAATTCAGTCTCGTATTAGAAACTTACACTAACAAGGAAAGTACTTAGGCTCGAACAAACAGAAATACACCAAAATCGTATGATAGATAATGTAAAGGTCTCTTATTGCACTAGTGATACTCCCGCATCTGCAAAACTCTGCAGTCGCCCATTAGAGGCCTGTGCATGTGCCATGCCGCATTGCACTTTGACCTGCCGGTACGCCAGTAGTAACGGTGCAGTGTGCTTCTGAAGTTGCGATTTGTGACGTTATTTGTGTGGTGAAGTGTCGGATTGGTCGGCGACTGGTACTCAATCCTGCTAATACAGTGTGAATGGTTGAGGTGAAGTTACGAAGAGACCTTCTTCGTGTAGATGGTATTGGTGTAGAAGATGAATCATTCGCATGATACCTATTATCTATTATACTGTTTGTAATCTATTCTCATATTTCTGCACTATAATGGATACCAGAAAACATGTGAATGATTCTTCTTCTACACCAAGACCGTATTCACGAAGAAGGGCTCTTCGGAATTTCATCTCAACCAATTGCAATACATTAGCAGGATTGATTACCAATCGTCGACCCATCTGACGCTTCACTACACAAATAACGTCACAAAGCGCAACTTCAGAGACACTGCACCGTCACTACTGGCTTACAGGCAGGTCAAAGTGCAATGCGGCATGGTACACGCAGAGGCCTCTAATGGGCGTCTGCAGAGTTTTGCAGATGCGGGACTATCACTAGTGCAATAAGGGATCTTTACATTATCTCTCATACGATTTTGGTGTATATGTGTTTGTTCGAGCCCAAGTACTTTCCTTGTAAAAAAAAGAAGTTGTAGCTGATACACTGGCTGGACGTCAAGGTCTGTGAGCCACGATGACCTAGTGATACAGCTAGAGATGGTTCGGTCACGAACGAACAGTTCCAAAGGGACATTTCACAGAAGTGAAGAACCGAGAAACTACATACGAGGAACGGAAGGATTCGTCATAAACCAGTTAGGTGTTCCTAGTTGGTCCCATTCCGCGAGAGCGATCCCAGTCCCAAAAGCTAGAATAGTAATGATGACTTCTAGTTCCAGGAACTAACGATGCAGTTCCAGAACGGTAGTGGCGACTTCTAGTTGTAGCGACGGTAGCGGTAACCTATTTCTAGGAACTGCCAGAATGGTAGTGAGTCGTGCAGACTCGCCTTCTTTTCTTTTTTTTTTTTTTTTTTTATTTCTGATTGGGAAATTATATACAGGTGTCCCAGATATCTTGCTCATCCAAAATATCTCTGGAACAACAACGGCTATTGTAAAACGACTTTCACCGGTATCACTGTAAGGCTGGGGGTCATGAATGTACAGTCTTAGACAAAAAAATTGATCGCCGGCCGGCCGACGCAGAATGCTAAGTCCGACGATGTGCACGATCTGGCAACACTGTAGAATGCGGTACTGTCAGGAGGAAGTGTTATGACCTTCTCGAGACGGTTCTGTGATATATGACCGCGTGGTCTCGCGGTAGGAGTCGTGTTTACAAGGGTATAAGTAAGCAGTCGCAAGATCGAATCCAACCACCTTCAATTTCTTTTTTTAAACCGCAAATCGGCTGTCTTCGTTATCAATGTGGAAGAACCTCAAATATAAAAGCGAAAAGTCCCAGAAATATTACACAAAAGAACTCGCTGCTGCATCAAAACTGAACTGTTTACTCTCGGGAGTAGTGGGCACCGGCTACAGCGACGCGCCAGCGGCCGCATCACGGCTGCCGCCTGCGGACTCAGTGACAGCGGCGCGCCGCTATGAGTTTATTTACCGGCTGTTATATCCTTACCTCAAGTTCTGGTACTAATATTACAGTCACATATTGAATTTTTCTGACAGATATGAACATGATCTAAACGTCGTAAAGTAGAATCGGTATAAAGGGTCATAGGGGTGACTATTACCACATTTTTCTTGAACGTCATCAGGCCACTCAATCAGGATTCCTACTCACGATTTTTACTAGTAACGACTTATGATGCTCCCATGCTGATATCTTAAAAAGAAATTAATGACTGAGTACTAAAAGATTTTTATACTCAGCAAAATGCAACCACAACGCCAGGGTGCGCCCATTTTTCGCAAACAACTGAGACACCATTTAGTCCCACTGTAAGGACAAACGACCAAAAAAATTACATCATGTGTTAGTACTACACTATAATAATTCCCGTTCATTTCACAAAGAATATATCGGATAGTGTGCTTTGGAAGTCACCCATTCCGCACCTACTCTTTCGATCATATGTCCTCAAATGTTTATCTTTCCTGCCCCTACTCGAATAACCTTCGACAAAAATTATTTCCAGACGAAAATACACGTCGAACATCAATTGGCGTCATAATTAGCTTGGAATCAGTTCGATTCTAAAGGTGGAGATATGGTAAACTACCAGAAAGTTGTCAGACATTCGCATAATCTGATAGAATATAGCAAGTAACCACAAGAGGTTTCTTGTTGTTTTCGATGTGGATTCGTGCAACTCCTGTCACGAAAACAGCTAAAAAATTCTAGTCGATTGAGACCCCAACCAGTGACCAAAACCACCTCTCCGTGGCAGACGACAACTTTACCCCAGAGCTAGCGAGGAGCTGTGCGCGCCAGTTCTTTCCTACTACCACATACATCAGTAGAACATATAACTCGCAATGTAAGAGACTAGTTGGAATTTCGCCGTGTAAACAATTTTCTGGACCCAAAAGCATGAACAAATAGCCTTCTGTCGCCTCTCGACTGAGAAACCAGTCAGATTATTCAATGGACATTACAGGAAACATCAAGTGAATTTATGAGCATAGTTCTGTGCCAACCAGGAAGTAAGACCTCGGTACCAGCGTTGACAGACTTACACTGCGATGTTGCCAAGCTTCAGTCATACTATCAACAGGAAGAATAAGAGCCGAGGTGATTGCCAAGCGAGCTCGACAGAGACTTAGCTCGCGCCTCGCGCACCTGGTGGGGGTCCGAACACCTAAAGTATATGTCAATGAGCCCTGCTCGCAATTCCGTAACTAGCTTTAATGAGTCGATAATATACAGATGCACCGACCTCTAACATAGTAATAAGTGTCTCAATTATTTGCGTATTCTGTCTTAAGCGCAATGACAACAAAAGTCATTCACCAGTGCTGTTTTACATTTCTTCGAGCATTTCCATTGATTATACTGAAAACATTAGATGTAAACGTCAGTTTCCTTTACGATTATAGACTCAGAAAGTGTCTTTCTTGATATCGCTGTCAGAGGCACAAACGAACGAAGAGAGGCAAACAAACGAAGAGGAATCAAAGCAGCATTGTTTTCAAGATGTGAACATTTCTGGGAAGGCTTCGTAACATGGTGTGCAAAATAAGAAGAGCTTCTGTTATCCAAACATAGAAGTAGGGACAGTAATGTATAGATTAATTTATCCGCCACAATCTCCCATGTTGTATTTTACTTCTTTTTTTCAGGTTGTTTCCAATTTCTTATTTCATCCTCTTTCGATAGCTTCTAGCATTATTATTACGTTCTTAATTGTGGTTAGTTCTGTTTATTTGATGATGTTCCTTTCTAAATATTTTTCTTCTTTGCTCGTGCTATTGTTCATTTATTCTACCAGAAGTATACGAATAATTGTTTCTTTAGCCTTTTATCATTCATTTTATACATATGTCCAACAAATGGTTACCCTCACTTAACCATTCCGACTGATATTGTTTTCCATATTTTTGTAGGTTAATTACTATGGATTTTCCAAACGTCTGTACCTTCTCTTGGACCCATTTTCTTTCTTAAATATCCGTCTATTATTCTTTTTGTGTCGTCTGCACATTTGATAAGGTGATTTGCAACAATTTAACTAATATTTAATATTCATTCTAGTATTAGCATCACATAATCATAATGTATAAGAATTTATACAATGCTGGCACTATTTATAATTTTCAAAGTCCTTTGTGCGGTCGTTACTTATAAGGATATCGATCGGAGTTATGTGCTCAGTATTGTTGCAAACACAGAATATCAAACTGTCCAGTGTTTTTTATACCTCCTAAGTAGACTGTTACACCCGTAAATCAGTACGTGGGTTTTCCGACGAAATAGATATTGTTTTTGCGCATCTCCTATAGCATTAATGTGAGCGTTGTTCTGAGATAGAGGGAGTGGTGCTGTGGCTACGGTTTGTGGTTATCATGCGGACGTGTACAGAATATCATTATAATATGCAATGGAAAATTATTCAGATATGTGCTTTTGTCGTAGCAGTGGCATTAATAAACAAACTTTCTTCAAACATGAATTATATTTCTGGTAGGTAGTTACAGTCTCACGTATGTGGATAACATTTGCTTGAGTATACACTGATCAGGCACTTTTCCATCAAAACTTTGTAGAGAGAAGAAACGTAGGCTTTTGCTGTGTAAAATTATACCACGAACAGGTACTCCACTTTACTGTGATCTTTCTTTTTGCAGGCAGGTTGAAGGTTTCACTAAAAATGTATAAAGCAGACAGCTTGCGTAAACCTAATGGAGAAAATATTTCAAAAAAAAAAAAAAAAAAAAAAAAAAATGTTCAAATGTTTGTAAAGTCTATGGGTCTTAAGTACGGGGCTATCAGTCCCTAAACTTACAAACTACTTATGAACTACTTACGAACTAGGACGGCACAAATATCCTTGCCCGAGGGGGGATTCGAACCCCCGACCGTAGTGGCCGTGCGGACCGTGACTGGAGCGCCTTAGTCCCCTCGGCCACCGCGGCCGGCAAAATATTTCGAGGGAAGCTTCTATAGAAATACAACATTCTGTTCTGCATCTGTTTAACGTGCCTGCTTTCACACTAATGATCAGATCTGCGTGGTTAACGTCAAAATTGATCGCAGCAATAATAATTTTTAAATTATTTTTCAAAGCGATAGATTGGCTGGCCAGTGCTTACCTTTGTGCTGTACCACCAATAGTGACACAAGTGAAGAAAAAAAGAAAACATACGAAACGGACAAGCTTTCGGAACACAGTTCCTTCTTCAGGTGGGAGAGAAGGAAAGAAAAAATGATGGGAACGGAAAGGGAAGGTAAATCACGACCTAGGTCATGAGGATGGTTTTATGGCGTGTGGAAGTCAGAGATACTGTATTTTAGTACTGAGTCAAGTCAGAGAGAATATATAAGCAAAGAGGAAAGAGCAAGCAGTACACACACACACACCCACACACACACACACACACACACACACACACACACACACATATATATATATATATATATATATATATATATATATATATATATATATATATATATATATATATATATTCTAATAAGATATGTGCATGTTTTCATATACCAAGTTTTTCAATATGTGTCATATATGAATTTATATAAACTTTATAATTGGAAAAAGGCTTATAGTAAAAATAGCAAAAGTAACCATTTATAGTTTGTATATAATATATTCAAGAAATGTGTATCTAAAAATCTTCCTGGGCTACAATGCAACGTCGAGTCAGAATTTCAAAGCAAGGGGTCAAGAACTTTCGGAGATTAACAGCTGTACGCCTAACATTTTTATATATAGACGTGGGGACATAAGACGGGAAGTACACCCGCCTCCTCCTTTCATCGGTGAATATCGCTGCGCATGTATTCATTCATCACTGACTCACAGTTGCCAAAACGCTTTACAGAATTAACACAATTGTCAAATCATTCAGAGACAGGAGATGGACTCTAATAACATTGACGTTGCTTTCCGAGCCATATTCACCCAAAAATTGAATATTACTTAAATCAGATCCAGCAGTTACACTTGGATAATTCCTATACGTTTAATTTGATAGCTGAAAATGTTCGTTAGTGTGGAGCTGCCTGGAATTTATTTAGAACAAACTCAAGAATCAAGGCATGCTGAAACAAAAATTCTAATCTGTAAAGCGCTTCTCACGTTTCGCGGCAAAGCATCAGCAGCAGTTATATTGTAACCATCGCTAATGTTGGACAGTAGAAATTCTATATCAGAAAAGTAGGGATGCTTAGAGAGCGACACGGTGTCACGCTGTCTACCGGCTTTACAACATGGTAGTCCTGGTGGGCTTAATTTAGCGCTGACATCGTACGTGTCGGTGGTGTCTTCTCTTCTTATGACCACCAGACCATCAAGAACATGCAGAGAATGGAACCAAGAACCCTTAACGTTTGAAAGAAAACACTCGTTTGTCTGCTCCAGCCCAATATACGATACACCTGTCTTAATAGGAATAAGAAGCGACAAAGTTAAGTCGTATGGTAAATAATGAATTCTGCAAATAATTGCTTAGGCAAATTACCGTCTGCTACACAGTTGAAATGTTAGCCATTACACAAGTTTGTATGTTACAATTAAGTAATCAGTTTGCTGCATTATTTCCACTGTTAGGAAATGTATGACCCATTAGTTATTTGAATAAATACACTTCCCACTCCGAGACACAAGTATTTGACATGTTTTGGCCTCTTCACAATCAATGCCTGACGAATGAATACCGCTCAAGTGCCATTACGTTTATTGTCTGACAAACAGTTAAATATAATTCGTGTGTAATAATCAATAATCCTAGGAAGTTTACGTCTTCGTCTACAACGAGCTCATCTGAAGAGTGAATTACAATGTCTCTCGTAATTTACAGCATGGAAAACCTATTTTCGTAATTCGTTGTTGTGCCATGGATGAAGATGAAGTGTAAGATGTAGTTATCATGATTGATCAAGTGGCTTATAAAATGTGTATCACACGATGTCACGCAAAAACGAAGAAAGTAACACTATCCGCTACCCACATAGGCCATGATTTCAATCAGGACACATGACGAGACATTTCTTTACGCTAGTGGAAGGCACCACTGGGCATCGATTTCTGTTCTCTCACTTTTTTCTTTTTCTAACGCCTGTGAGAGTTAACTGCGGGTCATCAGTCCCTAAAATTACAAACTACTTATGAACTAGCTTATACTAAAGACGGCACAAACATACATGCCCGAGGGAGGATTCGAGCCCCCGACGGGAAACGGCCTCGGCTTTGTAGCATAGCGCCTCAATGTTCACTCACTAGCACCGCTTTCCGTCTGAGACTAAAGTAACCTCACTAGAGGGGAGACTGAACGAAACTGATGCTAAGACAAATTCTTTAAGTAACGGATCAGAACGCATAAACGCCTAAGGATGAGCAAAACGAGCTTGAAATGTGTTGTCGTATGTCAGGGTGTGCTGAGCTGCCAACGATGGGTGACGTGTGGGGATACGTTATGCTTGAGTGATTGTGTGTTTGAATGTTTCTCTTTCTGAAGAAGGCTGCGGCATAAAATTTAAATTGTCTGAATGTGAATGTCTTATTTGTGTCTGCCTGTGACTTAGCGTTCGTCTTTACGACGAGTTGTTTCCTATCTTTTGTTATTTTGTTATTATTATTGAAGAATTTGAGATTAAATAGTAATGCGGCCGAACAATCCCACCTGAGATGTCCCGGACAATAATGCCATATGATCACTTCATTTCAATAATTCTAACAGCAGCTTTCTAACTTAGCCTGCACGAAAGAAATGAGAGAATCTTCACAGACTCGACAATATATCACCACCTGCGTACTACTGCAACTGAAATCATACAGTTAAATCCCACCACAAAGTATGTTTAAAGCCGAAAGCTTTTAATATTCTTGTATTGTAAATGGGTACGACTGCAACATCAACTACAAGAATCCTACGAAACACCTGAGTTCGTAATCGTCAGATGACATAGAATTCGCCACACTTGTCAGTTACTACTATAATATTGTTTATCTGTTAGACACGAATTTATGTCAGTCATTGAACTGCAATTTTGATTGGTGGAGCCGTAAGAATGGAGGCGTTTGTGTCTTCAGAATAAAAGTACAATAAAAAAAGCTGACAACGAGAAGCAGATTGTGTAGGTATGGAACTGCATCTAGTGTCATATTTTATTTAACATTTCCGGTTGCAATTGTCATTGTCTGGAAAGGGAGTGTGTGTGAATTAAGGTGTGGTGAACTGCAAAAATCCTTTTTCACTTCCAAAACGAGCTGGCAGACTGCTGCAAAACAGAAAATAGAAAAACCGAAAAGATAGTCGCTGCCAGAAAGACACGGTCAAATTGCATTTCACTGCGATTAACTGGCATATTATTTGTCTGGTTATGTGTGTGGTACCAGAATGTGAATGCTTATTTACCCGCTACTGCAAAACTCTTTCACGGGCCGAAAATAAGTCCTACAAACCGACGTAGTTAAGTGTCAAGAACTAGTAGCGCATGAATAGTCTCTACAAGATCAGTCTGCCTGTCTGTGCCGTCGTACTAAACGCCTACAATTCTCATTTGAATATTGTGACAGGGTGGAGACATCGTTCGTAACTACACCGTGCACCGACTCAGAAGCACTCTATGGAAAATGAGCTCAACGCTCAGCTAGTTGAACGTATTGAAATCTCGGTAAGTCTCTGTTTTGAGCCCAGTGCAAGTTTGAGAGCTCTTTGGCACTGGCGTGACCGCCGTTACTTCCGGTATGACACAGAAACATGATAAAGTCACTTAATATTTACCTGTCTGTTTGGTGAATAATCTCAGTTACTAACTTGAACGGTGCGACATCGGCGCATTACTTTCTACTTCAAGTGCAATGAGGTCATACCATGCGTAAATTGGCGATTAGTTGTAACCACCAATAGAACAAGCAGGAAGTGAGACGTAGCAGCGCGTCAGTAGCCCTGAGATGACTGTCTTCTTCTTAAGCGAGGGCTGCTTTAGGTCATGGTACCAGTCCCTCTGTAGATCAGAATTTTAACCCTATTTTGATAGAGCTACCAGCCATTTAAGAAGATAACATAAAGGATACAGAATTAGTCACTAATAACAGCATTACACTTAATGAGTGCACTAATGACGTTTATGTGCAAAAGCAATAATTTGGATTTTGTCGCTTTGAAAGTGTGTGTGCAATACTCCTGCTCCCATCTTTTGAATCCCGTCTGACCAGTAACAACGTCGCACGATGGTCAACTCATCATAGTTCATGAGTTACCTGAGTTATTGAGTCTTCCTTCATGTGTAAAATCATGAATACCGGAAAGATCTTTCTTGAAACGGGAAATCTCTTTTGTGAGGTGATTAGCACAAAAGTAATAAATCGCAACATACATACGTTTCGAACTATCTCCACTACTGTCATACCTATATGAGACTCAGTGACAACATGTTTTGAAAGTCTTGAAGCATATTGAATATTATTTGCATAAATAGCAGAGGCGATTCTTCCAGCTCGCTCGGCTCAGAGGAGTTACCGCATCTGTAATTTTTTGTTGTTGTCTTTTTTAAGGGACGGAAACTGAGATCAATCTTAGCAATCAACATAGAATAAAAACTATCCAACGATGGCAAAGAATAGCTCTATTAGGAAAAAGAAAGCAGGGTTCCACTACCACTGCGGTACAAAATTTCAATATTACCGCTGTCTACCTGAATTCACTTTCCTGCAACTATCGATAAGTTTAAAGAATTAGATTAATAAAATGACGTCGTAAAGCCCCTTTAATCCGACTCAAACAACGAATATCATACTGAAAGTGATTGTCAACTCGGTAATAATCGACGGAGTTCCAGGACATGTAATAGTAATGTAATGTAATGTTCTCTAGTGCAAGTGAAATGCACCAAAACAAAAGTAGGGCTTAAGTAATTCATTTCTGTGAAATCCAAGAATTTGTATTGCAGTGGTCTGTAGGTCAAGAAAGTATTTCCATTAACTGTTATTTCATTTTTATTTATTTGCTTATAGACGCTTTTTATTCGCTTAATTTCACCATTTTTTGGTTTGTGGAACTGAAATAGACACCTCAGCTATTCATCCAACTGAATATTACTATTTACGTTGAGTATTCATCTTAAGAACAATAGCAGAATACTGTCGGGAAAACTGACATCAATAGCCCCATTAATGTAAATATAAACCTGTACTTTGTGTCATTTATTAGACCTCTACAGTGGGTGTAGGGGTGAGAGCAGGAAGTGGACGTGAACGAGAAGAGATATACTCATGCTTTTTGAACACTTTCAGTAAGTAATAACACTGTCGTGACAGAATTTAAATCGTTCGTAGGAAGATCAAATTAAAAAATTTAGCTGCATATAATTGGCATCTGATGGGTTCGTGTTACGTGCAAAGGTGTCGAAACTGTTCACTAACTGTGAGCAACAGAACTTAACAGAACTGTGATATATTCCGAAATAGTGACAATTTGTCTATGCTGCCAATGGATAACGCCAAAGTCACGAAATTTCTATAACAATCTGATCAACTGTGTCATCATATTACGGCCCAATGGTTCTCATATGAATATTGTGGGAGCTTGGAGCTTGTATTTATATGAAAACGGCTGGGGTAAAAACATAATTAAAAATAAAACACTTTGCGACTGCTGCATATAATATCAGCACTATGCTCTGCTTCTTAACCCATAGTTATTTTGGATTTAGGGTTCTTTCTGCCTGAATGTTCTGCACAGTCATCAAAAGGTTTTCAGTATATCTGCTGCTCGTTTTTGTTGGGGGATTTGACGGGACTCTATACAACAGGTGATAGTATCATTTTTGCAATATTTGTAGACTCGATGTCAGTTTGACTTAAAGATAATTTAATCTAAACATCACTGTCCCTAATTCTATGTATGGATAACAGAAGCTCTTCTTATTTTGCACACCATGTTACGAAGCCTTCCCAGAAATGTTCACATCTTGAAAACAATGCTGCTTTGATTCCTCTTCGTTTGTTTGCCTCTCTTCGTTCGTTTGTGCCTCTGACAGCGATATCAAGAAAGACACTTTCTGAGTCTATAGTCGTAAAGGAAACTGACGTTTACATCTAATGTTTTCAGTATAATCAATGGAAATGCTCGAAGAAATGTAAAACAGCACTGGTGAATGACTTTTGTTGTCATTGCGCTTAAGACAGAATACGCAAATAATTGAGACACTTATTACTATGTTAGAGGTCGGTGCATCTGTATATTATCGACTCATTAAAGCTAGTTACGGAATTGCGAGCAGGGCTCATTGACATATACTTTAGGTGTTCGGACCCCCACCAGGCGCGCGAGGCGCGAGCTAAGTCTCTGTCGAGCTCGCTTGGCAATCACCTCGGCTCTTATTCTTCCTGTTGATAGTATGACTGAAGCTTGGCAACATCGCAGTGTAAGTCTGTCAACGCTGGTACCGAGGTCTTACTTCCTGGTTGGCACAGAACTATGCTCATAAATTCACTTGATGTTTCCTGTAATGTCCATTGAATAATCTGACTGGTATCTCAGTCGAGAGGCGACAGATGGCTATTTGTTCATGCTTTTGGATCCAGAAAATTGTTTACACGGCGAAATTCCAACTAGTCTCTTACATTGCGAGTTATATGTTCTACTGATGTATGTGGTAGTAGGAAAGAACTGGCGCGCACAGCTCCTCGCTAGCTCTGGGGTAAAGTTGTCGTCTGCCACGGAGAGGTGGTTTTGGTCACTGGTTGGGGTCTCAATCGACTAGAATTTTTTAGCTGTTTTCGTGACAGGAGTTGCACGAATCCACATCGAAAACAACAAGAAACCTCTTGTGGTTACTTGCTATATTCTATCAGATTATGCGAATGTCTGACAACTTTCTGGTAGTTTACCATATCTCCACCTTTAGAATCGAACTGATTCCAAGCTAATTATGACGCCAATTGATGTTCGACGTGTATTTTCGTCTAGAAATAATTTTTGTCGAAGGTTATTCGAGTAGGGGCAGGAAAGATAAACATTTGAGGACATATGATCGAAAGAGTAGGTGCGGAATGGGTGACTTCCAAAGCACACTATCCGATGTATTCTTTGTGAAATGAACGAGAATTATTATAGTGTAGTACTAACACATGATGTAATTTTTTTGGTCGTTTGTCCTTACAGTGGGACTAAATGGTGTCTCAGTTGTTTGCGAAAAATGGGCGCACCCTGGCGTTGTGGTTGCATTTTGCTGAGTATAAAAATCTTTTAGTACTCAGTCATTAATTTCTTTTTAAGATATCAGCATGGGAGCATCATAAGTCGTTACTAGTAAAAATCGTGAGTAGGAATCCTGATTGAGTGGCCTGATGACGTTCAAGAAAAATGTGGTAATAGTCACCCCTATGACCCTTTATACCGATTCTACTTTACGACGTTTAGATCATGTTCATATCTGTCAGAAAAATTCAATATGTGACTGTAATATTAGTACCAGAACTTGAGGTAAGGATATAACAGCCGGTAAATAAACTCATAGCGGCGCGCCGCTGTCACTGAGTCCGCAGGCGGCAGCTGCGATGCGGCCGCTGGCGCGTCGCCGTAGCCGGTGCCCACTACTCCCGAGAGTAAACAGTTCAGTTTTGATGCAGCAGCGAGTTCTTTTGTGTAATATTTCTGGAGACAGCCGATTTGCGGTTTAAAAAAAGAAATTGAAGGTGGTTGGATTCGATCTCGCGACTGCTTACTTATACCCTTGTAAACACGACTCCTACCGCGAGACCACGCGGTCATATATCACAAAACCGTCTCGAGAAGGTCATAACACTTCCTCCTGACAGTACCGCATTCTACAGTGTTGCCAGATCGTGCACATCGGCGGACTTAGCATTCTGCGTCGGCCGGCCGGCGATCAATTTTTTTTGTCTAAGACTGTACATATTTTTAAACATTCTAAACCGAAAGCATACGTGTTTTTTTTTTACACTAACTTTTTTTTTAAAATGGACATCCCATATTATTTCTTCGGGCGAGAACCCCATGCTGCTCAGGACGTGCGCTAGCCGCGCGTTTCGCGTATTCCAAGCGTCAACCTCGCTTCGCAATATCTCGGGATGTAATTGGCGTATTGCGATGCAATCAACGCCCTTGTTTATGTGATTTGTAATGTTACAGATTGCTGCAGAAATAGTATAGGGTGTCTATTTAAAAAACATAAGTTTGTGTTGACAATCACATATGCTTTCCTTTTAGAATGTTTCAGAATATGTACATTCATGAACCCCAGCCTTACACTGATACCAGTGAAAGTCGTTTTACAATAGAGATTTTTGGGTGAGCAACATAGCTGGGACACCATGTATTTTTTTAAACTCTTTTGGTGTGAAGTAGAGCCGTTTCAGCTCGTTCTAGTGCCTAACGCGGTCTTTAATACAAAGATCGAGTAGCTTTATAATTTCCTTGTTCACGTTAAAAGCTGTACGTGTGTTGTGGAATGTTGAACCTATCGTTAAATCAGACAATAAATTGTTCATTAACACAGCTATTTGGTTTAATTATGGCCCTGATATTGATGTATAAGAAACAGTGCATTAAACTGATTATGTGCGCAACGGATATTTTAACAAAACAACTGTGACATGTAACCTTTTGAAACAGACACTGACTATACTCAAAAATTTTGACTGCGAGAAAGATATAAGAAAAACCACAAATCACTTTCTTAATGCTTGACTGTGAGAATTTATGTAGATCAGTTTCTAATTATTGAAATTTAAATTAACTATCATTTTACTATGGCACCAATAATGAAATATGTTCAATAATATTATTCAAATCAACACTCCACTAAATCAACTAATTATCAAATGAAGGAAGTAGGTTAATTTTCTAACTACGTAAATGAAATATGAAACAGGGTTAAGTTACTTATTATTGATAATCAGCATTACATTACCTACATAATACAACTTCTGACTTGCTGGCAAAGCAGCCTCTGCTCTACATCGGAGCCATACACACAACCCAACCGCTCTCTAAGCGAGCTGAACCACTAGTGCTACTCTCTCTCAGTGCGAGCTACAATGCTATGCAATACATGATCTTTGCCAGAGATGAAACTTTACACATATCGATACATACAGTAGAAGCGATATTATACATTTTCTTGCAAGCAAGTTACTCGATACAAAACAGGAGGCACAATATTAGACATTTTCTTATAAAAATAATTTTTTATGGACACGTTTCAACGTTGGAGGCCCGTGAACGCATAATCTATTTTAACCTATTTTAAATTTCAAGGTAATCATGTATTACCAGTGGACAACGTACAGATTTTATCAGTCATTTGCTTCATGCAGTGTATTGTTACGGTGGGAATAAGGCCTATGGTTTGAAAATGGACGAACAAGTCCGAAACTAGTTACCAACTTCTAAATAGTGCAACTGTGACGAAAAAATTAAAAATAAATGGTTTTCATTACATATCCAGTTGCTGATCCTGCCCCATCTTCACGATGAATTTTCATACATCTATAATTGTCAGAATCAACAGCAAACCAACGTAAAAGAACAGTAGGTCAGGTACACATGTCAACCTCGCAAGCAGAAGATAATGAGATGCAAGACGTATATGACATATTGAACTGGTAATTCACTATGTAAATGGAGATGATAATCTAAAAGTCCTGTAACATTGTGACGTCGAAGTAGGGGAACGAGTAGAAGACAAAACTGTTGAAAATCATAAACTTGGTTGTAGGAATGAGGGAAGAGAAAGACTATGTATCTTCGTAGGCATTCACGGCGTCACAAATCTTCGAATCTCTTCGGGAATAAGTGTTCCACACTTTGCGTCGGGCTCGGCCACCGCAGGATAACTTCTCTTCTGCGGAGAGAGCAGCTATTCGCTCCCTTAGGAATGATGATGAAGTTATAGTTTTACCAGCAGTTAAGGGGATGCTACCGTCGTTTTGAGAAGGGATGATTACGTCCTTAAAATGGATTTCCTAATCAACGATCAAGCGTACATAAGATTACAGAGTGTCCCCACTGAAAGGATTAAGCGCAAGACTCTTTCACTTTTGAAAACGAGCATGTTGTCAGAAGAACTGCGCAAGAAGCTTCATCCCGGTGCTGCTGTTCCTCCTAGGTTGCACGGTCTTCCAAAAGGACACAAGGAAGGGGTGCTGTTACGCCCTATAGTTTCTAATTTGGGTGCACCCACATACAATCTGGCGAAGCATTTGACATCTATGCTCGGCCCATACGTATGCAAGTGTGAACACCACATCTCGAATTCGATGGATTTTATTAGACGGTTGAAGTCCTTGAAGCTGGGTTCTTCGGATTTACACGTAAGCTTTGATGTGGTGTCCCTCTTTACATGGGTACATTTGGAAGAGTCCTTGAGTCTAATTAGTGAAAAACGGGATGAAGATGTGGTGTAGCTCTGTCGTCATGTACTGACATCCACGTATTTTTCTTTTGGTGGCAATTTCTTTGAGCAAAAGGACGGAGTGGCTATGGGCAGGCCTTTATTACCCATAGTCGCCAATTTATTTATGGAGGACTTTGAGGACAGGACACTGAGAACTTCAGCGCTACAACCAACGTGTTTTTGGAGATACGTTATCGACATCTGTTTCATTTGACCTCATGGACGTGATAAGCTCAAACGATGTTTGGATCATTTTAACTGCCTTCACCAGGACATCAGATTTACTATGGAGGTCGAAAGTGGTGGTAAACTTCCATTTTTAGATGTAATGGTGTATAAAAAAACATGATGGCACCCTTGAGCACAGTGTTCACCGAAAGCCGACACATACTGACCGGTATTTGCAAGCCAGTAGTTGCCATCCACAATACTAATGCGTCCTTAGAACTCTGGTACGCAGGGCATATGCCATTTAAGTTTCGGACAGTTTACCATCGGAACTGGAACATCTGACGACAATGGGCATTACGGAGTTAAGCTCAGTGGCTGGGATTTACTTGCTAGTTTTCACGTGGTTTCACCAAAGTGCATTTACTGGATTCGTTACATCTTATTGGTAACTTATTTAGTGCGGAACTGACAGCCTTGTTTGAACACATACTCTCCTCAATCTACTTTTTACTCACTGATGAATATTACGAACAGACTGACAGCATCTCCATGGGGAGCCCTTTGTCTCCTGTAGTGACTAACCTTATTATGGAGGATTTTTAGGCGAAAGCACTTTAGTCTGCTTTTTTAAAGCCGATAGAGTTCTGGCGCTACGTAGTTGATACTTTTGTTATATGGCCTCATGGTAGATAGGAACTGGAGAAATTCCATTTTAATTTAAATTCATTACATGGAAACATCAAGTTCACGATGGAACTTGACCGAAGGAATGGTGGGTCACTGCGACACTCTTTGTGTAGAAAACCTGCGCACACAGATTTATATTTACAGGCGTCTAGTTCCCATCACCCCGAACAAACTGCTGGTGTTCTCAGTCTTTGAATAAAGTAGATTAGATGCACTTTTCGTTCCAGTAGATCCGAATTGAGGGAATCCTCTTGGATGTAGAACATGTCAGAACAAAATACACAATATATTCTTACAAAAAGAGAGCATATGTGATAATGTACCTTCTACAGACCCCAAATGTAATTGCCCTTTTGGATGTGAAATTGGTCAGGCAAAACAATTATCTTAAAAATATTTATATTTTAAAGGACACAAAAACTTATTACTACTTACTAATTTACTAGGTGCATATTAAAATTCTTAGCAATTACTTTATTTTTCATTTTTTTGTTTTTTTTAATTTTTTATTTTTTTACACTGATTTGCAATGATTACATTACTGCACAAGACTTGTACTGAAGTCAAACTAAACACAGTATTCCTATTTGTGAATATTATATACAATAAGTTACAATCAGTCACTTCTGGTAAGAAATTCATCAATGGAGTAGAAGGAGTTGGCCACCAAAAAATCCTTTGGACTCTTTTCAAACTGTACTTTATTGTGAGTTAAATTTTTTATGACTGCTGACATGTTATTGAAAATGAGTACTGCTGAATATTGGACACCTTTTTGAGCCAAAGTAAGTGACTTTAAATCTTTATGCAAGTTATTCTTGTTTCTAGTACTGATCCCATGGACTGAGCTATTGGTTTGAAAATAAGAAATATTTTTAACGACAAATGTCATTAGACAATAAATGTATTGGGAAGCAGTAGTAAGTATCCCCAGTTCCTTAAATAGCCCTCTACATGAGGTTCTTGAGTTGACACCACAAATGCTCTGGAAACTTTTGCCTGGCCTGATGAGTTGCCCCAGAAAATAATCCCGTATGACATTATGGAGTGAAAGTATGCATAATATGCTAGGTTTTTTTTATTTTTATATCTCGTATATCTGACAACATTCGCATAGCAAACAGGGACTTGCTTAGGCGCTTCAGCAGTTCTGTGGTGTGCTCCTCCCAGTTAAAATTATTATCCAGCTGTAATCCTAAGAATCTGACACATTCAACTTCTTCTATTTCCCTGTTGTCATGCTCTAGGCATATACTGGCAGGAAACCTTTTACAAGTCCTAAACTGCATATAGTGTGTTTTTTCAAGGTTTAGCGACAGAGAATTGGCTAAGAACCATTTATTAATGTCCATGAAAATTTCATTAGCTGATCTTTCTACGGCTGTATTTGATTTACTATTTATTGCAATATTTGTGTCATCTGCAATTATAACAAACTTCGCCTCCGATAATGTCGATGAGAAAGGTCATTGATATATACAAGACATCCGTCGCTCGTGACATCAGATGATGAAAACCTCCACGCAGAATTAGAATACCTGGAGAAGGTTTCTAAATCGAATGGCTATACTTCTTGACAAATAAAGAAGACCATGCACAAATATAATAATAAGGAGCAACGCACAGAGGACACTGATGATGACAACGAATCAATTGCTTTCAGACAAGCGCATTGAGGCATTATGCTCCAATGCGCAAGGCCGTTTCCCGTCGGGGGTTCGAATCCCCCCTCGGGCATGGATGTTTGTGTTGTCTTTATTATAAGTTATTTTATAAGTAGTTTGTAAGTTTAGGGACTGATGAGCCCGAAGTTAGCATTCATTTTTCCTCGCCCGAACTTTCCGTTCCACAATCCTTCATTATCTTCGCCAATCGATGCACTGAAATCACCAATTACAATAAATTTGTCCTTTTCTTTAATCAATTTCATCAAGTCGTCAATTTGGTCATACACTTCTTTTACTTCTTCATCCTTACCACTTGTTGTTGGTAAGTAAACTCAGCAATCATACATAAATCCACAGGTTGTGGAAGGTTAGGGGACTAAGACGCTCCAGTCACGGTCTGCACGGCCACTACGATCGGGGGTTCGAATCCCCCCTCGGGCATGGATATTTGTGCCGTCCTTAGTATTAGCTAGTTCATGAGTAGTTTCTAAGTTAGGGACTGATGGCCCCATAGTTAAGTCCCATACTATACAAACATTTGAGCATTTCCTCCCTCGGACACGTGTGTGTGTGTGTGTGTGTGTGTGTGTGTGTGTGTGTGTGTGTGTGTGTGTGTATGTGGTTCTTGCATAAGTTAGTTTAAGTAGTTTGTAAGCCTATGGAGTGTTAACCACAAAAGTGAAGTCCCTTGGATTTACAAACATTTGAACAGTTGAGTATTTAGCTGGAAGGATCGTTAATTTTTGAAATGTAAAAGGGAAATGGAAAAAGCTTAACAGAAGGAAGCACGCGACCAGTATATTCATTCTAATATGAATTAAAAGAACAAAATCAAGATGCGGCAACCACGACAGGTGTCTTAAGACGAAGTAACACGTTCCATGGCTCTTAACGCAACGTACACAAATTCGTCTATATATTGGAATGGGACAGATTGTTCAGCAGTAATTCGAGTTAACAATCGATATGAACTAAAACACATCAATGGTGCTAACGGTGATTCGAACACAATCACGTGGCCAAGTCAAGTCATGAAGAATAATTAAATTTTAGAAATTCATTTAAATTCGCAAATAATTTTTATCCTAAAGCAAATCATGTTTAATGTGAAACTAGGTTGACATGATGCATTTGGCTGATTATTCGCCGAACGAAACGGTTAATAAACATATGGCACAGACAGAAGAAAGCTTTCCAGCCAACTGTACATGAAGTAGATAATGTCGTAGGTAAGGCGAATCAGAGACTGCGTTTTATTGGCAGAACCCTTAAAAGATGCAATAGAACTACAACATAAACTGCATACACTACGTTTGTCCGTCCATTTTTGGAGTATTGCAGCCCAGTGTGATCCTTATCAGGTGGGTTTGACGGAGGACATCGAAAGAGTCCAAAAAAGAGGAGCTCGTTTTGTATTGTCACGATACAGGGGAGACAGCGTTACGGAAATGATACAATATCCGGGATGGGAATCATTACAACAACGGCGCTTATCGCTGCGGCGTGGGCTACTTACGAAACTCCAATCGCCAACATTCTCCTCCGAATGCGAAAATATATTGTTGACTCCCACTCACATAGGTAGAAATGACCATCAGAATAAAGCACGAGAAATGTTTTTCGTAGTTTCTATGTCAGTTGACAGTGCAGAGGGCGCAAGATGATGTTACATAGATTCATTGAAATAATATTTAAGTTTAACCCTGCGCCATCAGGCGACTATTGGGCGTAATTTACCTGTTACGGTGTTCCCCCCCCCCCCCTTTCTCACCACAGTTTGGCATGAGATTCTAGTCGACACACCTTGACTAGACAGGCACGATGGTGGTTTACGTTTTAGTTAGTCATCTCCAATAAGATGTATTTTAATTACTACCGTTTTTTAAAAAGTTGTAAGTATATTTTCATACAATGTGTTTGTGCTCCATATGAATTTTATGATTAAGAACTGTAAACATCCGAAATGTAATTTATTTTTTGCCACAGATCTGATGATGATGTTTTGAAACGCGTAATAATAAAATAAAAACAGTGCGACCAAGACATTTAAAAAAAAATTATCCATGCCAACGTATGGTCGCTATCCACAAAAATGGATGGTTTCATAAACCAAGTGTTAAAATTAGTGTGATAGTGAAGGTCTCATTAAAAAAAAATGTTCAAATGTTTGTAGAGCTTATGGGACTTAACTACGGGGTCATCAGTCCCTAAACTTACAAACTACTTATGAACTAGCTAATACTGAGGACGGCACAAATATCCATGCCCGAGGGGGGATTCGAACCCCCGACCGTAGTGGCCGTGCAGACCGTGACTGGCGCGCCGCAGTCCCCTCGGCCACCGCGGCCGGCAAGGTCTCATCGAAAATGGATTTGTACGGTATCATAAAGCTAAAAGACAAGTAGTGTGTAAAGAGGCAGATTGTTTTTCTTATAACATTGTGCCAGCTGTTGTTGGAGAGTTTTGAACAGGTGTGTCCTTTATAACGTGACTTCATTTTTCATTAAAATACCTTCTACGTCGTCATGAGTGTAAAAAGTAGTTAAATAAATAGTTAAAGTAACTGCATCATTGATCCAGCATATAAAAATCATAATGGACTGTATTTGGGCACTTGCCATACAACGATGTACCACTTTTTGGCATGGAGTTTCACCAAAACACTGACAATGTTGAGTCTAACTCTCACAGTAATTTAATTTCTTACATAAACTACTATCCGTAAGAAAAAAATGTGGCTCTCGGAAATTATACAGTAAGCCTACGCATTAAAATATGTCAAAAGTGGTACAAGGTTGTGGGAAGTAACGGTATCTAAAATTGAATTTCGATATAAAAATTTCGCTATTTGTTTGTTGCTGGAAAATCCTTATGTTAACAGAGATAATGTTTTCCAGTTGCATTACATCCATTTTTTTTAATTTTTTAATTTTATATTTTTGGCGTCAAATAAATAAAACAAAAATGTGTGAATACACTAATGAGTTTTTATTTAGTTTGGTAGTAAAATTATCAGATGTTCTCGAATGTAAGGAAAGGTTTAAGGCAGTGTTTTTCAACCTGTGGGTAGTGACCACCAGGGGGATCGCGAAGTCTTGATAGCAGGGTCGCCGTCAAAGGATGGGGTACTTGCACCATAAAATAACCAGGGTTCAGTAATGCAAAGGCGTATACCTAACTGAAATATATGTATTATTAAAATTACGGAGTTCTTTGTGTAACATCATTATGAATAGAACAGATGACAGTTTTATATACAGGGTGTTTCACTAAGTGTGTTTGCCTCTGTAACTTATAAAATAATAGGTGACGGGAAATTTTAATGCGGTAGGTGAACACAAGAAATGTTACACTTTCTGCGGAGCTTTTAACATAGTTTATTGTATCATTTTTCAAAGAGTTATAGCACAAAGATAATTTTTTTAATGTAACAGTAGTTTTTTCTATCGTGTATTGGATTCGTTTAAACCAGCTTCGTCCAAATCAATTTAAACTACATTCCTATCACTGTTAGGTTGGGAGCTACAACCCTTCAAAGTTCCGGAAGTGGAGGCTGCGATAGCGTAGTCGAGTGGCTAACCCCTGGGGCACGGTCCACTGCCTCATGACCACCAGCCAGTAAGCTACGCTGTCGTAGCCGGGGTTGGAACACTTGCGGGGAGTGACACTTGCGAGGAGTGACACTTGCGGGGAACCCGGGGCCCTTGGGGCGGCTAATGGCTTTTCCTGGGCACAGGCACACTGCACTGCTGTTGTCAAGTTTCCACACTGTCAACACAGAACGCACTGCACAGAACCGTTGAATTATGTCTTGTGAATGTACCTACAAAATCTACCACATGACTATTTTAGTGTTAGTCCCAAATTTTTTTTCTATAATAACATTAAAACATATTAAAAATTCAGAACTCGAAAACCAGTGAAATTATGGACTTGAAGCGTTTTGTGTTGCTAAATCTTTACATAGTAGACACGATTCTAAAATTTGGTTGCTATCGCCAAAGTAGACGAAAAGTTAAATTTTTTGGTGTAATCTTCGCCGTGTAGACTGTATGTTGTAGAAGTCTACGCCGAACCCAATTATAATCGTACCTCTGAGGAGAGAACGTTTGCACGTCTCCTGTTTCTAGTCGGCCGTACTGTGCTACGTAACGACATCATACCGTTCCATTTATATGTATTGGTGTGATGTCTGTTCTTTCGAAATAAGACATCACACCAATATATGTATCATTTAGACGCAAAGATTCTGCGTTCTGTTTTCATCGCTAACGCGATTAACGCCGGCCGCGGTGGCCGCGGGGACTGAGGCGCTTCAGTCACGGTCTGCACGGCCACTACGGTCGGGGGTTCGAATCCCCCCTCGAGCATGGATATTTGTGCCGTCCTAGTTCGTAAGTAGTTCATAAATAGTTTGTAAGTTTAGGGACTGATGACCCCGTAGTTGCGTCCCATAGACTATACAAACATTTGAACATTTTGAACGCGATTAACAACGTTAGACCTCGTGTGTAAACAGTGAAAGGTTATGAGTGCCACTGGAAAAATGCATAAGTAACTCCTGTTGTTTGAGACTTGAAGATGACCTGAACTTAGCCGAAATCGATATCTCATAATAAACATAACGTGTAGCTGTCTATATTTCGTAATGCAATTTCTAACATATTTAAAAGCTGCTCAGAACCACCTACAAAAAACCTTTATAATGAGATTGTATATAATTCCACGGTCAAATTGTGTTTTAGTTATTTGTAGAAATACACCTAAAGATCTGCCCTTGCTTTTAGTGCCTTGATCAGCTGTTTATTTTTAGAGGTATTACTAGGGACAGGAAATATTCGCATTTGCGATAAATTCGAATATAGATGCGGATTCTGAGTCAAAATGCAGTAAATCCGAAATTGTCATAAATGGTATTTTGGTGTGAAACACTATTTAATCGGAAATATTGCGAGATAACTTTATTTTCTGCCCTTAAATATGTACAAAGTAAACAGTAGGTACCGGAAAAATTCGCATATTTCAATGAATGCGAAATATAGGCCCTTGCTAATTTTGGGCCGGAATGCGAGAGACGTGAATCTTGTAATATACGCTATTTTTAGCGAACGTCCCGTTACTACTGCTCCACCTCGCTCGGTGTGCCTTTCCCTGAATACGGCACAGGTAGCGGCTGGAGGGCGTGGAGTAGGGGTGGTGTATCCCTACTTCTGGAACACGCTGTTCACTACCTGCAGTGTCCGGGTCTCCCCGCAAGTGTCTACACATTCCCTTTCCCCGCAAGTGTCACTCCCCGCAAGTGTAACAAACTCGTCGTAGCCTCCGCACCCTAAACTTAGAAGGGTTGTAGCTCCCAAACTAACAGTGATAGGAATGTAGTTTAAATTGATTTGGACGCAGCAGGTTTCAACGAATCCAATGCAGGATAGAAAAAACTATTGTTCCATTAAAAAATATATCTTTGTGCTATAACTCTTTGGAAAATGATATAATAAATTATGTTCATATCTCCGCAGAAAGTGTAAAATTTCTTGTGCTGACCTACCGCATTAAAATGTCCCGTCACCTATTTTTTTTTTTTATAAGTTACAGAGGCAAACACACTTAGTGAAACACCCTGTATATATACAGAGTGAGTCACCTAACATTACCGCTGGATATATTTCGTAAACCACATCAAATACTGACGAACCGATTCCACAGACCGAACGTGAGGAGATGGGCTAGTGTAATTGGTTAATACAAACCATGATAAAATGCACGGTAGTATGTTTTTTAACACAAACCAGCGTTTTCCTACATGGAACTCCGTTAGTTTTGTTAGCACATCTGAACATATAAACAAATCAGGGCCGTTTGTTGCATTGTAAAGGAGATATTGTAACGTAAAGTTGACGCTTGAGTACCACTCCTCCGTTGTTCGATCGTGTGTATCGAAGAGCACCGAATTAAGTAGGGATACAAAGGGAACGGCGATGTATCTTAGGTACAGAAGAGACTAGAACAGCACATTACGTCCACATGCTAGCACCTTTATTGGTCATTTTCACTGACGCATATGAACATTACCATGAGGGGTGAGGTACACGTACACATGTGGTTTCCGTTTTCAATTACGCAGTGGAATAGAGTGTGTCCCGACATGTCAGACCAATAGAGTTCAAAGTGGTGGCCATCATTTGCTCCACACAATTGCAATCTATGGCGTAATGAATGTCGTACACACCGCAGTACATCTGGTGTAATGTCGCCGCAGGCTGCCACAATACGTTGTTTCATATCCTCTGGGGTTGTAGGCACATCACAGTACACATTCTCCTTTAACGTACCCCGCAGAAAGAAGTCCAGAGGTGTAAGATCAGGAGAACGGGCTGGCCAATTTATGCGTCCTCCACGTCCTATGAAACGCCAGTCGAACATCCTGTCAAGGGTCAGCCTAGCGTTAATTGCGGAATGTGCAGGTGCACCATCATGCATACGTCGACGCGTGCCGGCCGCGGTGGCTGAGGGGACAAAAGCGCTCCAGTCACGGTCTGCACGGCCACTACGGTCGGGGGTTCGAATCCCCCCTCGGGCATGTATATTTGTGCCGTCCTAGTTCGTAAGTAGTTTGTAAGTTTAGGGACTGATGGCCCCGTAGTTAAGTCCCATAGACTATACAAATATTTGAACATTTTTTTTTGTCGACGTGTTTCCAGTGGGACATTTTCGAGCAACGTTGGCAGATCATTCTGTAGAAACGCGATTAACACTAGGCTGACCCTTGACAGGATATAGCTTTGTATTAAAAAAAAACATACTTCCGTGCATTTTTATGGTTTATATTAACCAATTTCCCTAGCCCCCCTCCTCACGTTCGGTCTGTGGAATCGGTTCGTCACTATTTGATGTGGTTTACGAAATATATCTAGCGGTAATGTTAGGTGACTTAATGATGAATAACCGCAAAGTCTGAAAACTGTTTCAGGAACCAATCAATGGGTAAAATAACTTTATACAATAAGTAAATCGGAACAATTAAAAAAAAGCTCTAATTCTTTCTTAACGAGCATAATTCGCTTCTGAGTCTTGCCTGACATTCGAAACAGTCGTTAAGCAAAATATATTTTTCAGTTGGAAATCGTGTAAAAATAGGATAATGTGTTCCATTCCGAAAGAGACACCGAAAAACCTTCGACTACAATTTAAAAGAACGATGAAACAAAAGAAAGATTGTTTCCTTTGAGATAATATACTCATGTTAGGGTTCGGGAGGAGTGGGGGGCATAATATTTTTCTTTGGAAGGGGATCGCTATAATGTTCGTACTTGGAAGCGGGTCGAACATTCAAAAGGTTGAAAAACACTGGTTTAAGGCATGAACTGCACTGGAAGGCTATGTGTTGGTAGAGCTCGCAGAACTGCGACATTGAAATTCAGTGCAGAACAAATAGAAAGCCAAATAGAAAGCCATCGCAGCTTTTGGATTGCAAAACTCCTTCCAGCTGCGTTTTGAGCAAAGCATAATTGATCATTATCCGCAACAACGACTGAATAGTGGTAGTTATTTTTACGATTTTGTTTCAGTCAGCGTTATTCATCTACCAAGGTGATATTCTGAAGGAGCTGTTGCAGCTTTTTTCTGACAACAGAAGAATTTACAGTAACGACAGGAACAGTGAGGGCATCCGACAATCTTACATAAAGCTCTCAGAGCGCGTCTACGTCTACATGCAGGTAAGATGTACAACTCAACGCAATGAGAGAGTAACGTTAAAAAAATATTGTAATCAAATACATTATTTGATCTAGAGACACATTTAATCATTTGCTCAAATGTGATTCTAAACCCTTTCGTGGCCGAATTAATTAAATATTTCGCATACTGCTGTAAAATTGGTTTCATATTTTTGGAAATGATATTTAATTTAGCCATGTTTGTAAATGTCGATTGTTGCTTATAAGACAGTATTTCGTAAAATAATTTCCTATCGATTTATCTCCGCGCCACTGCTACGATCGCTGTTCCGTGCATGCGCAGTAACATCTGCTGTTCAAGCAGGAGCAGCTCGCTCTGTGTTGTGCGTCGTTCGTAGTCATTGTTTATAATGCCAGTGTTGATCAATAACACCGACGCGTGATTCATTCTCTGAAAGATACAAACGTAAAACCAAGTAACATGTATCAAAAGATGCAAGGTTTACGACGAAAGTGCAAAGTGTTTTTCACTGATGAGGAGATGATGTGTCCGACAGTTTAAGGAAGGGCGTGAGCAAGTCATGACGAAGAACGAAGCGGATTTACGTGTGGTTCCTGATAAACTGGTTAGTATAGTCGAAGAGATTATTAAGAAAAACTGTAGGCTTACGACTAATACTCATGCTCCTCAACTCTCACAAAAATTTTAATGAACTGTGACTGAAACTGGGTTTTTCGTAACCTTTGCACGCTGCATGCCTAAACGCTTTAATGTGAAGCACACTTCCCCTCAGCGGACTCACGGTTCTTTCGTGAGTAAATTGCGCAGCAAACACGAGGCGCCGAGCTAATGCAGTCTTCCTTCCTTCTCTACTTCCTGGACTGCATTTCCTTTCCCCCTCCCCTCCTTTCCTATCCTCACTCCTACCCCTCCCCACCAGGGGAATGATAACCTTAGCAGTTTAGTTCCCCTATCCCAACCAAACAACCCCAATCCAACCCTCGCAGCGCACATAACTTCCGGGCTACAATGACGATGGCTAGTTATTTTTATCCCAGATATTCACGGGAGTGAAACTTGGACTGCTTCAGACACCCCTTTACACAAAACAGCAATCGATGGAATGGAGGCACACTTCGTCCGAAAGAAAGATTAAATCCAGGCAATCATTGACAACATGAAAAGTCATGAGCACAATATTGAGGGCCGGACAGGGCATTTTGGTGATTCTTTACCACGAAGTGAAAAATCAATTATTGTGATAAACTACAATGGCAGAGGAATACGCTCAAATGGTAACAGGTTTTATTCACGACAACGCCCGACCAAAAACTGCGCATGTGACAATGCATCGGTTTCATATATTTTGCTCGACTTTTCTGGACATCCTCCAATGTCCCAACCTCTCTCCTAGTGACTTTTTATCTCGTTCGGCATCTGAAGTTGTTCCTTGGTGGTAAGCGCAACAGGAACGAAGAAGATGTCAAAGAAAATCTTACATCATTGACAACACTGGCGGCAACATCGTATGAAGGAGGAATACATAAAATTATACCACGCTACGAGAAATCTCTAGAAAATTACGGAGACTATATTGAAAAACAGTGTAAGCGTCTTAGAGATTTTTGTGAAATAATTTGCTTTCTTTATCCGTACTCGATATCTGTTTTAGTACCATACGGAACTTACTTAACGATCTACCCTCAGGGTTTGACGTATATGTGCCGCCGTACTTGAGGGTGAATAAATTCACGGAACCAATTGCACTGCTGAAAACAATTGGACGATCTGGTGAGATATGATACACGATATACATATCGTACAAGGTACTAGTTACAACTCTAATTTGTGTGTGCACAGTACGACATATTTCTGTCTCAGCTCTCTACCTGAGGTTCACATGGCCGTTTACTTAGAGCGACGCACCATGGGGCTAACATAATAAAGAAAAAGTCATTCTCGTTGCCCTCTAATATACTGTGTTCAAATGTTTGTAAAACTTATGGGACCACTGCGGTTTCATCAGTCCGTGAACTTACAAACTACTTATGAACTAACTTATACTATAGACAGCACAAACATCCATGCCCGAGGGGGGATTTGAACCCCCGACGGGGAACGACCTGGCGCATCGTAGCAAAGCGCCTCGATGCGCTCGGCCACTCCGCCGCGGCTAATATACTGTGTGATCACCCCAGACGGCCAGTACAGTCGCAACCTGCGTGGCATGGACAGTATGAAGTTATCAATGAGCTCTTGACGGATATTTGGCCTTTCTTCCATGAGTGCAATATCCGGCGCTGCCAAGTGCATCTCACACACGCTCAATCGGATTTCGGTTAACAAGCTGGCCACTTCATTCGATCAATTCCCTCAACTTCAGGCATGTCTGTCTTATACTTGCGCGAGAAACAGTCGTATTTTACCCTTTAAGCTCATATGACGATCCATTTTGGTGACGTATATTTTAACATGTTGACCATGAATTTTCACTCATAAGTGAAGCTGTCACCTCCGTGTTCAGCAAGGTCCTGGAATCCATCCTCTCCCGTCATATCCATCAACACCTCCGCCAACATCAGCTCTTTCCTTCGTCCCAATGTGGCTTCCGATCATCCTTCTCTGCCGACGACCTACTCCTTCGCCTCATCCATCTCCTATCCATCCAGCTAAATTCCTGTCGCTCCGCCATCTTTGTATCCCTAGACATTGAAAAAGCCTATGCTCGTGTCTGGCATTCCGGCCTCCTTTCCAAACTCCACGCCATTCCTATTAACTATGTCCGCCTCATTGCATCCTTCCTCACCCACTGCCCATCCTACATCACTGTCTGCAATTCCAATTCCCACTTGCTTTACCCCTCTACCGGGGTGCCCCAAGGATCTGTCCTCTCCCCTCTCCTGTACCTTATATACTCTGCCGACATGCCCGAACCTCAGTCTCCGATCCATCTCCTCCAATATGCTGATGACACCGCCTTCCTAGCTCCCGCCCCCTCCCTTGCTCGATCCTAAGTTTTGCTCCAATCTCACCTCACCAAGTTCGCTGCGTGGTGCAACCGGTGGCTCCTCTTCATCAAGCCTGACAAATCCCAGGTGATCATAATAGATCATACCCCCCTTCCTTTCGCCTCCCCAACTTCTACCTGACCTTCCAAGGCCGTGTCCCATCCGTCACACTCCCACTCTAAAGTACCTTGACCTCACTCTTTTTCGACATCTTTCCTGCACCCCCACCTGAAAACCATCCGTGACAAAGCCATGTCTCGCCTAAACCTCCTCAAACTCCTCACTGGCTGGACGTGGGGATTAAACCCCTCCACTATTCTCCACACCTATAAATCCTTCATGCGCCCCATCCTCTGCTCCTTCCACCCTGCTTGGGTTTCCGCTCCTCCCACCTTTCATCAGACCCTCCAAATCCTGGAACGCCACACCCTCCTCCTCGCCCACCGTATCCGACTCCCCCACACGCGCATCCTATATGAACTCATCCCCTTTCCTCACCTCCTTCAACACCTTGAACACCTCCGAATCCTGTACGTCACCCGCAAAATAGATTCCCGCAACCCCCTCGTTTACTCCATCCTAACCAACCCTGGGCCTACACCAAGGCATTCCTCCCTCTCTCCACCTGCACACGCTATGTGTCCTCTCCCAAGGCAACTTCCACGGCCTTTCCCTACCGGATGACGCCCTTCGTTCCGAAATTTACCCCTTCTATCCTATCCCGATAGCATCAGCGCCCCTCTTCCCATCCCCTCCTCTTCCCTTCCCCCACTTGGCTTTTCCCCTCCCCCACCCTGGAGTCTCGACCTCCCCCCCCCATCTTTGCTCTCCTCTCTATCTCCCCAACCTCCCCCACGCTTCCTAACCTTCCCCTCCCATCCCCCTACGGGGGCCTCAGTGACGAATTTTAGATACAGTGTCGTCTAGTGTCCACTGCATCAGTGTCTCCGTGTGAGTTTCTACAGTGCGTCAAACAACAACCTCTCTCTTTCACCAGTGTCGTCGTGTTACTTGTTTGTTTGTCCAGTAAATGTTCTCAATGTGATTTTACCGCCGCCGTGTGTTTTTAACTGCCTATGTGTTTGTTTCTCTCGCCTCGTTCATGTGTTTTATGCCTGCACTATTTTCTACAGTGTCCTGTTTTTAATTCATCAATGTTTTCTTCATGCCATGTTTCTCATTCCTCTTGTTTATACCATCGTGATATGGTTTTTAATCTTAATTTGTAATTAGCATGTACGATCGGCTGGAGAGCAGTGCCTGATGCTGCTGCCAGCCTGCCGACTCTGTCGGCGTTAAAATAACAATAAAGAAAAAAAAAAGAAAAAATGTAAAGCTCTCTTAAAACCTTCTTAAGATGATAATATATATCACTGAAAATGGTTAAGAGAAATAAATATATTGGCTTAACAACCTGAAGAAGGTGTATTTTTATTGAAATCATCTTCCAACACCTTAAATGCCGTTCAGTGGTCACCATACCATCAAGAAACATCTCACCAATTATTCTGTAACTGGACATAGCACGCTACACAATCGCATGTTGAGGGTGAAGAGACTTCCCGGTCGCGAAATGTGGATTCTCTGTCCCCTAAAACCACCCATTTGGCTTACTGACAAAGTCACCTAAATCAAAAGTGGACTTCGCCGATAAACCAAGCCATATTCATATTACACTAATTCTCATCATTCCTCGCCCCCAGTCGTGCAGTTCAAAAGTTTGTTAAGCTTAAGGGACTTAACTGTGGGGTCATCAGTCGCGAAACTACTTATGAACTACCTTATACTAAAGACGGCACAAACATCCGTGCCCGTTGGGGGATTCGAACCCCCGACCGTGTGCAATTACAACTTGCTAAACCGTTTATAAGTTATGATGACTTTATTTTAGATAGTTCAAAATTTTATAAGTTATATATATATATATATATATATATATATATATATATATATATATATATATATAAGGTGTCTGTCCGAAATAACGGACGCCACTTTTGATCCTTTCGTTATAATCTATTAATACTCACGGAATGTATGACATTAACAGCGTATGTGTAAAGTTGAAAATGTATACCCAGGCTGGATTCGAACACAGGTCTCGTACATTCTAGGCAGTTGCGCTGACCGCTACACCACTTTTTTCCCCCTTTTGTTCTTCAGGTAGATCGAAGGTCTGCGGTCGTTCGTTCATGTTCGTTCTTAGTGTTCACTTAGTATTTAGCTCCTCTATTTTCATTTATTTATTTATTTACTATTTTTTTTTATTCCACAGGGCGTTGAGCCCTCTTACCAGGCGCGCTAAGCCACAACGCTCTTAGTTTTTTTAAACTGATTCCCGTAAGAGTAATGTCCTAGGAGTGCCTGCGCACAAAAGAAAGAATCATTCCCTGTCATCGGCATATTGTATAAGTCATCTATATGTGGTGTCTGTTCTTTCGGACATGTCTCATACAATAGCATACACAACTTATACAATATGCCGATGAAAGACAATGATCCTTTCTTCTGTGCGGAGGCACTCCTAGGCCTTTACTCTTACGGAAATCAGTTTACAAAACTATGGAGTTCTACTGGGCAGGGTAAAGTTGAGAATTTGTATCTGACGGGAAGCGTACTTGAGTAATTCGAAGCAGGAGTGGTCATCGCTGTGTGCCCAGCGGTGTAGCGGTAAGCGCAACCGCCTGGAAAGCTGGATACACATTTTCAACTTTACCCATTCGCAGTTAATGTCATACATTCCGTTAATATGGATGGATGATAACTGCAGGATCGAAAAGTGGTGTCCTTTCGGACATGTCTGAAAGAACAAAAATGTTCAAATCTTTGGGACTTAACTGCATGGTTATTAGTCCCTAGCTTACATACTACTTAAACTAAGTTAAACTATCCTAAGGATAACATATACACCCATGCCCGAGGAAGGACTCGAACCTCCGATGGCAAACGGCCGCGCACACCGCAGCACAGCGCCTCAGTGCGCACGGCTATTCCGCCGCGGCCTCAAAGAAAAGACACCACATATAGATAATGTATGCTACTCCGAAGTTCGTTGGCCTGTTGTAGCAACAGTGAATCCATATTTGAATTGAAAAGCAAAATATAATATTTATTACTTCTAACGTGTTCCGCGCTTTCGGCGCATCATCGGAAAACTTGAAACGTTTCCATAGAAAATGTATATTGCTGAATTTCTAAGAAAATGTCTTATATTGTGCCTCCTGTTTGTGTCGAGTAACTTGCTTGCAAGAAAATGTATAATATTGCATCTACTGTGTGTATCGATGTGTGTACATGAATCTGTGAAGTTGTGAAGTTTCATATTTGGTAAAGATTATGTATGGCACAGCATTGCAGCTCGTGCAGAGAGGCAGAGAGTCTGACTTGTGGTTCTAAACGTGTCCATAGAAAATGTATATTGCTGAATTTCTAAGAAAATGTCTAATATTGTGCCTCCTGTTTTGTGTAGAGTAACTTGCTTGCAATAAAATGTATAATATTGCATCTACTGTGTGTATCGATGTGTGTACATAAATCTGTGAAGTTGTGAAGTTTCATCTTTGGCAAAGATTATGTATCGCATAGCATTGTAGCTCGTGCAGAGAGACAGAGAGTCTGACTTGTGGTTCAGCGCGCTTAGAGAGCAGTTGTGTTGTGTATATGGCTCCGATGTAGAGCAGAGGCAGCAGTGCCAGCAAGTGATTTCATTGTATTTGGAATATATTGCATTTCATATAATTGTGAAAACTTTGTATCACCCCCCGGAATGAAGGTAATAGCATTTCATGTAATTATGAAATGGCTGTATCATTTACGTAATGTAATGGTGATTAATAATAATAAGTAACAAAGTTGACCTATCTTTCCTGTTTCATTTACGTAGTTAGAAGATTAACCTACTTCCTTTATTTGATAATTAATTATTTGTGGATTTAAAGTACAGTATTGACTTTGGTAATCTTGTTTAACAGATTTCTTCATTGGTAAAGTAGTAAATGATTGTTATGCAACACTGCAGTTTAATTGAGTATGATACTGAGTTTTGATAATCAGGTACTGATCTGTATAAAATTCTCGTAGTCGAAAAGTAAGAAAGTGTTTTGTGTTTTTAATATCTTTCTCGCAGTCAAATTTTTTGAGTGTAGTTAGTGTGTGTTTCTTGCAGGCTACATGTCACAGTTGCTTTGTTAAAAGATCCGTTGCGCACATGATGGGTTTAATGCGCTGTTTCTCATTTAATAATATATACATCAACATCAGAGCAATAATTAAACCAAATTACTGTGTTAATGAACAATGTACGTGTTCAGTTAAATATTGATGAAGTTATTTGATGACTTAGTGATCTAACTGTTAAACATCAGTATATGAGAACTATTTGGACTGCAACTAATATTAGATCGGGTATGAATGAGTAACTTTAAAATAAATTACTTTTGTTGTCTGATTAAACGATAGATTCAACATTAAACATCACGTACAACTTTTAAACTCAAAAACAGCTGGATGGCATTATAATACTAACAAATGCCATTCACCTGCTTTTGAGTTTTTTGATGAAGCGCCAAAAATGGGAAACGCTTTAGAAGTAACTAGCGTAAACCCGCGGCTCCGCCCGCGTGTTGGTTGATTATGATAGATAAGTTATCTTTCAGTAGTGTGCTATGAGACTGGTTTTGAAGGAACTGAAAAATATTCCTATCAGATTGCAGAAGTCTATGCACTTACCGTTTATCAGGAAAGTAAGTAGTGTAGATCAAATCTCACGTAAAAATCCACTCGTTTCGAAGAATCCAATCACGAAATTCAACAATAATGACTGTAATAATATCACAGATCGATCACTTGATGCAATACGCGAAACGTCAAATCGATTTTTTTAAAGACATGTATTAAAAGAAATTTCTTTTTTACTGCTATATATATATTTATTCTTATAGTTTCTTATTTGTATGCTTATCCTTACAGAGACAGAGCTGAAGCCATTGCAGCAAGCATAGATCAAAGATATGGTCTGTGGCATCACGTTTCGCTGAATGTAATCTCCTTGCTATACAGTCGCAAACGTCATCGCGGGCCTTCAGTCCGAATTTTTTTTAATAATTTGACGACTTTCAACCACCATATCTTCCATCCCTTTATAGCAATCGGCATGGAACTGCTATTGTGTACGACGGGAGACTTCGGACAACAGTTACACACAGACCATTCGTTTGCGTACTGTAGTTTTCGCTGCAGAGATAAATGTTAACACAAACACGTAGAATTTAATATACACCGATAACTTTCCATCCCAATATACTCCACCTTTTTATCATTATCAACCCTCATGCAACAATGCAACCAATAAAACCATTTTCAAAGACTAAATATAATTTTCGAAGACTAATTATTGTTCCGCATTTCGCGTTATATTCTTAAAATTACTAAATATCTATCAGATCGCTATGAAACCGTGCCTAAAACCTTCCTCAGGTATAAATTTGTAACTGTACAAATATTTAAGTCTCTTCGTCTTGTCGTTCGGACGTGATAAGCGTCCGATCGATATAAAACCGTGCCTAAAGCCTTCTCCGGTTAGACATTAGTAACTGTACAAATTTTTAGCTGTTTATGTCTTGCGGTTCAGACGTGATAAACGTACACCGAACAGACATTTATAGATATAGATAAATATTATAATTCGCAACAGAGACTGCTTTTCAATTCAAACAGGTAGATAACGTATACAATATGCCGACGAAGGGCAATGATCCTTTCTTCTGTACGGATGCACTCCTGGGCCCTTGCTCTTACAGGTCAGCCCAACTGCGTAACTGCCCAACAGCCTAGAAAGCAGGAGACCCGGTTTTGAATCGCGACTAGATACACATTTTCAACTTCACCTTTCGCAGTTAGTATCATACATTCCTTGAATATGAGTTCGATATTTGAAATCCTGTATGTCCCACTGGTCACTAAAGGGTTAAATTTATTTTAGACAGTATCTGTACATTGTATTTCTCGCACTCCACCTACTTCAAAATTAATGATGCTGCGGCACTCACAAGGAAAGTACATGGGCTCGAACAAACATATCTGTAAGAACGTTTGGTTACAGGATCTCTACGTACAACTCAATGTGCTGGTGGGTGTCGTTTTTTTGCAAAGCTCTGAAACCATGCTCTAGATAGCACTGTAGATGTAATTGTAGACGCCATACGTAATGCAGATATCTTAACTATAACTTATGTAATAATCATCGTACATATTCTCTAGCGAAATGTCATCAAAAGCCGTGATGATAGTTGCAACTTTAACCTTCTTCGCGAAAGACTGTTGGTATTCACTGCCACTGCTTCTATCGCCTCTTCCCGCACTTACCGTAGCACTACCGCTTGCAATGAGTTGTTCGTCATTATCATCCCTATTACCATCATTATGTATTAGTGTTAACAACAGTATCTAACTTATGCCCATATTTCAGTACCATAACAGGTATGAGAAAGCATGCAAATGATTCATCTTCTACACTAATACCATCTTCACGAAGAAGGGTTCATCTCAAATAATCGCCGGCCGCGATGGCCGAGGAGACTGGGGCGCTCCAGTCACGGTCTGCACGGCCACTACGGTCGGGTGTTCGAATCCCCCCTCCGGCATGGATATTTGTGCCGTCCTAGTTCGTATGTACTTCATAAGTAGTTTGTAAGTTTAGGGACTGATGACCCCGTAGTTAAGTCCCATAAACTATAGAAACATTTGAACATTTTCTCAACTAATCGCAATACATTAGCAGGATTGTTTACCAATAGCCGCCCCATCTGACACTTCACTACGCAAATAACATAACAAAACGCAACTTCGGAGGCACACTGCACCGTCCCTACTGGCGAACCGACAGGTCAAAGTACAATGCGGCATGGCACACGCAGAGGCCTCTAACGGACGACTGCAGAGTTTTGCAGATGCGGGAGTATCATTAGTTCAAAAATTTTCAAATGTCTGTAAATCTATCGGACCAAACTACGTGGTCATCAGTCCGTAGCTTACAAACTACTTAATCCTAGGTAAACTAACCTACGGACAAACACACACACCCATGCCCCAGGGAGGACTCGAACCTCCACGGCGAGCAACCGCGCGCTCCGCAGCGAGACGCTTTAGACCGCTCGGCTACTCCACCACGGCAGTATGACTAGTGCAATAAGGGATCTTTACATTATCTCTCATATTATTTTGGTGTATATGTGTTTGTTCGAGCCCAAGTATTTTCTTTGTCAGTAGTTAAACTTAATCCTGTTAAAGACCGAGACAGTGTGTGTTTCCGCAGGTGTCGGTACTTCCGGCGGTCGCTGGGTGGGTGTCCGCACCGATGCTGGCCCGCTTCTTCCTCACTGCCGAATCGACTCAGCAGTTCCCTGTACCTCTCTGGTTTCCTGGAGACATCTACCAAACACCCACATATGAAATACTCTACGCTGTTCAGTCTTTCTGCGTACTAGTAACCGGCCAGTGTACGGTTGTTATAGACGTCTTCTTCATCCACCTAATGCTGATGGTTGCAGCTGAGCTGCACGTTTTGAATGAAAACATCTCACTTATGCAGAAATTAAACGTGAAGACCCGAGTATCCGAAGCAGAGGAGTGGCAATTTAGAATCAGAAGGAACGACGAAGAGCTGACCTTTCCAATACATGATCATCGTGCTAGAGTTGGATATTTTTGTTCGGAAGACGTATCGGATGAAAATATGTGTCTCAAACTGGTGAAGAATATTCAGCATCATCAGCAGATTCTCAGGTAAGAAAATATAGCTCCCAGGATACTTATAATATTGTCTTACCCATTTGCTCGCCAATTTAACACTGTTTGTTAACTTTAACTTGGTCACGCAGCTGAACATGCGAAATTGTACACGTAGTTTACAATATGATCCCTGCCAAAATCATTTCCATAGGGGTGGGGGGATTAGAATTCACACGGGGGATTTCTAAGAGTTGTGGGGGATTGGGATAATTCATAAATTGGAAGTTGTAGCCCGGGAATGTTGATGGAAGTAACTGTAGCTGCATTCTCTCGTTTTACAAGAGATTAAATTAACCCTTCAATGCATAGTGTAGCTTATCAGCTACATACCTACTTTTTTCCATTATCTCTCAAACTGATCAACATTTGACTACAAATTCATTTGTAGCTGCTTATATACTCACAAGGAAAGTACATGGGTTCGAACAAACATATCTGTATGAACGTTTGCTTACAGGATCTCTGCGTGCACCTCAATGTGCTGATTGGTGTCGTTTCTATGCAAAACTCTGCAATGATGCTCCAGATAGCACTGTAGATGTAAGTGTAGACGCCATACGTAATGCAAATATCTTAACTATAAGTTATGTAATAATCATCGTACATGTTCTCTAGCGTATCGTCATCAAAAGCCGTGATGGTAGTTGCAACTTTAACCTTCTTCTCGGAAGACTGTTGGTATTCACTGCCACTGCTTCCATCGCCTTTTCCCGTACTTACCCTAGCACTACCGCTTGCAATAGTTGTTCGTCATTATCATCCCTATTATCATCATTATGTGTTAGTGTTACAACAGTATTTAACTTACGCTCATATTCCTGTACCATAACAGATACGAGAAAGCATGTGAATGATTCATCTTCTACACTAATACCATCTTCACGAAGAAGGGTCCTTCGTAACTTCATCTCTATCAATCGCAATACATTAGCAGGATCGATTACCAATCGCCACCCCATCTGACGCTTCACCACACAAATAACGTCACAAAACGCAACTTCGGAGACACACTACACCGTCCCTACTGTCGAACCGATAGGTCAAAGTGCAATGTAGCATGGCACACGGAGAAGCCTCTAACGGACGATTGCAGAGTTTTGAATATGCGGGGTATCACTAGTGTAATAAGGGACCTTTACATTATCTCTCATACGATTTTGGTGTACATGTTTCTGTTCGAGCCCAAGCACTTTCCTTGTCAGTGTTAAATATGCAAGAAGCACGTCCCAGAAATTATAAGTCGCAAAGTGCTACTGAATCACTTCAACAGTTGGATACATTGAGTTACTCCTAAAATGTACGTTTGTTTACTTTAGTATACCTCCTTTGCCATGAAAAAGTAGTCAATCACATACTACTGTTACATTAACAGTGACATTTACTGCATCAGGAACATCACGGAAGCACTATATAGCTGACCAGCTATGAGCGGTTTGTTGCTAGAAGTGCATAATAATTTTAAGGAATTTTTCAAAATAGTTTTTTCAGTAGACTCACTACATATTAATTGCGGTAGTTTTTATAGCTTCAAATAAAAAGTCATGCATCAAAGGCTTAATAAAAGATGGAAGAATTAATTTTCAAAGAAGCACCGACTAACACTGCTCTCTAAAAGATCACTCAGCTGTACATCTTGTATCCCAGGCAATTGGACTTCGTTTCTTCAGCCGGTGTTTAGTTGCCTATTAGATAAATAATTTAAAAAAATGGGAAGTAAGGTAAACTACAGACAACGAAAGTCGGGAGTGGCATTTGAAAAATATATTTTGAATAAGTCACGTATGTTAGAGGTAGCCCTGTCACAAGTTTTCAGAAACAGAACAATTGGTCACTGAATACAGCCATTGGACGAGAAATATACTTTATGTAGGATTTACACATTAAGAGAATGAAGATCAGTCCTCGGTGAAATAGAACTAGCCGTGGGTTACGCAAAAGATGACATAAGCAGGGATCGTGCCACGGTACCCTCTGCCTGGCATTTAAATGTGATTTGCTGAGTATCCCCCGTAGATGTAGAAACTATCACGCTACATACCGTTTTGCAGTATCCGAATCTGGCGGTTAAAATGCAGCGGTTAAAATGGAGCGATAGCACTGTCACGAGTCTCAGAAATCAAGATATCTAACCCCAAAGTTTTTATTCATGTTCAGTATTACTATTTTAAATTTTGTTACAGATCTGTCCTCCTACTGAAGAGCGTGATGAATGTGTCAATCTTCATCCTCCTTCTCCTCAACATGGCAGATTTATGTTCCTGTATGTTCATTACTGCTGTGGTGAGTGAATTTCATAGTTCTTTCAGTATTAACCCAATCCAAAATGAGTGTTTGACTATCTGTCCACCTGCGGTGACAGAGTGTGACACAATTACACTGTATTCAAGTGATCCGTAGATTGCGAGCTGGGCATACAAACTCTTGTCAAAAGAACCCGACATTCAGATATCACACTCCTGCCTAACAATGCCAGGAAATCATAAAACATGTTTGCATTTTACTGCCTACAATTATCTGCCATGTTGCACAGTAGCTCTGTAGCGGAAGTATAGCGGTCTTGGTTGCTGTAGAAACATTGCGGTGTGTCGACAGAACGGGGAAGGGGAACAACAGCTACTTCGCTTAACTGAGTCAAGCTGACAGGAATGGACGCGCCGGACTGAATAGCATGCATCAGCGGAAGTTGAATGGAACAGTTCGAGCTTGCAGTATCACGTCACTTCGTTACCTGAGGAAACAATGTTTAAGTCTAACGCAATTACGCATATCCGGAGCCTTCTGGAACCACTAGCCAACCTGTTAAGTGAACACGGCAAGATGTCAAATGCCGACTTATTCGTTTGACCGGGCCGATGCGGTCATGACAGAGCACCTAAGGAAAATATCAGCCGCTCCACACACACTATATATATACTCCAGCATTGAGCTCATAGGCAGTCGGTCAGGTGAATCGATGGCTTACACTTCAGTAGCACTCGATTCCCTGACTTGTTCTGACGTCGGTACAAGTCTGTTATAGAACTCGGCCGCGTTACCTACTCCTTCGCATTGACACTGCTCGTGCGTGCTTTCTTACATTTTTGTGCAGGGTAGGAGTCATCTATGAACACTCTTACGTTTTCATGAGGCAATATACACAACGTCAGTGTTGAAGAGACCTTGGATCGAAAGTGATGCAACACTTTTTTTATGTCTGTATATTGGCACTATTGGCACTATTATACACACATTCGTCTGATTCGTCCACATTCACCAATTAGTCGAATGTATGTTTTGGTTGACTCATCATGAAACGTACGATAACGGAACTTTGCCTCAAGCGCGTACCGCTATACAGACCGTCCTTCTTCCAGCGTCTGCCAGTGCAATTTCCTAATCGTCTCCGTGACGCTTTTGCGCTTATGACACAAGACAGTAACAAAACGTGCTTGCTCTTCGTTATATATTGTCTTCTATTAAGGGCAGACGTAGGCCAAAATGCTACTGAGATTTAAAATTTGATATCTCCTACAATGTTATAGTAACAAATTTATAACTTGCCACTATAGTATAGTATATAACGCACAAATTCTGTGCAATTTCTATTTGATCATGTTCATGGAATTTCATTTTATAAGGATTTGAATTTTTAATTACTGGTGTACATATAATTTACCTTTCCTCATAAACTATTCAAGCATCAAATGTTCAAATGTTTGTAGAGCTTATGGACTTAACTACGGGGTCATCAGTCCCTAAACTTACAAACTACTTATGAACTAGCTAATACTAAGGGCGGCACAAATATCCAAGCCCGAGGGGGGATTCGAACCCCCGACCGTAGGGGCCGTGCAGACGTGACTGACGCGCCGCAGTCCTCTCGGCTACCGCGGCCGGCTATTCAAGCATTAAAGCTGAAACTTTACAGTATGTTTCTAAATTAAAGGCTATTAAAACTGTTGCCCTTGCAACTTCTGAAAAGGCTGCTGCAAATCACATTATAAACAAAGTAACACGCTGGTATAACCTTTGTAACAGCCTTCTAAATACGTCTGTTGTTCCTTTCGATTGTATGACCGAAACAATTAACAAAAAAATGTATCTTGTGTGAACAAGGAGTGGAGCACAGCACAGATAAAGGGGACGCGCTATGTGCAGACGGTCGAAGAAATGTCGTTCTTAAAAATATTTCTAAGCATATTTCGATAACGAAACTTTGAGTTGTCATTCCTAAAACATCAACCGAATAAATTACGCAAAAAAATAAAATTCAGATTTTTCACTAGTTCGCCCTATGTCTGCCCTTAAGGTACGGATCCCACACTGATAAGGAATACTGAAGCACTGGCCGGACGAGGTTTTAACCTACTTCTCTTATTCTTCTAATTAATCTGTCTGCAAGGACGTAGTCAAAGGGGAGTCTTGGGGGTCCGGACCCCCTATCACCTAAACGATAAAATACTACTCAAACTTATGCTAAGGACAACACACACACCCATGTCAGTCATACGCCGAAAAAGGGATACGCACCATCGACAGTCGACAAAGCCATCTATAGATTTTAACTATCGATGAAAGCATCGGCTATTGCCCAGTCCTCCTTTAGCCGTTGTCCATTGTTGACCTTATTCCATTATTGCTATGATAAGCACTACTGTGGAATGCCGCCACTGCAGTTTATTTCTCTTGTGCTGTTAAGATAAGTTTCTAATTATGAGTAAGTTCATAACAAGAGAAAAGAGAAAAACCGACTTTCATTTGTCCACTAGTGTTATGGTAAATTCAAATGTTCAAATATATACATGTGGCGTCTGTTCCGAAAGGACAGACGTCACTTCTGATCTTGCAGTTGTTATTATTTTAATATTCACTGAATATAAGACATCAACTGCGATTGGGCAAAGCTGAAAATGTGTACCCAGCCGCGATTCGAACCCGGGTGTCCTGCTTTCTAGGCAGTTGCGCTGACCCCTACACCACTGGGGACACAGTGATCACCGCACCTGCAAGGACTACCTGAGCACGCCTCCCGTCAGATACAAATTCCCAGCTTCGCCCTGCCCACAGTACTCAAACTCGTAGTTATGAAACTAATTCCCGTAAGAGTAAGGGCTTCAAACTTGCCCACCCCTCCCCACTAATGATAGGATCATTGCCCGTCACCGACATATTATATATATACATGTGGCGTCTGTTCCGAAAGGACAGACGTCACTTCTGATCCTGCAGTTGCTTTATTATAATATTCGCTGAATATATGACATCAACTGCGATTGGGCAAAGCTGAAAATGTGTACCCAGTGGGGAGGGGTTGGCAAGTTTGAAGCCCTTACTCTTACGGGAATTAGTTTCATAACTACGAGTTTGAGTACTGTGGGTAGGGCGAAGCTGGGAATTTGTATCTGACGGGAGGCGTGCTTAGATAGTCCTTGCAGGTGCGGTGATCACTGTGTCCCCAGTGGTGTAGGGGTCAGCGCAACTGCCTAGAAAGTAGGAGACCCGGGTTCGAATCCCGGCTGGGTACACATTTTCAGCTTTGCCCAATCGCAGTTGATGTCATATATTCAGTGACTATTAAAATGTTCAAATGTCTGTAAATCTATCGGACCAAACTGCGTGGTCATCAGTCCGTAGCTTACAAACTACTTAAACCTAGGTAAACTAACCTACGGACAAACACGCACACCCATGCCCCAGGGAGGACTCGCACCTCCACGGCGAGCAACCGCGCGCTCCGCAGCGAGGTGCTTTAGTATGGTAAATTCAAAAAATGTTCCAATGTTTGTTAAGCTTATGGGACTTAACTACGGGGTCATCAGTCCCTAAACTTACAAACTACTTATGAACTAGGACGGCACAAATATCCATGCCCGAGGGGGCATTCGAACCCCCGACCGTAGTGGCCGTGCTGACTGTGACTGGAGCGCCTCAGTCACCTCGGCCACCGCGGCCGGCTATGGTAAATTAAAATACATACTACTATAATAGCTTATTTATCTTTTTACATCAGTGGAATCGTTATTTGCAGTGGCAATATTTGAGTATATCATATGGCGTCTCACTCAGTCCGTGTAATACTTTTGAAAGTTAGGTTTCGCGAGTAATATTTTATCTAGAGGATGGATACGTTGCAGTGCCAACAAGCGTAAAAGAACGAATAATCTTGGAAATTAAATTATAGTCTTACGCTCCCTAAATCAATATGCAATGTATTTGTACTGATGCAGAAATTAATGAAGAAGATTTTGCGAAACACCTATATAGATACAGTCGTGGCTGACGGGCGGCGAGAACCGTGTCATCCCTAATGTTCAAATACAGAGAAACACTTTTCATTACGATAATCTGACTTCGTTTGGAATAACAACTGAAGGTTCTGCTGGCGTATATTGAAACTATTATTAAGAAAAATTTTCCTCAATTTTGTATATAAAATATTGCAGTATTTATAAGAAGGTATTACAACGCAAACTATGTGCATAAAATATAAAAAATATGATAGCCTAAGTAGTTTGTTTTTAGAATAAATGGAAAACATGAGCCTTTGTAAATTTCTCTTTAACCTTTCGGACCCACCCCCCCACCCCTCTTTGACAATATCCTGTCCTGGCTACGTCACTGTTGTTTGGCATCTACCTTACCCACGATTGATTTTACGATGGTGGTTTGAGAAGTTGTAGGAATCACCACGAGAGGTCAGCGCTAGCGCACTTGGTTTCCATAACACTGTTGCCCGAAGCACGTGCCTCGTCAGTGCTCTTGGAAGTTTCTAGCAGTGATTAAGTACTCCGTAAAGAAGGGTATGAAAGCAAAGAACAGTCATGCCGAATGCCATAATACACTGGCGGACTCTTCTTCTACATATACAAGTGTTGCCAAGTGAACAAATGAATCTAAATGTGGTCGGGAGAGCTTAGATGATGATCCTAGCAGTGACCGGCCAACATGTGTCGTGGAGCATCGCCGATTCAACTCCCGCTGGCCAGATGTCATCAGAAAGGGTATATCACTCTTTAACTGAAGAATTATAAACGAAAAAAATATCTGTAAGACGGGTGCCGTCACTCTTGACGCTGGATCAAAAACGCATGAGAATGGGTGTATCGGAGCAATGTTTCGTCTATTTTAGCAGAAACGAAGAATTCTTGATATAATTGTTATTAATGGGATTTTTTTATCTCATCATATTATGTATTTTATTTGGATGATTAAAATTGAAATTAATAATATTGTTGATGCTTTTGATTGAATAATAAATTATATGATTGCTGGTTCATTAATTATTAAGTTTTTATTATCTGTTAATATTGGAGTAATGGAGAGTAAGTTGATCTCTAGTCCTATTCAGATTCCTAATCAAGAATTAGACGAAATGGACAGGATCGTTCCTATCATCATTGATGATAGGAAAAGAAGTTTTATAGAGTTCTTGTACATTAAAAAGAGAAGAGTTATTACCTTCATAAATGGGGTATGAACCCATTAGCTTATTTAGGTTATCTTTTTATTTTTATATTAAGGTGTAAGATGCACATGAGTTTTTGATACTAAAGGTGATAGTTTGATTCTATCTTACGTGATGAAAGTAATATTTTTACTTTATTTATGCTATCTAGATAATCCTTTATTCAGGTGCCGGTGTCTTAACGCAGATGAAACATGGGTGCACTATTATACCCTAGAGACAAAAAAAGAAAATCAGTCAAACCAGTGTAAACATATTGATTCTTCTCCACCAAAGGAAACAAAGACAATTCTTTCGGCTAGAAAGGTCATGGCATCAGTGTTCTAAGATGTGAAGGGGATTCTGTTTACAGATTATCTCCCCAGTTGGCAAACAATCACTGGAAAATACTATGCTAACCTCCTGGACAAATCGCAAGAAAGACACACGAAAAATGCAAGTTTCAGCAGAGAAGAATCTCCCATTAAGACAATGCGCGTCCGCACACATATTGCCGTCGCCATGGCAAAAGTACACGGACTAAGATATGGACTGTTCCCACACCCGCCTTATTCACCTGATTCGGCTCCGTCAGACGTCCATCTCTTCCCAAAACTGAAAATTTGTCTTGGTGGACGAAGATTCACTTCAAAAAAAGGAATGATAGCCGGAGATGACAACTAATTTGCAGACCTAAGCAATTTCAAAATATCCATGTCGGATACCAACTGCAGATTTAGCGTAAATTGACGGTTTATTTCCGTTAAAAGAATTGCAACCAGCTGCCTTTATGGATGTTTTTTATTAATCCACAAGTAGTTTTCAAACCACTTCAGACTCATCTAGAATGGATACTTTACAGGAAAATTTATCTTCCGCTAAGTGTATGTTTACGCTGTCATGGCAGTTCTAGTAACATAACTCTTTGGAAATCGAGAACAGAATAAATCGGAATTAAACGTATTGTACGAATCTCATTTACGAGATGCGTTCAAGTCACTGGATCATCTTCCTTGTCGATGCTGCAATGTTCCATCACTCCATTTATCTGGTCTGTCCAAGGACGTCGTGGCTTCCTGCGCTTACGTCTGCCTGGTGGTTTCCATTCATAAGCCGTTTTGGTCACCGATGATCTAGCATTCTCATCATATGTGCGTACCATTTCAGTGATTTTCTTTCTATTCGGTCAATCACTGTATCATCTGCCTTATTTCTAGCTCTTATTTCATCATTAGTTTTTCTTTCAATCTTGACATTCCTACGCAAATAATATTTCCACAGTTATTGGTTTCCTTTTGAGATCGGCATTTGACATCCATATTTCTGATCCATATCATAGCACTGATTCAACCACTATCTTACCTACTCTTTTCTTATTGTTGTTGGTAATATTCTTATCCCACCAAAAAGATTTCATATGCCCTAACACCTTTCTGCTTTGATGTATTCTGTATTTTACTTCTGCATGGCCCAATCCATTTTTATCAATATGTGCCCCGAGATAGTTAAATTTCTCTGCATGTCTCATAACTGCTTTGTCATTGATGTGTACTTCAAATTTAGCATCACTGTTCACCACCAGAGACTCTGTTTTTATTAGACTCATTTGTAGCCCCCATCTGTTGTATTCGCGATATAATCCTCGTATCACGAAGGTCATACGCATCTTGTGCTATAATAGCTTGATTGTCAGCAAAACCTAATGAAAATATCTGTACATCGTTGACAGAGATTCCCATTCCTCTGCGGCTGTTCTTCCAATTTCAGAGAGTCACTTCTACATATAAATTGAACAAGGTGAGTGACGTACTGAAACCTTGTCACAAACCTTTGGTGACATTGATAGGTTCTGATAACTTTCAACCTTGTTTAATCTGTACCACATTATCTGTGTACATTTCAACAATAATTTGTAAAAGGTGATCATCCATACCAATATCGTTCATAGTTTCCCACAGCTTAGATCTAGGGACTGTATCGTAAGATTTTGCAAAATCTACAAAGGCAATGTGTAGCTCCTTCCCTACCGCTATAAATTTCTCCATTAGTTGTAAAATAAATAGGTTATTTGTAAATGATCTGTTCTGCCTAAAGCCACTCTGGTCTTCCCGAATATGGTGGCAAATCTTTTGTCTAATATTTTCAAACATCATCTTGTCAAATAAACGGCTGATTGTACAGTTGACACTAAAGTGTCTATAGCAGTTCGGGACACTGCCTTATCGAAGGTATCTTCAGTACCGGGCGGGAGGGTTTGTGTGCTCCAGCGAAGTGGAGGGCTATGCCAGCGGTAGCGTAGCTACTGGCAGGGTCAGCCAAGCCAGACAGGCCTCTACGAAGGTGCCAGACGAAATGTGTCCCACATAGGGAACGGGTTCTCTACAGTCGAGGCGAAGCCATCCCTCCTAGGCAAGTAAACCCTGATATCAAATCCTGGTCATCCAAATTGGGGGGTTTGATCATTGGGCCAGCACCATTATCCACAAAAAAAAAAAAAAAAAAAAAAAAAAAAAAAAAAAAAAAAAAAAAAAAAAAAAAAAAAAACCTTCTACAAGCTCTAGAATGTATAGTGGAGGCTCGTAAATCGGGTAGAAACTCTTTACGACAATTATTGGCAAGGAAAATAACATTGTAACAACTATCGAGGTATCTCTTTAATTAGCGTTGCAGGCAAAATAGTCTTTGTTTTGTTTGTTTGTATAGTCTATGGGACTTAACTACGGGGTCATTAGTCCCTAAACTTACAAACTACTTATGAACTACTTACGAACTAGGACGGCACAAATATCCATGCCCGAGGGGGGATTCGAACCCCCGACCGTAGTGGCCGTGCAGACCGTGACTGAAGCGCCTCAGTCCCCGCGGCCACCGCGGGCGGCACAAAATAGTCTCAGGTATTGTTGAAAGGAGAGTGCGAGTATTAATTGAGGACGAGTTAGATGAAAATCAGCATGGGTTTAGTCCTCTTAGAGGCTGTCAGGACCAGATCTTTAGCTTATGGCAGGTAATGGAAAAGTGCTATGAGTGGAACAGGGAATTGTATCTATGTTTCATTGATCTAGAAAAGGCTTATGAGCGAGTTCCTAGCTACTGTCAGTTCTACAAGATTATGGTATAGGAGGCAAACTTCTGCAGGCTATTAAAGGGATTTACGTAGACTGTCAGGCAGGAGTTAGAGTAGATGGCAAATTAAGCTCATGGTTCAGGGTAGTTTCAGGGGTAAGACAAGGCTGTAACCTGTCACCACTGTTGTTCATACTATTCATGGATCATATGTTGAACACAGTAGACTGGCAGGACAGGATTAAAATATGTGAAAACAAAATAAGCAGTCTCGCATATGCGGATGACTTAGTTGTAATGACAGATTCAAGTGAAAGGCTGCAAACTAATATTTCAGAGCTCGATCAGAGGTGCAAGGATTATGACATGAAGATCAGCATCTGCAATACGAAAGTAATGTCTGTGGGAAAGAGATTTAGACAGAGTGAGTGCCAAATAGGAGGAACAAAGTTAGAACAGGTGGACAGTTTCAAGTATCTGGGATGTATTTTCTCACAGGATGGCAACATAGTGAAAGTACTGGAATCGAGGTGCAGCAAAGCTAATGCAGTGAGTGCTCAGCTAAGATCAACTCTCTTCTCCAAGAAGGAAGTAAGTACCAAGTTTGCAGTGCACCGCTCTATCTTTCGACCAACTTTGTTGTATGGGAGTGAAAGTTGGGTGGATACAGGTTACCTTATTCACAAGGTAGAGGTTACAGATATGAAAGTAGCAAGAATGGTTGCGGGTACTAATAAATGGGAACAATGGCAGGAGGGGTCCATAATGAGTTAATCAAAGAAAACCTTGGAATGAACACCATAGATGAAGCAGTTAAAGCGAACAGACTGAGATGGTGGGGTCATGTTACACGCATGGGAGAAGCAAGGTTACCTAAGAGACTCATGAGCTCAGCAGCGGAGGGTAAGAGGAGTCGAGATAGACCAAGAAGAAAGTACTTAGATTCGGTGCAGAATGATTTGGACGTAAAATTCATAACATCAGACAAGGCATCAATGTTACCATTGATTAGGGGATCATGGAGGAATTTTATTAGAGGTACTATGCTCCAGACTGAACGCTGAAAGGCATAATCAGTCTCCAATGATGATGATGATGATGATGATGCTGATGAAAATAACATTGAGAGTTGGTACATGGAACGTTCAAAGCCTTACAAATAAACACACCGAAATACAAAAGGAAATTCAGTGACGTAAGTACTTTTTCTGCGTATCTGTTACGAGAACTTGTCAAACCACCTTCGTATATGGTCCTTACATTTCAAATCGATCCGCAAGACTACTCCCAGATATTTTATAGAAGTAACTGCTCCCAGTGTTTGTCCTGCTGTTGCATAGTTGTATTATAAACATTAATATTACTATCTGTGCAGTTGCTGCAGAGAGGCGGGGACGTCACAAAAGCTTTGAAGCCACTGCTAACAATTCCACCACTTCTGTACGAGACGGGCATGTACTGCTTCTTCGGGCAGATCTTAACTGATCAGGTGTGTATAACTATAAATAACTAGCTGGAAACCCGGCGTTGCTCGGGTATTTATTTATTTATCCCTGCCTTGAGTTAGTACTTCTCCTATCCCTTCTCTCTGTCCATCTCCTTTTTTCTAAAATCTTGTTATATTTATTGAAAAATATATAAGAAATAACGCTGTCTTGCATAATGTACAAAATTATAACGGCACTATCCAAACAATAAAAAATAGTAGTCAAAATACAAATGACATATAAAGTTCGAACGATCTCATATTTATTGAATTATATATTCTTCTTGTACATATTCATTTGTATACGTGCTGTATGTTTGTAAAATCTATTGGCAATATAATTAGTAGTAAAGAAGTAATAGATTAAAACTCGGTTCGTGATGGGGCGGTTTGGATATTTGAGGAGCCAACCAGGAATAAACTTAAAAACTTTAAAATGGAAAATATACCTGCATAACATTTTAAATAATGAACCATTCCATTAAAAATAAATTATCCGACGAGACTGCTGCAGAACGTCATGAATAGGTGTAATATATTATAACTGCAGGAACACACAAGTTACTTACATATGGTGTGGTATAGATATTAGTGTCAAAAATAGAATAGACCATTCTGGCAAACATAATAGTCTAGAAATCTTAGGTCTCTAAAAATGAATATAATGTTGGAAATGAATGCAGAGATAGGGACAGTGTGAGAGGTAATTGCAAAAACTAGATGACTGAGTGAAACTCAAAAGAGGGACTGTGTTGTGTTTGGTCGTTACAAGTTAAATCAGGAATGTGGGCTAGGTGTTTACTGATTTCAAATGCTTCTAGTAAGTTGAGATTTTTGTCTTGTTTCCCAAAGTTAAGGATCTGGGACTGTGGCTGGTAGCTGTGATCCTAGCTCAGTACTTTGTTAATGGTTTTTCAGAGTGAAAATCTGATAGACTCCGCCTTCAGCAGTGGCTGGGTCGACTGCGATTCTCGCTTCAAGCGTGACCTGCTGATCTTCCTCATGGCGGCCAACAGACCTTTGGAGGTCACGGTGGGCAAGATAAGCAAGCTGTCCAAGCAGATGTTAGTTCAGGTCAGTGGATAAACCTTTATACCATTCGTAACAGTTATCTGCGTCACTAGAGAGGTCAGTGATATTTTGCATCAATTCCGGTCGTAAATATCTCTCGAGTACAACGTGAGCGGCATAATACTCATAAATTTTTGAAAACATTTCCCCAACATAAGATAAAGAAACATTTAAGGCAGGTAGTTATGATTAACGCTTGTGAAGCAGGAGAGGCAGTGAAACTTCCTGGCAGCTTAAAATTGTGGTGACAGAACCGGGACTCGAAACTGGGACCTCAGTGGTAGAGAGCTTGCACGTGAAAGGCAAACATACCAGGTTCGAGACCCGGTTCCGGCAAACAATATTAATCTCCTAGGAAGTTTCGTATCAGCGCACACTCCGCTGCACACTCAATGTTTCATTCTGGAAACATTCCTTAGCCTGTGGCTAAGCCATGTCTCCACCATATCCTTTCTTCCATGAATGCTAGTCTTGCAAGGTTTGCAGGAGAACTTCTGTGAAGTTTGGAAAGTAGGAGGCAAGGTATTGGCAGAAGTAAAGTTTTGTGGACGGACCGTGAGTCGCGTCGGGATAGCTCAGTGGTGGTGCTGAAGGTCGCCGGTTCAATCCCGCCCACAGGCAAAAATTTATGCCGGGCGCCGTAGTTCAGCACGCCCGGTCAGGGGGCTCAACGCCCTTTGTAATAAAAAAGCTGATCCAACAAAACATCGAACATCAACGAAAAACAGAACCACCCATAGAGCAAAAGAAAAGTTGTAGAGCGCTTTCCCGCGAAAGGCAAAGGTCCCCGGTTCGAGTTACGGTTCCAGCACACAATTTTAATCTGCCAAGAAGTTTCAGGATTCTGTAATTTTTTTGTTATATAAAGACACGGATGGCACGAGAACTGAAGAGTGATATTCGAGTACCCTGGCAGTGTACTTCACCAACTGAACTCAAAAAGACACGAGTCTGTCCCCTTTCTACTAAGTATTCACCACAGCTTAGTGTGAGAAAAATTAATCCAGAAATTGCCCAAAGTCTAAATATCAATAAATATGGAACACGCGCGCTCCTATTCTTGGCAGATCACGTCCCATTATTACGATTATTTTTATGGCTTGGTGTCTTCATAAAGTCAGCGCTTTCTTCGAAATTTATTTCAGGTAGCCTGATTTCCGTAGTTCTACACTCCTTAAAACCAGAGAGTAGATTATTCAAATAAATTTCTACCATTACTAGCAATCTGATTTTGTATCAACAAACACACTTGACACCTTCTAGTACCCTGAAAGAATGTAACTTCCTGCTCGTACAGATGTAGACCAGTAAGTATCATTTTGCTAATTATGAACAATATATTGTCACCTTCTATCAGTCTCTGTTTTGTTGTGAAGCGAAAGTGCTGACCCTTCCTAATGAAGGGAAAATACGGATCCCATAGGGATTTTCGTAACGGGAGTCTACAATGAAATAGGCACACTAGGAAAACAGTTCGACTCCAGCTTATTAATGAATCCTGCCGTACTCTCACATAGTTCTTCTTTCCCAAGATTGTGGAGTGCAGTGCCCCCAGTGGCTTACATCTCCAGTGGCTGTGTACTTTCGTCCTCGCTCGGACCTGTATTTCTTCTCAGAGTTTCATTCAGCAAATTAATGACATTCCTCTCCATAAGTCTACTATACACAAGAGTGGAAATGTGCATTCTTAGAAATCGTGTTATTAAAAATATTAGGTTTCGTCACATACCATATCTGTGAAAATAGTTCACTATTGCAAAAATATAACCATATTAACAGCATTGATTGCCAACAAAATGCTTCCACCACACACTCATACATCATCTTAGTTTTATATAAATATAGGCAGTTGTAGGATCGAAAATAACTTACCCGGTTCTGTTTCATCACAAATCTCTTTAACAGTCACCATCTTAATAACACCATATAAGCTGCTATTTCACCCCCACGAACCACAGACAATGCCGAGGTGGGGTGGCTTGCGTGCCTCAACGATACAGAGCCGTACCGTAGGTGCAACCACAGCGGAGGGGTATCTGTGGAGAGGCCAGACAAACGTGTGGTTCCTGAAGAGGGGCAGCAGCCTTTTCAGTAGTTACAGAGGCAACAGTCTGGATGATTAACTGAGCTGGCCTTGTAACATCAGCTAACATGGCTTTGACATGCAGTTACTGCGAACGCCTAAAAGCAAGGGGAAACTACAGTCGTTACTTTTCCCCAGGACATTCGGCTGTATTGTATGAATATATGATGATGGCATCCTCTCGGGTAAAATATTCCCCCATTCGGATATTCGGGCGGGGACTACTCAGGAGGGTGTCGTCATCAAGAAAAACAAAATTGGCATTCTACAGATTGGAGCGTGGAATTTTCTATCTCTTAAACGGGTATGTAAGTTAGCAAATTTGAAAAGAGAAATGTATAGGTTAAAGTTTGTTGTAGTAGGGATTAGTGATGTTCGATGTCAGGACGAATAGGACTTTGGCCAGGTGAGTACAGGGTTATAAGTACAAAATCAGTTGGCGGTAATTCAGAAGGAGGTCTGATAAAGAATAAGAAAATAGGAATGCAGGTAAGTTACTATAAACAATATAGTGAACGCATTATCGTAGTAAAGATAGATGCGAAACCAACACTGACCTCAGTAGTACAAGACTATATGCCAACTAGCTCTGCCGATCATGAGGAAAATGTTCAAATGTTTGTTAAGCTTATGGGACTTAACTACGGGGTCATCAGTCCCTAAACTTAATAACTACTTATCAGCTACCTTATACTAAAGACGGCACAAATATCCATGCCCGAGGGGGGATTCGAACCCCCGACCGTAGTGACCGTGCAGACCGTGACTGGAGCGCCTCAGTCTCCTCGGCCACCGCGGCCGGCGATCATGAGGAGATCGAAGGTATGTATGCGGAGATAAAAGAAATTATTCAGACCGTTAAAGGAGAAGAAAACTTAATTATGATGGGGGACTGGAACACGGTAGTAGGAAAGGGGAGAGAAGGAACTGTAGTAGTTGAATATGGACTGCGGAAAAGGAATGAGACAACTTGGTAGAGTTTTGTGCAGAGCTCGATTTAATAATCACAAACACTTGGTTTAAACATCATGAAAGAATGTTATATACGTGGAAGAGACCAGGAGACACTTGGAGATGTCAGACTGACTTTATAATTTCTGGAAATCATTCGTAAAAATATTTATTTATTTGCAGATCTTATCAGTGCTTAAAAACAAAACACTTAAAACCTCCAACATGGAGGTCGAGATGTTTTAAGTATAACTTTTTTAAGCAATGATAAGGCCCACACCTGGACAAATTGAAGGAACCAGAGGTGGTTGAGAGTTTCAGAGGGAACATTAACCAATGATTGGCTAAAGTGGAGAAAGTAATGCAGTAGAAGAAGAATGGGTATCTTTGAGATAGAGTAGTGAAGGCCGCAGAGGATCATATAGGCGGCTGAAAAATGAGTTGAGAGGAAGTGCAGACTGGCTAAGCAGGAATGGCTTGAGGAGAAATTCAAGACCGTAGAAGAGTGTATAACTAGGGGAACGGTAGATACCACCTACAGGAAAATACGACATTTGGAGAAAAGAAAAGTAGTTGTACGAATATCGAGAACTCAGACGGATAACCAGTACTAAGCAATGACGGGAAAGCTGAGAGGTGTAATATATTGAAGGCGTATACAAGGGAAATGAAAGTGAAGGCAGTAATCTAGAAATGAAGGAGGAATTAAAGGAAGATGAAATAGGAGATACGATACTGCGAGAAGAATTTGACAGAGCACTGAAAGATTTAAGTCGAGACAAGGCCCCTGGAGTAGATGATATTCCGTCTGAACTGCTGATATCGTTGGGAGAGCCAATCATGAACAAATTGTTCAAAATGTTCATATGTTTGTAGAGCTTATGGGACTTAACTACGGGGTCATGAGTCCCTAAACTTACAAACTACTTATGAACTAGCTAATACTAAGGACGGCACAAATATCCATGCCCGAGGGGGATTCGAACCCCCGACCGTAGTGGCCGTGCAGACCGTGACTGGCGCGCCGCGGACCGCTTGGCCACCGCGGTCAGCCGGAAGAGATTGTTCCAACTGGTCTGCAAGATGTATGAGACAAGGGAAATACGCTCATACTTCAAGAAGAATATAGTTATTCCTATTCCTAAGAATGCAAGTGCAAACAAATCTGAAAATTACAAAATTATCAGTTTATAAGTCATGGTTGTAAAATACTAACACGCAATCATTTACAGACGAATGGGATAACTGGTGGAAAAACCTTGGGGAGTATCACTGGATACAATGTAGGAACACGGGAGGCAATACTCACATTAGGACTTATTTTAGAAGTTAGGTTAAGGAAAGTCAAACCTACATTTTTAGCATTTGTAGGTCTGGAGTAAGCTTTTGACAGAAATACATTCCCTCAAATTTTGAATGCATCAGGGGTGAAATACATGGAGCGAAGAGTTATATTGAACTTGTAGAAAAACCCGACAGCAGTCATTAGCGGTTCACTGAATTCTGGGCCCAGTGAATTCTGGGCCCAACCAGAAATGTGCGAATTCTGGGCCCAGTTTCCTGGAAACTACCTGCCTGTGGCGAGGGCAGAGCCTCCCTGCCCCCTCCCACCCTCCGCCCCCCCCCCCCCCCCCACCAAGAACGCTCCTTGTCAGTCTCGGTCCCGAAGGTCTCGTCCAACGCAGTGGCTGACCGCTTAGATAGTCACTGCCAGTAGACTCTAACTTGCGTACTATCACAGAGTAACATATTTGTCTGTGGTAGTATTCAGTTCGTGCATCTTGTCTCCCAGTGTGCTTTAAATTCGAAATGGAAGTGTCAATGACCACCCGTGGTAAGCCATGTGCGCACTATGACGGCTGCTCATATACCATAAGGAGAACCAAAGCAGATGGGACTGTGGGACTGTGATTTGGTGCTGTTCAGAGCAAAGAACAAAGTATTGCCGAGGAATGCTTGAGACGAAAGACTGTGAAGTGCTTAGTTCAAACGAGCATCAATGTGGACCACCGGATGACGCTCGCATAGAAATACAGAAGGCAATAAATCGGGCTAAGAAGGGATCGAGAGACGAAGAGACTTCGATTTCTAAAATATATACTGAAGAGTTAGGTGACCTCCACAAGCGAGGGTATCATTTTGTGTCTGAAATGACACGAATATTATACAAGCATCGGTCCAAAGCACGCGGATATCAGAAAGAGCCAGAGACGAGACAAGAAGTCGATCTTTCGCCTGAGCTACTAAATATAAAGACGGTAGCAGTTTTCTCTTGAGCGATGACAACATTGGAGATAGGGTGATAGTCTTTAGTGGAAAAGCAGGAAGAGAGGCTTTAAAGACTAAACGAGACTTTTTTAATGGATGGGACCTTCAAATGTTGTAGCTAGCAATTTGCTCAAATATATACGATACATGCAGACTTTCGAAGTTCAAAGTATGGCCTTTGTACTGTTACCCAACAAAAGAAAAGAGACATATATTCGTCTTTTCAACAATCTTAAAAATAATATAAAAGAATGGAATCCTCAAAATGACACCGTTGATTTTGAAATAGCTGCTATTTCTGCATTAAAAGTTGTGCTCCTGTCGGTTCAAGTTCATGGCTGCCATTTCCACATGAAGAAATCTCTCTGGAGGAAAGTGCAAGACTTGGGACTTGCTTCCGAATACAGAAAAAATGAAGAAGTAAGGTTGCAAATTCAGATGTGTGCTTCTCTGGCATTCCTTCGACCGGAAGATGTCTGCAATGGCTGGCTCGAAATCCATTCACAAGCACCAGATATCCCAAAGCTGTCTCAGTTTTTCGACTATTTCTTAGACAGGTGGTTAGAAAACGATGAAGTCCCGATCAGAGTTTGGAGCTGCTACAGACTACGCCATCGTACCACCAACGCTGTAGAAGGTTGGCACAACAAGATTAATAATTTGCTTGGGAAACCGAATCCTAAAATTAAAGACGTAATCAAGTGCATGAAGACGGAAGCAGAGAACTCGGCACGTGCTTTAATGAGATCAGAGTTAAACACGTGAAACTCGATGAAAGGATGGCAAAAATAATACAAAAGTACGAAGAGGATGGTGACATCAGGGCCTGTTTGAAAGCGATCTCTTACCTTCAAAAATTTGAATAAATTCATTGGCCTAGTTTGAGACAACGTATGTGAAAAAATGTACAAAGAAATAATAATTTAAAAGTTAATAAAATAAAATAAAAACTGATTTTAAACACGCCTGAATGACAATGTATTCTCGTCATTTAGCCAGTGGATAAAGTGTGATGGGAGTCTGTTTATTACGAAAATTCCGTAAACATAACGTGATCACTTCCTGAAAAAAGCGAATTACTTATATGGAGCACTGTGACTTTTTGTAATATATTGTCACTCTGACGCAATCATTTACATCTAAATCTTCAAAAAGGTTTTACTTATGACCAGTTTCAGCCAATGTCAACTACCTCCAAAAACAATGGAAAACTTAAAAACCTAATTACAAAAATGTAATTTAAAAATCGTATCTATTCTTCTTTACGAAACTTTATATTAAAATAAATTAAAATAATATACTCCTCATACCTCTGGATGGTATATGTAATATAAAGAACATAATATATGATGGCGTACGAAAAGAGGGTAGGATTATGCACATAATTAAAGATCATTGGAAATAACTCACATACAGTGTGTAGGTGACATAAGCTGTACATGGCTTCTTCTTCCGCTCCTACCACTGCATACGCATATACCCTGTAAGTGATTTCAAAACAGAATAACAACTGGCAAGCCGTCAGAAAAACTTAACATACATTTTTGGAAGCAGAGAGTTGAAACTGCGTTCAGAACGACACATAATCTTAAAGTGAGATTGCGTGATAATATACCACAAAAAATATGCAATATGCAAATATACCACACAAAAATATGCAATATGCAAATTACGGGGTTTATGAATGTTCTGTCACTGAGAAGCCCTCCACTGGCCAGACTCGAAGGTCCTTCGTACGTGGCGATTTGAAGAAAATACTTATGGTAGCAAGAAAATGGCATTAGGTTTGCATTTTGACAAGGAGCAATTTAGCATAGATAATATTGAAGATCAAATGGAAATGGTGCACAAAAGCGACTCTACGTTGGAGATACAGATTGCAAAAATAAATGAGCAAAATTAATTTTCTCCTAATGCCTACTTTAAGATTTATGATGTTATGCCGTCCTGTTAACACCGCCGCGTTAACACCGCCCTTAAAATGACCACCAAAGGAAACAAAATGTCCTGCTGCCGGAAGAACAACATTGAATGTTAACATAATGTTCAACGATATTCCCTCTTTCAAACGCGTATTGCATTGGCTCTAATTTTTTCCCGTTTTTCCTTGTTTTACGATGCGTTCTCTGTCATGGTATGGAAAATCATGTCATTCATTGTAGCCGTAAACACGCACTCTTATTATGTGAATTATTGTATGGTTCACATACTCGTTTTAATGTATGTCTTAATACGCGCGTTCATATTGTTGATTCTATATATTTTACATTTGGCGATACTAATAACGTTATGCAGGATTATAATTACAAAATAGAAAGGGTTTTTCCTGTTTCGAAGTCATATGTAGGGGCCCTTCACATTTAGCGCAATGAGTGAGATGGGAAGAAATATGCAGATTATTTCACCTATACGTGCACACTCCTGGTTGATGTACATTACATGTAGGTCTAACATTCGCAGGTCGATGGGTGTGGAACAGATTTTATTTTACGTTAATTTAAATATTCTTTGTCAAACAGACGTGATTTTAAAATTCTATGTTTGTAATTTGGTTTACCATTGTAGCTTCTGAATATCCAATCATAAATAAAAGTTGTCAAACAGAAATTTCATGAACACTTCCAACTGTATCACTTTTGGTTCTTCTTTGATCATTTCCACACCTCTTTCATCAGTACATCACGTAAAGCTACGTTTGAACGGGCCATAAAAATTGTTATTGCCGAGAACACTGGCCCACAATGTTTTCTGGCAACATTGGAACCACTCGAATTGCAGCGACATGTACTATAACAATGCCGATCACTGTTGCCTTGTAATGTTTGTAGAAAAGTATTTCAGGGCCGAGTGTGTTTACATGAACCAAGCTAGCGGAGCAAAATAATGAAGTCGACTCACTTACCTGCCGGCAGGCACTGCAGAGTGCCGGCACCCATCCCGGCGTGAGGAGGGGGGGGGGGGGAGGAGCGGGCCCAGAATTCACTGGGCTCAGAATTCGCGACACCGTCATTAGCGTCGAAAGGCACGAGAGGGTCGCAGTGGTTGGGAAGGGATTTAACAGGGTTGTAGCCTTTCCCAAATTTTGTACAATCTATACACTGAGGGAGCTGTGAGGAATGCAAGAAGAAATTTAAAGAGAGAAAGTTCAGGGAAAAGAAATAACACTTTGTGGTTTGCCGATGACACAGTAATTATTCAGAGGCAGCAAAGGACCAGGAAGGGCATTTGAACGAAATTAACTGCGTCTTGCAAGCTGGGTATAAGATGAACATTAACAAGATTAAACCAAGGTTAATGGAATGTAGTTCGGAAATTCAGGTGCTGCTGAAGGAATTAGGTTAGGTAAAGAGGCAATAAAAGTAGTAGATGGCCGAAGTAAAGAGGATAAAAAATGTAGAATGGCTATGGGAAGAAAAGCGTTTCTGAAGAAGCGAAATTTGTTGACAAACAATATTAATTTAAATCCTTTCTGGAAGCATTTGTCTGGAGTGTAGCATTGTATGGGTGTGAAACGTGGACGATAAGGAGTTCAGACCACAAGATGGTAGAAGCTTTTGAAATGTAGTGCTACAGACGAATGATGAGGATTAGATGGGTAGATCACAGAACTAATGAGGAGATGTCCAACAGAATTGTTCAGAAAAGGAGTCTCTGGCATACTCTTACTAAGAGAAGAGATAGGTTGGTAGGACACATTATGAGATATCAACAATAGTTTAGCGTTAGAAGGAAGTGTGTGGGGTAAAACTCGTAGAGGGAGACCGAGGGACGAATTCAGTAAGTAGATTCAAAAGGATGTAGGTTGCCAAACGTATTCGCAGATGAAGAGGCTTGCACAGAACAGGGTAGCGTGGAGATCTGCATCAAACTAGTCTGTGGAATGAAGAACACAGCAACAACAAACTACTAAAGTTGGCAGAGTATTTTGCTGCAGAGTTTAAACAATTATCGAGACCGACTGACAATCCAGAAGTAATACTTTTGTTGTTGTGGTCTTCAGTCGGGAGACAGACCATGTCTGTTTATTTCAAGGAACCATCAATAAATACTTTCCCTCTGCTAGAAACAGAAGTGGTTCAATTCGTTATGTATGAAATTCAATGACAATTTTCCATACTATATGACAGGAATTTTTCTCCTTTTTTATTTGCATAACATAGTTAGAAATGTTTTCTATTTGTTAAATTCATTTTCATTATTCCGCTTTCGTAAGACGTAATACGGAGATAGTCTCCATAGTTAGCAATTTATTATCAGTTATTTTTTAGTATGAGAAGAATTCTTATATGATACATCTGGTTGAAAATTCGAAAATGAAATACTAATGTCTTAGAGAATATTTGAATTAAAATTAATTGTAATTGCTTTAACATACTATTTTATCTTCACAGGTGCTGAATGGTACATACGGTTTGCTCAATTTGCTATATCATTTTCATGGATCGCAGTAAAATATAAAAAAGCAGATTTTTTAAGGGATGCAGATCAGTACCCTACCACTATCTGTATGCTTCTTACAAGTGCTGTAATTGAACTAAAATCACATTGCACATCTACATGCACAGACGGTGGTACAACACAAAAAATAATAACTGAAAGATGAAACCGTATTTTGTTTGGAAATTAAATTTCTTCAAAGGACAAATGTTTCTTTTATTTGTGTCATATGAATACTTCACTTCATGATTAAGTCTTTATTATAAGCTGCACAGAAAAGTAAAACAAGATACTGTGGGGCATTATAGACTTCTTTTGGTCTTTGTGAAGATACACAAACTGGAATACAGTAAGTATCTTATATACAGACTCAGTATTTTGCAACATAAAGTTGTTAGTAAAATTCTTCGTGGCATTGGACCATACCGCCAATATATCAAATTTCATATTTCATCAACGTTTCGGCCACTACTGCAAGCGACCTTCTTTTGCGTGTCACGTTTACTGCTGGATGAGGGAAAGCTGGGAACTTAAATAGTGGTGGTAATAAGTTCCCAGCTTTTCCTCAGCCAGCAGTAAACTTTTTTTTTGAACTTATTACCACCACTATTTAAGTTCCCTCATCCAGCAGTAAACGTGACACCTAGGAGAAGGCCGTTTGCCCCGAAGAATTTTATTAACAACTAGGTGAAAACCAAGCGTTGCCCGGGTATTCATTTATTCAAACCATGTGTTACTACTTCTCCTATCCCTTATCTCTCTTTATCTCAGTCCATAACACTGTTTCATTCTCTTGCTTTCCTTGTAGCTCTGTGCAAGTCTTTTGCTTTCACCTACAGCCGTATACACTGGCACAGTTCGAAGTTGCAAACATGACTGTCAGCTTTCGGGCATTTCCTTAAGCTGACTCCAATGCAGGAGTGTGTTCGTAATAAATAAGAAATGCATTCAAACATGGTGCATGACGACACAGGCTTTTATCCATCGCATCATAAATGATCTCATATTGTTTTAATTATATGTTGTACAATTGTATAATTTTGCAGGTATATATATCCATTTTTATAAATCCTGCATGTCGGTAAAATCTGTTACGAACTGAGTCAGTAGTAAAAAAGTAATAGATTAAAACTTGACGTGTAATGGGGCGGTTTTCCATAAACGTTACTGTTTATATGCTCATATCTAATGAACTACGTGTCGTACTGTGATTCAATTTCGAAGATACATTCAGCTGTATATGTGTATATTGTCTGTAAAATTTCCTGCGAGTTCAATTTGTAGTGGAGAAATTATAATTTGTAATTTAAAACCGAATACCGTAGTTTTACTCCATCAACAGTAAATAATAAGCGAGAAAATATTTTCATCATTTTGATGTGGTTGTCAGCAAGGAAAAGTATAATAAAGGTTTGAAATTACGATTAAATTTTATTGCACGTCACTAAGTACTCTCATTCTCATGGAGTGGATGAATAAAATCTCCTCGCATACTGTGGTAGTTTTTTACAACTTCTATTGTTTATCACGTAATATCTCCTGAACCATGTGTCGTGTGTAGTTTCTACCACTACAACAACTGTTACCTTACGGTAAGGAATATGCGTATCAAATTTCGTTGAAATCGGTCCAGTTAGGAGGAAATGTGCAGCATTGTCGCATGATGCAGCATTTTTTTTTCGCGCATCTCATTGTTTATGACGTCATATATCGTGAATTCCTTACATTTACAGCGACCGTCCTCATGGATTGAAGCTTGCGTGCGCAAAATTTCAAAAATAGTGGAACAAAACTGTAGATTTGTATTCAGTACATACACACAAACCCACAAACACACGTACACTCTGCTTTATATATAAAGATAATAGTTACATTTTGGGAAAAATCTAGTCTAAATTTTAGATATAAAAAATCGTGCAGTTATGGAAATTACCTGATTGCATCGGGCAGAAAAAGAAATATACGTTCAGAGAAACAGCATTTAATTATAAATTTCTGTAACAAGTTCAATTATGGACAGCAGCAGTCAATCACTGAAATTCTGTTTATTGCAAAACAGTATATATTTCAATCATCAGAGAATTTGTTACACCCTTGTATCTACAAGCAATTTGGGATATTGAATTCTCAACCTGCTACGATCCTATGCATGTTATGTACCATGTAGACAATCGTACCATAATAAACAGTCACCGGGAATTAACAAATTGTCTTCGAGTCCAATCACATGATAATTCATATCTGTTTAGACATTTAGACGGACGTTTAAAGTTATTAATTTCTTCAACAGTATACAGCAGATTCACAGTCAGAAGTCTAATGTGAAAAAACTGACATACACCATCAGCGTGAGGTTCTGTACTGCCTTACTGCTAACAACAGATCTGGGAAATTCATTTTGTTGTTGAGTTTATTATGACACATACATTTTTAAAACTTAGTACTCTTTTGTTTATAATTTCTTACAAAAATTAAATAATACACAACATGCGTAGTACATATTTTTCTGCCTATGTAGCACCAGTTGATATATACAAAGAACATTTACTTCTATAGCTGTTGCATAAAATTGTGGTTTCTTTTTTACTTCCTTCCTATGAATGACAAAACGCATACTTCCATTAATCTTGTTGTATAATACATAAATAGTGTGTCATGCCACTGTAATCAGTTCACGTACAAGTGTAGAAAGTGTGTGAGTGGTTTAAATGTAGAATATTTAAACTAGAATCGTTATTCTATTGAATGGAGAAAAAGGTGGAATCAAAGTAATTTGAATCTCCAAGAGACTAATTTTCAGTATCAAGTACGGAATTTTGCGTTTTAAATACCATACAAAATAGCTGTCGAAAATCTCAAATTGTTTCCTCTCTGTAGCTTCTTAGGTTATGAATATTTCATCTTTTACTGTATTATATATTTATTAAAGATATCATCAAATATAATCCCTAAACCTTTATTTTGTTGGCGTCAGTGTGTGATCAATTCTCCAGCTGCTTATGTTATAAAACAGTAAAATTAAAGACTCGATAGGGGATTTACAAGGGAGATTATGACTGGAGGAGCGCACCTACATAGTTTCTTTGACACTATGCAAATAGTGCATAGTTTGTGGAGACGCTTAGTATCCAAGTTCTTGTCTGGAAGACAGTTTTAAGTTGTTAAAAGTGCTTCATACTTCATCTGCTTTGTTCAGACGGTATTTATTTACCGTACATTTACATGGTGGGACTAAGAAGTTCTGTGAATGTTGTCATGAGGCTGAGGAGAATCGCTGCTCAGCATGCACAGTATGTGACAGGCAGTGTAAACAGACTGCGACCAGTTGAACGTGGTCAATGTGAGAGGGAGTGTCACAGCGCAATGGTTTGGGTAAGCAGTAGATCTGCTCCCGATTTTTACCGCACAAGATCACAGATGAGCAGAATGCAAAACGGATGGAAACTTACGGTGATTTCATTTCCATGTGTGACCAGGAACCATTGCTTCTGAACACTATTGTCACGGGAGATGTGGCGCTATCAGTTCGATCCGGAATCAAAACGGCAATCGTCTTCCTCGCGACAACAACTGGTCCTCAGTAGAGCAGTAAGGGCATTCAATGTATTTTAATAGCATAAAACTACCATAACCTAAGCATACTGGACCCTGTAGATGTGAGATACATGTAACAAAAATGGACAGATGGGTTCTTGGTACTTGGTTTTGAATTGACTCATCATCCCATTTTTATTACATGTATCTCAGATCTACAGGGTCCAGTATGCTTAGGTTCTGGTAGTTTTATGCTATTAAAATACATTGAATGCCCTTACTGCCCTACTGAGGTCGAGTATTTCATGTATTTGAAGATTACCGTAGTTCCCATTTTTTAGAGTGACTTAATATTAAACCCTCGTTTCGAGATTAATGTACAGGACTTTATTTTCAATACCAGTGGATACATTCTATTACAGTGACGCCATATTACACCGCAATTGTTTCTTTTATATGATGTATCTGTTTTAACTTAAGATATGTTGTTCTTATAGGACAATTATAAACTTGTTTGTTAAATTTCAATGCAATCGTATGGCTGAATCTGTTTAATGTTTTGTATCTATGTAGGGGCCTGAAGGTGGTACAACTGATGTACCGAAACTAGTCGCCTAAATAAAATTATGACGTGAACGGCTGTTGGACAATTTTTTTGCAAGAACTGAATTGACCAGCCGACGTCCCACTTCTATCCACAAGAATGGATACACATAAAGATATTTTCTCCTCTGTACGCGAAAACATATTACTGTCTCCCACCTACATTGGAGAAATGATCATCAATGATCACTAAGATAAATCAGAGATATCTTGGTATCCTTTAAAACAAAATGATTTCTTTAAATCTTCAAATGTTTATAAAGCTAAGGAATCAAACTACAGTAGGCATCAGTTCCTAGACTTACAAACTACTGAAACTAACTTCTGCTAAGAACCACACACACACACACACACACACACACACACACACACACACACACCTATGGCCGAGGGAGGATCGAAAATTCCGACGGGGAAACACCGCTCTCCTCAGCAAGGCGCCTTAGAGCGTACGGCCATTCCCGCGCGGCTGTCCTTTCTTCTCGCTCGCTGTTCAAGAATAGAGCGGTAGAAAAATAGTATGAAAGAGGTTCGAGGAACCCTCTGCCGGGCATTTAAGTGTGATTTTCGAATCTGCCATAGAACAGTTTCATAAACTATAAAAAACTGACGTACAAACGACATTTAAAAACACAAATGAATGTTACACTTCTATATGTGATGAAAATTATTAAAGTTCTGTAGTATTTTTGCGTAAATTAGTGGTAACTCAAAATAGACACCGATTAAGGTGCTGAAATGGATTGCCCTGATTGTTACACACAAGCAAGAAAGTTTTGGAAATTACAGTCTTTAGCCAGAAAAATAATTGCCATTGTCCAAACAAAATCGTGGGCATTCACTGTGAAAGAGCACTTGTGAGTTCCAACACCCTACAGCCCGCCGTACACCAACGAATAATAGTGAGGTGCTAAGTTGTTGATTCCACTTCACTGAAGTCACACAACAATGCCATAGAAGTCACCAGTAGTGTGTGAGCTCTCTTAAAAAGTTGCCTGTGAATTACGAAGTACGAGGCCCACCTGCAAAGTCTTGCCATAGAATATTGTTCCCAAAATACGTCGAGAAACCTACTAATTATGATGAGTTTTACTTGGCCGACTCTCCCACTTCTCTTGCGCAAGTTACAACCCTGTCGAAGGTTGCGGATTGTAGTGTGTAATTATCTCAGTACTTGAGAAAATGCACAGAATACCACATGTCACATGGAGTACCCTCTCCTTCAGAATGATAATACCAGACCACGCACGACCACTGCAATATCTGCAACAACCCAATGACCTGGGTTCACAGTCAACGATCGTTATCCATACTGTCCCTCGAAGGTGAATACATTAGTGGACAGAACTAAGAAAATCTGCGCGCCATGTTACTTGCAGGAGGAATTCAATCACTTCCGGTCGGTTTTCAAGAAGTTTCTAGCTAGCCCATTAGACGATGACAGGGATGAACTTGAAGACTGTGGGCCAATCACAAGATCATTAATATAATAATCATTGTCTGAAGCAACAGTTACTTTCCTATTTGTACGGTATTTGAACTTGCATCGGAATACTGAATTCATTCCGCAGGTCATTTTCTTAGCTTTATTTGACAAATATTGCACTACTTCTTCAAATGTCTTCATTTAACTACAACAACGTGATAAGATATTAGTAATTGTTACTTTACAATAAGTCTTGCGAATCTGATGTGGCTGTGTTGGTTAAAATAACGTCAGAAGTATAATGCTACGAAATAGCGAGAGGTAAAACCGACTGTTTTCCAAATGATGATGTTGGCATCTCAATGTCACCCTAGCTTTCGCCAATCATACTGGAACGTAGACTTATAAGTAGGTGCAGCAAATTGATTGTAAATCAGAGAGCGAAGTTTCACGAAGAAATAACGATCATGTACCTTCACTTGTGGTTTGGCATCTTGTGTTGTTGTTGTTGTTGTTGTTGTGGTCTTTAGAGACTGGTTTGATGCAGCTCTTCACAATCCCCTATCCTGAGCAAGCCTCTGCACATAAGAACGGCAACCTACATCTGTCTGAATCTGCTAACTGTATCCATCTCTTCGTCTTCCTCTGCGGTTTTTGCCCCAAACACTTCCATCCAATGTCTCTTCCTTGATGTCTAAGAACGTGTCCTACCAATCGATCCCTTTTGTTAGTCAAGGTATGCCAGAAATTCCTTTTCTCCCCAATTCTGTTCAGTACCTCCTCATTAGTTACGCGATCCATCCACCTAATCTTCAGCATTCTTCTGTAGCACCACATTTCAAAAGCCTCCATCCTCTTCCTGTGTGCTCTGTTTATCGTCCATGTTTGTAGTCTTAAAAATCAGTAATCCTTCTAATATAGAGTTTATACTGCCGAAAGTAGTAAACATCAAGGCAATATTTTGTTGTCTTAGGTGGAAAAATCTTCGCTTCGTAATAAGTTTACTGTTTTACTTCGTATTGGCCGGTGCCTCTGATGCAAATACGGTACAGGCCAATTTAAAGCGTCGTTCGTATTCGTCACAATCACCGTTACAGATAAGTCGACGTGTTAGACTGTTCAGATACGATGGGCAACAACAGACTTCCTTGCGGAATTGGATCGTAAACAAAAAATGTTGAAATATTTGTAAATCTATGTGACTTAACTACTGCGGCTTGAAAACTAACTTATAATAGACTAAGGACACCTCACAAACCCATGCCCGAGGGAGGACACGAATCTCCGATCGTAAACCACTTGCGAAGTCTTTCAGTCATATTCAGAAAGAATTTCCAGACGCTTGGTCTTATTGTTCCTTCATCTCAGTGTTCCTGACTTTTCGTGTTTTGCACAAAATTATTTACTGATCTGTGTTTCCTCTTAGCCCTAATACATTTGTGATAATTTTTATGTAATCAAAATACAACGTGAGTGATATCTTGTAGAGAAAGCAGTCATTAGAATTTTATTTTTAAACTCAAGTTTTTAGATGTTATGATCGGGTAAAAGAGAGACAACAGAATAGTATAATTGAAGCAAACATTAGTAGCAACTTGGGGAGAGGGGAGGCAAATGAGACTTACGAGACGCTGAGTACAACGGTCTCATCCACTGTGTTAATCTCTTCAGCTCAGACGAGGAAATCAACTCAGTTTCCTCATTTATTTCGGTCATATTTTCTAATCTATATTTCCCTCGTCAACTCTGTGATGTACTTCCATATTTTTAATGTATCAGCGAACTTTTTCTTCTTTTGTTGGTTTCCGTAGTAAATAAAAGGAATTTATATAATGACTGCTGATGAATCGTTTTTTATACTACACTAAAAAGATTTCGTAAAATGCATTTCGAAACAGCTATATCTTTAGAAAAGAAATTATTGATTGGCCTACCCCTACCATACTATGAAGAGGTTTGTGAAGAACGTCTTCGATTATAAAGCTACGTGCTTCCCATTGAAAGAAAGGGGTATGAACAATGTTACTCTCAAGCAGCGTGACTAGTAGCAACACCACCTAGAAGACAAGGCCTTACAACAGGCCGTGCCTACGTCAAGCTTAGAGGCCCCGGCCGCCATCTGACTGGCCGGCCGCTGCGCGGCGGTGGGCGTGCCCCAGCCAACAGCCAGTGAGCTGGCGGCCGGGGCCTCTAAGTGTGACGTAGGCACGGCCTGTTGTAAGGCCTTGTCTTCTAGGTGGTGTTGCTAGTAGCATAAGCAGATCAGGGATATATTTCTGTGTTAGATTGTAGCCACATCAGAAATACTGCCAACTTCAGGAAACTAATTCTATACTCTCGCAGTAGTGTTCGGAAACCAATCGTTAAACATTACAATGTCTGAAATCCTGGTCGCAGGTCTGGAATTTCCGTAAGTAGACGACCAGAAATACTAGAGATAAGAAGCATCTAACCATCAATCGTGAAACAGTTTTTTCAGTAAGACTGCCTACCGTTGCATGCGAACAGAATTGCCAATGCCAATAAAACTAAACGGTCATGTTATTGTAGTAAATAGCACTCAATAATCAGTACGGATTACTGTTTCACTATTTGCAAACTATTGGTCAACTTAAATACGACATTATCCATTGTTTTACGTGGTAAGAAGTCGTAATATTTATATTCTTCCTTTCATTTATTTGGTGGTTGAAGGCTCTTGGAATGTCCAAAATTATTTAAAATTACCCCTAAACATAGTTTTACTTATTTGTTTACAATAGCGGGAAATCAGAAAGCTCATTTGGCAAAGAAACCTATATTGTGTGAAATAAGTGTGGGTGTGAAGCATGGACCAGGGTGTGTTAATTTGTGAATTACTTCTCGGCTTCTGTCTTTTAGGTAAATATCGCTTTTTTCATTGCTTGTTGCTGATGACAATCTTTGCACATACCTAGATAGTTAAAAATAATTTCATTCGTTTGACATTAATAATGAATTCCATAACATTTTAAAACTGTCAAACCATGCATCGTTTTTGACGAAAGCTAACGATACTGACGAATTCATCTACCAATCCATCATCGGAATGAGAAATCGTAGCTGCGGACACCGTCGCGAAGTCAAATGATTATGCCCGTTATTTGACGCATTTTTCTTTTGTGTGGCAATTCCTCTTCTCAAGTCTCATGTAATTTCATACATTAAATAAGCTCCTACTTGCGCCTTAGAGGGAACAATTCTGATCCATTACCGCTCTGCATGATTCATGTATCTAACAAGCCTTACGCTACCGTATTAGCCAACTTTGGATTGTATCGTTGACCATCGCCAGATCGTAATTCCTAATAGGCCTATCTCGTCGTTTAAACGGCTAACGAAGTGGTAATAACAGCCCATCATGTGAAACAGATACACTTCCTTTTGAAATGCCTCCAGAGTGTTCACTGCGTCATGACACTATATTATGTTGCAGGACGTTTCTAATAAGGCTGTTATATACTGGGATAAGAAAATATTTGTGGTGCAAGTATGAACAATACAGAAGCCTCGAAAGTCTTGTATCGAGCAACACGGAAAGCACTTCGGAAAATGTGGGGTGTATTGAAGAGAATAAAATGATGGTCCAAGTTAACAAGACACCGTTCGTGCGTCTTCAAATTGCTCTCAGCGCGCGATCCAAGACTATTGCTGTAAACGAAGCACGTACAGCCTCAGAACTGTTACGTGAGGTCCGTAGGCAGCAGCTGGTAGAACAGCAACGCAGACTTCTCGTGGTTGTGCTGCGTAGTTGCACGATTTTTCTTTTCCATCAGTGGTAGAAATTCCCTATTCAGAATTACATTCGTTAAATAAGTACCTTCATGTTTAGTATTGTGGAAGTGTTGTAAGATTACCGCCCAATAGAAATATTGGTAATTAATAGCATTTGATAATTAAACAGTATGAAGTTCACTGCAAACATTGACCATGCCAATGCACTAAATGTTACACAATTTTAACCTTATTAATTATGGTAGCAATGTATGTACACAGTTGGGTGACAACATTTATAGTTAGGACATAGGTAGAAATTCTCCACGTTGAGATTTGCTGTGTGCTTGTAGCTGACGGGAGGCCAGCGAGCAGACCGACGTTGGTGGCTTGTTCCAGCTTAGGATTTTCCAGTTCGTTTCCGGTGAGGGCAGAGGGACAATGGCGAGTGCCAGGCACAGTGCAGTGCACAGCGTGAAGTAAAATATTCTAATACTACTGGCATTTGAAGTAATACGATGCAGTTAGGAACGTTTAAGGCCCTCATTACAAAATAGCCTGTTGATAAATAAACAATACATTAGCTGATATAGTCACATCTGGCGTAATATGTTTAATTGACAATGAAAAGTAATAAATTACCAACGAAGACAAGACAGTTACACAACTAGCATGGCAATGTTTGTTTATAAAAATAATATATTAACTATTTCTCATTTTATTTTCAATTAATCTTGTGTATTTTACCTTGAAATATTCAGTTAAATCACTTATCTGTGATATAAGAAATTGCACGATTATAATAAATAGTACAAAGGATGTTTATACTAATATAAAAACGTAAAGAGATATTTGTTTAATGTGTAGTGTAATTATTTTGATTTTAAGTAAAGTTTTAGAAATGTATTGGCTGAGCGCTGTACGTTGGCAAATCGGTTAGAACAGCTCACATGGGGAAGTTGATGACGTAGGGAAAAAACCCCGGCAGTTGAGCTTTTGGCGCTCGTCGTAGACTGCACCAAGTTGAATCGAGTGCTACTGTGTGTTTGTGAATATTTAGCCGGTGGAACAAGGTGTGTATCGCATTGAATTAAAGTGACAGTGATTTGTTAATGTAACACGTGTCGTCGCATAGGCATGAACATAAACGGTGTTTGAGACAGCCACGTGGTGTGAAAACAATTCGTGACAAATATTCATTTTGTCTGGGGGCTCACGAGCTATAACTTTATTTGATATATGTGTCGACGTACAGACGTATCAGCCACAGGGTTCTAATATTGTGAAATAAACAACATAAAGTGAACTTTCATGTGTTTTCAAATATAGTAGTTAGTACACCCTTTTCTCTCATGAACTTGATTTTATTATGAATTTGTTTTGTTAATCATATGCAGGGAAGGAAAGCTGCGAACGTGTGATATCAACCCCTAGAAAACGAGTCAAACAGTCGCAATCACAGTTCCAGTCTTTTTGCATGTTTAGGAATTTGGTTCGCAGTTGGTGGTTGTGAGTTTTAAAAATTAAACCTTCCCAATTTTAAACTCTCACCCCGACCTTCACTCTCGCATTCAATTCGGCTGATAGGAAACCAGACTAGCAGTTGCGCCACTCAGTTATATATATCATCATCGACATTTATTGCATTCATGGGTCTTAAAGGTCTACAGCAGAATAAAAAGGGTACAACCACAGCTATAAAGGAATACAGTCTGCAAATAATGAAAAAAATTGCAAAAGGTATATATTTTAAAAAATTAAAAATAAAACATCAGTCAAAATTAAACTTGTATCCATTTTGGAAGTGTGGAACCTACAACTGAGTTGATTAATGAAATCAAAAAATAACAGCAACCGGTCATCTTTCTTACATATTTATTTACCACGACCGGTTTCGAACTGCCTGGCAGTTCATCGTCAGGCGGTATACATGTTTTATATGATGCTCATAACATTGTGGAACCCGTTTGGCTGTGGTGAGATAGAAAATTATGTGTGACCTTTGGCACTAATTTACAATATTTACAAGATTAAAACGTATTCTAAACAGCTACTTACAGTTGGTTGACACTGCTGTTTGATGATACATACTTTACCACAGCACTCGCTTTCCACATGTTTTACAAACATAAACGATACAGAGATATATACAGTTTCAATATTGAAAATAATATCTTTCACAATTAGCTGTATATATCTCTATATTGTTTATGTTTGTAAAACATGTGGAAAGCAAGTGCTGTGGTAAAGTATGTGTTTCGTGGGCAGCTTTTGAGCACTAAAATGCTTGAAGTCTCACGTATCATCAAACAGCAGTGTGAACCAACTGTAAGTAGCAGTTTAGAATACGTTTTAAACTTGTAAATATTGTAACTTAGTGCCAAAGCTCACACATAATTTTCTATCTCACCACAGCCAAACGAGTTCCACAATATTATGAGCAACATATGTATACCGCCTGATGATGAACTGCCAGGCAGTTCGAAACCGGTCGTGGTAAATAAATATGTAAGAAAGGTGACTGGTTGCTGTTATTTTCTGATTTCTTTAAACATCAATCAGTCGCAATCTCAATACAGGACACATTTGTCGCAGATGTCGGTCCCCAGCCTCATCTTCTACCGCTGTCGGCTCCTTCCATCATGTCTTCGGTCGTCCCTCTGGGCGTCTTCCAGCAAGTTGGGAACGCAGAAACAAGGTTTGGTAGGAATCCGTTGGCTAGAAATATGTGCCCAAACCGTTGTAGCATCTTCTGCCACAATATTCGGCCTGTGTGTGGCTTTCCATACCGCTGGTAAAAGTCTTCTTTTGTTCTTCGTAGCCATTTACCATCTATGGTATATGGTTCCACATATTTTCCGATGTTTCTTCCTCTCGAAACCACAGATTGCTTCTTTAGTTGTTGCTAAAGTTGCCCAGGTTTCACAACCAGTCGCACTAGTGTATTGTACAGCCGAATCTTATTTTTCTGCGATATTTTAAAATATTGTTTAGGCTGAAGAAGTTGTGATTAGCGTTTGTTATTCTTTTCTGCGCCTCTTGCAAGAACCCCTCCTTGCACTAAACCTATACTGGAGCTGTAGGCGTACTTATGGAGTCCGTAGAAGATGGTGTAGGGGGCGTGCGGATTTACCGGCCCACACTTCCCATCCAGGATCTGCAAAATAAGCTGACCCACCTTCGAGTCAGACCTGTGAGCCGACGTGTAGGAGTTACGGGTAGGTATTCCTTCTGAATAAAATCCGGGTTGCCAGTTATTGGACTTTATTGCTAGCCTCTCCATAATACAATGTTGGACAATCATAATTTTACTGCGGATACTGAGAGCATATTCCTACTTGTCCAGTAGGATTAGGTCCTAGCACGCAGTCGACACCTCCTACCAAATTTCGTGTGTCGTCGTAGATGTTCGGAAGTGTTCGTTAAAGATCTAGTCATTCATGTATTTAGTTATATGAACAATATTAAACAAAGTAACATTACCACCAACGACCTTTGATGACCCCTAGGCTGCTACTACAGCCTGTATGCCACCAAACATTGTTAAATAATAATAAAGTAAAAAATGATAACTTCTCGCCATAGTTTTGGGACTTCCCCGGCTTATAGGCGCGGCGGCCATAACGGAATATCTCACGGCAGCAGCGGTCTGGAGCTTTGGTTAGCCCACCTCCTCGGCTGACGCCATATGGTGCGTCTCGGCCGTGGGAAACTATAACGGCTCTTGCTGTCGGCGAGCTGCCTAGCCGTGCCTAAAGAAGTATTTGTCGCCGGCTCGCTCACAAACTCTGTCTATTAATTAATTAAATAAAATGAAATAAAAAAATTATACCTCCATATAGAACCCTCACACTCTTTCGTTACTTCCTTTTTGCTGATCAATATGGATCCCAAGTATTTGAATTCTTTCACTCGTTCGACGATAATGGAAGGAAGAAGAACTTGATGTCGTAAGACAACAAGATATTTTTTTTAATTCTCGTTCACTACAAGCCCTACTTATTTAGCATTGCGGAGCAATCGTGAAGTGCCAGCACTTACTTGCTCCTCGGCGTCGCCAAGGGTCATAATATTGTCAGCAAATGCCCGGATTGTGACTCTCCCATCATACCCATTCCTCTGTTTCGAACAGTATCGAGGCTCACGTTTTTCCGCCGGCCGCGGTGGCCGCGGGGACTGAGGCGCTCCAGTCACGGTCTGCACGGCCACTACGGTCGGGGGTTCGAATCCCCCTCGGGCATGGATATTTGTACCGTCTTAGTTCGTAAGTAGTTCATAAGTAGTTTGTAAGTTTAGGGACTGGTGACACCGTAGTTAAGTTCCATAAGCTTAACAAACATTTGAACATTTGAAGCTCATGTTTTCCAAAGTCAAGTTGAATAGTATTGGAGCCAGTGGATCTCCTTGTCGCAGTCCAGTCTGAATACCAAATTGTGATGATAGTTTGTTACCGAAACTCGCTTGGTTAGTTGATTGGATATAGCAAGCTTCTATTAATCGGATGTATTTCGGTGGAATGTCGAGCTCTTCTAGCGTTTTCCGTAGCATGGAGCGGTCAGTGCTGCCGTATGCTTGTGTAAAATCAAAGAAGATTAGGTGTAGTTCCTGAGCAAACTCGTATATGTATAGCCAATACAGAGAAAATACTTCTCGTTAATTTTTATTTATCTTTGTATCAAACTATAGTCGAGCCGAAGTACGATGATCTCTGGTTCCTGCGTCAGTTGACTTTAAGTGCTGGCTGCGGCAGCAGACCATTGGAGTAAGTCAAACACGAGTTACATTGCGCATGCGCGCGTCCGACTGCGCTGCGCACTTACCCAGTTCTGTCAGACAACAGCGACCGTTAGCTACACAGTCCGGCAGCGGACTAACTACACGGCAACATGGTTGCATTCCGTTTCTGCGACGGGGGTGGTCTTCCAGCCCAGTAGGCGTGGATCATCGTGTTTCGGCCCGACTATATGAGTTGTTCAATACAAGGGCCGAATAAAATTCCAGTGGCTCCGCACCGACAAAAAAGTTTAACTTAATTTTGTCTATTATTGCCAATGATGTTCCCTGACGTACTTCAGAAAAATAAAGTGAATTCGCCTTCAGTCACAAATTATGTTTTATTTTATACGATGCATTTCGAGATCTGAGGGCTTATCATCAAGTGCTTCTATGATTTATTATAAATGTTTAAAGGCCTGGGCCTGTGAAGTTCAAGACATAGCTTGTAACAACATGGAAAATTTTAAAAAGAGTTCCTATAATAAAATAGATTGAACAATTAACTTACTTACTAAAAAGTGGTGCCTTTTCACCAGAATATAGCAAGTCGGAAAATGTCAATTAGCCTTCTCAAAAAAATTACGCAAAATTATCAAGTCACACTTCAAAAATAACCGATAAACACAAGCGCAAAGCATTCCTCGGTAAAATTCACCAATCTTCTGAAAGACTATGTGAAGTTAGCGCCTGCGCATTTCAACCACAAAAAATTTACTAGAGTGGTACCAGATTCACACGAAAACCTTAATTCTCTTAGGTTCACCGCCAGACACGAAAATTCTTCTAACTCCACCAAGCGAATCTTAATGGATTCTTCCATTGCGAAACGTGTCGCAAACCGAGCGAGGTCTTACCTCTAGAACTGTTGGACGCTAACTGCCTAACCTAAGATGACGAACCTCCATTTACAGGATTCTCTGAACTGAACAATTTTACGAAATTTCTAAATAGGTCTGGTTCAATATAAGTTTTATATCAGTTTGATGAGAAATTTCATTGGCATTCTAGTGCTATAATTAGTTTTCTTGTACATTGAACAGTTTTGATATAAATAGATATTTAGTTACAAGTTCATAGCTGTCATTTCACAGATTGTTAAATAAACATAATTATTTTATCTACTCTTGAGAGGTTTATTTAAATAAATCACATACCAGAAATAGCACAAGTTTGTACAAAAAATTGTTACTGAATAATTCGTAAATGGTACAAGTTCCAACACTTTCGGCATTACTGTCTGATAGAACTACGCGAGATCTATTCACTGCCGATTCATACATTAAAGTAGGATCGCTGGTTCTCTAGTTATTAATTTTTGAGGTTATAGTCACTACAAAGTTGTTTATTGTTGAATAGTTCAACAAATAAGGATGACACGGAAGGTGTATTTCCACCACTTCAGTCCTGCGCACGTAAAATAAATAAATAAGCACGTTGACGTGCGAGTAGTTCATTCTATTATTTTGGCATTTGACAGGGTCCTGGCTAATCGTCTAGCTTCAGGCCTGTTGCATGCCAACAGCAGTCACATGACTCTCAGCCACTCGTTCGCACCAGCCTGGTGCCTGAGACAACGTGTGTGCTCAACTGCCGACAACGCGATCGCACTCAGCGTATATGTTTATGAAAATCAGTGCATTCCAGGGGCTGAGCTAGCAACTGCATTCCTTCAACATAGAAATATACAGGGTGTCTCACGAAAGACGCCTGCCAGGCGTCCGCGGATCGCGCGGTACAGCTCCCGCATCCGCCGGCCACAGCAGCGCCCGATTCTCGGACTATATTGTGCCGAGGGCGCATACACTGAGTTAAAGTTTAAAAAACATTGCTATCTGAGTAACCTAAGCTTACCTTTATTCTCATCAAACTGATATAAAACTTATATTGAACTAGACCTATTTAGAGATTTCGTAAAATTGTTCAGTTCAGAGAATCCTGTAAATGGAGGTTCGTCATCTTAGGTTAGGCAGTTAGCGTCCAACAGTTCTAGAGGTAAGACCTCGCTCGGTTTGCGACACGTTTCGCAATGTAAGAATCCATTAAGATTCGCTTGGTGGAGTTAGAAGAATTTTCGTGTCTGGCGGTGAACATAAGATGTTCAAAATGATATCCCTCTATGGGAAGAGCGGCCTGACATCTCTTGAACACATTTGCGAACACTCGACGAATTTCGGCTGCCGAACTCTGGGAAATGACTAGTCGAACCTTTTTTCACGAAACAATAAATTCTGACACGTATGTGAACAATATCCTGCGTCCATTTTTTCAAGAACTATCACCCAACGAAGTACAATTCAAGACCACACATTGCCAATGCTTCTATGGCAGCAATATGAAGTGTTTTTGATTATAGGATAGTTGACTGGCCTTCTCGATCTCCAGATCTAAATCCTTGTCACTTTTATCTTTGGGGAATGTTAAAAGACAAGGTGTATGCAAGCAATCCCCATACACTCGAAGAGTTGGAAGACAGGATACGACTAGTCATTTCCCAGATTTCGGCAGCCGAAATTTGTCGAGTATTCGCAAATGTTTTCAAGAGATGTCAGGGCGCTCTTTCCATAGAGGGACATCATTTTGAACATCTAATGTAAATAAAGGTAAGCTTAGGTTACTCAGATGGCAATGTTTTTAAGGCTTTCACTCAGTGTATGCGCCCGCGGCACGAAAGAGTCCGACAATGGGGCGCTGCAGTGGCCGGCGGATGCGGTGGCGGCAGTCGGAAACCGTACAGTGCGATCCGTGGACGTCTGGCAGGCGTCTCTCGTGAGACACCCTGTATTTCCTTCAGGCCTCACATTAGGAAACCCATAAACCACGACCTTTAGATAACATGCTTCTGTGTCGGGACGTCTGTAGATCACGGACAATTAGTATATGTGAGTTCTGCAGTACAGTGTAAATGGAGAGCTCTGGCATGCTATTCATTTGCAGCACGATTGTGGACAGGTGCATGTTATACCCAGTAACAGAGGGAGAAGCAATATACGGAAGATAATCGCACCGCTGTGCCTATATACAGTTAGTTGCAGCAGTGTGTTATTTTAACATGCATTTTTTTCTTTTCTTTTTTGCTGTGAGTGTACTAACTTATGCCTACATCCGGTCTCAAAGGCTAATTAATTTTTATCATACTGTCCGATTTAGTGATTTAACTCAGATACTTTGAGAGTAGCTTGTTAAATTATGTGTGAATGATCTCGGGCGGTAGAGATCAGGAAATGCAAGTTCAACGCTCACTGCTGCTCTAAATTACTTTGCGAGTGGCCTTTCGCAACGAAAATTTATCTAACTGCTCACTCCTTAAGAGAGCAGCCAACGTTTTAACAAACACGCATAACATGTATAAAAAGCAGTAGATAGTTAAACATGGGACGGGGAGCATGAAATTATAAAGCAGAGGTTTGATACTTTTAATTATTATCTATTCAATAAAATGAAAAAGCAAAATGTAGGGTGGCCAAACAAGTACAATGAATCACACACCTTGTGCAACAGTGAATTAAATCATAAAGTTACTGCCCTTTTTTTTTTAATATGGAGGTAACGTGGGAGGATATTTGGAAATATGCAGGGGATAAAGAGAGCACACTCATTCATTCACAGACATGCGAATAATGTTTGCGACACTCACTCAGGTGGGAACAATTCATAGCAACAGCAAAACGAAGCGTCGACGAGTTGGCGGGCGTCTTCAAGCACAACTAAAATTATACTATGCACAAACTAACTCATGTGTGGGGAGGCAGTGGCGTACAATCGTTAAGTACCACGTGGTGTACGACCACGGTGAATTACATAGAATTTACAAAAATAAATTAACTTACAATAAGCAAGTAAAGCACACGCGAGAATTGAATAGAAGAAAGCTAGTACATTAAAAAGCATGGCTGAAGGCCGAAGTAATGGCCGTTACGAAAGCATGTTGTGCAATCGGTCATACGAAGGTAGTTAAGACGGAATCGATCCAGAAATCACGAGAGAAAATTTAGCATGCTTGCGGAAACAGACACCACACGAAAACGTTAATTAAAAACAGCAAGGAATTCAAACAAACCAAGTTTATGCAAAGGCTGAAAGCCACACACGTGTATTCTAACTTGGGAAATCGGACACAAAAATCATTACCGGAATGAAAATGAAAATACTAAATTTTCACTGAATTACTCCAGTTATGAAAAGTAAGAAACACTTCGCCTCGCATAGTGAAAAAATAACTCAAGAGAAACGATCACTGATAAACCAGACTGCCTGGTCACAAATACAATAAAGTTCTAACAGCATGCCATCCCCTCAGCATGATTTGACGAAATACTCACTTCGGTAGTTGCAGCAAGAGTGTTGGCCTGTAGGGTGTGTTCAAAGGCTACTGTCTACCACACAGTGGCAGGAACATCGGATTGAGCAGGTTACAAATGTATGACGTGACACATCGAAACCGGAAGTTAGCTGCATATCGTTGAATAGAAGCGTCGGCGTTCATACGACTGCACGCGAAATAGTGAAGCCAGCATTTCGTCTAAATACAGCTGTATATGTTCAGCTCATTTCCGCGAAGTAGATATTCATAGACCATCGTTGTCCTGTGTTTGAATATGAGACGGTGTAGTGTCTTGTATTTTCCCGTCATTTTCGGCTTACATGCAGGTTTCTTGGTGCGAGTTTGAGTGAGTTGGAAAATACAAGAACCTGTCAACCATTGAGCAGCAAACAGCATAAATTATTTACTCCATGTTCAGCACCAAAAAGTATTCCTGTAGTTCTACAGGATTCAGCTAATATTATTTGAAAACCGAATCCTATAGGAACACGGGAATACATTTTTGCGCTAACCATGAAGTAAATAATTAATGCTGTTCCTGCTCTACAGTTGACAGGTTCTTGTATGTAACCTTCTCCGACAAGTAAATTAGTTACTCTCGTTCTCTTCCTGCACCTGCAAACATAACTGGAAGGGGGAAATCACAACTCTTAGTTTTCCGCACAAGTCCCTCGCCACAGGCTACGAAATTTGTCACTTCCTCCTTAGAAAGCAAATCGACTTCCCTACAAAACGGCAAACAATTTCCCAACGCAACAAACAGGGAATTAATTCGCACTAGGTAACATTTCCCATTGGTGAACTAAACGAAACAGTATACAGCCTTGATACAGTCCAATTTGTTAATCTTACGTGTTTTCAGACTTTCCTTCTGAGTCTTCCAATGTTTTCTCAGAATCCAACACTTTTTCGGTTTATTTATTTAAATTCGAGAACAAGTACGCGCCAAAAGCACTGAGCTCATTGGTATATAAAACCTATTTCGGTAGGTCACTTCCGGTTGTGGTGAGTCACGTGATACATTATACCCTGCTCAATCCGATATTCCTGCCACCCCTCGCTACCTGAGAGAGATAATACCATCTACTAAAGCTCCAGAGAGGTCTGTCACCTCCTTCGTCCATGATAAGTTTGTACTACGGAAAGAACAGCCCACCTCGCCATTTTGCCAAGTAAGGGTGTCTCTGGCTCCCCAGCAGACAGCATTACGGAGTACAGACGACATACAGAGCGTTCGTAACTAACGTAAACGCGGCCTAATGCGCAAAGCAGCGACTGTAAGCCATTGCGCGGCAGTCAGTCAATATTAAAAGCAACCTTCCACATTCACACGAACACACAAATTCAATCACTCGGGTGGAAACATTATAAACATAGGGCATTGATGATTAATAAAGGAATAAAATAATTGACATACAAATAAACAGTATTAATGGTGGAAAACACTTTAGAATAATAAATAACTCAAAATGGAACATGACCACACATTCAGTGGACGTGTTTCAACTTTTCTGCAAATACGGCTACATAAATCATCATTCCACTCCCATGAACCACAGACATTGCCGAGGTGGGGTGGCTTGCGTGCCTCAACGATACAGGTAGCCGTACCGTAGGTGCAACCACAGCGGAGGGGTATCTGTGGAGAGGCCAGACAAACGTGTGGTTCCTGAAGAGGGGCAGCAGCCTCTTCAGTAGTTACAGGGGCAACAGTCTGGATGATTGACTGAGCTGGCCTTGTAACATCAGCTAATGTGGCTTTGCCACACAGCTACTGCGAACGGCTGAAAGCAAGGGGAAACTACAGCCGTTACCTTTCCCGAGGACATGCAGCTCTACTGTATGAACATATGATGATGGCATCCTCTCGGGTAAAATATTCCGGAGGTAAAATAGTCCCCCATTCGGATCTCCGGGCGGGGACTACTCAAGAGGATGTGATCATCAGGAAAGACAATACTGGCATTCTACGGGCCGGAGCGTGGAATGTTAGATCCCTTAATCGAGTAGGAAAATTAGAAAATTTAAAAAGGGAAATGGATAGGTTGAAGTTAGATATAGTGGTGATTAGTGAAGTTCGGTGGCAGGATGAACAGGATTTCTGGTCAGGTGAGTACAGGATTATAAATATAAAAACAGTTGGGGGTATCACAGGAGTAGGATTGATAATGAATAAGAAAATAGGAATGCGGGTAAACTACTATGACCAGCACAGTGATCGCATTATCATTGTCAAGATAGATACGAAGCCAACACCGACAACAGTAGTACAGGTTTATATGCCAACTAGCTCTGCCGATGATGAGGAGATCGAAGAAATATATGAGGAGCTAAAGGAAATTATTCAGACAATTAAGGGAGAGGAAAATTTAATTGTTATGGGAGACTGGAATTCGGTAGTAGGACAAGGAAGTGAAGGGTAGATAGTAGGTGAATATGGTCTGGGCAAAAGGAATGAAAGAGGAAGCCGCCTGGTAGAATTTTGCACAGAACATAATTTAGTTATAACAAACACCTGGTTCAAGAATCACAAAAGAAGGTTGTATACGTGGAAGAGACCAGGAGACACCGGAAGATATCAGATAGATTTTATAATGGTAAGACATAGATTTCGGAATCAGGTTCTACAGTGTAAGACATACCCAGGGGCAGATGTAGACTCTGACCATAACTTGTTGGTTATGAACTGTAGGCTGAAACTAAAGAAACTACAAAAAGGTAGTAAAATAAGGAGATGGGACCTGGATAAATTGAAGGAACCTGAGGTTCTTAAAAATTTCAGAGGGAGCTTTAGGCAACAATTGACAGAAACGGGGCGAAATAAAACAGTAGAGGAGGAATGGGTAAAATTGAGAGATGAAATAGTGAAGGTAGCAGAGGACAAAATAGGTAGCAAGGAAAGACCTACAAAAAATCCTTGGATATCACAGGAGATACTAAATTTAATCGATGAAAGGAGAAAATATAAAAATGCAGTAAATGAAACAGGCAAAATGGAGTACAGACGACTAAGAAATGAGATTGTCAGGAAGTGCAAAATGGCTAAGCAGGAGTGGCTAGAAGGCAAATGCAAGGATGTAGAAGAATTTATAAATAGGGGAAAAATAGATACAGCCTACAGGAAAATAAAAGAAACATTTGGAGATAAGAAAAACAGCTCTATGAATATCAAGGACACTGATGGAAAACCAGTTCTCAGCAAAGAAGGGAAAGCTAAAAGGTGGAAAGAATATATAGAGGGGCTCTACAAAGGAAATGAACTTCGAGACAATATTGTAGGAAGGGAAGAGGATGTAGATGAAGATGAAATAGGAGATACTGTACTGAGAGAAGAATTTGACAGAGCCCTGAAAGACCTAAGTCGAAACAAGGCCCCTGGAATAGATGATATTCCCTCAGAGCTACTGAAGTCTCTGGGAGAACCAGCCATGACAAAATTGTTTCACCTGGTGTGTAAGATGTATGAGACAGGTGAAGTACCCTCAGACTTTAAGAAAAATGTTATAAGCCCCATCCCTAAGAAAGCAGGTGCAGACAGGTGTGAAAACTACAGAACCATCAGTTTAATAAGTCATGGCTGCAAAATATTAACGCGAATTATATACAGAAGGATGGAAAAGCTGATAGAAGCCGACCTCGGGGAAGATCAGTTTGGGTTCAGGAGAAATGTAGGAACACGGGAGGCAATACTCAGTTTACGGCTTATCCTAGAAGATAGATTAAGAAAAGGCAAATCTACATTTCTAGCTATTGTAGATTTGGAGAAGGCTTTTGACAATGTTGATTGGAATAAACTCTTTAAAGTTCTGAAAAAAGCAGGAGTAAATTATAGGGAGCGTAAGGTTATTTACAACTTGTACAAAAACCAGACAGCGGTTGTCAGAGTTGAAGGGCATGAAAGGGATGCAGTGGTTGGGAAGGGAGTGAGACAGGGTTGTAGCATTTCTCCAATGTTATTCAATTTGTACATTGAACAAGCTATAAAGGAAAGCAAGGAGAAATTTGGTGAAGGAATAAAAGTTCAGGGGGAAGAATTAAAAACATTGCGTTTTGCCGATGACATAGTAATTCTGTCAGGTACAGCAAAGGACCTGGAAGAGCAATTGAATGGAATGGACAGTGTGCTGAAAGGTGCATATAAGATGAACATTAACAAGAGCAAAACTAGGGTAATGGAGTGCAGTGTAAGAAAATCAGGTGATGCTGAAGGAATTAGATTGGGAAACGAAGCAATAAAGGAGGTAGATGAGTTTTGTTACTTGGGCAGTAAAATAACAAATGATGGCCGCAGTACAGAGGATATAAAATGCAGAATGGCAATGGGTAGAAAAGTATTCTTGGAAAAGAGAAATTTGTTAACATCGAATATTGATTTAGGCCTAAGGAAGTTCTTTCTGAGGGCATTTGTATAGAGTGTTGCCTTGTATGGGAGTGAGACATGGACGATAAACAGTGCGGACAGGAAGAGGATTGAAGCTTTTGAAATATGGTGCTACAGAAGAATGCTGAAGATTAGGTGGGTGGATCGCGTAACTAATGAGGAGGTACTGAACAGAATTGGGGAGAAAAGGAATTTCTGGCATACCTTGACTAAAAGAAGGGATAGATTGGTCGGACACATTCTTAGACATCAAGGAATTGTTAATTTAGCGTTGGAGGGAAGTGTGTGGGGAAAAAATCGCAGGGGAAGACCAAGAGATGGATACAGTAAGCAGATTCAGACAGATGTAGGTTGTCGTTCTTATGCGGAGATGAAGAGGCTTGGTCAGGATAGGGTATTGTGGAGAGCTGCATCAAACCAGTCTCCGGACTGAAGACCACAACAACAACAAATCATCATTAGGGTTGCGCAAAAATAGCTTTTCTACTTCAATGGATCTTAGAGGAAAAGAGGCTTAATTTACTTTAGGAAACTGTAAGGTGACAAATGAATGCTGTTTGTATGGCGTGAATGCCAGTAGATTTCCTGAAAGCAGCTTCTAATACGTTTGCCGTTGTTTTCACCCCGTTCCCCCCTCCCCTATCCCCCGTACATCCGTAGGTCTGTCACGCAGCACGATGCGCACAACCTTCTGCTGAGCTAGGAGAGCAGCCGAAAGCAGGAGATAGCGGCCGCTTGCCTGTACAGACAACTGCGGCCACGGATCGATTCGCGCCACCTCTTCGCCGCGGCTGCTGCCCTGCCCGTCAGTGGCGGTACAGGCTGGTGGGTTTGTTTCCCGTGCTACCTCAAAAGATCCATCTCTCCCGTGAGTCGTTCCTTATTTGGCGACCCGACAAAATAAATACGGGATGTTGTATATTGTCCCGTTTTTCCTAACCATCTCATAAATTTTAAAATAGCGTTTCTAAGGAATGTAAAGCGTAGGCAAATAGACAACAAATGCGGTCCTAATCAATCATAATGATTTGAAATGTCACGAGCATGTATGTCTTCCAACTATAAAATTTTAGTCATCAGTTAGCTCACTAGAAGCTGGTGTGCCGAAAGAGTTTGATTTCAAAGTTACATATATTTAGACCGCGGATTTTTCGGTCTACAAAGGGATTTTTAGGCGCCCTTTCGTTATCTGATTTAGGTCAAATAAAATCTAAGGTAGGCCCAAACAGGTGTTCATCAAAGGAAAAACTCGTAACGTAGTGTCGACTTTTGAGCAAATTTTTATTCATTTATAATATGGAAATTGAGAACGTGCACAGTTCCTAAACATAGAAAGCATCACACAACATTAGTGATCAAATTAATACAAAACTTTTATAGTTTTCAGGATAAAATAAATGCAAATCAGAAGCCTTATATGTACATACACTATTTAACAAACGTAAAGTAAACCAGTGATCTCAAACATTCAGCCCAAAGTTGTTGTTGTTGTTGTCGGTTTTTGGAAGGGACCTGCAATGGTTATCAGTCCATTGTTCAAGTCTGAGAGATAAAACAGTGCGTTAAGCGTACCTAAGTAATTATGTTAACAAGTCAAAGTTTAAAAATCACAGCTAAATATGAAGAAAGGATTCAAGTAAAATCGAAGAAGGAATAAAAGGGCTGAAACAGTACAAGAGTGTTGTTGCTGGGTGATCACAGAAATATAAGTAACACATCCAGACACTCTGGGACAGGTGGAGGACAGAGTAATGACAGACACACACAAACTGACATGTAAAATCCACAATCACAGATAAAATTTAAAACAAAATCAACTACGGAGGCATTGTCGGCTAAAGAAAGCTGCAAAGCGTCAGAGATATTAAAATTTCGCCGCTCTTCGACTAAATTGCGGCGTTCAAGTAAGCTGTGGGCAACTGTCAAAGGGGCACCACAACGACACTGAGGGGGGTCCTCGCGACGCAAAAGGTGACCATGTGTGAATCAAGTATGACCTATACGGAGCTGGCAAAGAACAACCCACTCCCTGCGAGAACCCCTCAGGGAGGTCTTCCACACAGCGGTAGAGGGCTTGACAACACGGAGCTTATTGGGTTCTGTCGAGTCTGCCCATTCAGAAATAACAAATAGTGTGTAAGTTTTCGAGAGAAAACCCATGGCTCTCGTCTTTTAGTATTACTTTTAGTGCCAAGAATGAACGTTCTTTACATCACTAGATGTGACAGGAGGACTATTTCACTTGCAGCACATACCGGACACGAATGCAAGAACACAATTTTCCATATACAGATTCAATCACTCAGGTGGAAACCATATAAACATGGGGCATTGATCATTATTAAAGGAATTATTGACATACAAATAAACAGTATTAATGGTGGAGAAACACTTTAGAGTAATGAATAACTGAAAATGGATCATGACCACCCATTCAGTGGACGTGGTTCAACTTTTCTGCAAATATGGCTGTACATAAATCATCATTAGGGTTGTACAAAAATAGCTTTTCTACTTCAAGGCAAGGTAAATGGAGAATCTTCGGGGGAAAACAGGCTTAATTTACTTTAAGAAACTGTAAGCTGACAAATAAATGCTGCTTGTGTGGTGTGAATGCCAATAGATTTGCTGAAAGCGGCTTCAGATATGTATGCCGTTGTTTCTCAAATTAACTACCACTCACCCCGTTCCACCCTCCGCTATCCCCGTACATCTGTAGCGCTTGTCTGTCACGCAGTATGATGCGCACAACCTTCTGTTGCCATAGGAGAGCAGCCAAAAGCAGGAGGTAGCGGCCGCCTGTCTGTAACAGCCAGCCACAGCTACGGATCGATTCGTGCCACCTCTCCACGCCTGCTGCTACCCTGGCCAGCAGCGGCGAAACAAGCTTGTGGGTTTGTTTCCTGCGCTACCTCAAAAAGAGGCGTCCCAACAAAATAAATACGGAATGTATATTGTCCTCTGTTTTTTACTAACCGTCTCATAAATTTTAAAATAACATGTTTCTAAGGAATGTAAAGCGTAGATAACAAATGCAGTCATAATCAAGGAGTAAAGACTCTACATAATGGTTTGAAATGTCACGAGCATGTCTTCCAACTATAAAATTTTAGTCATCAATTAGTTCACTAGAAGCTGGTGTGCTAAAAGCGTCTGACTTCCAAGTTAGAACATGTATTTTTCGGTCTACAAAAGGGATTTTTAGGCGCCCTTTCGTTATCTGAGTTAGGTCAAATAAAATCTAAGGTAGGCCCAAACAGGTTGTAAGGTGGCTACTGAATGGAAATTTCCTACCTTAAGTTTTGGGACTATATATGTTGGCACAGACAAATATAAACAGATGGGAAACCTTCGTAAGGGCCCGGTCCTACGCTCAGGGGTGCGGGGAGGGATGGTTTCCAGCAGTTCCGTAAGATGTCCCATGATGGCGCTGCGGTCAGAAGCAGCTCTTTAAACTGGCCAGAGCAGGCGGCAGGTAGCGGCTGTCCCCACCACCACCTCCCCTCAAACGGCAGCAAGCCGGACACATCCGTGGCCTTATGAAAGGCGGCACGAGCTCTCCCCTCAGCCTCCCCTCCACGCTACCCTCTGACGTGCGAGAGGCACCCTAAGCCAGGCAACCGCCTGACACCTGCTAGCATCTTACGGAACTATGAGGGGAGCGTAGGACAGTGGTTTAGGGGGGGCTTCTCCTCTGTATATGTTACTCGGTGATGTTGGCAACAATATATATATAAACATCTTTGTTGGGTCCACAACGATTATCTTTGGCGGCCGGTAGGCGGGGTTTTGCTGAGTGTAGCCACGAGAAAGGATGGGAGAGTAGTAGTGGAGCGTGACGGTTGCACTGGAGCTCGTGGTGGACACAGCCTGAAGTTCTTCATGATGCTGCTAATTTTTTGGTAATTTACTTTAAATGTTTTTTTTTGTTTTTATTTTTTGCATTGCGCAAGGTCGTTCATCGCATTTGATTTCATCACTTTATGTCACTTTCCATTCAGTACGAACCTATATACAACCTTGATTAATTCGTGGCTCGACACTGTAATAGTTGTAATAACGAGGATAGGACATTAACCAAACGTAATAATAATAAAAAAGCAGTTTCTTTCACTTTTTGACATTTTCACTTTTTATAATTAATCCTTTCCTGAGGGTAGTGCTGCATCCCTATTTTAGAAACTGCCTCATTGCACGACTTCGCAATAATATGCACATTCTTCATTTTTATAGTTTATGTTACTCATGTCGAATTTGCTGATTGCTAATTTTCTAATTTTCTTTAATACAGGTTTATTCAGTTTGATTGGTTTAATTTTGTTTGTGATTGTAAGTTAATGGTAATTAAGTACATTTTAACAAGTGGGTGCCAAGAACAATATGAAGTGAGAAATGTGTGTTGGTGTGAAGTGAAGTATCACTTCCCTTTTTTCAGCAAAATAATATTTCTTCCAGACTGATTATATACTAATACTAAGACTGGGCCAACAAGTACAACACAGTATGACATTCTTTTGTTGTTCTCGAGTGTGACTATCAGCCAACCAAGATTTTGCATCTTTTTAATCCTTCTAATTTGCAGTCAGATAGCGTAAGTTTCGATTGCCCAAACTTGCCTTACGTAGGTCAGCATTACGTTGCACACTAATTGTCAAGTTACCCTCCTAGTAGTATTGCAGTCAGATCCATAAGTTTAGTAGCCCAATATAATCTTTCATTTTTGTAGTTCCCTGATAGTACGGAAGGCAACAAACACACACATTAAGTAGCCCCTATACATGTCACATACACACAACTTGGCCCGTTGCAAGGTGTTCGTCAAAGGAAAAAATCGTAAGGTAGTGTCGACTTTTGAGCAAATTTTTATTCATTTACAATATGGAAATTGAGAACGTGCACAGTTCCTCGACATAGAAAGCATCTCACAACATTAGTGATCAAATTAATACAAAACTTTTATAGTTTTAGGAATAAAAATACAGTGCAAATCAGAAGCCTTATATGTGCATATACTATTTAACAAAGACAAAGTAAACCAGTGATGTCAATCATTCAGCCCATAGTTGACTTCACAGTAAATGACAAATAGTGTGTCAGTTTTCGAGAGAAAACCCATGGCTCTCGTCGTTTAGTATTACTTTTAGTGCCAAGAATGAACGAACGTTCTTACATCACTAGATGTGACATGAGGAATGCTTCACTTTCGGCACATACCGAACAGAAACGCAAGAACACAATTTTTCCACACACAAATTCAATCACTCGGGTGGAAAACATATAAACTTGAAGCATTGATCATTAATAAAGGAATAAAATAATTGACATACAAATAAACAGTATTAATGGTGGGGAAACACTTTAGAGTAATGAATAGCTCAAAAGAACACGACCACACATTTAGTGGACGTGTTTCAACTTTTCTGCAAATATGGCTATACATAAATCATCATTAGGTTTGCACAAAAATTGCTTTTCTACTTCAAGGCACGGTAAATGGAGAGAGAATCTTCGAGGAAAACAGGCTTAATTTACTTTAAGAAACCTTAAAGCTGACAAATAAATGCTGTTTGTGTGGTGTGAATGCCAATAGATTTGCTGAAAGTGCCTTCAGATATGTGTGCCGTTGTTTCTTAAATTAACTAACGCCCACCCAGTTCCCCCCTCCCATATCCCCGCCACGAACATCGTAGCGCTTGTCTCTGTCAGGCAGTACGATGCGCACAACCTTCTGCTGAGCTAGGACAGCAACCGAAAGCAGGTGGTAGCGTCCGCTTTCCTGTAACAGCCAGCCGCATTCACGAATCGATTCGCACCACCTCTCCGCAGCAGCTGCTGCCCTGGCCGGCAGTGGCGAAACAAGCTTGTGGGTTTGCTTCCTGCGCTACGTGCCTCCGGTATTTTACGGGCCCCACTTAGCTAGCTAGCGTCCCGACAAAATAAATACAGGATGTATTGTCCCGTTTTTTTTTTTTTTTTTCTTTTTTTTTTACTAACCGTCTCATAAATTTTAAAATAACATTTTTCTAAGGAATGTAAAGTGTAGGCAAATAGAGAACAAATGCGGTCATAATCAAGCAGTAAAGAAAGACTCTACATAATGATTTGAAATGTCACGAGCTTGTCTTCCAGCTATATAAAATTTTAGTCATCAATTAGTTCACTGAAAGACGGTGTGCCGAAAGAGTCTGATTTCAAGGTTATAATTAGACAGCGGATTTTTCGGTCTTAAAAAGGAATTTTTAGGCGCCCTTTCGTTACCTGATTAAAATGTTCAAATGTTTGTTAAGCTTATGGGACTTAACTACGGGGTCATCAGTCCCTAAACTTACAAACTACTTATGAACTACTTACGAACTAGGACGGCACAAATATCCAGGCCCGAGGGGGGATTCGAACCCCCGACCGTAGTGGCCGTGCTGACCGTGACTGGAGCGCCTCAGTCACCTCGGCCACCGTGGCCGGATACCTGATTAAGGTTAAATAAAATGTAAGGTAGGCTCTAACAGGTGTTCGTCAAAGGAAAAAATCGTAACGTAGTGTCGACTTTTGAGCAGTTTAGTTGACGCCAAAGTAAATGACAAATAGCGTGTAAGTTTTCGAGAGAAAACCCATGGCTCTCGTCGTTTAGTATTACTTTTAGTGCCAAGAATGAACGTTCTTTGCATCACTAGATGTGACAGGAGGAATAAATACTTCACTTTCGGCACATACCGGATAGTAACGCAGGAACACGGTTTTCCACTGAATATGGATGGTAGTATCCAACGTTCCTTCAGGCCAGTGATCTGGAAAACCTGTTACATTTTTCCCGTAATTTTTCTCAAACTACACCTGTGATTCATTAATTTTCTTTTTCTCTTTCTACAGTAAAGTCTCGTAGAAAGGTCTTTCTGAAAGTTCTAATTCGGAAGGAACTCATAAATGTGACGCTGGCTGTATTTTAGTTAACTCAAGTCGAGTTGAACTGAGGGATCTTTGAATAAGTTACAGAAGTGCATCCTCAGGTAGATTTTCAACAAACTACTGGACAGCTGGGAGCTGCTTATATTACTGCCAATCACGCCCCAGCGGGAATCAGTAGATCCAGGCGCAAGGAGAATCTATAAGTTGTTCTTTGAATGACTGCACCCTTAACTATGTCTCAGCAAAAGCTTTCTTACGAGGGACATTAATAATTTTATTTACGTTATGGAACTCTAGCCTTATGAGGTGTATTACACGGTTCATATCATGTGCTACACAAGTTACAAGCAGCATCAAACGGTACAAGACTTGGTACAATGAAACGGCGCGAGAATATGTGCAGCGGCATCTGTCAAAGCAAAACCAGCACTTACTTTCCATTTACGCCATCCGAATATAGCACATTTATCCCGGCGATGACAAAGCATGCTGTTATTTGATGTTTAGACTTTGGAATTTGTTTTGAACAAATGAAATAAGCTATGAGCTGCCAACAATCAGTTTCGCAATGTCCTGGCCAAGATTGTCAGTAGTTCCAACTCCAGAATTTCGTACGCAATATAATCTCGGATTTTTGTCAGTGCATACTAATCAGTTGAGTCCACATAATGTAGTTACACAGCGTTAACTCCGCCGAAACAGACCGACAGCAATACTCTTTTCTTTGATTCTTTGACGCAAATCTCTTCGAAAAAGAAGAAATAAGTGGTTTTTTTTTTTAGGATTTTAAAGCTGAATTAGGCAAAAACTAGTTTTGAAGCCGAAATAGGTTGTATTAGGTGCTATAAAAGTAGCTGTTTCTGTTTTAATTAGACATGAAACGCATAAGTTTAAGTTTATAACTAGGAACTCAGGAAAAGAATAGGTTGTAACTAAGGATTCGTGGTCTAGTTATAATGCATGGCGACATTGCTTGTTCTGCAAGCATCTGTACACCGTGCATGGTCTTCCTGTAACAAGTAAGAATAGTCCAAGTTATACAGAATTCATACCCTTCAGTAGTATTTTGTACATTTATTCACGTCCGTTTTGTACCAACATCTTCTGGAAGAGGGATGAAAATGAACTCCCCATTGACACCAATCACTGTCAATCGGTAGAAAGTAATAGCCCATTTAATTGCAGATCTAATCTTTAACGTGAAGGTGCATGTCATTAAATCTCATGCTTTATTGAAATACTAACAAGTTGGTATATATCCAACCGATTTTTGTGGGTATGTGGGTGGCGCGCACGGGGCCCCGAACCGAAGCAGCCTTTTTTCCACCCCAGGCTGCTTCACTTTCCCTCCAGGTTCATGCCTTCGCCCAGACACGGGCGTCCTTTGCGAGTCAAGGTGGTTTCTTGTCCCAGTTTCTCTCTTTCCTTGGTTTCTTCCTTTCCTAACCCTTGCTTCTGTCTTTCTCCCCTTGCTGTACTTTCCTAGCCTTCCTCTTCTCCTCATTAGTCTCCGCTTTAGCGTTTGAGACGCTTCTTTCTCTTCATTTCCTCTATTCTTCTTCTTTCCTCCCTGTGCGTGTCTGAAAGCCCGTACGTACCCCCTGGTAAAGGCCAGGCCCAGGGAGGGGTGATTACCCGAGCTGGTACATGCCAATTGGTCCCTCCGTCAGTTTTCGGGAGGTGTGACCTGAGTTGTGAACAATCACCTAAGGCAGGTAAGCCCTCAGAGAGAGCCCCCCACTAGGAAGGAGCAGGCCATTGCAGACGCCAGTAATCACGGGGGACACTTCCGCAATGACTTCCTTCTCTTCTTCTGTGACTTTGACCCAAAAAAGAAAGATTGATTCACCTCAGCATAAGAAAACTTTCCCCAATCTTCCGAAATTCCTAGTTGTCTCTCGAACCGATGGTAAAGATTTCACTTCTGTAAATCCTTTCGTCATTCAGAAAGGTGTTGATGCGATTGCTGGCCCTGTTAAGTAGTGATGGGACAACCGACAGTTTTTAACAACCGTTTGGTCAATCGGTTATTTCTTCGTTCAGTCGGTTTTTTCAGTCGAATGAAACAACCGAATGAAAATAGTCTCTGTGGCCGTATGAATGTTTTCACTCACTGGCGGGATTTGAGTGGTTTCAGTCGATGCGAAACAATCGAATGAAACCAGTCTCTGTCGTTGTTATGGAAACATCAGGAACTTCGAGTCGCTAAGACTAAGAAAAGGAAAACTGCTGAATGACCTCGCCTTCTTGGAGAGATGCAGGGACCACAATACTGTACCAAAATTTCGGCAGCTGGCGTGCTACATAAAGTCGAACAGGGCGAAGAATATTTGTGCACAAGCCAGCAAAGCCTTGCTACGGGAAAGGATCCGCCATATACGCAGCAACCTCGACTCCAGCAACAGGAAGTTTATTGAACTACACCTCGCCCTTTCGAGTAAACTTGCTGAAGAAGACTGGGAGAAAGAGGATAGGTTAACCTTCCAGCAAGCCGAAAGGACAAACGATAGTGTCGCCACCCGTCAGATGAAGAAATTTTATAACCTGCAGCAGAAAACTACGGGTAATGGACAAACAATGGACACGCAGCGAACGTTGGTCAACCTTTCCAGTCATGAATTAAGTGACGCAGCAACACAAATACTGTCCAAGGGGATGAATTTCGCGATCACACCACGACGAGTCCCTAAAGAAGACATCATAGAATCCGTCGAGGCATCGCTACGTCACCTTCCACAAGCAGAAGCATAGAAGATCCGACAAGAGACAGTTCGAGTCTTGGCGCATGCAAAGCCACCAAAGCAGAACATCAGCAATGAGGAACGTCGTGCTATCATAGAGTTAAAGAACAACCCCGACCTAGTAGTGGTACAGTCCGACAAGGGGAACGCCACAGTGGTGATGAATACTACAGATTACGACGACCGGATGGAAAAACTTCTAAGTGAACCCATCTATAAGAAGCTCAAGGGGGATCCGACGGCCAAGGTAATAAAACAGACGCAAGCACTGCTTAAGATAACCAGAATGAACTTCGACACGGCCAGACGACTCAACCCGCAAGTCCCACAGGCACCAAGGATTTATGGGGTTCCGAAGATCCACCGGGAGTCTTTTCCTCTAAGGCCTATTGTCTGCAGTATAGACTCACCGACTTACCGACTTGCAAAAGAACTAGTACCGAAACTCCAACATCTCGTGGGCCACACGGACTCTTACGTCAAGGACTCAACCCATTTCGTAGCACTTTTAGAAGAAAAACGAATCTCCACCACGGATTTGATGGTCAGCTTCGACGTGAAGTCCTTATTTACAAATGTACCAGTGTCGGATACCATGAGCATCCTAGAGGAACGTGTTCCACCCGACGTTTGCGATCTGGTGCAACATTGTTTGACGACCACCTATTTCAGGTGGAAAGGGAAATTTTATGAACAGACGGACGGAGTTGCAATGGGTTCACCTCTCTCACCCGTTGCAGCCGATATTTTCATGGAGGCATTCGAGGAAACAGCTCTCCAGTCCGCACTACTACGTCCAGACTGCTGGCTGCGATATGTAGACGACACGTTTGTCATCTGGCCTCATGGAGAAGAGGAGCTGTAGAATTTCCATCAACACCTCAATCAACAGCACAACAAGATCCAGTTCACCATGGAGATTGAGAAGAATGGTGTGCTCCCTTTCCTCGACGTAGAGGTTTATCGGAAACCAGAGGGCAAACTGGGCCATCGGGTATTTAGAAAAGCCACCAGCACAGGCAGGTACCTTCACGCAACTTCCCACCATCATCCTACGCAAAAGAAGTCCGTGCTCCACACTCTAACTAAGAGGGCATACCGGATTAGTGATGAACAACATCTGAAAGCAGAATTAAAAAAACATCAGGTCCACCTTCGAAGCAAACGGTTATGGGAAGAGGATGATTGAGCAAACTATGACACCTAATGATAGAAACAAAAGGGAAGCGCCAAAGGAAGGACAAACCATCGCCCTATTGCCATACGTAAAAGGCGTCACCGAACGAGCAGGCAAAATTCTTCGTCGAGAGGGCATCAAGCCTATATTTCGCAGCAACAATAAAATAAGAGATGTCCTAGGCTCACTGAAGGACAATACGGATAAGTTGCACACAGCTGGAGTCTACGAAATCGACTGTGAGTGCGGCCAGGTGTACATTGGCGAAACTGGGCGGCCGATTAAAACAAGGATAGCCGAGCACGAGAGGTACATTCGGCTAGGACAGCATACAAAGTCGGCAGTAGCTGAACACCAAGAAGAGTGCGGCAAACATATGGATTTTCGGAAAGTCGCTGTACTGGCAAAACAGCCCTATACTTTGAAGAGAAAAATCAGGGAAGCAATTGAAATAGCTAAGCGACCCGGAAATATGAACAGGGATGACGGGTACAGACTTCCCGCGTCTTGGTTGCCAGCAGTAGCAGCGCTTCGCGACGACACCGCTCGCAGTGCAGTCCATAGGGGCCCGCCCGCAGACAAGAGCGGCCGCGCGTACACAGAGCAAACAGCACGCTCTAGCCGGCGCTAGACATCACTGCTACGTCACTGCTACCACCGCTCCTCATTCGCCAGGTTCAACCAATGGCAAACATTAATATAAACACCAATCCTGGACTTCCTTTTCCACCAATAGGAAGAAATAAAGTAAACACCAATGAAAGAGAGCTGAAACCACCAATAACAACTAGCAACATTTAGTATTTAAGACACCAGCTTTCCGTCACCCAGCAGTAAATGTAACACCCAGAAGATGGCCACTTGCAATAGTGGCCGAAACGTCGGTGAAGTGTTTGATATTTTGACGATGCGGTCCAACACACAGAAGAGTTTTATATACAGTCTCTGTCGGTTGCAGCAGTGGGTTTGACTGGTTTCAGTCGATGCGCGAGCACCGAATGAAACAAGTCTCCGTCCTTTATACGAATGTTCTCGACATTGAGTGGTTTCACTTGATGCGATACAACCAACTGGAAAAAGTCTTTGTCGGTTTCCGCAGTTATATGGATGTTTTTATTAATTCTTCGACTTTGTGTGACCTTATTTGCATACTCCTTCAGCCTTTTCGGATATAAATGAATCGTGATTCAGCATGAAACATTCTTAGAGACAAATCTTTAAAATATATCAGTTTGTCCGTGGGTGTGTTTCTGTTGCATGCAAATCTACAGTTTTGTTCCAATATTGATCAAATTTTGCACACTTGACCTTCAAAGCAAGAGGAACGTCACTATCTACATCAAATTTGATTCGGCGCATGGCGGAGATACTTTACCTACCAACTTCGACAAATTCCGTTTGTATTCGAATTTTAATGATATATTTCGCTCTTCATCTTCAAAGAAAGAGAATGGTCACCGTCTACATCCACTTTACTTTGAGACATGAGAGAAGGGATTCCAGACTTCGACGCCAATATAGAGTTTCATTCCGATCTTGACGAAATTTTGCACACTTTACTTTCAAAATAAGTGGCAGTTCACTGTTCATCTAAGATTTTGTATGGTACATGGCGGAGGGATGGAATAAACCTCCACACCGTTTCACCAATAACCCCAGAAATATCTGTGACAAGAGTGAATAATTATGAAACTTGAGATGCATGTTTTCTTTCATACACTGTTGACGAATACAGACGCGCTGAAGAAAATTTACAGCACTGATAAATGTTGTATGTCTTCTCGTACTCCTTCAAATTAGATGGAATTAACAAAAGTATTTTATAAGAAATATTTTTATACAAAATACTTTAATGAAGGCTTTTTTTTACAATACCTAATGTTTTAGTGATCTTCGAATTTATATGCTCAAAGTTAACATACTTAACTCTGCCCTACTAGTACCTTAGATATGTATGAACAATAAGCCCCCAACCGCACGTTTCTACCTGTTCCCACTTCGGAGATTAAAGTTGTAGAGATCATTTTGGAACACCCTGTAGTTTCCACGCTTCTTTATGGAGACCGTAAGAAACCGACAACAATCGGCGATGGCACGCCCCGCCCCCCTGGCCAGACACTGTTGTGTGGAGTTTGGCGCGCGCCTGCTGGCGCTGTCAGCAGTGAAAACGCAAGTGAGACAGAACCCCCTCTCCTGTCCCCGCTCCCCGTAGTACTTCGTGGTCATCGGCCACGTATCTTCTACAGATTGTGGGTGTCTGCGAAAGTAATCTGATCGGGCCCAGATGATAGGCGTTTTTGAAGTCTGGGGTGGGCAATTAAAGTGATCGCAGGCCTGCTCCAGCGATATGACAAAACTTACTGCCTGTTTTCACTTGAAAAGAAAGTACGAGTAATTCAGTCAATGTACAAAACTGCAAAAGTTTCGCATGTTTTCTTTCAGTTGTTCCCACAGACTACTTTCATTCGGGGAAAAAAAAAAAAAAAAAAAAAAAAAAAAAAAAAAAAAAAAAAAAAAGAGGAAAAAAAACTAATATTAATCCAACATAGCAAACCTACGACCGACTGACTGTTTCATTCGGTTGCACCTACTGACTGGTTTCACTCAAAAGAACTAATGAAGAAGCCAACGTACTGTGTCCATTTTTTCATTCGGTTGGTCCCATCGACTGATTTAATTCAAAAGAAAAGGAATGAGTGGTCCAACCGACTGTGTCGATTTTTTTTATTCGGTTGCTCCGACCGACTGATTTCACTCAAAAGAAGGAATGAGTAGTCCAACCGACTGCGTCGATTTTTTCATTCGGTGGACCCCACCGACTGGTTTCACTCAAAAGAACGAATGAATAGTCCAACCGACGGAATCGGTTGTTTCAGTCGGTTGGTCCCACCGACTGGTTTCACTCAGAAGAATGAATGAATAATTCAACCGATACGAGAAACTACAACCGAATGATCGATTTTTTCCAACAACCGAATTAATCGATTGTTTTCATTCGATTGTTCCCATCACTACTGTTAAGACCTGTTCGCTTCAGCGCAATGGAACATTATTGCTGGAAGCGGACAGTGCCTTCCAGGCACAAAAACTAATACAGACTACGTTGCTTCACACGTTTCCTGTCCAGGTAGAAGCGCATCACATGCTCAACTCGTCATTGGGGGTAGTTTTCACGAGATCCCTTGATGGGTTGTCTGATGAAGAAATACAAACCTACATGTCCGATCAGGGTGTAACAGCCGTGCATAGGGTGTTGAAAAAGGTCGATAACCAGCTGACACCAACTCGTACTGTGTTTCTGACGTTCGACAGAGTTGAACTCCCGTCGAAGGTCAAAGCAGGGTATGAAGTTATCACCGTCCGCCCTTATGTACCCAACCCAACGTGCTGTTTCCAATGCCATAGATACAACCACACCTTTCAATCTTGCCCTAATGCAGCAAAATGTGTCACTTGTGGTAGGGATGCCCACCTCCGTCCCCTCATTGCCTTAATTGCAACGGTGACCATGCGGCTTCGTCTTGGGACTGCCCTGTTTATAAGGATGAAGAGGCCATTCAGCAAATTCGGGTTACGGAAAAGGTCTCAACATCTGCCGCTCGAAAGCCCACTGTCCTCCCAATGGGCACATACAGTAAGGTCCTCACCTCCACTCGACCTACTAAGGATGCAGGTATGCAGACCTGTGATTTCACTTTCGCTGACACAGTTGTTCGATCGGCCAGCCCGAAGATTGCCCGTTCCAGATCCCCACTTTCTCCTGCTGCTTCTAAAGTTCAGTCTTCGTCAACCTCTAATAAACCGCGGGCACCTAAACAAGATGCCCAGACTTCGAAAAAGGAACCCGTCTGTGAAGATTTTCTACGTACTCAGGCAACTCAACCGTTAACTGTCTCTTCTCACCGTCACTCTTCCAGAAGAGCCAACAAAAAAAGAGTTCCTCTCCTTCCCCGCAGAGGCGTGACTCATCCGTCACGCCGCCCAATGGTAGTCGGCCCCGATCATCTTCTGTCTCGCCAGGACGCACTACTGTTAGCCGGGCAACCGGCATTTTACCGGCGGCGGAAGCTGCACCTCCTGATCAACTCAGGAAGGTGGCAGATGCATCAGTTGAACCTATGGAACATGATTCTCTGCCTCTAGACAGCGATAGTAGTGCTCCCTCGAAGTCCGGTCCTCAGCAGCCGTCGAGGTGACCCCATCTGCTCGTTCCTTTTTATCTTCTTCTCTCATTTTTATCATGGCGCTCCTTCAATGGAATATTCGTTCCAATCAGGAGGAATTAAAACTACTCCTTTGATTGCACTGCCCACTTATAGTTTGTATCCAAGAAACTAAGTTACATCCATGTGATCGTGCAGACTTCCCCAACTACACCTCTGTGTGTTTCTACCTGCCATCTGTGGAAGGTACTCCAGCCCATGGAGGGGTTCTGACGCTCATTCAGGACGACGTCTATCACCATCCCATTTCATTGCATACTCACCTACAGGTAGCTGCCATCCGCATCACTCTATCCACCTTTTCCTTTTCCCTCTGTAATATCTATTCACCATCGTCATCCGCCCTTACTAGGGCAGATGTGCTACATCTCGTTGACCAGCTCCCTTGACCTTTCGTGTTGGTAGGCGACTTTAATGCCCACCACCCCCTATGGGGCTCTCCAGCACCTTGTCCAAGAGGCTCCCTTCTGGTGGACCTTTTCCAACTCCTCAATCTTGTCTGCCTCAACACCACTGCACCGACCTTCCTTTGCGACACAACACATACTTATTCCCATATAGACCTCGCAATATGCACTCCTCAGCTTGCCGGTCAGTTTGAGTGGTATGCACTTCTGACACGTACTCGAGTGACCATTTTCCTTGTGTCATCCACATCCTGCATCATTTCCCATCTCGTCGTCCCACCAGTTGGAACATCTCTAAAGCCAACTGGGGGCTTTATTCTTCTATGGCTGTTTTTCACGATCAGAATTTTTCCAGCCGTGACAGTCAGGTCGAATACCTTACAGAGGTTATTCTCACAGCTGCCGAACATTCCATACCTCGTATATCCTCTTCTCCACGTTGCGTCCTGGTCCCTTGGTGGACTGCAGCCTGCCGCGATGCTCTTAGAGCCTGGTGCCATGCTTTACGCACCTTCCGCCACCACCCAACGTTGGAGAATAGTATCAATTATAAACGAATGCGAGCGCAATGTCGCCGTGTTATAGACGACAGCAAAAAAGCTCGCTGGACTGCTTTTACCAGTTCTTTTAACCAATTTACTCCCTTCTCGGCTGTCTGGGGTGGCCTACGCCGTTTATCCGACATCAAGATCCACTCCCCGATTTCTGGCCTGACCGTCCAGAACGCAGTCCTTGTGGACCCCGCTGATGTTTCCAACGCATTGGGCCGTTCCTTTGCGGAGGTTTCGAGCTCTGGCCATTACCACCCTGCCTTCTTCCCTCGCAAACAGGTAGAGGAGGCACGGCCGCCTTCTTTCCACTCTTTTAAATGTGAAAGTTATAACGTCTCCTTCACCATGCAGGAGCTAGACCGTGCACTCGCCCTGTCCCAATCTTCTACTCCCAGACCCGATTCCATCCATATTGAGATGCTGAAGAACCTTTCTCCTACTTAGTACCTATAATCGCATATGGACTGAAGGACAGGTTCCCACAAGTTGGCGTGAAGCCATTGTTGTCCGCATCCCCAAACCAGGGAAGGACAAACATCTTCCATCCAGTTATCGCCCCATTTCTCTTACTAGCTGCGTCTGTAAGGTGATGGAACACATGGTTAACGCTCGGTTGGTCTGGCTCCTCGAATCTCGACGCCTCCTAATATTCAATGTGGTTTTCGTAGACACCGCTCTGCTGCTGATCACGTCATCACCTTGTCGACCATTATGAATAACGTTTTAAGGAAGCGTCAAACGGTAGCAGTGTTCTTCAACTTAGAGAAGGCTTACGATACCTGTTGGAGGGCGGGCATTCTCCGCACAATGCACACATGGGGCCTTTGTGGCCGCCTCCCTCTCTTTATTCAAGCGTTTTTGTCGAATCGCAAGTTCTGGGTACGGGTGGGCTCTGTTTTGTCAGATACCTTTCGCCAGGAGAATGGGGTGCCACAGGGCTCTGTCTTGAGCATGGCTCTTTTTGCCATTGCAATCAATCCGATCGTAGACTCAGCCGACATTTCCGATCCCTTTTTGTAGATGATTTTGCAATTTATTGCAGCGCCCAGCGGACGTGTCTCTTCGGGCGTTGTGTTCAACGCTGTCTTGACCGCCTACATTCCTGGGGCATTGCGAATGGCTTCCGATTCTCACAGAGAAAACGGTGTGTATAAACTTCTGGAGATACAAGGAATTTCTTCCACCATCTCTACGTATCAGCCCCATTGCTCTCCCATTCGTGAAGACGACAAAATTCTTGGGGCTAATGTTGGATCGTGAACTTTGCTGGTCCCCACACGTGTCTTACCTGGCTGCCCGTTGTGCCCAATCCCATAATGTTCTCCGTGTCTTCAGTGGCACATCATGGGGAGCGGATCGTACCGTCGTGCTTCACCTTTACCAGGCCATTGTTCAGTCGAAGCTTGACTACGGAAGCCTTGTATACCCTTCTGCACGGCCGTCGCTTCTCCTCCGTCTCAACTCTATTCACCATCGTGGATTACGCCTGGCGACCGGAGCATTTTACAACAGTCCTGTTGAAATTCTGTATGCCGAAGCTGCTGTATTACCCTTGACCACTTGGCGTGACATACTCTTGTGTCGGTATGCATGCTGACCGCCAATATCAGTTGTCTGCGATAGCCATGTTCCGCCTGCTTCAGCGGCTCGATTTTACCCTTCCTTCCACCTTTCAGTTGAACGAGAGCCCATTGCCACCGTGGCATCAGTCCCAGGTTCACACCCACCTTGAACATAGTTCACTGCCCAAGGAGAGCCCTCCGGATTTGGTATACCGGTCGAGGCTTGTCGAACTCCGTTTGCGGTTCGATAATGCCATATTTATCTACACTGATGGTTCCAAGAGCACTGACGCTGTCGGATCTGCCTTCATCGTCGGGGACAACCGTTTCCAATACAAGCTCCCTGACCGGTGCTCGAATTTCACGGCTTAGCTTTTTGCCCTCTACCAGGCTATTTTATATACCCGCCGTCGCCGCCATCCTTTTTATGCCATCTGTTCGGAATCCCTTAGTGCCCTGCAGAGTCTTGAGCACCCTTTCTCTACCCATTCTCTCATGTATCGAATCCAACGCTCCCTCCAGCTGCTAGGAGATAACAGGTGTCACGTTTCTTTTCTTTGGGTCCCTGTCCACGTGGGTGTGCCCGGGAATGAGACCGCCGACATAGCAGCCAAGGCAGCAGCTCTTTTGCCTTGCATGGTTACTTTTTGCGTCCCATCAGACGATATTCAACGGGCTCTTCGCCGGAGTATTGTGTCGTCCTGGCACAGTATGTGGTTCTCACTCCACGACAATAAATTGAGAACTGTAAAACCGATCCCGACCGCTTGGAGGACCTCCTCACGCCCCTCTCGGCGAGAGGAGGTCATACTGGCCCGGTAGCGGATCGGTCACTGCCGTTTCAGCCACCGTCATTTCCTAACCGCCGACCCTGCACCGCTATGGTCCTGCGGTGACTTGCTAAAGGTGCGACATGTTTTACTGTCTTGTGTTAATTTTAATCATCTCCGTGTAGCCCTTCACTTTCCGTCGCTGATGACACACGAGCAGCTCATCGAGTTTTGCGTTTTATCAACATGGCCAATTTATCAAAGGATATTTAACCCTTTTAATTGTTTTTTATCCTTCGTTTTTAGCCTTCTCTTGACACTCTATCTGGTAGTTATCAATTTTTCGAGATCTAGCGAATCTCTGTTCCGATCGGGGCGCTAATGACCTGAGAAGTTGTGCGCCCTAACACCACAAAAAAACTATTTTTGACATAATTACTCACGTACTAGACACAGATGGTCTGCGCTTCTCTGAGTCGCGGAAAGTTGCGTGACAAAGGAGACAGCGTCTTAGTACCAGCTGGATGGGAGAACAACACCACGTGGAGGTTTTTTTTAAGTGATAGGGTATAGTATGCGTTCGTCAGAAGGAACATTAAACACAGATGTCCACAGAGACAGCTACCAAATTATTCGAAACTATAAAAGTTGTATAAAATGGTTGAAGTTCTAAATTTGACTTTTGGTCTCCAAACGATTCATGGAATGCTATTATTTTTTTGTTTTTCTTGACGTAATTTGTCCATTGTGGTCCATGACCTTGCGATACATCTAGGTTAACTGTTCCACATTGCTTGAATTTCCAAATATTTTTAGGTTGAGTATCTCACATGAACTCACCAACGTAACATTGGGTTTTTGAGCTTCTTGATGCGATTAAGCAGGTCTTTATTCGACTAAGGTCTGTCCGGCAATATTGCTATGTGCTTTTTTCTTTGTTATTAATAAATAACCCAAGTCCATTCATCCACTGCTTGAAATACGGTGTTTTACCAGGAGCTATCGATCCTCTTACGTCTCTATACCTCTGCCTCATTAAATTTTCTTTCTGCACTGTCTTTCTGAGCATTCTTTACAGACTACGCTACCGCACCTGCACTTCCACCAGAGATCAGATTGCTAGTACACATGCGAATGGAGGGAGTAAAAAAGGAATTATACCACCAGAAGCCTTGATTATCCTAAGGATTCTCAGTTATTTAACACCTCTTGTTATTTTATTTTTCTTTTCATTACATTTCTCGCTGCTGAACTACTGTCAGAATGCGAAATTATGTAATTGCTTCCCCTCTTTTTAGGCTTCTTTGGGGTGCTTTTTTTTAACATTTTTGAATGTTAAGCCTGCAGCCATCTTAATCATTTTGATTATGTGATTTTTCTAACACTTATGGCCAACCACGGAGCTGTATGTAGATTTCAGGTCTTGTTGTGTTACTAATTATTAGCTTTCTTCCACTTATTATGTAACTTATTATTTGCTTTTTCCAGACGTTGTGTCACCTTCTCGCCTCAAGATTTCTTTCCACCAGATATGCACCCTGTTCAGACGTTTTCTTTAGTTCTTCTCCACAGAAAGTCCTTGTGATAACATTTGTTGGAATTGGGAGACGGGGAATATTTCCGCTGACCAAATCGGCGCAAAAGATTTCTCGAGAGTTGGCTTGTATTTTGAAACGCGCACTAGATCAATTTGTTTGAATTGCTGTGTGCGTAGCTCCATAGTTGTATGAGACTGTAAACGGTATTTAGAAGTCCATTCTCTCGAACGATGATGGGCCTCATTTTTGTAGTATGGTGTTTCATTCGATTATAATTATCAATTATTTGTGGTAGGATATTCAGCCATTTGTGCTATCCTCAAAGGTTAAACTGAATCCAAATTTTGCCTTTAATAGTTGTGTCCAAAAGTATCACAATACTCGCTTTCTTCTGGGTGAATGATAAGTAGGGGTTTATTCCGTAGAATTGCATTACTGTCTTGAAATTAACGTTATAGAATTTACCTCCATTAACAGTTTGTAGGTTGTCTGGACAGCGATCTGCAACTGTCTTCAAAAGCTACTCAAACACTAGCTGAAGTTCCTTAGCTGTCTTTTCTCTCACTGGTAGGGGCCAGGTGAACCTTGAATAGGTATCTATCACCATCAGAATGGATTTGAAACTCTTATTGTCACGTGAATAGTATTTGATATGTAAAAGGTGCACTTGCAAAAATCGTCTAGACCTTTTATTGTAATACACCAGCTTGGATACTTTTTGCGCATGGTATTATGAAGCTAACTTACATAATTATTCAATGATTCATCTTTATCCAAGTTCTGAAATGACTGATACCATTTCATTCGTGTGAGCTGTATTATCCGCCGCTGATGAAGCCATTTTGAATATCAATACTTTCCCTTATTCGAATTTACCGCCTAAAGTAGGCTTAATAATATTCTTGTACTTATCAGAGTCATCTGCTTTTATACACCCCATTTTGGTGTTAATTTTCTTTTTTATGCGTTTGTTGTACACAATTTTTCAGCGTTTGTATTTGCTGTGTCTTTGAGCTGAACCTTTGGATCTGATATCTTTAGAAATATCAACTCCGATAAACATGGTGTTCGTGTATGTGTAATTTCCCGACCTGTATCGTAACTTGCGTTAAATATATAGGTAACCCATGAAGGTTATGTGGTTTTTAACTTTACACACCCCAAACGTATCATCTATATGTGTAACACCATTAATGTTAATGTACTCACTAATAGTACCAGTCACTGGCTTGTCATTACTAATGCCTTTCCCACAATGCTGGAAGTGAGGGACAGCCCTTTGTAAGATATTGTATGTAACGACTCTTCTAACATATAGAGTAATATCTTAGGAGATATAATATATCTGGTGTGCGGCACCAGTACTTCAGTGGTTGAGCGTCAGCAGTAGAGTAAAAGTTCTTGAACTGAACAGTCCTAGCGTTTTATGAGCTGACGCAAGTAGGCTGTGCATTTTAATAATTAGTGGCACACGGTTTGGTGTTCAATCCTTTTGTGACTTTTGTTTTATATGCGTGTGAAGGTTTTTTTAAATAAAATCAGGCTGCATGTCTCTATTGAAGAATCTTAGTCATTGTTGGACGTAAGACATTATATGATGCAGGGTCTGATAGGGAATAATAATACTGAGTTCAGTTGTAGCTTCTAATAACTGCTCTACGAGTAGGGTAGGGGAAGCTTGCACATGGCGACGCGTGTTCCGGACATCGAAAAACGCTGCAATCTTATGTACCAGGACACCAAAAGGTTGTACCAGATGCTTTGTCAAGGCTAGTAGATAGTCTAGAAGAAGTCGATGTAGCTCATCCTAGACAAATAGTTCTTCAAATTTACTTTACGAAAGGTGTGGAAGGCGAGAAGAAAATAAAGATGGTTTTACGCAATATAAAACAGGAGCGGGAAAACGACAAAATTTTGGCTATTATAAATAGGGAACACGTTACGGACATACAGACAGACAGCCATCCCAAAATCGCCGTTATTTTTGCAAATATCTCTAAAACGCTACGACTTATGAAAAAAACTTAACAGAGCAAAGTGGTAGAGAATATTCTCCTCTACAAACTTGGTTATTCAATTTTCGTGTGAGATGAATAGTTAAGCCGTTATTTTCATTTAAATTTCGAGTTGTCAAAAGACACTTTTAGTGTTACTACAGTAACCTAAAGTGGGCCATATAGAACCCTCACACTCTTTCGTTACTTCCTTTTTGCTGGTCAATATGGATCCCAAGTATTTGAATTCTTTCACTCGTTCGACAATAATGGAAGCAAGAAGAGCTTGATGTCGTAAGAGAAGATATTTTCTTTTATTCTCGTTCACTAAGAGCCCTCCTTATTTAGCGTTGCGGAGTGTCTCCAAGGATCATAATATTGTCAGCAAATGCACGGATTGTGACCCATTTCTCTGTTTCGAACAGTATCGAGGCTCACGTTTTCCAAAGTCAAGTTGAATAGTACCGGCGCCAGTGGATCTCCTTGTCGCAGTCTAGTCTGAATACCAAATTGTGATTATAGATGGTTACCGAAACTCACTTGGCTAGTTGATTGGATGTAGCAAGCTTCTATTAGTCGGATGTATTTCGGTGGAATGTCGAGTTCTTCTAGCGTTTTCCATAGCATGGAGCGGTCAGTGCTGTCGTATGCTTGTGAAAAATCAAAGAAGATTAGGTGTAGTTCCTGAGCAAACTCGTCAATACAGAGAAAATACTTCTCGTTAATTTTTATTTATCTTTGTATCAAACTATAGTCGAGCCGAAGTACAATGATCCCTGGTGCTTGCGTCAGTCGGCTTTTAAGTGCCGGCTGCGGCAGCAGAGCATTGGAGTGAGTCAAACACGAGTTACATTGCGCATGCGCGCGTCTGACTGTGCTGCGCACTTCCCCAGTTCTGTCAGACAACACCGACCGTTAGCTACACTGTCCGGCAGCGGACTAACTACACGGCAACAGCGTTGCATTCCGTTTCTGCGACGGGGGTGGTGGTCTCCCAGCCCAGGAGGCGTGGATCATCGTGTTTCGGCCCGACTATATTGTGGTGTCGCACAAGTACAAAGTGCGCGCCACCTACTTTCGCTGCGCGCCGCCATGCACGCACGGCGCGGCGTTCTTACGTCAGCCACGAGCGCCCTCTGCTACAACTCCGCTCGTGGCCACCACTGAACGACATCGGTCACATGGGACTGAGATAGGAACCAGTTAGGACCTTCGGAATCAGATAGGCACCAGTGAAGACTTGGCTATCGAACAGGCACTAGGCAGACCTCTTAGTTCAACTATGTATCAGCATTCTGCAGTACTGAGATATGTAAAAGTTAAGTATTGTATCAATTCTGTGCAATATATATCTCGTTCTAATTTACTCTAGTGTTTCTAGTTTCTGGCTGCTCCCCTTCGTATCTGCACCAGCGTGCTATCTTTATTCCTGTGTCGGTCTCATTCCACTCGGCCACCGACACCTACGACGGAAACGAGACACAAAAGCGGCGACGAGGCAGGGACACAAAATATATGACGTATGGCAGGATACGTCATAGTGTAGTTTAATACAAGGGCTGGTTAAAATTTCCAGTGGCTCCACACCGACATAAAGGTTAACTCAATTTTGTCTAGTATTGCCAATGATGTTCCGTGTCGTACTTCAGAAAAATAAAATGAATTCGCCTTCAGTCACAAATTGTATTTTATTTTATACGATGTATTTCTAGCCCTGATGGCTCATCATCAAGTGCTTCTATGATTTATTATAAATGTTTAAAGGCCTGGGCCTGTTAAGAGCAAAACATAGGTTGTAGCAACATGGAAAATTTTAAAAAGAGTTCCTATAATAAAGGAGATTTAACAATTGACATTCTTATTAAAAAGTGGTGCCCTTTCACCAGAATATAGCAAGTCGGAAAATATCAATTAGCCTTCTCAAAAAAATTACACAAAATTATCAAGTCACACTTTAAAAAAAAAAATAAACGATAAACACAAGCGCAAAGCATTCCTCGGTAAAATTCACCAATCTTCTGAAAGACTATGTGAAGTTAGCGCCTGAGCATTTCAACCACAAAAAATTTACTAAGTCTGTAGTGGTACAAGATTCACACGAAAACCGTAAGTCTCTTAGGTTCACCGCCAGAAACGAAAATTCTTCTAAGTCCACCAAGCGTATCTTAATGGATTCTTACATTGCGAAACGCGTCGCAATCCGAGCGAGGTCTTACCTCTTGAACTTTTGGACGCTAACTGCCTAACCTTAGATGACGAACCTCCATTTATAGGATTCTCTGAACTGAATATTTTTACGAAATCTCTAAATAGGTCTTGTTCAATATAAGTTTTACATTAGTTTGATGAGAAATTTCATCGGCATTCTAGTGCTATAATTACTTTTCTTGTACATTGTACAGTTTTGTTACAAATAGACATTTAGTTACAAGTTCATAACTTTCATTTCACAGTTTGTTAAATAAACATATTTTATCTAATCTTGAGAGGTTTATTTAAATAAATCATATACCTGAAAAAGCTCAAGTTTGTAAAAAAAATTGTTACTGAATAATTCGTAAATGGTACAAGTTCCAACACTTTTGATATTACTATCCGATAGAGCTCTGCGAGGTCTATTGATTGCAGCTTCACACGTTAAAATAGAATCGCTGGTTCTCTAGTTATTAATTTTTAAGGTTATAGTCACCACAAAGTTGTTTATTGTTGAATAGTTCAAAAAATAAGGTTGACACGGTAGATGTATTTACACCACTTTAGTCCTGAGCACGTAAAATAAATAAATAAGCATGTTGACGTGCGAGTAGTTAATTTCATTCTGTTATTTTGGCATTTGACAGGGTCCTGGCTATTCGTCTAGCATCAGGCCTGTTGCATGCCAACAGTTACCGGGAGGTTGTAGCAGTCACATGACTCTCGGCCGCTCGTTCGCACCAGCCTGGTGCCTGAGACAACGCGTGTGCTCAACTGCCGACAACCTGATCGCACTCAGCGTATATGTTTATGAAAATCAATGCATTCCAGGGGCTGAGCTAGCAACTGCATTCCTTCAACATAGAAATATACAGGGTGTCTCACGAAAGACGCCTGCCAGGCGTCCGCGGATCGCGCGGTACGGCTCCCGTCCGCCGCCACCACATCCGCCGGCCATGGCTGCGCCCAATTCTCGCACTCTACTGTGCTGCGGGCACATACACTGAGTTAAAGTCTAAAAAACATTGCCATCTGAGTAACCTAAGCTTACCTTTATTTACAGTAGATGTTTTAAATGATGACCCTCTATGGAATGAGCGGCCTGACATCTCTTGAACACATTTGCGAACACTCGACGAATTTCGGCTGCCGAAATCTGGGAAATGACAAGTCAAACCTTTTTTCACGAAACAATAAAGTCTGACAGGTATGTGAACAATATCCTGCATCCATTTTTTCAAGAACTTTCACCCAACGAAAATCTGCACAGTTATTTCATGCAGAACAATGCAAGACCACACACTGTTAATGCTTCTATGGCAGCAATACGAAGTGTTCACTGGCCTCCTCATTCTCCAGATCTAAATCCCTGTGACTTTTATCTTTGGGTTATGTTAAACGACAAGGTGTATGCGAGCAGTCCCCATACACTCAAAGAGTTGGAAGACAGGATTCGACTAGTCATTTCCCAGATTTCGGCAGCCGAAATTCGTCGAGTGTTCGCAAATGTGTTCAAGAGATGGCAGGCCGCTCTTTCTATAGCGGGACATCATTTTAAACATCTACTGTAAATAAAGGTAAGCTTAGGTGACTCAGATGGCAATGATTTTTAGACTTTAACTCAGTGTACGCACCCACAGCACAGTAGAGTCCGAGAAACAGGCGCTGCCGAGGTCGGCGGATGCAGTGGCGGCAGCCTAGAGCCATACCGCGTGATCTGCAGACGCCTGACAGGCGTCTTTCGTGAGACACCCTGTAGTTCTTTTAGACCTCACATTACGAATCCCATAAACTACGACCTTTACATTACATGCTTCTGTGTTGGGATATCTGTAGAACACGGGCAATTAATGTCTGTGAGTTCTGCCTTGTAGTACAGTGTAAACAGAGAGCTCCGGCATGCTCTTCATTTGAAGCACGATTCTGGACAGCTGCATGTTATTCACAGTAAGAGAGGGAGAAGCAATATACAGAAGACAATCACACCGCTGCACCTGTATACAGTTGGTTGCAGCAGTGTGTTATTTTAATGTACAATTTCTTCTTTTCTTTTTTGCTGTGGGTGTACGAACTTCTCCGTACATTCGGTCTCAAAGGCCAATTAGTTTTATCATACTGTCCGCTTTAGTGATTTAACTCAGATACTTTGAAAGTCGCTTTTTAAATTTTTCTATGATTGATCTCGGGCACTAGAGATCAGGAAATGCAAGTTAAATGCTCACTGCTGCTCTAAATTACTTGGCGAGTGGCCTTACACAACAGAAATTTATCTAACTGCTCACTCCTTAAGGGAGCAGCCAACGTTTTAACAAACGCACATAACATATATAAAAACAGTAGATAGTTAAACATGGGACAGGGAGAAAGAAATTATAAAGCAGTGGTTTGATACTTTAAATTATTATCTATTCAATAAAATGAAAAAGCAAAATGTGGGGAGACGAAATAAGTACAATGGAGCACACACCTTGTGCAACAGTGAATTAAATTATAAATTTACTGCCCCTTTTTTTAATATGGAGGTAACATAGGAGAATATTAAAAATATGTAGGGGATAAAAAAAGCACACTCATTACTTCACAGACGCAAGAATAATGCTTGTGACACTCACTCAGGTGGGAACAATTCATAGCAACAGCAAAACGAAGTGTCGGCTCTTCAAGCACAATTGAAATTTTACTATGCACAAACTAACTCATGTGCAGGGAGGGAGCATTAAGTACCATGTGGTGTACAACCACGGTGAATTATATAGAATTTACAAAAATAAAGTAACTTATAATAAGTAAGTAAAGCACACGAGATAATTCCATAGAAGAAAGTTAGTATCAGAAAAAAAGCATGACTGAAAGCTGAAGTAATGACCGTTATGAAAGCAAGTTGTGCAATCGGTCATAAGAAGATAGTTAAAACGGAATCGATCGAGAAATTCCGAGAGAAAATTTAGAATGCTAGCGGGAACAGACACCACATGAAAACGTTAGTTAAAAACAGCAAGGAATTCAAACATACTAAATTTATGCAAAGGCTGAAAGCCACACGTGTGTATTCTAACTTGAGAAATCGGACACAAAAATAATTACCGGAACGAAAATGCAAATACTAAATTTTCACTGAATTACCCGAGTTATGAAAAGTAAGAAACACTTCGCCTTGCATAGTGAAAGAATAACTCAAGAAAAACTATCACTGATAAACCAGGACTGCCTGATCACAAAATTAAGTTCTAACAGCATGCCATTCCCTCAGCATGATTCGATGAAATAATCACTTAGGCAGTCGCGTTCTTAACTAACGTAAACAAGGCTTAAAGCGCAAAGCAGCGACTGTAAGCTTTTGTGTCCCAGCCTCGTCGCCGCTTTTGTGTCTCGTTTCCGTCGTAGGTGTCGGTGGCCGAGTGGAATGAGACCGACACAGGAATAAAGTAGCACGCTGGTGCAGGTACGGAGAGGAGCAGCCAGAAACTAGAAACACTAGAGTAAATTAGAACGAGATATATATTGCACAGAATTTATACAGTACTTAAGTTTTACATCGTACTGCAGAATGTTGATACATAGTTGAGCTAGAGTCCTGCCTAGTGCCTAACTGATAGCCAAGTCTTCACTGGTGCCTATCGGATTCTGAAGTCTTTACTGGTTCCTAACTCAGTCCCAAGTGAACGATGTCGTTCAGTGGTGGCCATGACCGGAGTTGCAGCAGAGGGCGCTCGTGGCTGTCGTAAGAACGACGCGCCCTGCGTGCATGGCAGCGCGCGGCGAAAGCAGGTGGCGCGCACCTTGTACTTGAGCGACACCACATAAGCCATTGTGCGGCAGTCAATCAATATTAAAAACAGCCTTCCCCATTCATACGAACACACAAATTCAATCACTCGGGTGGAAACCATATAAATGTGGGGCATTGATCATTAATAAAGGAATAAAATAATTGACATACAAATAAATAAACAGTATTGAGGGTGGAGAAACACTTTAGAGTAATGAATAACTCAAAATGGTACACGACCACACATTCAGTGGATGTGTTTCAAATTTTCTGCAAATATGGCTGTACATAAATCATCATTAGGGTTGCACAAAAATAGCTTTTCTACTTCAAGGCAAGGTAAATGGAGAAGAATCTTAGAGAAAAACAGGCTTAATTTAAGAAACTCTAAGCTGACAAATAAATGCTGTTTGTGTGGTGTGAATGCCAATAGATTTGCTGAAAGTACCTTCAGAAATATGTGCCGTTGTTTCTTAAAGTAACTAATGACTACCCCGTTCCCCCCTCCCCTGTCACCGTACAATCTGTAGCGCTTGTCTGTCACTCAGTACGATGCGCACAACCTTCTGTTGAGATAGGAGAGCAGCCGAAAGCAGGAGGTAGCCTGTAACACACAGCCAAAGCCAGGGATCGATTCGCGCCACCTCTCCGGAGCTATTGTTGCCCTGGCCAGCAGCGGCGAAACAAGCTTGTGGGTTTGTTTCCTGCGCTATCTCAAAAAGAGGCGTCCCAACAAAATAAATACGGAATGTATATTGTCCTCTGTTTTTTACTAACCGTCTCATAAATTTTAAAATAACATGTTTCTAAGGAATGTAAAGCGTAGATAACAAATGCAGTCATAATCAAGGAGTAAAGACTCTACATAATGGTTTGAAATGTCACGAGCATGTCTTCCAACTATAAAATTTTAGTCATCAATTAGTTCACTAGAAGCTGGTGTGCTAAAAGCGTCTGACTTCCAAGTTAGAACATGTATTTTTCGGTCTACAAAAGGGATTTTTAGGCGCCCTTTCGTTCTCTGAGTTAGGTCAAATAAAATCTAAGGTAGGCCCAAACAGGTTGTAAGGTGGCTACTGAATGGAAATTTCCTATCTTAAGTTTTGGGACTATATATGTTGGCACAGACAAATATATACAGACGGGAAACCTTCGTAAGGGCCCGGTCCTACGCTCAGGGGTGCGGGGAGGGATGGTTTCCACCAGTTCCGTAAGATGTCCCATGATGGTGCTGCGGTCAGAAGCAGCTCTTTAAACTGGCCAGAGCAGGCGGCAGGTAGCGGCTGTCCCCACCACCACCTCCCCTCAATCGGCAGCAAACCGGACACATCCGTGGCCTTATGAAAGGCGGCACGAGCTCTGCCCTCAGCCTCCCCTCCATGCTACCCTCTGACGTGCGAGAGGCACCCTAAGCCAGGCAACCGCCTGACACCTGCTAGCATCTTACGGAACTACGAGGGGAGCGTAGGACAGTGGTTTAGGGGGGGCTTCTCCTCTGTATATGTTACTCTGTGATGTTGGCAACAATATGTATATAAACATCTTTGTTGGATCCGCAAGGATTATCTTTGGCGGCCGGTAGGCGGGGTTTTGCTGAGTGTAGCCACGAGAAAGGATGGGAGAGTAGTAGCGGAGCGTGACGGTTGCACTGGAGCTTGTGGTGGACACAGCCTGAAGTTCTTCATGATGCTGCTAATTTTTTGGTAATTTACTTTAAATGTTTTTTTTTTTGTTTTTATTTTTTGCATTGCGCAAGGTCGTTCATCGCATTTGATTTCATCACTTTATGTCACTTTCCATTCAGTACGAACCTATACACAACCTTGATTAATTCGTGGCTCGACACTGTAATTGTTGTAATAACGAGGATAGGACATTAACCAAACGTAATAATAATAAAAAAGCAGTTTCTTTCACTTTTTTACATTTTCACTTTTTATAATTAATCCTTTCCTGAGGGTAGTGCTGCATCCCTATTTTAGAAACTACCTCATTGCACGACTTCGCAATAATATGCACATTCTTCATTTTTATAGTTTATGTTACTCATGTCAAATTTGCTGATTGCTAATTTTCTAATTTTCTTTAATACAGGTTTATTCAGTTTGATTGGTTTAATTTTGTTTGTGATTGTAAGTTAATGGTAATTAAGTACATTTTAACAAGTGGGTGCCAAGAACAATATGAAGTGAGAAATGTGTGTTGGTGTGAAGTGAAGTATCACTTCCCTTTTTTTTCAGCAAAATAATATTTCTTCCAGACTGATTATATACTAATACTAAGACTGAGCCGACAAGTACAACACAGTACGACATTCTTTTGTTGTTCTCGAGTGTGACTATCAGCCAACCAAGATTTTGCATCTTTTTAATCCTTCTAATTTGCAGTCAGATAGCGTAAGTTTCGATTGCCCAAACTTGCCTTAAGTAGGTCAGCATTACGTTGCACACTAATTGTCAAGTTACCCTCCTAGTAGTATTGCAGTCAGATCCATAAGTTTAGTAGCCCAATATAATCTTTCATTTTTGTAGTTCCCTGATAGTACGGAAGGCAACAAACACACACATTAAGTAGCCCCTATACATGTCACATACACACAACTTGGCCCGTTGCAAGGTGTTCGTCAAAGGAAAAAATCGTAACGTAGTGTCGACTTTTGAGCAAATTTTTATTCATTTACAATATGAAAATTGAACACGTGCACAGTTCCTCAACATAGAAAGCATCACACTACATGAGTGATCAAATTAATACAAAACTTTTATAGTTTTAGGAATAAAAATACAGTGCAAATTAGAAGCCTTATATGTGCATATACTATTTAACAAATGCAAAGTAAACCAGTGATCTCAAACATTCAGCCCCATAGTTGACGCCAAAGTAAATGACAAATAGCGTGTAAGTTTTAGAGAGAAAACCCATGGCTCTCGTCGTTTAGTATTACTTTTAGTGCCAAGAATGAACGTTCTTTGCATCACTAGATGTGACAGGAGGAATAAATACTTCACTTTCGGCACATACCGGATAGTAACGCAGGAACACGGTTTTCCACTGAATATGGATGGTAGTATCCAACGTTCCTTCAGGCCAGTGATCTGGAAAACCTGTTACATTTTTCCCGTAATTTTTCTCAAACTACACCTGTGATTCATTAATTTTCTTTTTCTCTTTCTACAGTAAAGTCTCGTAGAAAGATCTTTCTGAAAGTTCTAATTCGGAAGGAACTCATAAATGTGACGCTGGCTGTATTTTAGTTAACTCAAGTCGAGTTGCACTGAGGGATCTTTGAATAAGTTACAGAAGTGCATCCTCAGGTAGATTTTCAACAAACTACTGGACAGCTGGGAGCTGCTTATATTACTGCCAATCACGCCCCAGCGGGAATCAGTAGATCCAGGCGCAAGGAGAATCTGTAAGTTGTTCTTTGAATGCCTGCACCCTTAATTATGTCTCAGCAAAAGCTTTCTTACAAGGGACATTAATAATTTTATTTACGTTATGGAACTCTAGCCTTATGAGGTGTATTACACGGTTCATATCATGTGCTACACAAGTTACAAGCAGCATCAAACGGTACAAGACTTGGTACAATGAAACGGTGCGAGAATATGTGCAGCGGCATCTGTCAAAGCAAAACCAGCACTTCCTTTCCATTTACGTCATCCGAATATAGCACATTTATCCCGGCGATGACAAAGCATGCTGTTATTTGATGTTTAGACTTTGGAATGTGTTTAGAACAAATGAAATAAGCTATGAGCTGCCAACAATCAGTTTCGCAATGTCCTGGCCAAGATTGTCAGTAGTTCCAACTCCAGAATTTCGTACGCAATATAATCTCGGATTTTTGTCAGTGCATACTAATCAGTTGAGTCCACATAATGTAGTTACACAGCGTTAACTCCGCCGAAACAGACCGACAGCAATACTCTTTTCTTTGATTCTTTGACGCAAATCTCTTCGAAAAAGAAGAAATAAGTGGTTTTTTTTTTTAGGATTTTAAAGCTGAATTAGGCAAAAACTAGTTTTGAAGCCGAAATAGGTTGTATTAGGTGCTATAAAAGTAGCTGTTTCTGTTTTAATTAGACATGAAACGCATAAGTTTAAGTTTATAACTAGGAACTCATGCTTTATTGAAATACTAACAAGTTGGTATATATCCAACCGATTTTTGTGGGTATGTGGGTGGCGCGCACGGGGCCCCGAGCCAAAGCAGCCTTTTTTCCACCCCAGGCTGCTTCACTTTCCCTCCAGGTTCATGCCTTCGCCCAGACACGGGCGTCCTTTGCGAGTCAAGGTGGTTTCTTGTCCCAGTTTCTCTTTTTCCTTGGTTTCTTCCTTTCCTAACGTTTGGTTCTGTCTTTCTCCCCTTGCTGTACTTTCCTAGCCTTCCTCTTCTCCTCTTTAGTCTCCGCTTTAGCGTTTGAGACGCTTCTTTCTCTTCATTTCCTCTATTCTTCTTCTTTCCTCCCTGTGCGTGTCTGAAAGCCGACCCACGCATTATCATGCATAGCAGGTGGCGGGGTAACGCGTAATTCCCCGCCCCGGGTAGACAAGTAGGGCCTGTACGTACCCCCTGGTAAAGGCCAGGCCCAGGGAGGGGTGATTACCCGAGCATGTCATTAAATCTCATGCTTTATTGAAATACTAACAAGTTGGTATATATCCAACCGATTTTTGTGGGTATGTGGGTGGCGCGCACGGGGCCCCAAGCCAAAGCAGCCTTTTTTCCACCCCAGGCTGCTTCACTTTCCCTCCAGGTTCATGCCTTCGCCCAGACACGGTCGTCCTTTGCGAGTCAAGGTGGTTTCTTGTCCCAGTTTCTCTCTTTCCTTGGTTTCTTCCTTTCCTAACCCTTGCTTCTGTCTTTCTCCCCTTGCTGTACTTTCCTAGCCTTCCTCTTCTCCTCTTTAGTCTCCGCTTTAGCGTTTGAGACGCTTCTTTCTCTTCATTTCCTCTATTCTTCTTCTTTCCTCCCTGTGCGTGTCTGAAAGCCGACCCACGCATTATCATGCATAGGAGGTGGCGGGGTAACGCGTAATTCCCCGCCCCGGGTAGACAAGTAGGGCCCGTACGTACCCCCTGGTAAAGGCCAGGCCCAGGGAAGGGTGATTACCCGAGCTGGTACATGCCAATTGGTCCCTCCGTCAGTTCTCGGGAGGTGTGACCTGAGTTGTGAACAATCACCTAAGGCAGGTAAGCCCTCAGAGAGAGCCCCCCCACTAGGAAGGAGCAGGCCATTGGAGACGCCAGTAATCACGGGGGACACTTCCGCAATGACTTCCTTCTCTTCTTCTGTGACTTTGACCCAAAAAAGAAAGATTTATTCACCTCAGCAGAAGAAAACTTTCCCCAATCTTCCGAAATTCCTAGTTGTCTCTCGAACCGATGGTAAAGATTTCACTTCTGTAAATCCTTTCGTCATTCAGAAAGGTGTTGATGCGATTGCTGGCCCTGTTAAGTAGTGATGGGACAACCGACTGTTTTTAACAACCGATTGGTCAATCGGTTGTTTCTTCGTACAGTCGGTTTTTTCAGACGAATGAAACAACCGAATGAAAATAGTCTCTGTGGCCGTATGAATGTTTTCACTCACTGGCGGGATTTGAGTGTTTTCAGTCGATGCGAAACAATCGAATGAAACCAGTCTCTGTCGTTGTTATGGAAATATCAGGAACTTCGAGTCGCTAAGACTAAGAAAAGGAAAACTGCTGAATGACCTCGCCTTCTTGAAGAGATGCAGGGACCACAATACTGTGCCAAAATTTCTGCAGCTGGCGTGCTACATAAAGTCGAACAGGGCGAAGAATATTTGTGCACAAGCCAGCAAAGCCTTGCTACGGGAAAGGATCCGCCATATACGCAGCAACCTCGACTCCAGCAACAGGAAGCTTATTGAACTACACCTCGCCCTTTCGAGTAAACTTGCTGAAGAAGACTGGGAGAAAGAGGATAGGTTAACCTTCCAGCAAGCCGAAAGGACAAACGATAGTGTCGCCACCCGTCAGATGAAGAAATTTTATAACCTGCAGCAGAAAACTACGGGTAATGAACAAACAATGGACACGCAGCGAACGGTGGTCAACCTTTCCAGTCATGAATTAAGTGACGCAGCAACACAAATACTGTCCAAGGGGATGAATTTCGCGATCACACCACGACGAGTCCCTAAAGAAGACATCATAGAATCCGTCGAGGCATCGCTACGTCACCTTCCACATGCAGAAGCAGAGAAGTTCCGACAAGAGACAGTTCGAGTCTTGGCGCATGCAAAGCCACCAAAGCAGAACATCAGCAATGAGGAACGTCGTGCTATCATAGAGTTAAAGAACAACCCCGACCTAGTAGTGGTACAGTCCGACAAGGGGAACGCCACAGTGGTGATGAATACTACAGATTACGACGACCGGATGGAAAAACTTCTAAGTGAACCCATCTATAAGAAGCTCAAGGGGGATCCGACGGCCAAGGTAATAAAACAGACGCAAGCACTGCTTAAGATAACCAGAATGAACTTCGACACGGCCAGACGATCAACCCGCAAGTCCCACAGGCACCAAGGATTTATGGGGTTCCGAAGATCCACCGGGAGTCTTTTCCTCTAAGGCCTATTGTCTGCAGTATAGACTCACCGACTTACCGACTTGCAAAAGAACTAGTACCGAAACTCCAACATCTCGTGGGCCACACGGACTCTTACGTCAAGGACTCAACCCATTTCGTAGCACTTTTAGAAGAAAAACGAATGGCCACCACGGATTTGATGGTCAGCTTCGACGTGAAGTCCTTATTTACAAATGTACCAGTGTCGGATACCATGAGCATCCTAGAGGAACGTGTTCCACCCGACGTTTTCGATCTGGTGCAACATTGTTTAACGACCACCTATTTCAGGTGGAAAGGGAAATTTTATGAACAGACGGACGGAGTTGCAATGAGTTCACCTCTCTCACCCGTTGCAGCCAATATTTTCATGGAGGCATTCGAGGAAACAGCTCTCCAGTCCGCACTACTACGTCCAGACTGCTGGCTGCGATATGTAGACGACACGTTTGTCATCTGGCCTCATGGAGAAGAGGAGCTGCAGAATTTCCATCAACACCTCAATCAACAGCACAACAAGATCCAGTTCACCATGGAGATTGAGAAGAATGGTGTGCTCCCTTTCCTCGACGTAGAGGTTTATCGGAAACCAGAGGGCAAACTGGGCCATCGGGTATTTAGAAAAGCCACCAGCACAGGCAGGTACCTTCACGCAACTTCCCACCATCATCCTACGCAAAAGAAGTCCGTGCTCCACACTCTAACTAAGAGGGTATACCGGATTAGTGATGAACAACATCTGAAAGCAGAATTAAAAAACATCAGGTCCACCTTCGAAGCAAACGGTTATGGGAAGAGGATGATTGAGCAAACTATGACACCTAATGATAGAAACAAAAGGGAAGCGCTAAAGGAAGGACAAACCATCGCCCTATTGCCATACGTAAAAGGCGTCACCGAACGAGCAGGCAAAATTCTTCGTCGAGAGGGCATCAAGCCTATATTTCGCAGCAACAATAAAATAAGAGATGTCCTAGGCTCACTGAAGGACAATACGGATAAGTTGCACACAGCTGGAGTCTACGAAATCGGCTGTGAGTGCGGCCAGGTGTACATTGGCGAAACTGGGCGGCCGATTAAAACAAGGATAGCCGAGCACGAGAGGTACATTCGGCTAGGACAGCATACAAAGTCGGCAGTAGCTGAACACCAAGAAGAGTGCGGCAAACATATGGATTTTCGGAAAGTCGCTGTACTGGCAAAACAGCCCTATACTTTGAAGAGAAAAATCAGGGAAGCAATTAAAATAGCTAAGCGACCCGGAAATATGAACAGGGAAGACGGGTACAGACTTCCCGCGTCTTGGTTGCCAGCAGTAGCAGCGCTTCGCGACGACACCGCGCGCAGTGAAGTCCATAGGGGCCCGCCCGCAGACAACAGCGGCCGCGCGTACACAGAGCAAACAGCACGCTCTAGCCGGCGCTAGACATCACTGCTACGTCACTGCTACCACCGCTCCTCATTCGCCAGGTTCAACCAATGGCAAACATTAATATAAACACCAATCCTGGACTTCCTTTTCCACCAATAGGAAGAAATAAAGTAAACACCAAAGAAAGAGAGCTGAAACCACCAATAACAACTAGCAACATTTAGTAGACACCAGCTTTCCGTCACCCAGCAGTAAATGTAACACCCAGAAGATGGCCACTTGCAATAGTGGCCGAAACGTCGGTGAAGTGTTTGATATTTTGACGATGCGGTCCAACACCCAGAAGAGTTTTATATACAGTCTCTGTCGGTTGCAGCAGTGGGTTTGACTGGTTTCAGTCGATGCGCGAGCACCGAATGAAACAAGTCTCCGTCCTTTATATGAATGTTCTCGACATTGAGTGGTTTCACTTGATGCGATACAACCGACTGGAAAAAGTCTTTGTCGGTTTCTGCAGTTATATGGATGTTTTTATTAATTCTTCGACTTTGTGTGACCTTATTTGCATACTCCTTCAGCCTTTTCGGATATAAATGAATCGTGATTCAGCATGAAACATTCTTAGAGACAAATCTTTAAAATATATCAGTTTGTCCGTGGGTGTGTTTCTGTTGCATGCAAATCTACAGTTTTGTTCCAATATTGATCAAATTTTGCACACTTGACCTTCAAAGCAAGAGGAACGTCACTATCTACATCAAATTTGATTCGGCGCATGGCGGAGATACTTTACCTACCAACTTCGACAAATTCCGTTTGTATTCGAATTTTAATGATATATTTCGCTCTTCATCTTCAAAGAAAGAGAATGGTCACCGTCTACATCCACTTTACTTTGAGACATGAGAGAAGGGATTCCAGACTTCGACGCCAATATAGAGTTTCATTCCGAACTTGACGAAATTTTGCACACTTTACTTTCAAAATAAGTGGCAGTTCACTGTTCATTTAAGATTTTGTATGGTACATGGCGGAGGGATGGAATAAACCTCCACACCGTTTCACCAATAACCCCACAAATATCTGTGACAAGAGTGAATAATTATGAAACTTGAGATGCATGTTTTCTTTCATACACTGTTGACGAATACAGACGCGCTGAAGAAAATTTACAGCACTGATAAATGTTGTATGTCTTCTCGTACTCCTTCAAATTAGATGCAATTAACAAAAGTATTTTTATACAAAATACTTTAATGAAGGCTTTTTTTTACAATACCTAATGTTTTAGTGATCTTCGAATTTGGATCTAGCAAATATGCTCAAAGTTAACATACTTAACTCTGCCCTACTAGTACCTTAGATATGTATGAACAATAAGCCGCCAACCGCACGTTTCTACCTGTTCCCACTTCGGAGATTAAAGTTGTAGAGATCATTTTGTAACACCCTGTAGTTTCCACGCTTCTTTATGGAGACCGTAAGAAACCGACAACAATCGGCGATGGCACGCCCCGCCCCCCTGGCCAGACACTGTTGTGTGGAGTTTGGCGCGCGCCTGCTGGCGCTGTCAGCAGTGAAAACGCAAGTGAGACAGAACCCCCTCTCCTGTCCCCGCTCCCCGTAGTACTTCGTGGTCATCGGCCACGTATCTTCTACAGATTGTGGGTGTCTGCGAAAGTAATTTGATCGGGCCCAGATGATAGGCGTTTTTGAAGTCTGGGGTGGGCAATTAAAGTGATCGCAGGCCTGCTCCAGCGATATGACAAAACTTACTGCCTGTTTTCACTTGAAAAGAAAGTATGAGTAATTCAGTCAATGTACAAAACTGCAGAAGTTTCGCATGTTTTCTTTCAGTTGTTCCCACAGACTACTTTCATTCGAAAAAAAAAAAAAAACGAATATTAATCCAACATAGCAAACCTACGACCGACTGACTGTTTCATTCGGTTGCACCTACTGACTGGTTTCACTCAAAAGAACTAATGAAGAGGCCAACGTACTGTGTCCATTTTTTTCATTCGGTTGGTCCCATCGACTGATTTAATTCAAAAGAAAAGGAATGAGTGGTCCAACCGACTGTGTCGATTTTTTTATTCGGTTGCTCCGACCGACTGATTTCACTCAAAAGAAATAATGAGTAGTCCAACCGACTGCGTCGATTTTTTCATTCGGTGGACCCCACCGACTGGTTTCACTCAAAAGAACGAATGAATAGTCCAACCGACTGAATCGGATGTTTCAGTCGGTTGGTCCCACCGACTGGTTTCACTCAGAAGAATGAATGAATAATTCAACCGATACGAGAAACTACAACCGAACGATCGATTTTTTTCCAACAACGTTCGACGTTCGACAGAGTTGAACTCCCGTCGAAGGTCAAAGCAGGGTATGAAGTTATCACCGTCCGCCCTTATGTACCCAACCCAACGTGCTGTTTCCAATGCCATAGATACAACCACACCTTTCAATCTTGCCCTAATGCAGCAAAATGTGTCACTTGTGGTAGGGATGCCCACCTCCGTCCCCTCATTGCCTTAATTGCAACGGTGACCATGCGGCTTCGTCTGGGACTGCCCTGTTTATATGGATGAAAAGGCCATTCAGCAAATTCGGGTTACGGAAAAGGTCTCAACATCTGCCGCTCGAAAGCCCACTGTCCTCCCAACGGGCACATACAGTAAGGTCCTCACCTCCACTCGACCTACTAAGGATGCAGGTATGCAGACCTGTGATTTCACTTTCGCTGACACAGTTGTTCGATCGGCCAGCCCGAAGATTGCCCGTTCCAGATCCCCACTTTCTCCTGCTGCTTCTAAAGTTCAGTCTTCGTCAACCTCTAATAAACCGCGGGCACCTAAACAAGATGCCCAGACTTCGAAAAAGGAACCCGTCTGTGAAGATTTTCTACGTACTCAGGCAACTCAACCGTCAACTGCCTCTTCTCACCGTCACTCTTCCAGAAGAGCCAACAAAAAAAAAGTTCCTCTCCTTCCCCGCCGAGGCGTGACTCATCCGTCACGCCGCCCAATGGTAGTCGGCCCCGATCATCTTCTGTCTCGCCAGGACGCACTACTGTTAGCCGGGCAACTGGCATTTTTCCGGCGGCGGAAGCTGCCCCTCCTGATCAACTCAGGAAGGTGGCAGATGCATCAGTTGAACCTATGGAACATGATTCTCTGCCTCTAGACAGCGATAGTAGTGCTCCCTCGAAGTCCGGTCCTCAGCAGCCGTCGAGGTGACCCCACCTGCTCGTTCCTTTTTATCTTCTTTTCTTCTCTCATTTTTTATCATGGCGCTCCTTCAATGGAATATTCGTGGCATTCGTTCCAATCGGGAGGAATTAAAACTACTCCTTTGACTGCACTGCCCACTTATAGTTTGTCTCCAAGAAACTAAGTTACATCCATGTGATCGTGCAGACTTCCCCAACTACACCTCTGTGTGTTTCTACCTGCCATCTGTGGAAGGTACTCCAGCCCATGGAGGGGTTCTGGCGCTCATTCAGGACGACGTCTATCACCATCCCATTTCATTGCATACTCACCTACAGGTAGTTGCCATCCGCATCACTTTATCCACCTTTTCCTTTTCCCTCTGTAATATCTATTCACCATCGTCATCCGCCCTTACTAGGGCAGATGTGCTACACCTCGTTGACCAGCTCCCTTCACCTTTCGTGTTGGTAGGCGACTTTAATGCCCACCACCCCCTATGGGGCTCTCCAGCACCTTGTCCAAAAGGCTCCCTTCTGGTGGACCTTTTCCAGCTCCTCAATCTTGTCTGCCTCAACACCACTGCACCGACCTTCCTTTGCAACACAACACATACTTATTCCCATACAGACCTCGCGATATGCACTCCTCAGCTTGCCGGTCAGTTTGAGTGGTATGCACTTTCTGACACGTACTCGAGTGACCATTTTCTTTGTGTCATCCACTTCCTGCATCATTTCCCATCTCGTCGTCCCACCAGTTGGAACATCTCTAAAGCCAACTGGGGGCTTTATTCTTCTATGGCTGTTTTTCACGATCAGAATTTTTCCAGCCGTGACAGTCAGGTCGAATACCTTACAGAGGTTATTCTCACAGCTGCCGAACATTCCATACCTCGTATATCCTCTTCTCCACGTTGCGTCCTGGTCCGTTGGTGGACTGCAGCCTGCCGCAATGCTCTTAGAGCCTGGTGCCATGCTTTACGCACCTTCCGCCGCCACCCAACGTTGGAGAATAGTATCAATTATAAACGAATGCGAGCGCAATGTCGCCGTGTTATAGACGACAGCAAAAAAGCTCGCTGGACTGCTTTTACCAGTTCTTTTAACCAATTTACTCCCTTCTCGGCTGTCTGGGGTGGCCTACGCCGTTTATCCGGCATCAAGATCCACTCCCCGATTTCTGGCCTGACCGTCGAGAACGCAGTCCTTGTGGACCCCGCTGATGTTTACAACGCATTGGGCCGTTCCTTTGCGGAGGTTTCGAGCTCTGGCCATTACCACCCTGCCTTCTTCCCTCGCAAACAGGTAGAGGAGGCACGGCCGCCTTCTTTCCACTCTTTTAAATGTGAAAGTTATAACATCTCCTTCACCATGCAGGAGCTAGACCGTGCACTCGCTCTGTCCCAATCTTCTACTACCAGGCCCGATTCCATCCATATTGAGATTCTGAAGAACCTTTCTCCTACTTAGTACCTATAATCGCATATGGACTGAAGGACAGGTTCCCACAAGTTGGCGTGAAGCCATTGTTGTCCGCATCCCCAAACCAGGGAAGGACAAACATCTTCCATCCAGTTATCGCCCCATTTCTCTTACTAGCTGCGTCTGTAAGGTGATGCAACAAATGGTTAACGCTCGGTTGGTCTGGCTCCTCGAATCTCGACGCCTCCTAATATTCAATGTGGTTTTCGTAGACACCGCTCTGCTGCTGATCACGTCATCACCTTGTCGACCTTCATTATGAATAACTTTTTAAGGAAGCGTCAAACGGTAGCAGTGTTCTTCGACTTAGAGAAGGCTTACGATACCTGTTGGAGGGCGGGCATTCTCCGCACAATGCACACATGGGGCCTTTGTGGCCGCCTCCCTCTCTTTATTCAAGCGTTTTTGGCGAATCGCAAGTTCTGGGTACAGGTGGGCTCTTTTTTGTGAGATACCTTTCGCCAGGAGAATGGGGTGCCACAGGGCTCTGTCTTGAGCATGGCTCTTTTTGCCATTGCAATCAATCCGATCGTAGACTCAGCCGACATTTCCGATCCCTTTTTGTAGATGATTTTGCAATTTATTGCAGCGCCCAGCGGACGTGTCTCTTCGGGCGTTGTCTTCAACGCTGTCTTGACCGCCTACATTCCTGGGGCATTGCGAACGGCTTCCGATTCTCACTGAGAAAACGGTGTGTATAAACTTCTGGAGATACAAGGAATTTCTTCCACCATCTCTACGTATCGGCCCCATTGCTCTCCCATTCGTGAAGACGACAAAATTCTCGGGGCTAATGTTGGATCGTAAACTTTGCTGGTCCCCACACGTGTCTTACCTGGCTTCCCGTTGTGCCCAATCCCATAATGTTCTCCGTGTCTTCAGTGGCACATCATGGGGAGCGGATCGTACCGTCGTGCTTCACCTTTACCAGGCCATTGTTCAGTCGAAGCTTGACTACGGAAGCCTTGTATACCCTTCTGCACGGCCGTCGCTTCTCCTCCGTCTCAACTCTATTCACCATCGTGGATTACGCCTGGCGACCGGTGCATTTTACACCAGTCCTGTTGAAATTCTGTATGCCGAAGCTGCTGTATTACCCTTGACCACTCGGCGTGACATACTCTTGTGTCGGTATGCATGCTGACCGCCAATATCAGTTGTCTGCGATAGCCATGTTCCGCCTGCTTCAGCGGCTCCATTTTACCCTTCCTTCCACCTTTCAGTTGAGCGAGAGCCCATTGCCACCGTAGCATCAGTCCCAGGTTCACACCCACCTTGAACATAGTTCACTGCCCAAGGAGAGCCTTCCGGATTTGGTATACCGCTCGAGGCTTGTCGAACTCCGTTCGCGGTTCGATAATGCCGTACTTATTTACACTGATGGTTCCAAGAGCACTGCCGGTGTCGGATCTGCCTTCGTCGTCGGGGACAACCGTTTCCAATACAAGCTCCCTGACCGGTGCTCGAATTTCACGGCTGAGCTTTTTGCCCTCCACCAGGCTGTTTTATATACCCGCCGCCGCTGCCATCCTTTTTATGCCATCTGTTCGGACTCCCTTAGTGCCCTGCAAAGTCTTGAGTACCCTTTCTCTACCCATTCTCTCATGTATCGAATCCAACGCTCCCTCCAGCTGCTAGGAGATAACAGGTGTCACGTTTCTTTTCTGTGGGTCCCTGTCCACGTGGGTGTGCCCGGGAATGAGACCGCCGACATAGCAGCCAAGGCAGCAGCTCTTTTGCCTTGTATGGTTACTTTTTGCGTCCCATCAGACGATGTTCAACGGGCTCTTCGCCGGAGTATTGTGTCGTCCTGGCACAGTATGTGGTTCTCACTCCACGACAATAAATTGAGAACTGTAAACCGATCCCGACCGCTTGGAGGACCTCCTCACGCCCCTCTCGGCGAGAGGAGGTCATACTGGCCCGGTAGCGGATCGGTCACTGCCGTTTCAGCCACCGTCATTTCCTAACCGCCGACCCTGCACCGCTATGCTCCTGCGGTGAATTGCTAAAGGTGCGACATGTTTTACTGTCTTGTGTTAATTTTAATCATCTCCGTGTAGCCCTTCACTTTCCGTCGCTGATGACACACGAGCAACTCCTCGAGTTTTGCGTTTTATCAACATGGCCAATTTATCAAAGGATATTTAACCCTTTTAATTGTTTTTTATCCTTCGTTTTTAGCCTTCTCTTGACACTCTATCTGGTAGTTATCAATTTTTCGAGATCTAGCGAATCGCTGTTCCGATCGGGGCGCTAATGACCTGAGAAGTTGTGCGCCCTAACACCACAAAAAAACTATTTTTGACATAATTACTCACGTACTAGACACAGATGGTCTGCGCTTCTCTGAGTCGCGGAAAGTTGCGTGACAAAGGAGACAGCGTCTTAGTACCAGCTGGATGGGAGAACAACACCACGTGGAGGTTTTTTTTAAGTGATAGGGTATAGTATGCGTTCGTCAGAAGGAACATTAAACACAGATGTCCACAGAGACAGCTACCAAATTATTCGAAACTATAAAAGTTGTATAAAAGGGTTAAAGTTCTAAATGTGACTTTTGGTCTCCAAACGATTCATGGAATGCTATTATTTTTTTGTTTTTCTTGACGTAATTTGTCCATTGTGGTCCATGACCTTGCGATACATCTAGGTTAACTGTTCCACATTGCTTGAATTTCCAAATATTTTTAGGTGGAGTATCTCACATGAACACACCAACGTAACTTTGGGTTTTTGAGCTTCTTGATGCGATTAAGCGGGTCTTTATTCGACTAAGGTCTGTCCGGCAATATTGCTATGTGCTTTCTTCTTTGTTATTAATAAATAACCCAAGTCCATTCATCCACTGCTTGAAATACGGTGTTTTACCAGGAGCTATCGATCCTCTTACGTCTCTATACCTCTGCCTCATTAAATTTTCTTTCTGCACTGTCTTTCTCAGCATTCTTTACAGACTATGCTACCGCACCTGCACTTCCACCAGAGATCAGATTGCTGGTACACATGCGAATGGAGGGAGTAAAAAAGGAATTATACCACCAGAAGCCTTGATTATCCTAAGGATTCTCAGTGATTTAACACCTCTTGTTATTTTATTTTTCTTTTCATTACATTTCTCGCTGCTGAACTACTGTCAGAATGCGAAATTATGTAATTGCTTCCCCTCTTTTTAGGCTTCTTTGGGGTGCTTTTTTTAAAACATTTTTGAATGTTAAGCCTGCAGCCATCTTAATCATTTTGATTATGTGCTTTTTCTAACACTTATGGCCAACCACGGAGCTGTATGTAGATTTCAGGTCTTGTTGTGTTACTAATTATTAGCTTTCTTCCACTTATTATATAACTTATTATTTGCTTTCTTCCAGACTTTGTGTCACCTTCTCGCCTCAAGATTTCTTTCCACCAGATATGCACCCTGTTCAGACGTTTTCTTTAGTTCTTCTCCACAGAAAGTCCTTGTGATAACATTTGTTGGAATTGGGAGACGGGGAATATTTCCGCTGACCAAATCGGCGCAAAAGATTTCTCGAGAGTTGGCTTGTATTTTGAAACGCGCACTAGATCAATTTGTTTGAATTGCTGTGTGCGTAGCTCCATAGTTGTATGAGACTGTAAACGGTATTTAGAAGTCCATTCTCTCGAACGATGATGGGCCTCATTTTTGTAGTATGGTGTTTCATTCGATTATAATTATCAATTATTTGTGGTAGGATATTCAGCCATTTGTGCTATCCTCAAAGGTTAAACTGAATCCAAATTTTGCCTTTAATAGTTGTGTCCAAAAGTATCACAATACTCGCTTTCTTCTGGGTGAATGATAAGTAGGGGTTTATTCCGTAGAATTGCATTACTGTCTTGAAATTAACGTTATAGAATTTACCTCCATTAACAGTTTGTAGGTTGTCTGGACAGCGATCTGCAACTGTCTTCAAAAGCTACTCAAACACTAGCTGAAGTTCCTTAGCTGTCTTTTCTCTCACTGGTAGGGGCCAGGTGAACCTTGAATAGGTATCTATCACCATCAGAATGTATTTGAAACTCTTATTGTCACGTGAATAGTATTTGATATGTAAAAGGTGCACTTGCAAAAATCGTCTAGACCTTTTATTGTAATACACCAGCTTGGATACTTTTTGCGTATGGTATTATGGAGCTAATTTACATAATTATTCAATGATACATCTTTATCCAAGTTCTGAAATGACTGATACCATTTCATTCGTGTGAGCTGTATTACCCGCCGCTGATGAAGCCATTTTGAATATCAATACTTTCCCTTATTCGAATTTACCGCCTAAAGTAGGCTTAATAATATTCTTGTACTTACCAGAGTCTTTTATACACCCCATTTTGGTGTTAATTTTCTTTTTTATGCGTTTGTTGTACACAATTTTTCAGCGTTTGTATTTACTGTGTCTTTGAGCTGAACCTCTGGATCTGATATCTTTAGAAATATCAACTCCTATAAACATGGTGTTCGTGTATGTGTAATTTCCCGACCTGTATCGTAACTTGCGTTAAATATATAGGTAACCCATGAAGGTTATGTTGTTTTTAACTTTACACACCCCAAATGTATCATCTATATGTGTAACACCATTAATGTTAATGTACTCACTAATAGTACCAGTCACTGGCTTGTCTTTACTAATGCCTTTCCCACAATGCTGGAAGTAAGGGCAGTGGCGTAGCTATCATAGGGCTAGGCGGGGCAGTGCCCCGGGGCCCCCGAGATCAAGGGGCCCCTCGGCCTCCGTGAGCAAAGTATTCTTTTAGAAGTCAATTGTCTTCAAGGAATCGTGTTAAGTCGTGACATTTTTCATCCTGTTTACTGAATTGGTGTGTGATGTAACAATGGGTTGTAAACCTATTGGTATCGACAGACATGGTATGACAGCAGAAGTGGTTATGGTCTAATTTCGTAATACTGTATAGAAAATAACTATGCAGAAGAAAGAAGGCAGGAAGACCATCCCATGTTAGTTTTTGCGATAATGAACACGGTATTCACAATACAGGCACATCATTATCTGATATGCATGTCTAAGATGACGAAAACTCTGAAAATGTTCAAAATGTTTCAAATGTTTGTATAGTCTATTGGACTTAACTACGGGGTCATCAGTCCCTAAACTTACAAACTACTTATTAACTACTTACGAACTAGGACGGCACAAATATCCATGCCCGAGGGGGGATTCGAAAATGTTCAAATGTTTGTTAAGCTTATGGGACTTAACTACGGGGTCATCAGTCCCTAAACTTACAAACTACTTATCAACTACCTTATACTAAGGACGGCACAAATATCCATGTCCGAGGGGGTATTCGAACCCCCGACCGCAGTGGCCGTGCAGACCGTGACTGAAGCGCCTCAGTCCCCTCGGCCACCGCGGCCGGCGGGGGTGGGGGGATTCGCACCCCCGACCGTATTGGCCGTGAAGACCGTGACTGGAGCGACTTAGTCCCCTCGGCCACGGCGGCCGGCCTCTGAAAATGATTTCTGTACATCCACAACGGGAAAACAGATTCAAATGGTCGCAAAAGGCGCCCAGTAGTTCTGAAACGTGAAATTGAAATTAATGGCTGTTAATTTCTTTACTATATGTTAAAAAATTACTTTTCTCCTTTCAGAGATTAAAATGGTCCTAAATTAACACCAGATGAAGCAAAAAAGAAGAAATACTACTAAAATAAAACTAAATTATTGCTTTACCTTTGTACCTGGAGCTATAAAAATATAATATTTTATTTATTTATTTTTAGTTTATTTTATTTTTTTGTAAATACTTGTCGGGGGTGGGGGTTGCAGGCCTGCAACCAATGGTTTTAGTTTAGAGAGGGCCCCAACGTCATTTTTGCCCTGTGGCCCTTGGTATAGTAGCTACGCCACTGAGTAAGGGACAACCCTTTGTAAGATATTGTATGTAACGTCTCTTCTAACATATAGAGTAATATTTTAGGAGATATATTATATCTTGTGTGCGGCACCAGTACTTCAGTGGTTGAGCGTCAGCAGTAGAGTAAAAGTTCTTGAACTGAACAGTCATAGCGTTTTATGAGCTGACGCAAGTAGGCTGTGCATTTTAATAATTAGTGGCACACGGTTTGGTGTTCAATCCTTTTGTGACTTTTGTTTTATATGCGTGTGAAGGTTTTTTTTTTTAATAAAATCAGGCTGCATGTCTCTATTGAAGAATCTTAGTCATTGTTGGACGTAAGACATTATATGATGCAGGGTCTGATAGGGAATAGTAATACTGAGTTCAGTTGTAGCTTCTAATAACTGCTCTACGAGTAGGGTAGGGGAAGCTTGCACATGGCGACGCGTGTTCCGGACATCGAAAAACGCTGCAATCTTATGTACCAGGACACCAAAATGTTGTACCAGATGCTTTGTCAAGACTAGTAGATAGTCTAGAAGAAGTCGATGTAGCTCATCCTAGACAAAGAGTTCTTCAAATTTACTTTACGAAAGGTGTGGAAGGCGAGAAGAAAATAAAGATGGTTTTACGCAATATAAAACAGGAGCGGGAAAACGACTAAATTTTGGCTATTATAAATAGGGAACACGTTACGGACATACAGACAGACAGCCATCCCAAAATCGCCGTTATTTTTGCAAATATCTCTAAAACGCTACGACATATGAAAAAAACATAACAGAGCAAAGTTGTAGAGAATATTCTCCTCTACAAACATGGTTATTCAATTTTCGTGCGAGATGAATAGTTAAGCCGTTATTTTCATTTAAATTTCGAGTTGTCAAAAGACGATCGCAAAGCCCCACTTTTAGTGTTACTACAGTAACCTAAAGTGGGCCATATAGAACCCTCACACTCTTTCGTTACTTCCTTTTTGCTAGTCAATATGGATCCCAAGTATTTGAATTCTTTCACTCGTTCGACAATAATGGAAGCAAGAAGAGCTTGATGTCGTAAGACAAGATATTTTATTTTATTCTCGTTCACTAAGAGCCCTCCTTATTTAGCGTGCGGAGCAATCGTGAAGTACCAGCACTTACTTGCTCCTCGGTGTCGCTAAGGATCATAATATTGTCAGCAAATGCCCGGATTGTGACCCACTTCTCTGTTTCGAACAGTATCGAGGCTCACGTTTCCCAAAGTCAAGTTGAATAGTACTGGCGCCAGTGGATCTCCCTGTCGCAGTCCAGTCTGAATACCAAATTGTGATTATAGTTGGTTACCGAAACTCACTTGGCTAGTTGATTGGATGTAGCAAGCTTCTATTAGTCGGATGTATTTCGGTGGAATGTCGAGTTCTTCTAGCGTTTTCCATAGCATGGGGCGGTCAATGCAGTCGTATGCTTGTGAAAAATCAAAGAAGATTAGGTGTAGTTCCTGAGCAAACTCGTCAATACAGAGAATATACTTCTCGTTAATTTTTATTTATCTTTGTATCAAACTATAGTCGAGCCGAAGTACAATGATCCCTGGTGCTTGCGTCAGTCGGCTTTTAAGTGCTGGCTGCGGCAGCAGACCATTGGAGTAAGTCAAACACGAGTTACATTGCGCATGCGCGCGTCCGACTGCGCTGCGCACTTCCCCAGTTCTGTCAGACAACAGCGACCGTTAGCTACACTGCCCGGCAGCGGACTAACTACACGGCAACAGCGTTGCATTCCGTTTCTGCGACGGGGGTGGTCTTCCAGCCCAGTAGGCGTGGATCATCGTGTTTCGGCCCGACTATATTGTGGTGTCGCACAAGTACAAAGTGCGCGGCCACCTACTTTCGCCGCGCGCCGCCATGCACGCACGGCACGGCGTTCTTACGTCAGCCACGAGCGCCCTCTGCTACAACTCCGCTCGTGGCCACCACTGAACGACATCGGTCACATGGGACTGAGATAGGAACCAGTTAGGACCTTCGGAATCAGATAGGCACCAGTGAAGACTTGGCTATCGAACAGGCACTAGGCAGACCTCTTAGTTCAACTATGTATCAGCATTCTGCAGTACTGAGATATGTAAAAGTTAAGTATTGTATCAATTCTGTGCAATATATATCTCGTTCTAATTTACTCTAGTGTTTCTAGTTTCTGGCTGCTCCCCTTCGTATCTGCACCAGCGTGCTATCTTTATTCCTGTGTCGGTCTCATTCCACTCGGCCACCGACACCTACGACGGAAACGAGACACAAAAGCGGCGACGAGGCAGGGACACAAAATATATGACGTATGGCAGGATACGTCATAGTGTAGTTTAATACAAGGGCTGGTTAAAATTTCCAGTGGCTCCACACCGACATAAAGGTTAACTCAATTTTGTCTAGTATTGCCAATGATGTTCCGTGTCGTACTTCAGAAAAATAAAATGAATTCGCCTTCAGTCACAAATTGTATTTTATTTTATACGATGTATTTCTAGCCCTGATGGCTCATCATCAAGTGCTTCTATGATTTATTATAAATGTTTAAAGGCCTGGGCCTGTTAAGAGCAAAACATAGGTTGTAGCAACATGGAAAATTTTAAAAAGAGTTCCTATAATAAAGGAGATTTAACAATTGACATTCTTATTAAAAAGTGGTGCCATTTCACCAGAATATAGCAAGTCAGAAAATATCAATTAGCCTTCTCAAAAAAATTACACAAAATTATCAAGTCACACTTTAAAAAAAAAATAAACGATAAACACAAGCGCAAAGCATTCCTCGGTAAAATTCACCAATCTTCTGAAAGACTATGTGAAGTTAGCGCCTGAGCATTTCAACCACAAAAAAATTACTAAGTCTGTAGTGGTACAAGATTCACACGAAAACCGTAAGTCTCTTAGGTTCACCGCCAGAAACGAAAATTCTTCTAAGTCCACCAAGCGTATCTTAATGGATTCTTACATTGCGAAACGTGTCGCAAACCGAGCGAGGTCTTACCTCTTGAACTTTTGGACGCTAACTGCCTAACCTAAGATGACGAACCTCCATTTATAGGATTCTCTGAACTGAATATTTTTACGAAATCTCTAAATAGGTCTTGTTCAATATAAGTTTTACATTAGTTTGATGAGAAATTTCATCGGCATTCTAGTGCTATAATTACTTTTCTTGTACATTGTACAGTTTTGTTACAAATAGACATTTAGTTACAAGTTCATAACTTTCATTTCACAGTTTGTTAAATAAACATATTTTATCTAATCTTGAGAGGTTTATTTAAATAAATCATATACCTGAAAAAGCTCAAGTTTGTACAAAAAATTGTTACTGAATAATTCGTAAATGGTACAAGTTCCAACACTTTTGATATTACTATCCGATAGAGCTCTGCGAGGTCTATTGATTGCAGCTTCACACGTTAAAATAGAATCGCTGGTTCTCTAGTTATTAATTTTTAAGGTTATAGTCACCACAAAGTTGTTTATTGTTGAATAGTTCAAAAAATAAGGTTGACACGGTAGATGTATTTACACCACTTTAGTCCTGAGCACGTAAAATAAATAAATAAGCACGTTGACGTGCGAGTAGTTAATTTCATTCTGTTATTTTGGCATTTGACAGGGTCCTGGCTATTCGTCTAGCATCAGGCCTGTTGCATGCCAACAGTTACCGGGAGGTTGTAGCAGTCACGTGACTCTCGGCCGCTCGTTCGCACCAGCCTGGTGCCTGAGACAACGCGTGTGCTCAATTGCCGACAACCTGATCGCACTCAGCGTATATGTTTATGAAAATCAATGCATTCCAGGGGCTGAGCTAGCAACTGCATTCCTTCAACATAGAAATATACAGGGTGTCTCACGAAAGACGCCTGCCAGGCGTCCGCGGATCGCGCGGTACGGCTCCCGTCCGCCGCCACCACATCCGCCGGCCATGGCTGCGCCCAATTCTCGCACTCTACTGTGCTGCGGGCACATACACTGAGTTAAAGTCTAAAAAACATTGCCATCTGAGTAACCTAAGCTTACCTTTATTTACAGTAGATGTTTTAAATGATGACCCTCTATGGAATGAGCGGCCTGACATCTCTTGAACACATTTGCGAACACTCGACGAATTTCGGCTGCCGAAATCTGGGAAATGACAAGTCAAACCTTTTTTCACGAAACAATAAAGTCTGACAGGTATGTGAACAATATCCTGCATCCATTTTTTCAAGAACTTTCACCCAACGAAAATCTGCACAGTTATTTCATGCAGAACAATGCAAGACCACACACTGTTAATGCTTCTATGGCAGCAATACGAAGTGTTCACTGGCCTCCTCATTCTCCAGATCTAAATCCCTGTGACTTTTATCTTTGGGGTATGTTAAACGACAAGGTGTATGCGAGCAGTCCCCATACACTCAAAGAGTTGGAAGACAGGATTCGACTAGTCATTTCCCAGATTTCGGCAGCCGAAATTCGTCGAGTGTTCGCAAATGTGTTCAAGAGATGGCAGGCCGCTCTTTCTATAGCGGGACATCATTTTAAACATCTACTGTAAATAAAGGTAAGCTTAGGTGACTCAGATGGCAATGATTTTTAGACTTTAACTCAGTGTACGCACCCACAGCACAGTAGAGTCCGAGAAACAGGCGCTGCCGAGGTCGGCGGATGCAGTGGCGGCAGCCTAGAGCCATACCGCGTGATCTGCAGACGCCTGACAGGCGTCTTTCGTGAGACACCCTGTAGTTCTTTTAGACCTCACATTACGAATCCCATAAACTACGACCTTTACATTACATGCTTCTGTGTTGGGATATCTGTAGAACACGGGCAATTAATGTCTGTGAGTTCTGCCTTGTAGTACAGTGTAAACAGAGAGCTCCGGCATGCTCTTCATTTGAAGCACGATTCTGGACAGCTGCATGTTATTCACAGTAAGAGAGGGAGAAGCAATATACAGAAGACAATCACACCGCTGCACCTGTATACAGTTGGTTGCAGCAGTGTGTTATTTTAATGTACAATTTCTACTCTTCTTTTTTGCTGTGGGTGTACGAACTTCTCCGTACATTCGGTCTCAAAGGCCAATTAGTTTTATCATACTGTCCGCTTTAGTGATTTAACTCAGATACTTTGAAAGTCGCTTTTTAAAATTTTCTATGATTGATCTCGGGCACTAGAGATCAGGAAATGCAAGTTAAATGCTCACTGCTGCTCTAAATTACTTGGCGAGTGGCCTTACACAACAGAAATTTATCTAACTGCTCACTCCTTAAGGGAGCAGCCAACGTTTTAACAAACGCACATAACATATATAAAAACAGTAGATAGTTAAACATGGGACAGGGAGCAAGAAATTATAAAGCAGTGGTTTGATACTTTAAATTATTATCTATTCAATAAAATGAAAAAGCAAAATGTGGGGAGACGAAATAAGTACAATGAAGCACACACCTTGTGCAACAGTGAATTAAATTATAAATTTACTGCCCCTTTTTTTAATATGGAGGTAACATAGGAGAATATTAAAAATATGTAGGGGATAAAAAAGCACACTCATTAATTCACAGACGCAAGAATAATGCTTGCGACACTCACTCAGGTGGGAACAATTCATAGCAACAGCAAAACGAAGTGTCGGCTCTTCAAGCACAATTGAAATTTTACTATGCACAAACTAACTCATGTGCGGGGAGGCAGCATTAAGTACCATGTGGTGTACAACCACGGTGAATTATATAGAATTTACAAAAATAAAGTAACTTATAATAAGTAAGTAAAGCACACGAGATAATTCAATAGAAGAAAGTTAGTATCAGAAAAAAAGCATGGCTGAAGGCTGAAGTAATGACCGTTATGAAAGCAAGTTGTGCAATCGGTCATAAGAAGATAGTTAAAACGGAATCGATCGAGAAATTCCAAGAGAAAATTTAGAATGCTAGCGGGAACAGACACCACATGAAAACGTTAGTTAAAAACAGCAAGGAATTCAAACATACTAAATTTATGCAAAGGCTGAAAGCCACACGTGTGTATTCTAACTTGAGAAATCGGACACAAAAATAATTACCGGAACGAAAATGCAAATACTAAATTTTCACTGAATTACTCGAGTTATGAAAAGTAAGAAACACTTCGCCTTGCATAGTGAAAGAATAACTCAAGAAAAACTATCACTGATAAACCAGGACTGCCTGATCACAAAATTAAGTTCTAACAGCATGCCATCCCCTCAGCATGATTCGATGAAATAATCACTTAGGCAGTCGCGTTCTTAACTAACGTAAACAAGGCTTAAAGCGCAAAGCAGCGACTGTAAGCTTTTGTGTCCCAGCCTCGTCGCCGCTTTTGTGTCTCGTTTCCGTCATAGGTGTCGGTGGCCGAGTGGAATGAGACCGACACAGGAATAAAGTAGCACGCTGGTGCAGGTACGGAGAGGAGCAGCCAGAAACTAGAAACACTAGAGTAAATTAGAACGAGATATATATTGCACAGAATTTATACAATACTTAACTTTTACATAGTACTGCAGAATGTTGATACATAGTTGAGCTAGAGTCCTGCCTAGTGCCTAACTGATAGCCAAGTCTTCACTGGTGCCTATCGGATTCCGAAGTCTTTACTGGTTCCTAACTCAGTCGCAAGTGAACGATGTCGTTCAGTGGTGGCCATGACCGGAGTTGCAGCAGAGGGCGCTCGTGGCTGTCGTCGTAAGAACGCCACGCCGTGCGTGCATGGCGGTGCGCGGCGAAAGCAGGTGGCGCGCACTTTGTACTTGAGCGACACCACATAAGCCATTGTGCGGCAGTCAATCAATATTAAAAACAGCCTTCCCCATTCATACGAACACACAAATTCAATCACTCGGGTGGAAACCATATAAATGTGGGGCATTGATCATTAATAAAGGAATAAAATAATTGACATACAAATAAATAAACAGTATTGAGGGTGGAGAAACACTTTAGAGTAATGAATAACTCAATATGGAACACGACCACACATTCAGTGGATGTGTTTCAAATTTTCTGCAAATATGGCTGTACATGTATCATCATTAGTGTTGCACAAAAATAGCTTTTCTACTTCAAGGCAAGGTAAATGGAGAAGAATTTTAGAGAAAAACAGGCTTAATTTAAGAAACTCTAAGCTGACAAATAAATGCTGTTTGTGTGGTGTGAATGCCAATAGATTTTCTGAAAGTGCCTTCAGAAATGTGTGCCGTTGTTTCTTAAATTAACTAACGACTACCCCGTTCCCCCCTCCCCTGTCACCGTACAATCTGTAGCGCTTGTCTGTCACTCAGTATGATGCGCACAACCTTCTGTTGAGATAGGAGAGCAGCCGAAAGCAGGAGGTAGCCTGTAACACACAGCCACAGCCAGGGATAGATTCGCGCCACCTCTCCGCAGCTATTGTTGCCCTAGCCGGCAGCGGCGAAACAAGCTTGTGGGTTTGTTTCCCGCACTACCTCAAATCGAGGTGTCCCTTCAAAATAAATACGGGGATGTATATTCTCCCGTTTTTTGTTTTACTAACCGTCTCATAAATTTTAAAACAACATGTTTCTAAGGAATGTAAAGTGTACACAAATAGAGAACAAATGCGGTCATAATCAAGCACTAAATACTCTACATAATGATTTGAAATATCACGAGCATGTCTTCCAACTATAAAATTATAGTCATCAATTAGTTCACTATAAGCTGGTGTGCCAAAAGAGTCTGATTTCAAAGTTATATATAATTAGACTGCGGAGTTTTTCGGTCTACAAAAGGGATTTTTAGACGCCATTTCGTTATATGATTTAATGAAATCTAAGGTGGGCCTAAACAGGTGTTCGTCAAAGGAAAAAATCATAACTTATTGTCAACTTTTGAGGAAATTTTTATTCATTTACAATATGGAAATTGAGAACGTGCACAGTTCCTCAACATAGAAAGTATCACACAACATTAGTGACCAAATTAATACAAAACTTTTATAGTTTTCGGAATAAAAATACAATGCAAATCAGAAGCCTTCCTTATATGTACATATACTATTTAACAAACGCAAAGTAAACCAGTGATATCAAACATTCAGCCCATATTATACAATGTAAACTTTCACGGCCGGCGTTGTCTTCAGTTAAAATTTTAACTGAAGATTCAGCCCATAGTTGACTTCACAGTAAATGACAAATAGTGTGTAAGTTTTCAAGAGGATACCCATGGCTCTCGTCGTTTAGTATTACTTTTAGTGCCAAGAATGAACGAACATACTTACATCACTAGATGTGACAGGAGGAATGCTTCACTTTCGGCACATACCGGACAGAAACGCAAGAACACAATTTTTCCACACACAAATTCAATCACTCGGGTGGAAAACATATAAACTTGAAGCATTGATCATTAATAAAGGAATAAAATAATTGACATACAAATAAACAGTATTAATGGTGGGGAAACACTTTAGAGTAATGAATAGCTCAAAAGAACACGACCACACATTTAGTGGACGTGTTTCAACTTTTCTGCAAATATGGCTATACATAAATCATCATTAGGTTTGCACAAAAATTGCTTTTCTACTTCAAGGCACGGTAAATGGAGAGAGAATCTTCGAGGAAAACAGGCTTAATTTACTTTAAGAAACCTTAAAGCTGACAAATAAATGCTGTTTGTGTGGTGTGAATGCCAATAGATTTGCTGAAAGTGCCTTCAGATATGTGTGCCGTTGTTTCTTAAATTAACTAACGCCCACCCAGTTCCCCCCTCCCATATCCCCGCCACGAACATCGTAGCGCTTGTCTCTGTCAGGCAGTACGATGCGCACAACCTTCTGCTGAGCTAGGACAGCAACCGAAAGCAGGTGGTAGCGTCCGCTTTCCTGTAACAGCCAGCCGCATTCACGAATCGATTCGCACCACCTCTCCGCAGCAGCTGCTGCCCTGGCCGGCAGTGGCGAAACAAGCTTGTGGGTTTGCGGGGACTACTCAGGAGGATGTGATCATCAGGAAAGACAATACTGGCATTCTACGGATCGGAGCGTGGAAAGTCAGATCCCTTAATCGGGTAGGAAAATTAGAAAATTTAAAAAGGGAAATGGATAGGTTGAAGTTAGATATAGTGGGGATTAGTGAAGTTCGGTGGCAGGATGAACAGGATTTCTGGTCAGGTGAGTACAGGATTATAAATACAAAATCAGTTGGGGGTATCACAGGAGTAGGACTGATAATGAATAAGAAAATAGGAATGAGGGTAAACTACTATGAGCAGCACAGTGATCGCATTATCATTGTCAAGATAGATACGAAGCCAACACCGACAACAGTAGTACAGGTTTATATGCCAACTAGCTCTGCCGATGATGAGGAGATCGAAGAAATATATGAGGAGCTAAAGGAAATTATTCAGACAGTTAAGGGAGAGGAAAACTTAATTATGATGGGAGACTTGAATTCGGTAGTAGGAAAAGGAAGAGAAGGAAAAATAATAGGTGAATATGGACTGGGCAGGAGGAATGAAAGAGGAAGTCGCCTGGTAGAATTTTGCACGGAACATGATTTAATTGTAACAAACACGTGGTTTAAGAATCACAAAAGAAGGTTGTATACGTGGAAGAGACCAGGAGACACCGGAAGGTATCAGATTTTATAATGGTAAGACATAGGTACCGGAACCAGCTTATAAACTGCAGGACATACCCAGGGGCAGATATAGACTCTGACCATAACTTGTTAGTCATGAACTGTAGGCTGAAGCTAAAAAAACTGCAGAAAGGTAGGAAAATAAGGAGATGGGACCTGGATAAATAGAAGGAACCTGAGGTTCTTAAGAATTTCAGAGGGAGCTTTAGGCAACAATTGACAGAAACGGGGAAAAATAAAACAGTAGAGGAGGAATGGATAGCATTGAGAGATGAAATAGTGAAGGCAGCAGAGGACAAAATAGGTAGGAAAGCAAGACCTGCAAAAAATCCTTGGATACCACAGGAGATACTAAATTTAATCGATGAAAGGAGAAAATATAAAAATGCAGTAAATGAAACAGGCAAAATGGAGTACAGACGACTAAAAAATAAGATTGGCAGGAAGTGCAAAATGGCTAAGCAGGAGTTTTTTTTTTTTTTTTTTTTGTGGTTTTAGGGCGCACAACTTCTATGGTCATTAGCGCCCAGCTAAGAACATTGATTCGCTATGATCTCAAAAAAATGGTGACTGTCAGAACATCAGCAAGAGGCTAAAAACGGAAGATAAAAGACAATTAAAAGGGTTAAATATCCTTGGATAGGTTGGCCAAGTTCATAAAACGCAAAACCCGAGCAGCTGCTCGTGTGTCATCAGCTAAAATTTCCTCCAGAGTAGACGGAAAGTGAAGGGCTACACGGAGGTGATTAAAATTAACGCAAGTCAGTAAAACATGTCGCACTGTCAACAGTTCACCGCAGGAGCATAGTGGTGCAGGTTCGGCGGATAGCAAGTGACGGTGGCTGAAACGGCAATGACCGATCCGCAACCGAGCCAGGATGACCTCCTCCCGCCGAGAGGGGCGTGAGGATGTCCTCCAAGCGGTCGGGATCGGTTTGACAGTTCGCAATTTATTGTTGTACAGTGAAAGCCACACACTGTGCCATTGCGACACGATACTCCGGCAAAGAGCCCGTTGAACATCGTCCGATGGGACGCAAAAGGTAGCCATGCGAGGCAAAAGAGCTGCTGCCTTGGCTGCTGTGTCGGCGGCCTCATTCCCGGGCACACCCACATGGCCAGGGACCCATAGGAAAGAAACGTGACAGCTGTCATCCGCCAGCAACTGGAGGGAGCGTTGGATCCGATACACGAGAGGATGGTTCGAGAAAGGGTCCTTAAGACTCTGCAGGGCACTAAGGGAGTCCGAACATATGGCATAGAAAGGTTGGCGGTGGCGGCAGGTATACAAAACGGCCTGGTGGAGGGCGAAAAGCTCAGCCGTGAAGGTCGAGCACCGGTCAGGGAGCTTGTATTGGAACCGGTTGTCCTCGACGACGAAGGCAGATCCGACACCGGCAGTGCTCTTGGAACCATCAGTGTAAATAAATACGGCATTATAGAACCGCGAACGGAGTTCGACAAGCCTCGAGCGGTATACCAAATCCGGAGTGCTCTCCTTGGGGAGCGAACTAAGTTCGAGGTGTGTGTGAACCTGGGCCTGATGCCACGGTGGCAATGGGCTTTCGCTCAACCGAAGGGTGGAAGGAAGGGTAAAATCGAGCCGCTGTAGCAGGCGGCGAAACCGAACTCCCGGTGGAAGCAAGGCAATCGCAGACAACTGATATTGGCGATCGAGTGAGTCGTCAAAAAATAATCTGTAAGAGGGATGGTTGGGCATCGACCGTAGGCGGCATGCATACCGACACAAGAGTATGTCACGTCGAGTGGTCAAGGGTAATACAGCAGCCTCGGCATACAGACTTTCAACAGGGCTGGTATAAAATGCACCGGTCGCCAAACGTAATCCACGATGGTGGATAGAGTTGAGACGGCGGAGAATCGACGGCCGTGCTGAAGAGTATACAAGGCTTCCATAGTCGAGCTTCGACTGAACAATGGCCTGGTAAAGGTGAAGCAGGACGGTACGATCCGCTCCCCATGACGTGCCACTGAGGACACGAAGAACGTTAAGGGATCGGGCACAACGGGCAGCCAGGTAGGACACGTGTGTGGACCAGCAAAGTTTCCGATCCAACATGAGTCCCAAGAATTTCGTAGTCTCCACGAAAGGGAGAGCAACAGGGCCGAGACGTAGAGAAGGTGGAAGAAATACCTTGTATCTCCAAAAATTGATACACACAGTTTTCTCAGTGGAGAATCGGAAGCCGTTTGCGATGCTCCAGGAATATAGACGGTCAAGACAGCGTTGGAGAGAACGCTCCAAGAGACACGTCCGCTGGGCACTACAATAAATTGCGAAATCGTCAACAAAGAGAGATCCGGAGACATCGGCTGAAAGGCAGTCCACGATCGGATTGATTGCAATGGCAAAGAGCGCCACACTCAAGACGGAGCCCTGTGGTACCCCATTCTCCTGGCAAAAGGTATCTGACAAAACAGAGCCCACCCGTACCCGGAACTTGCGATCCGCCAAAAACGCTTGAATGAAAAGAGGAAGGCGGCCCCGAAGGCCCCATGTGTGTAATGTGCGGAGAATACCCGCTCTCCAACAGGTATCGTATGCCTTCTCCAAGTCGAAGAACACGGCTACTGTTTGACGCTTCTTTAGAAAGTTGTTCATAATGAAGGTCGACAACGTAACGAGGTGGTCAGCAGCAGAGCGGTGTCGACGAAAACCGCATTGTATATTAGTCAGGAGGCGGCGAGATTCGAGGAGCCAGACCAACCGAGCGTTAACCATGCGTTCCATCACCTTACAGACGCAGCTCGTCAGAGAAATGGGACGATAACTGGAAGGAAGGTGTTTGTCCTTCCCTGGTTTGGGGATGGGGACAACAATGGCTTCACGCCAACCTGTGGGAACATGACCTTCAGTCCATATGCGATTGTAGGTACTAAGAAGAAAGCACTTGCCCGCAGGAGAGAGGTTCTTCAGCATCTCAATATGAATGGAATCGGGCCCGGGAGCAGAGGACCGGGACAGGGCGAGAGCACGGTCTAGCTCCTGCATGGTGAAGGCGACGTTATAGTTTTCACGATTAAAAGAGCGGAAAGAAGGCGGCCGTGCCTCCTCTACCTGTTTGCGAGGGAGAAAGGCAGGGTGGTAATGGGCAGAGCTCGAAACCTCCGCAAAGAAACGACCCAATGCGTTTGAAACATCAGCTGGGTCCACGAGGACCGCGTTCTCCACGGTCAGGCCAGGAATCGGGGAGTGGACCTTGATGCCGGACAAACGGCGTAGGCCACCCCAGACAACCGTGGAGGGAGTAAAACGGTTAAAAGAACTAGTAAAAGCTGTCCAGCAAGCTTTCTTGCTGTCGTTTATGATACGACGGCACTGCGCTCTCATACGTTTGTAATTGATGCAATTCTCCAAAGTTGGGTGGCGGCGGAAGGTGCATAAGGCACGGCGTCGGGCTCGAAGCGCGTCGCGGCAGGCTGCAGTCCACCAAGGGACCTGCACACGACGTGGAGAAGAGGATGTACGAGGTATGGAACGTTCAGCAGCAGTGAGAATAACCTCTGTGAGGTATTCGACCTGACTGTCACAGTTGGGAAAATGCTGATTGTGAAAAACAGCCATGGACGAATAAAGCCCCCAGTCGGCTTTAGAAATGTTCCAACTGGTGGGACGTGGAGATGGGGAGTGATGTAGGAAGTGGATGATACAAGGGAAATGGTCACTCGAGTACGTGTCTGAAAGTGCGTACCACTCAAACCGACCGGCAAGCTGAGGAGTGCATAGTGCGAGGTCTATATGGGAATAAGTGTGTGTTGTGTCAGAAAGGAAGGTCGGTGCACCGGTGTTGAGGCAGACAAGATCGAGGTGTTGGAGAAGGTCCACCAAAAGGGAGCCTCTCGGACAAGGTGCCGGAGAGCCCCATAGGGGGTGGTGGGCATTAAAGTCGCCTACCAACACGAAAGGTGAAGGGAGCTGGTCAACAAGGTTTAGCACATCTGCCCTAGTAAGGGCAGATGACGATGGCGAATATATATTACAGAGGGAGAAGGTAAATGTGGATAAGGTGATGCGGACGGCAACTGCCTGTAGGTGAGTGTGCAAGGAAATGGGATGGAAATAGACGTCGTCTCGAAGGAGCATCAGAACCCCTCCATGGGCTGGGACACCTTCCACGGGTGGCAGGTCGAACCGCACAGAGGTGTAGTGTGGAAAGTCTGCACGATCACGTGGACGCAGCTTGGTTTCCTGGAGGCAGACTAGAAGCGGGCAGTGCAATCGAAGGAGTAGTTTTAACTCCTCCCGATTAGAACGAATGCCGCGTATGTTCCATTGAAGGAGCGCCATGATAAAAATGAGAGAAGAAATAAGGATAAAAACCAAGTAGCGAGCGGGGTCACCTCGACGGCCGCTGAGGACCGGATTTCGAGGAAGCACTGCTATCGCTGTCCAGGGGCAAAGGGTCGTGGTCCATAGGTTCGACCGACGCGCCTGCCACCTCCCTGAGTTGATCAGGAGGGGCAGTTTCCACCGCCGGTAAAGGGCCGGGCGCCCGGCAAACGGAGCGTCCCGGTGAAACAGAAGACGGCCGAGGCCGGCAACTGTTGGACGGCGCGACAGATGGGTCACGCCTCGGCGGGGAAGGAGAGGAACTCTTTTTCTTGTCAGCTCTTCTGGAAGAGTGACGGCGGGAAGAGGCAGTTGACGGTTGGGAAGCCTGAGAACGCAGAAAATCCTCACGGACGGGTTCCTTTTTCAAGGTCCGGGCATCTTGTTTAGGTGCCCGCGGTTTACTAGATGTTGACGAAGACTGTACCTTAGAAGCAGCAGGAGGAAGCGGGGACGTGGAACGGGCAATCTTCGGGCTGGCGGATCGCACAACTGTGTCAGCGAAAGTGAAATCACATGTCTGGGTACTGGAATCTTTGGTAGGTCGAGGTGAGGTGAGTACCTTACTGTATGTACCCGCTGGGAGGACAGTGGGCTTTCGACTCGCCAACAACTTACGAGCGGCAGATGTCGATACCTTCTCCGTAACCCGAATTTGCTGAATGATTTTTTCATCCTTATATACAGGGCAGTCGCGAGAGGAAGCCGCATGGTCGCCGTTGCAGTTAAGGCAGTGAGGGGACGGAGGTGGGCAATCCCCCTCATGGGCATCCCTACCACAAGTGACACATTTTGCGGCATGTGGGCAATGTTCACGGGTATGGTTGTACCTGTGGCATTGGTAGCAGCGCGTTGGGTTTGGAATATAAGGGCGGACTGAGATAACTTCGTACCCTGCTTTGACCTTCGACGGGAGGTCAACTCTGTCGAATGTCAAAAACACAGTACGAGTCGGTGTCAGCTGGTTATCTACCTTTTTCATCACCCTGTGGACGGCTGTCACACCCTGATCGGACATATAGGACCGGATGTCGTCATCAGACAACCCGTCAAGGGATCTCGTAAAAACTACCCCACGTGACGAGTTGAGTGTGCGGTGCGCTTCTACTTTGACTGGAAACGTGTGCAATAACGTAGTCCGGATAAGTTTCTGGGCTTGGAAAGCACTGTCCACTTCCAGCAACAATGAGCCATTGCGCTGACGCGAACAGGTTTTAACAGGGCCAGCAATTGCATCAACACCTTTCTGTATAACGAAAGGATTGACAGAATTGAAGTCCTTTCCATCGGTGCGCGACACAACAAGAAATTTCGGCAAATTAGGCAGAGTCTTCTTTTGCTGAGGCGAGTCTATCTTACGTTTCTGTGTCAATGTCAGTGAAGAAGAGAAGGAAGTCATTGCGGAAGTGTCCCCCGTGATTACCGGCGTCTCCGATGGCGCGCTCCTTCCTAGTGGGGGCCCTCTCCGAGGGCTTACCCGCCTTAGGTGATTGTTCACACCTCAGGTCACACCTCCCGAGAACTGACGGAGGGACCAATTGGCATGTTCGGAAGGTACCAGCTCGGGTAATCACCCCTCCCTGGGCCTGGCCTTTACCAGGGGGTACGTACGTGCCCTACTTGTCTACCCGGGGCGGGGAATTACGCGTTACCCCGTCACCTGCTACGCATGATAATGCGTGGGTCGGCCTTCAGACACGCACAGGGAGGAAAGAAGAAGAATAGAGGAAGTGAGGAGAAAGAAGGAAAGGTGTCTCAAACGCCGAGGCGGAGACTAATGAGGAGAAGAAGGCGAGGAGAGGACAAGGAGAGAGAGACAGAAACAAAGGGTAAGAAAGGAAGGAACCAAGGAATAAGAGAAACGACAACAAGAAAACACCTGAACTCGTGAAATACGCCCGTCTCCGGGCGAAGGCATAAACCGGGAGGGAAAGTGAAGCAGCCTGGGGCAGAAGAAAGGCTGCTCCGGCTCGGGGCCCCGTGCGCGCCACACACGTACCCACAAAAGAACTGTGGGCCCCCTGGGGGGGGCTAAGCAGGAGTGGCTAGAAGCCAAATGCAAATCTGTAGAAGAATTTATAAGAAGGGGAAAAGTAGATACCGCCTACAGGAAAATAAAAGAGACAATTTGGGGACAAGAAAAGCAACTCTACGAATATCAAGAACTCAGATGGGAAACCAGTTCTCAGCAAAGAAGGGAAAGCTGAAAGGTGGAAAGAGTACATAGAGCAGCTTTACAAAGGAAATGAACTTAGAGACGATGTTGTAGGAAGGGAAGAGGAACTAGATCAAGATGAAATAAGAGATACTATACTGAGAGATGAATTTGACAGAGCCCTGAAAGACCTAGGTCGGAACAAGGCCCCAGGAGTTGATGATATACCCTCAGAGCTACTAAAGTCTCTGGGAGAGCCAGCCATGACAAGACTATTTGAACTGGTGTGTAGGATGTATGAGACAGGCGAAATACCCTCAGACTTTAAGAAAAATGTAATAATCCCCATTCCAAAGAAATCAGGCGCAGACATGTGTGAAAACTACAGAACCATCAGCTTGATAAGTCATGGTTGCAAAATTTTAACACGAATTATCTACAGGAGAATGGAAAAGCTGGTAGAAGCTGACCTCAGGGAAGATCAGTTTGGATTCAGGAGGAACATAGGAACCCGGGAGGCAATACTCACTTTACGTCTTATCTTATAAGATAGATTAAGAATAGGCAAACGTACATTTTTAGCTTTTGTTGATTTGGAGAAAGCATTTGACAATGTTGACTGGAAAACACTCTTTCAAATTTTGAAGTCAGCAAGGGTAAAATATAGGGAAAAGACAGTTATTTACAACTTGTACAAAAACCAAACCGCAGTTATTAGACTCGAAGGGCATGAAAGGGAAGCATCAGTTGGGAAGGGAGTAAGACAGTGTTGTAGCCTTTCTCCGATGTTATTCAATTTGTACATCGAACAGGCGGTGAAGGAAAGCAAGGAAAAATTTGGAGTAGGGATTAAAGTTCAGGGGGAAGAAATAAAAACCTTGCGTTTTGCTGATGACATTGTAATTCTGTTAGAGACAGCAAAGGACCTGGAAGAGCAGTTGAATGGAATGGACAGTGTGTTGAAGAGAGCGTATAAAATGAACATAAACAAGAGCAAAACAAAAATAATGGAATGCGGTCTTAGAAAATCAGGCGATGCTGAAGGAATTAGATTAGGTAACGAAAGAATGAAGGTGGTAGATGAGTTCTCTTACTTGGGTAGTAAAATAACATGCGATGGTCGCAGTACAAAGGATATAAAATGCAGAATGGCAATGGGAAGAAAAGCATTTTTGAAAAAGAGAAATTTGCTAACATCGAATATTAATTTAAGTGTAAGGAAGTCTTTTCTGAAGGCATTTGTCTGGAGTGTTGCGTTGTAGGGGAGTGAAACATGGACGATAAGAAGTGCGGACAGGAAGAGAATAGAGGCTTTTGAAATGTGGTGCTACAGAAGAATGCTGAAGATTAGGTGGGTGGATCGCATAACTAATGAAGAGGTAATGAATAGAATTGGTGAGAAAAGGAATTTTTGGCATAACCTGACTAAAAGGAGGGATCGCTTGGTAGGACACATTCTTAGACATCGAGGAATCGTAAATTTAGCATTTGAGGGAAGTGTGTGGGGTAAAAATCGCAGAAGGAGACGAAGAGACGCGTATAGTAAGCAGATTCAAATGGATGTGGGTTGCCGTTCTTATGAGGAGATGAAAAGGCTTGCTCAGGATAGAGTAGGGTGGAGAGCTAGCTGCATCAAACCAGTCTCCGGACTGAAGACCATAACAACAACATAACAATTTGCTTTAAGAAACTCTAAGGTGACAGGTAAATGCTGTTTGTGTGGTGCGAATGCCAATAGATTTGCTGAAAGCGGCTTCAAATATGTGTGTCGTTTTTTTCTCAAATTAATTGCCCACCTCGTTCCTCCCCTCACCTATCGTATCGTAGTGGCGGCTTGTCTGTCACGCAGTACGATGCGCACAACCTTCTGTTGAGCTAGGAGAGCAGCCGACAGCAGGAGGTAGCGGCCGCCTGCCTGTAACAACCAGCCGCAGCCACGGATCGATTCGCGCCACCTCTCCGCCATGGCTGCTGCCCTGGCCGGCGGCAGTGTAACCGGCTTGTTGGTTTGTTTCCTGCGCTACGTCCCCTCCCGTATTTTTACGTCCCGACAAAATAAATACGGGATCAAGCAGTAAAGAAAGATTTGAAATGTCACGAGCATGTTCCAGCTAAAAAATTTTAGTCATCAATTAGTTCACTAGAAGACGGTGTGCCGAAAGAGTCTGATTTCAAAGTTACAATTGTCAGGGGATTTTTCGGTCTTACATTAGGCGCCCTTTCGTTACCTGATTCAAAATGTTCAAATGTTTGTAGAACTTATGGGGACTTAACTACGGGGACATCAGTCCCTAAGCTTACAAACTACTTATGAACTAACTTACACTAAGGACGGCACAAATATCCATGCCCGAGGGGGGATTCGAACCCCCGACCGTAGTGGCCGTGCAGACCGTGACTGGAGCGCCTCAGTCCCCTCGGCCACCGCGGCCGGCTTCGTTACCTGATTTAGGTCTAATAAATCTAAGGTAGGCAGGCCCTAACAGGTAGGTGTTCATCGATGGAAAAATTCGTAACATAGTGTCGACTTTTGAGCAAATTTTTAATTCATTTACAGTATGGAAATTGAAAACGTGTACAGTTCCTCAACATAGAAAGCAGCACACAACATTAGTGATCAAGTTAATACAAAACTTTCATGGTTTTAGAAATAAAAATACAATGCAAATCAGAAGCCTTATATGTGCATATACTATTTAACAAACGCAAAGTAAACCAGTGATCTCAATCATTCAGCCCATAGTTGACTTCACAGTAAATGACAAATAGTGTGTCAGTTTTCGAGAGAAAACCCATGGCTCTCGTCGTTTAGTATTACTTTTAGTGCCAAGAATGAACGGTCTTGCTTCGCTAGATGTAACAGGACGAATACTTCACTTTTGGCACATACCGGACAGAAACGCAGTTTTCCACTGAATACGGATGCTAGTATCAAACGTTCCTTCAGGCCAGTGATCTGGAAAACCTGTTACATTTTTCCCATACTTTTTCTCCAACTACACCTGCGATTCATTAATTTTCTTTTTTCACTTCCTACAGCAGAGTAATGTTCTCGTAGAAAGCTCATTCTGAGCGTTCTAATTCGGAAAGAACTTCCGCCATAAATGTCACGCTGGTTGTATTTTATTTAACTCGAGTTCAACTGAGAGATCTTTGAATAAGTTACAGAGAAGTACTCAGGTAGATTTTCAACAAACTGTGGACAGCTGGGAGGTGCTTATACTACTGCCAATCACGCCCCAGCGGGAATCAGTAGATACAGGTGCTTTCTTACAAGGGAGATTAATAATTTTATTTACGTTAGGGAACTCTAGCCTAATGAGGTGTATTACACGGTTCATATAATGTGCTACACAAGTTACAAGCAGCATCAAACGGTAGAAGACTAGGTACAATGAAATGGTGCGAGAATATGTGCAGCGGCATCTGTCAAAGCAAAACCAGCACTTCCTTTCCATTTACGCCATCCGAATATAGCACATTTATCCCGGCGATGACAAAGTATGCTATTATTTGTTGTTTAGACTTCGGAACTTGTTTTGAACAAATGAAATAAGCTATGATCTGCCAACAATCAGTTTTGCAATGTCCCGGCCAAGATTCTCTGTAGTTCCATCTCCAGAATTTCATAAACAATATAAACTCTAATTCTTGTCAGTGCAACCTAATCAGTTGAGTCCACATAATGTATTTTCGTTTTTGAATTTATCAATTGTTTAAAAAATTATCAATTTTTTAAAAATTGATTGTAAGACTTCATATAGTAGAAGAAACACTTTTTTGAAGATTGACTTAAAAATGTCCTGTCATAAAACAAATTCTGGAGCCGCTTCAGCAGTTTTATATATATATATATATATGTCTACTACCGGTTTCGCGTCATTAGAGACGCATCTTCAGGTGGTACTGTGTTAAACAACTTAACAATAATTAAAACTACAGGACCAATAACTTGATAAACGCGATTCATGAATTGAACAAGGTATTACTTACAAGTTTTTCTCTCGTCATAATTCGTTACTGATTCCCAACATTCTAGTTGCTTTCATCCGTCAAGTGGATAAAAATTAAATAGGGCCGAAGACATGGGTCCAAGTCCAATATCAAATAGGTGTGTTTCAGGATTGAAAACCATGGACGTTAAAATGTGGGACATGTAGTCGCGTGATTTTGACTACCGTATTGCCGATAAAACCTAAAGGTAAAAAAAGACACGTGACATATTCTGTGTCCATAGTCATAATATAAATCATAAGGGAAGGGTAGTTGAGGGGGGGGGGCACCGATGTCCGTTGACAAAATAAAAGTAATCGTTAGGATGTCGGGGCCCACTTCATTGCAGATCAAACCTTTAACGTGAAGGTGTATGTTATTACATCTCATGCTTTATTGAAATACTAACAAGATGTTATACATGCAACCGATTTTTATTGACATAATTATTCACGTACTAGGCACAGATGGTCTGCGCTTCTCTGAGTCGTGAAAAGTTGCGTGCTAAAGGAGACAGCGTCCCAGTTGCAGTAATTTATTTATTTATTTATTTATTTGACGTAAACTGTCCATTGTGTTCCATGACCATCTAGGTTACCTATTCCATATTGCTTGAATTTCCAAATCTTTTTAGGTGGAGTATCTCACATGAACACACCACGAAACTTTGGGATTTTGAACTTCTTGACGCGATTATGCAGGTCTTTATTCGACAAAGGTCTGTCCGCCAATATTGCTATGTGCTTTTTTCTTCATTATTAATAAATAACCCAAGTCCATTCATCCACTGCTTGAAATACGGTGTTTTACCGGGAGCTACCGATTCTCTTACCTCATTTGCCTCGTTAAATTTTCTTTGTGCTCTGTCTTTCTGAGCATTATTCCCAATTGGGATGACCCCTTTGCCCCACTATCAGCTTGTCTGATAATTGGCTGAATAGAACCGCGACTCTTTATGGGCCGGATCTCAAACAGCCCGCTCCACTCCTCGTAGTGGAGAATGAAAAGAATAAGGTTTTTTTCTCATTTTAGGCTTCTTGGGGTGTTTTTTTAACGTTTTTGAATGTTAAGCCTGCAGCCATCTTAATCAATTTAATTACGTGTTTTTCTAACACTTATGACCAACCTCGGATATGTATATCGATTTGAGGTCTTGTTATGTTACTAATTATTAGCTTTTTTCCACTTGTTATGTATCTAACTAGCTGAACCTCCGCTGCTTTGCATGCGTAGGCTGGTTGGTCGGCTCCAGTTGTTTCTTTTTAATCCTGATGAAGAATCCATATCTTAAGTTTCGTAGTTATAGCTTGAAATTTGATTTAACAGCACCTTATTTTTGAAAATCAATTTTTGCGTCTCGTATTTCACCCCCTTATTGGTCGAATTTCTAAAAATACCGAAATACATGTCTTTTAAATTTGAACCCCGAATCCAAATCCGAAAATAAGTACTTCTAACATCAAAATTGCCTAAATAGCAACATATTTCCGAAAAACACTCCCTCTCCAATTTAACCCCCTTGATGGTTGAATTTCCAAAAATACCGAAACACGAATTTTTTAAATTCTAACCAACTATACAAATATCAATTTTTGCAGCTCTAGCTTCAACATTGTCTCAATAGCAAAGTGTTTTCAGAAAGAGCTGAGAGAGGGCGAAACGTAGGAATATATAGACGTGTAACGTCTATATCGAGGTAACTAACCTCCATGGTCTACATCAGCGACAGGGAAAGCGTCGGCGACTCGGGCCGCAGCGCGTTGAGGTTGGCAACGCAATATTATTTCGAGCGGCCAATAGCGTTTCACTTTGACGTAACGTATGTCGTATTTGAAAGAAAATCTGTAAAATACTTATGCACAACTATATGTTGTTAGCTCACGTACTTTTTAATTTTTTTAAAAATTTAACCAAAAATCCATACACCAACTTACGTAGTTGTAGCTACGAAATTGCCTCAATAGCAACATTTTTTTCAAAATAACTATTAAAAAATATAAAATGTTTGTAGAGTCTATGGGACTTAACTACGGGGTCATCAGTCCCTAAACTTACAAACTACTTACAACTAAGGACGGCACAAATATCCATGCCCGAGGGGGGATTCGAACCCCCGACCGTAGTGGCCGTGCGGACCGTGACTGGAGCGCCTCAATCCCCTCGGCCACCGCGACCGGCAAATAACTATTCATCCCCTCTTTCACCCCCTTGATGTGTGAAATTCCAAAAATACCTAAATACTTTCTTTTTCTCTTTCAATTGGTCAACAGGCCAAATATTAATTTCTGTAGCTCTAGCCTGAAAAATCATCCCAATAGTAACGTATTTCCAAAAAGAATTTTTGATCCTCTGTTTGACCCTTTTAGTTGAATTTTTACACTCACTGAAACACGCATTTTTTAAATCCTGGCCAAGAGGCCACATCGGAATTTCCAACCAAGTATGCAAAATCACTTTTTGTAATTCTGGTTTCAAAATTGGCTTAGTAGCAACGTATTTGCAAAAAATGTTTCATCCCCTATTTCACCCCCTAATTGATTAATTTTCTGAAAATACCGAAACACGTGCCTTTTTAATTTTGACCAAGAAAACATATACCAATTTTTGTGGTTCTAGCTTCAAAATTGCCTTATTAGTAAAAGTTTTTCGAAAAAAATCACCTCTCCAATTTAACCCCCTTGATGGTTGAAATTCCAAAAAATACCGAAACACGTATTTTTTAAATTCTAACGAACAATACAAATACCAATTTTTGTAGCTATAGCTTCAAAATTTTCTTGACAGCAATGAGTTTTCGAAAAGAATTTTTGATCCTCTCTTTTACCCACTTAGTTGTTAAATTCCAAAAATACCAAAACACGTGTCTTTTTAATCCTGATCAAGACTCCATATCCTAAGTTTCGTAGTTTTAGCTTAAAATTTGAGTTAACAGCGACATTTTTTGAAAATCAATTTTTTGCGTCACCTATTTTACCCCCTTATTTGTCGAATTTCAAAAAATGCCGATACACGTGTCTTTTAAATTCGAATCCTGAATTAAAATCCGAAATTTTGTAGTTCTTGCTTCAAAATTGCCTAAATAGCTACGTACTTTCAAAAAACGTCCCCCTTAGGGACGTAACATCGAAAAATCGTTTCTTAAATGACGCCTACAGAGTAATATCAAGACCCTCCACAAATTTCAATTTTCTATCTTCAGTTGTTTGGGCTGGGCGATGATGAGTCAGTCAGTCAGTTAGTCAATCGGGACACTTCCTTTTATATATAGAGATTATTAGCTTTCTTCCAGACGTTGTGTTTTGATTAAAAACAAAGCAACTTTACATATACACGCCTTGTCAACTTCTCGCCTCGAGATTTCTTTCCACCAGATATGCACCCTGTTCAGACGTTTTCTGTAGTTCTTCTCCGCAGAAAGTCCCAGTGATAACATCTGTTGGAATTGGGAGATGGTGAATATTTCCGCTGACCAAATCGGTGCCAAAGATTTCTAGAGAGTTGGCTTGTATTTTGAAATGCCCCCTAGATCACTTTGTTTGAATTTCTGTCTGTGTGGCTCAATAGTTTCATGAGACTGTAAATGATATTTAGAAGTCCATTCTCTCGAACAATGATGGGCCTCATTTTTATAGTATGGTGTTTCATTCGATTATAAAAGGTTAAACTGAATCCAAATTTTGCCTTTAATAGTTGTGTTCAAACGTAACACAATACTAGCTTTCTTCTGGGTGAATGATAAGTAGTGGTTTATTGCGTAGAATTGCATTACTGTCTTGAAATTCACGTTGTAGAATTTACCTCCATTAACAGTTTGTAGATTGTCTGGTCAGCGATCTGCAACTGTCTTCAAAAGCTACTCAAACACTAGCTGAAGTTCCTTAGCTGTCTTTTCTCTCACTGGTAGCGGCCCGGCGAACTTTGAATACGTATCTATCACCATCAGATTGTATTTGAAACTCTTATTGTCACGTGAATAGTATTTGATATGTAAAAGGTCCACTTGCAAAAATCATCTAGACCTTTTATTGTAATATACCAGCTTGAATATTTTTTGCGCATGGTATTATGGAGCTAATTAACATAATTATTCAATGATACATCTTTATCCAAGTTCTGAAATGACTGATACCATTTCATTCGTGTGAGCTGTATTACCCGCCGCTGATGAAGCCATTTTGAATATCAATACTTTCCCTTATTCGAATTTACTGCCTAAAGTAGGCTTAATGATATTCTTGTGCTTTTCACAGCCGTCTGCTTTTATACACCCCTTTTTGGTGTTGATTTTCTTCTTTATGCGTTTGTTGAACACAATATTTTAGCGTATGTATTTACAGTATATTTCAGCTGAACCTCAGGATTTTATATCTTTAGAAATATCAACTCCAATAAAAATGGTGTTCGTGTATGTGTAATTTCCTGACCTGTATCGTAACTTGCGTTAAATATATACGTAACCCAGGAAGGTTATATGGTTTTTACCCAGAAGTCCCTGAAGACAATGCGAGAGCAAGGCCTCAAACTGTTTTTAGGTTTCTCGCAGGTCGCCGTCAGGGTAATCAAAGACCTTAAAGGCAATAATGGCAGCAAGATGGGGACTGGACGTGCTGCAGATAAACCTGTAGCACAGTAAAGGAGCCTCTGCTGCCCTGAGCCGTCGCCTGGGGAGACAGGAGGTGGACATGGCCCTGATACAAGAACCCTATTTATACAAAGGGGGTGTATCGGGCCTCGATGGTACTGGAGGTAAGCTGATTTATGCTAGAAATCTAAAAAGAACTCCAGAACATGCGTTTATGTTAGAAATGGAATACCTTTCATACCAATGATGGATTTTTGTTCCAGGGACCTGGTGACCATCAGGATGCAGCAACGTGAGGAAGGTATCACGAGGGAAATTGTTTTGGCCTCAGCATACCTTCCTTACGAAGACAGCTCTCCTCCTTCTTTGAAAGTGAGGAGACTGACGGAAGGCTGCCATCGGCAAGGTGACGAACTGTTGGTGGAATGTGATGCCAATGCCCACAATCTATCGTGGGGCAGCAAGGACACCAACAGTAGAATTTCTCCTATCTAACAAATTGGAGATCCTGAATAGGGGTGATGAACCTACATTCAAAATGTTCAAATGTTTGTTAAGCTTACGGGGTCATCAGTCCCTAAACTTACAAACTACTTATCAGCTACCTTATACTAAAAACGGCACAAATATCCATGCCCGAGGGGGGATTCGAACCCCCGACCGTAGTGGCCGTGCAGACCGTGACTAGAGCGCCTCAGTCTCCTCTGCCACCGCGGCCGGCGAACCTACATTCAGGAATAGTAGAAGAGAAGAAGTAATTGACCTAACTTTTGGTTCCATGATGATGGGAAGTTACGTCAAACAGTGGCATGTGGTCCTGGAGCCATCCTCATCAGATCACATGTATATTAAATTCAAGGTTGAAATTGGAACCAGACAGACCATGGCCTATAGGAATCCCAGGAAAACGGACTGGAAGACATATAGGAGAGACCTTGACTTCAGCCTATCGGAAATTAAAACTTCGATAAGGAATCCAGCAGAGTTTGAGGAAATATCAGAGGCCATAACCTCTGCCATAGTGACCTCATACCAGGACAACTGCTCAATCACCAAGAAGTGCACAAATAGGAGTGTGCCTTGGTGGAATAATAACCTGGAAATACGAAGGGAACAGGTATGAAGACTGTTTAACCTTTTGAGGCGCAAAGAACAATGGACAAAGTATCGTGAGGCCCTTGTCAATTACAACCTTGTGATCAGACGGGCAAAGGAGACATCCTGGAAGGTATTATGTGAGGAAGAGGAGGGCACAGCTGCTCAAGTGTGGACTTCATAAAATCCTTAATAGGGTACCAACTAATCCAGGAGGAACATTGAGGAAGGAGGATGGGGAGTATACAAAGAAAGCACATGAAACGCTGGAAATGCTCCCCAAGACTCACTTTCCTCAATATACACTGGGGGATAACTCAGACCAGAATGCGATTCCTGAGAGACAACGGTTCTCAGGTATTCGCAAAGAGGACTGGGATTTGTCCAAGGAGTGTGTCAATTTCAGTAAGGTCCGATGGGCGGTGGGAACATTTCAACTGTTCAAGTCACCTGGCCTCGATGGAATCTTTCCAGCTCTCCTGCAACAAGTGGGAGAAAATCTTATTAGATTCCTATGCAGGTTATTCAGGGTTAGCCTAGCAGCAGGAATCATTCCCAATGCCTGGAGGGCAGTGAAGGTTGTCTTCATTCCAAAGCAAGGGAGAATTGATCATACCAAGGCCAAGGATATGAGACCAATCAGCCTGTCCTCCTTCATTCTTAAGACATTGGAAAAGCTGGTTAATGTGCATGTTGGAGAAAGGAGGTTAATTAGGGCTCCTCTACATTCAAACCAACATGCATATCAGCCAGGTAAATCATGTGAGACAGCTCTCCACCAACTCGTTAGGAAGGTGGAGAAAGCACTAGTTTCAGGAAATAGCCCTCTGTATCTTCCTGGACAACGAGGGGGCTTTTAGCAACACGACCTTCGATTCCATGGTTAGGGCAGCAGAGGTGCATGACCTAGGGACCACTATATGTAGGTGGACTAGGGCCATGCTCAGTGGAAGAAAGTAGAGGCTACCATGATGAATGAAAAAATGGTAATCAACACTACTAGGGGTTGCCCGCAAGGAGGTTCTTTCCCCTTTATTGTGGAATCTAGTGGTGAATGATCTCTTGGAGAGTTAAACTCTAGGCAGTACTTTTGCGAAGGATACGCAGATGATCTTATCATAGTAATAGCTGGCAAAATTGCTGCCACAGTGAAGAATATGTCACAAGGTGCATTGGACATTGTGTAAGACTGGTGCAGAAAACAGGATCTGAGGTTTAGTCCTAAGAAGACTGTTGTTGTACCATTCACAAAGAAGCATGTCCAACATTCAAGTTGGAATCTAAAGCTTTTCAATGAAGCGCTACCTGTGAAGGGGACAGTGAAATATCTAGGGGTTACCCTAGATGAGAAACTGACATGGACCCCTCACATTAGGAATATTTGCTGCAAGGCAGAAGGTACTCTTCTAAGTACCAGGAGAGCTTGTGGCAAAAATTGGGGTCTGAACCCCAAGGGTATGCACTGGATATACACCACAGTGATTAGACCGAGGATCACCTATGGGGCGGTCGTGTGGTGGAAGAAGGTAGAACAGCAGGTTGCTGCTAAGGAGCTTGGTAAGGTGCAGAGATTAGCCTGCTTAGCCATAATAGGCGTAATTAGCAGTACACCAACTGCTGGGATGGAAACCATGCTGGATATGCCACCAATTACACCTTTGGGTCAAGATGGAGACAGCGGCTGGTGCGTACAGACTCAAAACTGGCAACAACTGGAACTCTTTGGGATATCCAGAATCACACACTAAAATAGTGAGGTAAATATAGGAAAGGTTGGGGAAATGCAAGCCGACTATATTATAACCCCATACTGCTTCAATATAACAATTGGAAGTAGGGAGCAGTGGGAGAAAACAGTTCGACACCGTATGGGGGATATTGTCTGGTTCACTGACGGGTCAAAATCAGACCAAGGCGTTGGGACCGGGGTATACGGGGTGCAGCCAAGACTGGAGGGCGTCATTTCTCTAGGGAAACTGGCCTCAGTAATCCAGGCCGAAATCACTGCCATCAGGGCGTGTGTGGAGGAGAATTTGCGTAGGTGCTACAAAGACCTTAGCATCTATATCTATTCAGGTAGCCCTGAGATCACTGGCAGCTCCTGCAACAAGGTCTAAAATTGTTACAGAATGTCACAGGGTTCTGGTGGAGCTAGGGGAAAGCAATAGAGTAAACCTATTGTGGGTCCCTGGCCACTCGGGGATCAGTGGCAACGAACATGCCACAGATTAGCCAGGATGGGGGCAGAGACACCATTTATTAGACCGTAACCTGTCCTGACAATCACCAAGGCAATGATCAAACTGGAGCTACGTAACTGCCTCATAAGACAGCACGTAGAATATTGGACCAAAGTCTGTCAACAAAAACATGGCAAGGTGATGATGCCAAAGTCATGTTTTAAAAGAAGCTCTGCAATCCTGGGCCTGAACAGGAGAGATATTAGACTCATGGTTGGATTGCTGACAGGCCATGGGAATTGCAAAAAACACCTACGTACAATGGGATTAACAGAAGAGGACCCTAAATGTAGGATCTGTGATGACGGTGATGAAACTGCATCACATCTAATCTTCGAATGCATTGCATTGGAGAGTAAAAGGCACAGAACATTTGGGACAACCAGACCCAAAGAAATTGTTTCTAATAAAGAATTGGTAAAGGGACTCCTTGCACTGTTCAAGGGCATTGGTTGGTTTTACTAGATATACAGGGAGCAATACCGCTCCCCACTAACCTAACGGATTTATTCTTCATATGTTCCACATTCTGTCAGTGTCACTAACCTGACGGATTTATTCTTCATATATTCCACATTCTGTCAGGTGACAGGCCACGGTCGATGTGCGGACTCTCTACACAAATGGGGAAGAGCGCCACCCAAGAGTGCGACTGCGGCGCTGAGAAGCAGACGGTCCGGCACATCACTGCAGAGTGCCCTCTGAGAGCCTGCTCTGGTCAAACAACGGTCTTCCTAGTAGAGACTTAAAGTGCAGTTGAATATATTAAAAGCCTAAATCAGCGGTCGGCAACTGGCGGACTGCGGTCCAGGTCCGGACCGTGAGAGGCCTAAAACTGGACCGCCAAATTCATTTGAAAGTGTAACTTACATACTCAAACGATTAAAAAAAATTTTTTTCTGTGGATTACAATTCGTGTGAGAGCCACACTTATAATTTTTTATCTGCTGAATTATTAGAACCCTTAATGATTAAAATTGTGTGCCGGAACCGGGACTCGAACCTGGGACCTTTGCCTTTCGCGGGCAAGCGCACTACCGACTGTGCTATCCCGACACGACTCACGATGCCGTCTCACAACTTCACTTCCGCCAGTACCTCGCCTCCTACTTTCCAAACTTCACAGAAGCTCTCCTGCAAACACGCAAGACTAGCACTCCTGGAAGAAAGGATATGGTGGACACATGGCTTAGCCACAGCCTAAGGGATGTTTCCAGAATGAAACTTCACTCTGCGGCGGAGTGTGCGCTGATATGAAACTTCCTGGCAGATTAAAATTGTGTTCCGGTTCCAGCACACCATTTTAATCTGCCAGGAAGTTTCATATCAGCGCACACTCCGCCGCAGAGTGAAGTTTCATTCTAGAACCCTTAATGATTATTATAGGTAGATCAAATAAATGGTTGTCGTGACGTGCGACGCTGAAGAGTACGCTGACAAGCGGCGGCAAATGGGAGCGAGCTGGCTGATGATCCACATAAAAGCCCTGTACACACGAAAGCAGCACGAGAAATTCATCTAACGAACAAGGAAATTCCATAAATAGCGTTCATACTCTGACAGTCTCTGAAACCTCTATTTGAGCGGTCAGGGGATACTCATTTAAACACAATTTTTGTGCTCTTAAAAATCACCTTTTGCGGTTTCTCCAGCAGCCGAACTGAGAAGTTGTTCCACCTTTCAAAGCCTTTACTCCAAATGGAGATAACAGACTGGCAGGACGACATTTCCTTGCAAACATGTAAAAATGAATCCACTGACGAATTGTGAACAGGTCCCGGAAAAATATGAAAACAGCAAAATATTAGGCATCTACCTATTATGCTTGGCTCCACATATATTTGTCAAATTTCATTAAAAAACTAATTTGTTGAAGAATAATTATCGCTCAAGATTAACGGCAGCCGACCTTGGTGACACTATTCGCTTAAGCTGTTCCGCATGTCATACTAACTTTATGAAACTGGCTGAAGACCGCAAATGTAATTCCTTGCATTGATTTTTTAACACAAATACCTACAGTTCATTGTATTTCGTAATTTTTTTCAGTGAAAATTAAGCAAAAAATAGTACGTTTAATGTATCACCTATTACTGTATTTTTCACTAGAAGTTGGACTACATATTTTATTTAATACTTTTTGTGAGTGAAAATAAAAATAATTAAATAGAAAAATAATATAAGTTTCACTGAATTACTACAAATTTTTATTTCACATCTTTTGTATTTTATATTAGTTTGGGACTGAAAATTAAAATTAAAAAAAAAAGGATAAAGAAATGTGGTTTTACTTCAGGACTACGGTAAAAATTTTCATAAGTATCCGGACCCCATCCAAGACTACTTGCCGACCTCTGCCCTAAATATTAATTGACAATTGTATATATGTTGTTCATGACAATCGTATTTAATTGTATATGTGTCTTGTATTTAATTGCCAAAGTTATAAAGTCCATAAAAGTGATTTGTACTTGCCATACGCTAAATAAATAAAATCCTTGGCCACGTGAAGTGGAATGGATTTAACAAATAATATGAAATTCCTTGCACTGGTGTTGAGACATACTGCCTTTACAGGCATCCATAATTTCGACAGTGTTACTAGTGCAGTATTCTGCGTTTACAACTTGTCTCCAGGGTTTGCGCCAAACTTTAAGGTACTTTCACACTGAATGCCAACTCCAACAAACAAATATGTGAAACAGTTAACAGCCTAGAAAACTTAAAACTGTTGTGAGTTTGGCAAATTTACAACCATTGAGAAGTATTGAAAACAGTTACTAACTCTTGTAAACACAAATTCAGCGGTTTTTTTTTTTTTTTTTAATATTCGTCTGCACAATAACATTTAATTTAATATTTCTGGCGGGTGAATTCCTTGAAAAAAAAAAAAAAATGGAAAAATTCAAACAATTATAGGTGGAACCGTGGATAGCTAGAGGAAAAGATAAAAAGTGCTCGCAGAAATGTACTACAGGACCTACACTGCGAGGACATAACCACGAAAATTGTTTGAGAATGCCGCGTGGTAGTAGCCGAGCGGTCTGGAGCGCCACGTTGCGGATCGCAAGGACTCCCGCGTCGGAGTTTCGAATCCTCCATTGGGCATGGATGTTTGTGTTGTCTTTAGTATAACTTAGTTCAAAAGTAGTTTGTAAGTTTAGGGACTGATGGCCCCGCAGTTAAGTCCCATAAGCTTTACAAACATTTGAACAGTTTTGTTCGAGAATGGCTGACCAAACATTTCAATTCACTCACATATTTACAAATACTTAAATTCATCGTAATTGATGTTTCAGGAAGCCCTAAATATGTGTCAGTGTATAAATAATGAAATACTAAAATAGTTACATATCTGTTCATACTTAAAATAACCTCGTGAAAGAATATTGTAATTAAGGAAAGAAAATATTTTCGTAGTTCTTTCATGTTACTTTTGCATGTGCGTCTTTCTGCCTCATTCACTTCAACAGTCTTTTTATAGTTTACTGCAGTGTAACATTTATTTTGTCTGATTTTCCTTAGCATCTCTTTAAATATCTGTATATCTACCTGTTCTTTGAGGTTAACTCTCTAAATCCATCGTGCTAAGCACGAAAAGGTACGGAGCTAACTGGTGTAGTGTTTCAGTATTCAAATGATGAATGCCATTTCTGTCGATAAACAGCTATTCCAGCGTCCAGAATGCAGTAAAATAGGTACCGGTACTCGAATCCTACAGTGTACCATTTCACATATTATTCCAGACAAAAGTGAATCAAAATATAAATCACATAAGTTGGATTTACATTGGTTAGTTTAAAGTACAAAAATAGAATAATTTCACTTATGGCTCTCCATAAATCTTCAGGTCCATTTCATTTCTTCCTTATCCACAGTGAGCCACTTAAAATAGCCTACAACAGATTGCGGTAGTTATCTCTTTATATGATTCTAACCGCTTATTTTAGTCACTGTGCTTTGTATTAATAAATACTTCGTATTCTTCATACTTGCAGTGTAATAACTGGCTTAAACGACACAGCAGCCGACAGGGTAACACGGCAATGAGCATGTCAAAGTTCCCGACACTACCGTGTTTTTGATCACTGACCATCAACTAAAATCCCGAGACAAAACTTTCCTAAACTAGTTTTTCGAACTCCCGATTTCGCACAACTCTTCACAACAGTTGGAAACAAAGTTCGAGTTGAAAATAGTTGTCAACTGAGTTTTTTGGAGCTGGTTGTCAGTATGAAGGCACCATTAACCATGCCATCAGGGATTACAAACAGAAATAAGGGCTCTCCTCACTAAACCACGCTATTCAAGTCGTCTAGGATTCTACCGATATGGCCAGGAGCTCAGAAGGGGAGCTACGAGTGTTGTCGTGCTGTTAGCTAATGCACTTGAGTGCTGCCATGACTCACAGATGCCAGACTGCTCCGCACTAACCTGTCGGATTTATTCTTCATATGTTCCACATTCTGTCAGGTACTATTTCTTGTCTGTGAACACTGACAACCCTGCGCAGGGTTGGTGTGAATCCATCTCCTGGTATTTAAAGTGGGACATGGACTAATAGATGGCCGCGCGGGAGTAGCCGAGCGGTCTCGAGCGTCACGTTGTGGATCGCGAGGCCTTCCGTGTCAGAGTGTATAAGCTAGTTTATAAGTAGCTTGTAAGTTTAGGGACTGATGAGCCCTGCAGTTAAGTCCCATAAGCTTTACAAACATTTGAACATTTTTGACTAATACAACCAGTTTCGGCATTCCAGTCAGGCCCCCTTCAGGCCCCACCAACTGGTATGTTCGAGCATATCATTCTACGTTCATCGTATGTGGGACTTTCTGTTACTAGTTTCCGCGTGAAACTGTTATGCGTTTTTCCAGTGCGAATATGTACTATCACTCAATAAAAACTTACAGGGTTTCCGCGCTGAGCCCCAGGCCGCCGTCTCTACAAAGGGTCTTGTCACTAGTTTTAATTTCGATGGCTTCTTTAATTAAACAGTCCCAGAAGCTGTTACTGCGAGCCACGATGGAGCTTTCATCAAATTTCGTTCAATGACCGTTTAATAAAGCATGTTTAGCTGAAGCAGATTTCTCTGAGCATCGTAAAAGACCGAGGGGGCATTCGAACCTCTGACACGGGAGGCCTCGCAATCCACACCGTGACCGCTCGGCTACTCTCGCGCGGCCATCTATTATTCCATGTCCCACTATGCATACCAGGAGGTGGATTCACACCAACCCTGCGCAGGGTTGTCAGTGTTCACCCTCACAATCTTGTTGCGGGTGGTCCAAGTTTTACGGGGTAAGTCGAAGCCTGGAGATCTGTTAGACGGTTTCAGTGAGGTGTTTACATGTGGTGGTGCTGATTCTTCCCATTACACTTTCCAGCGTTCTGTAAGAAAGAAACCATTTTCCACCAGATCTTTGGCACTTATAAGAGGTGAACATCTAGAGCGCAATCTATCTCTGTCAATGCCGTTGCTGAAGTGCATGTTCTCTTCGCAGGTGAGGTGGCGGTGGCGGTGTATGGCTCAGTATAGGTAGCCAGTGAGTGGGGGTTGATTTTATTGTACCTGAAATAATCCTCATAGTTTGGTTCAGTACTGTATCCACCATCTTGGTGTGAGCGCTCTTTAGCCAAACAGAGGAACAGTACTCTCCCGCAGAACAATGCAGTGCAGAGGCGGTGCAGCCCCACCTGGGATAGTCTCTGAATAATATTTTTCCTTGTGTGAATTTTTGCAGCGGTGTTGATGACGTGTTGTTTATAGCTCGGGGTTATATCTAGTGTCACTCCCAGGTAGTTTGCATTTTTGTTATGAGGCAGAATGTTTTTATCAAAATATTTCTTAAGGCGTCTGTTAGCTAATTTATTAATCATGTGGAAACACATAGCATCAGTTGTAGGTAGAATTGGCTGTGGTCTCCATTCACGAAAGTACTTTCCTAGAAAGAACAAGTCGCTTGTCAAGGACAGTCTCAGTATGCTCCATATCTCGATGTTGTGTAGCTATAGCCCAGTCAGCTGCATACCCAAACTTTTCGGATTTGGTGTTAGGCATATCGACTATATACATGCTGAAAAGTAGCGGTGTCACAACTTATCCTTTTGGCAAGCCATTATTGAGCATCATCATTTTGCTCCTATTATTTACAAGTATCACCTGGAATGATCTGTTGCAGAGCATCTTGTTGATAAGGTTAGTTATTTGCAAACATGGCACGATGCAGAGTAGTTTGTAAATCAGGCGTTGCAGAGGAAATAAACTAACAGATCATCTCAGAGTTGTCATCTCAGGGTATACCAACTACAGAAAGCCACGGTTGAAGGAAAACAAATAATGAATACACAGCTCTCTGCAACGGAACTATATTCTCTGCCCTTAAAGAACTGGCAGACAACTCCAATCTATAAAACACACACACACACACACACACACACACACACACACAATTAGAGAAATAATACCCATAAAGTCACCACATCTTCATATACAAACACAATTAAAAATAACAGCATTACAAAATAAAATACAAAGAAATTATCAATATGAAGAAACCTACTGTATGCACTCACGCGCGCGCACACACACACACACACACACACACACACACACAAAGGGTCAAAATTCGAACTTACCACTTGCACACAGTCAACTGTCAACTCCACCCTCCATCTTGCCAAGATGAAAACTTTCCACTCAAAACACAGTCAGCTGTCTCCTCCATCCGCCATCTTGTTTTTTAACACTTCACAAACAGTGACAGTGAACACTAAAGTACTCCTATTCTCCTTCTCTACTCCACCGATGAAGACACCAACAAATGTTAAGTTTAACATACAAATAAACACACACACACACACACACACACACACACACACACACTGATGCCATTCACATAAAATTAAGTATTAGTATATACACATATATTAAAACCTTGTACATAATTCTAATTAGCAGCATGAACCTGTAAAAAAACATGTTTCTGTTGTTCAATTTTAAAATTTAAATAGGACGTACTGAAGATGCTACAACCGTAGCGAAAAACAGTGTGGACATAAAAAACAACCAGTGTTTTGCTCCAGGTAGATCCTTATACAGAAGCAACTAAATATTTACAAAGCAAACACAGACCAAAAAAGGAGCTACAACATCAAGATGAGTACTTGCATTTATTTGACATTAACTTTCAACACAATTTTCACTCTTACTAGCAAATGCTCATTCGTTTATCGTAATTACGGTTATTTATTGGATGTCCATCAGCAGCGAAAACGAAATTTTCCATTTCCACTTCAAACCCCATCAGTGACGTGTAGGCCTACTCTGTGATTTCTGTAACTGAATAACAGCAATAGATCGTGCATCCCTTGAAGGACGCGAGATATTAACAAAGCTCAGTTTACTACGTTTTCCAAAGACTCTGCATGTTGAACATCGCAACCTGTGCTCGCCAAGCCACGAGTTGGTGTACAGGTAACATATTTTGCAATTCTCCCATGGGGACGGCCGTAGAGGTGCCGTGAAATTTCCATCTCGTGCCTCAACTGGGCCAGATTTCGTGCCGTTCGTCCAGATTGTGCAAGATGACGCTTCATCCAGTCCCAAACATGCTGATTGGGGGAACGATCTAGGGATCGTGCTGATCAGGGTAGTTGATGTACACCTTGAAGAGCACGTTGGGTGATTCGGGATACATGTGAATGTACATTGTCCTGTTGGAAAAGCTTATCGCCTTGTTGGTGCCTAAACGGTAGCAAGACGGGTTGAATGATGATTTCAGTGTGCCTTGCGCTGTTCAATGTTCCCTGAACGATCACCAGAGAAGAACGCCCAATGTAGGATTTGGCTCCCCACACCATGATGCCGTGTGTCAGCTACGTGTGCCTCTGACGTATACACTCCAGAATTTCCTGCTCCCCTGTGCGACACCACATACGTGTGTGACCAAAACTAGCCCCGAGGCAGCAGCGACTGAAGGCGACGTGTGTGCATTCGTCCTTCCATAAGCGCGTGTCGTGACACCAAGCCCTAACGGCTTCCATCATGGTGTGGGAAGCCATATCCTACCTTGGCCGTTCTCCTCTGGTGATCGTTGAGGGAACCCTGAACAGTGCACGGTACATTGAAGCCATCGTTCATCGCGTCTTGCTACTGTTCATCCATCAACAAGGCGATCTGCTTTTCCTATCCATATCTATCCCGTACTACTAAACGTGCTCTTCAAGGTGTAGGGCAACTATTCTGGCGAGAACGAGCACCACATCTGTCCCCCATTATACATGTTCGGGACCCGATGAAACGTCATCTTGGCGCGGTCTGCATAACTGGCGCGAAATCTGGTCCAGTTGAGGCTTCAGTTGAAAGTTGCATGGCAGGTCATACTGCAAGACTACATTCGGCACCTCTACGTTCGTCTCCATGGGAAAACTGCAGCTCACATTGCTGCAAAAGGAGGGTATACACGGTACTATCGTCGACACTGTGCACGCTCTTGTGACTGTACTCACGTTCGTATGGTTCTGACTGTGTGATCGTTCGTTGCATACATCCTCAAGAAGGTGTCAATAAAATTTCGCTCTGCTGAGTCGACGAATTCATGGTGTTCTTTTTTCATTTTCCAGGAACGATTTTTTTCTGTATATGCTTAACAATTGACGATGGTTGCCATTGCCTGCTTAGTAAAGAGTTTTCCAATATTATTACAAAAATATAATTTGCGATGTCTGTTAACAATGAACCATGGAAAAGCTGGTAGAAGCCGACCTCGGGGAAGATCAGTTTTGGTTCAGGAGAAATGTAGGAACACGGGAGGCAATTCTCACTTTACAGCTTATCCTAGAAGATAGATTAGGGAAAGGCAAACCTACATTTCTAGCTTTTGTAGATTTGGAGAAGGCTTTTGACAGTGTTGATTGGAATAAACTCTTTCAAGTTCTGCAGCAAGCAGGAGTAAAATATAGAGAGCGTAACGGTTATTTACAACTTGTACAAAAACTGGACAGCGGTTATCAGAGTTGAAGGGCATGAAAGGGATGCAGTCGTTGGGAAGGGAGTAAGATAGGGTTGTAGTCTTTCTCCAACGTTATTCAGGAAAGCAAGGAGAAATTCGGAGAAGGAATTAGAGTTCAGGGTGAAGAATTAAAAACATTGCATTTTGCGGATGACATACTAATTGTGTCAGAGACAGCAAAGGACCTGGAAGAGCAGATGAACGGAATGGACAGTGTACTGAAATGTGCGTATAAGATGAACTTTAACAAGAGTAAAACAAGGGTAATGGAGTGCAGTCTACGAAAATCAGGCGATGCTGAAGAAATTAGATTAGTTAATGAAACAATAAAGGAGGTAGATGAGTTTTGTTACTTGGGCAGTAAAATAACAAATGATAGTCGCAATACAGACTATATAAAATGCACCATGGCAATGGGCAGAAAAGCGTTCTTGAAAAAGAGAAATTTGTTAACATCGAATATTGATTTAAGCCTAAGGAAGTCCTTTCTGAAGGCATTTGTGTGGAGTGTTGGCTTGTATGGGAGTGCAACATGGACGATAAACAGTGCAGACAGGAAGAGGATAGAGGCTACAGTACACTACATCAAGTAACGTAAGCGGTGACTCTTAACTATTTAAAAAGACAGTTGTTGATGCTGTGTCCTGAAGCAGTCACCAGTGAACAAAAATAGCGGAAGTGACCAACTAGTCACTGTAGGAAAGCGTCACATAATACCAAATAATGAACTTAATAAATCTTTCTCATACACTTTGGTTGAATCAAGAAATATTTTCGTTATTTTTCGGGTAAGATCATACGTCGAGTTCTCCATTTAAATATGGTAGACGTTGCTTAGAAACACAACATTTCAAAATATACGGGACTGTAACGAAAAACGCCACGTACTTATTTTATCGACTCAACGCGAGACTAAATAAGAGACGATCCCGTAAAATACGTCTGGTCAACTTAGCTTAAGAGAACGCGGAACTCATGATGGGATGTCTGAGCGGTAGATGTAAGCGGGCCATGGGTCAAGCATCGCCGCGACGGACAGATGTCACTGTGGTCGTTTCTTAAGCCCCGATTGACACGGTAGGCAACGTCACGTCAAAATATGCTCCCATGTTTTCTATCGGTGGCGTTCACACGGCGTCCAATGTCACGTCAAGGTCACTTTACCTATCGGTTAGTATGCTTTGAAAGAATAGTTTGACGTTGACAGTGAAGATCACAGGCCGATCAACTGCCTACGATTGGCTGTTACGGATTTGATTGGTTTGTGGGTGTCAAAATGGCTGCTTTTCATTCACAGCTGTGTTCTTCGCATTTACAGTTGCATAAGACGGTTATCTAACCTATACTAATTGTATAACTGCAACTGCTGAGAAAGGAGGCCAAAAACATAAATTATGAACTGTATACGAAACACATTTCCCAGCCACGGTGAAGTAGCCGAGCGGTCTAAAGCACCTCGCTGCGGAGCGCGCGATTGTTCGCCGTGGAGGTTCAAGTCCTCCCTGGGGCATGGATGTGTGCTTTGAATTTAACTCAAAGGCGTAAATTGTCGACTCGTGTTATAAGAACATGTTACGTACTCTTAAGTTTTACTTAGTGTCCAGGCGGCCTCCCGTGATTATGTTGTCCATCATGTGACGTTGCCAGTTACGTGACAACGCAAATGTTTTGATATGAAGTTTCGTTTACGAGGGTAATCACTTTTACTGCATGAACGAGGCGTACATACAAGAATCTGTTAACCACAGAGCAAAAACAACGTTATTGATTTACTTCATTGTATGTACGAAACACTAATCAAGTGACTCCGGAGTGGATTTCTAAGAATGTTAATATCTTGGCGAGGCGTTTCTATCGTTTTGTTGATGTTGCCAACATAATCATGCGAGGCCGCCAAGATGATAAGTAAAATTTTACCATTACATACATCTAAAAAAGACTGTAGTTACCTGAAAAACACTCAGAAGAATAAAGATATGTCTTATCTACGACAAGTAGCACATTTATAACGGCCATACTATTAAAAGAAAATCCCAAGTTGATCGAAACTGATAATGGCTTAATAAAAACAGAAAACACGACTCATTATTTTGTCAAAGCAGACTGTAGATTTCGTAAGAACTGTCAAATGAAGAAGAATACGTGTTATCCATGATAAACAGCAATTATGATGACTCATACGACTGACAAAAACTCTGAAGTTGAATGAAATTGGTACAGATTAATAATAACAGCAAACCAATGCTACTCATTACTGTACGTGTCAAAGCTTACTCCAGCTGCAAAGATTACAATTATATACAACACACGAAATTCCCAAACATCAAAATTTTAAAGACAGCGTAGTTATGTCAGTTCATTGGTATTTTTACGACTGTTTTCTGTAATTACACAAAAGACGGCTGACACTTTTATAGTATAGAAATATGGCGGCGAGACTTCACTGACACCAATGATACTGTATATGGCATTGCCAGTCTAGTAATATATGTCTGTGGTAGGAACACAGAGTGGGAAGCAGTCTGGCGTACACGCCAGTATTCTTATGGAGCGTTGTCAGTCTGTTACGCGCCTTGCGTTTACTCACAACTAATATTGCAAAAGACGAAATCTAATTTGGAAATTCAAATGCAATGTTCGATACTGCGATTATGTGTTAAGTCTCGAGCAATTTTGCTAACCCCTTCAATGGCAGTTTCCGAGTGTTTTATTCTTCCTGTATTATGGATAAAAATGGTTGAACATTACTAGATACATGTCAAACACCTACAATGACTAGAGGTATTCCGAATGGGTAAATATGCAGCGAGTAATTACAAGGGATAAAGACATTGGTAGTAAGCCTGGTATAAGTTGGGTTTCGACATATTTTTCAAAATTTTTGCTATCCGTTTCAGAGTGATGGTCAAACGTTTTGGTTTTCGAGCCATGAAACACCTGTCTGCACCTGCATGAACAACAATTAAACGGTGACCGGCAATTTTGTTTGACAATACTACTCGCACACTATCACTTTACCAACATTCATTTACTGTTTACGGTTTTCCGTTGAATACATTATCTGCTCACAACAACTGAAAAATGTTTATTTACGTTAATTTTGTAAATTCATACTGCGCGGGATTAACCGAGCGGTCTAAGGCGCTGCAGTCATGGACTGTGCGGCTGGTCCCGGCAGAGGTTCGAGTCCTCCCTCCGGCATGAGTGTGTATTTTTGTCCTTAGGATAATTTAGGTTGAGTAGTGTGTGTGAGCTTAAGAACTGATGACCTTAGCAGTTATGTCCCACAAGATTTCACACACATTTGAACATTTTCGTAAATTAACAAGGCTTGTTAAAATTAGCTATAGTTCTTCAATCAGGTTTGACTATTTTTGAGCTGTTGCCCAGCGACTGATTTTCTTTTTCTTCTTTTTTTCAGATCTACATATATGTCGGGTACAGTGTGGCTATTCTCAATGCTTTATGCTTACATCGTTACCGTCATGCTGAACGTAACTGTCAACCTGGCGGTTTACATGTAAGCACATATTAAAAGCTTTTGAGACTGGCCGCGGTGGAGTAGCCGAGCAGTCTAAGGCGCCTCGCTGTGGAGCGTGCGGTTGCTCGCTGTCGGAGGTTCGAGTCCTCCTTGGGGAATGGTTGTGTGTGTTGTCCTTAGGTTCGTTTACCTTAGTTTAAGTAGTTTGTAGGCTACGCACTGATGACCACGCATTTTGGTCCGATAGATTTACAAACATTTGAAAATTTTTCAGACTGGCCACTCAGCGGGCGAAACCTAGGTAGATCTGAAAAGTAAAAACAAAAATTGCGATTGATTGCTGACGTTTCCTATAGATTTGTTTAAATGAAATTCCACAAACATTTTCAATAACAAAAAATCGTGGGGTGGGGGTGGGGACGGCAATTTAGCAGCTCGCACGGGGCGGCACTTGGGCTTGCGCCGGCCCTGGATGTGTTTGTTCGTCCGTAGGTTAGTTTACCTAGGTTTAAGTAGTTTGTAAGCTACGGACTGATGACCACGCAGTTTGGTCCGATAGATTTACGGACATTTTTTGAACAAGCGTTTCCAGGACGCCTTCACCTGCAGTACCAAAGTATCGATCTCAAGCTTCATCAAACGATTCAACACATCAGATTCAATAAATATTGCAAATTCAACTATCTAGTACTTTACCCTCCGTGAGTAACATGAATAACACACCTTTCAATGGTAACAGGGGTGGCTCATCACCCCAATGTCTTATTTTGCATCTATCATATAATATGTTTTGTTGTTACACATTGTGATTATTTTGATGCCATATGGTTTCGAAGCAATGTAAACACAGAATGGACATTTGCCACAAAATCCTAAAAGCTGCTCATCGATTGTTACATACATATGAGGGGAATAACTTCAGCGCAGTTTCTAAAAAAAGCTGTCCAGAATTCACGAAGAAGTGAAAATTTGTCGTCCTTATTTCTATTGGTCTTATCATCAAATATCAGACAATTTAGATGAAATGTGAACCTCATTTGAGACATAATACATTTGTGCACAGATAAGACACGCCACAATTCTTCAGTGTTGAGATGAGCATTTTTTCTGCTACCTGACATACAAAGCAATCCCATTAGTACACATATTTCTTTCTTGTCTGTATCACCAAGAAACCTCTAGTCGGTATAGCTATCTCCATTTCTTTCTTTGGAGCTCATCATTTGTATGATCTACAATCATATCAACTATTCTTGATTCTAATAATATTTCGAAAGCATCTTCCTCAGAGTCAATGTTTTGAGAAGAGTTAACATTGTTAGGAATTTTTACGATATTTCTACTTTGGATTTTACCTTTCTTAGGCAGTATTTTAGACCATAAAATCCATTCTTACCCTTGATTGTGTTTGCTGAAGTTACCCCCTTCTCCACCTCATCACCATCTTCTGACGTGGTAGCTTCAAACACAGAGTTGTGTTCAGATTGTACTTCCACATATCTTCCTCGCTTTAAAATAAGTCGTTATCACTGCAATCGTCATTGCCTTCCTCCAAAACACTTCTCAGAAACTCCTCAAACATTGGATCATTCACAATCACATATATAGATTCCATATTCGAAAAGCTTACGAAATGTAGCAAATGGATTTCACCTACGAAAATGGTAACAGGGGTGACCTATAACCCCAAGAACTATTCGATCTCAAGTAGCAGCTGAACACAACTCACCAGCAACACGCCAGACCAGTGACAGATTTGTACAACAATGACGAAAGAATACGAAAATCTGCCAGAATAAAATTCCATTGTTGCCAACATAACAGAAAAAACAAACTATCACTGGGGTGACGCATCACCCCTGTTACTATCGGAGGGTTAATTATATCAATGTAACGATAAAAAACAGTTCACATGCCGCAGAGAAAGGAAAATCATTAGCTCAAAACTGTTGGCTTGCAAGAGGAATTAGAACACTGTATACAAAAAAAAAAAAAAAAAGTTCTCTAAAACAAAAATTGGGTAAAATTTTACGACGGTTCTCGCCGGGCTCCAGTGCTTATGTTGGCAACAGATGAACAATGAAATGTAGAATTGCGTTAATATTTTTCACGAGCTACAGAGTAAATATTATTGCTGCTCGTTTCACTCGCAGCCAAATTAATACTGTACCTGCTCTATGGTTGACAGGTTCTTGTATGTACTATGTACCCTTGTCTGTTCAGAAAAAAAAAAATCGTTTTAATAGAAGTTGTCACGAAAAAACAAATATTGGTCATCTTAGTTGCTGTCATTACCATTGATGCCAACAATAACCACTGCAGTCTGGCAAGAAGCATGGTACAATTTAACCCAAAAATTGTATGAAGCACACTTGCACTTGTCTGACACTGTAAATAACAGTATTGTTCTCATATTCTTGAAAAAGTTGAAGACTACACTAATAACAAAATTGAAGAGATAAAGCAAGTGTACAATAAGAAACTAAAGACACTAATGGACAAACACATACAGCCGAACACCACAAACAGACAAAGACATTCACATCTATTCAATCCCTGTCTTGTAAACCTCACAGACTCCAAGCTTACTGATGAAGAAACACAACTACTACATAAAGGTCTAAAACACAATGTAAACACAAAAGTAAACAAGTATTATGTTCAAAATATGATAATATAAACTGAAAATAGACTTTGATTTTATTCTAACACACGCATACTTTGGAACAAGATTTTTCTGACTGTTAAACTAACATATTTGGTTTAACAGTCAGTGTATACTGAAAATAGACTGTCTCAAGAACAGAAAAATGAAACAAGCACCATAAACATAGGCCTAACAAGAGAATTAATAGGTAAAGAAATTAATAACATCATTGATACAAGACAACAACACAATAAAACAAGTCAATTTACCAAATAAATTAAAACCCTGAAAATCCTTAGAGAAAAACTACTCAGAGAAAACATAATCATAACGAAAGCAGACAAGGAAAGCTCAGTGGTCCTTATGGACAAGGAAGAATACAATAACAAGACAGAAATATTAATTTCAAAAAATAAAGTAACAAAACTAAAGTCAGACCTAACAAACATATTCCATACAAAAATGGAAAACATACTAAAAACTGTAGAATACACACTGGATGACAAACAAAAAGCTCATATAAAACCTAATGCAGCAAAACTCTGGATCCAACCAAAGCTTCACAAAATAAATAACCTAATGAGAGCAATTGTAAATTACAGAAGAGCACCTACATACACCCTCGTCAGACATGCTAATGTACTCACACAACAATATAATGCACATAAGGACATAAAAATCAAAAACACAGTGGATCTGATAAACAACATAAAAGACTTATATATCCCTTACACAGCTATGTTGATATCATTTTATGTTGAAAACATGTACTCCACAATCCCAGTCAAAGAAACAATCAAAACAATAAAACAAGACTGAGATACCTTCAATCAGTTATCACAAGAACACATAACAGAGGTAAGTACACTCCTACACCTTATCGCAGAACAAAATTATTTTGAATTCAATAAAGAGTTCTACCTATAAGCAGAAGGGCTACAGATGGGATCTCCAATTTCAGGGAAGTTTGCAAACATTTTCATAAACAGAATAGAAAAAAGAATATTTGAAGAAATAGTACCAGGCAAATACAGTATACTATACTTGTGGAGATACATGGATGATATCCTCTGCTTGATAGATGAACCAGAAAATAAGACAGACCAATTACACACAAAGATAAACACAATACACAAGAAAATAAAGTTCACTCTAAAGAAGGAAGAAGCAAGCCAAATTAATTTCCTGGCTATATCCATCACAAAGAAAAATAACTCACACTCATGCAACATCTACAGAAAAAGTACTGCTTCAGACATAATCTTACACCAGTCTTCAAACCACCGGCAGGCCCAAAAGGAATCAGCTCTCAGATACAAGTTACACAGATTAAATACAATACCAATGGACAAATATAATTACAACAAGGAGCTGGACATAATAATTCTGATAGCAAAACTGAATAAAAGAAGCCAAAATAAAAGAAAGAAACAAAACACACAAAACCAAGGTGTCAGAACACTCACAGCTAACCCCAAAACAACAACACAAACGAAGGAAATAACACAGAAACTCAACAAAAAACTGGCGCACACTTACTTATAAACTGACAAATCGAATTGGAAACATTCTCAAGAAACAAGGAGTAAAATTAGCATATCATAGGCATAATTCATTATAGAAATGCCTAACAAAAATAGAAAGCTCTGACATCTACCAAAAATCTGGCGATCTTGGAAATATGGCAACAGCCATTCAACATTTTCAGAACACCTTACGCAAGAAAACCTCTATCCCACCACCATAGAAACTGATATGAAAAATAGTCGGATATAGAAATAAGAAACACCTCCTAACCCTACAAGAGAATTTCCATATTCAAAAAGCATTAATAGAAAAGAAACACACATTAAATGATCAAGAAAACATCAGCAACCAAACATTATTTAAACTACCAGTAATAGAACAAATAGTAGACAAAGACAAACCTCCCCCTTCCTCAAACCCACCACATAATACAAACACATAAAACAACAAAAACCCTACCCACACACACACACACACACACACACACACACACACACACACACACACACACAGAACTTCGCTAGTTAAACTAAAATTGTATTTATAAATACACTAACAATACAGTCAGGACATCACACACAAAGTTTTTAGCATACAACTGTTTTGACAGAAACGAAACAAAAACACATCTCACAGTGCGAACCAAAGAACTTGTAAGCAAATAACAAACACACAAAGGAAACAGAAAATAAACGACATACAAAGCCTGCCAAGCCACAGAAACTTTTATAAGAAAGTGTAAATGTAAATATTGTAAATATAAACAGTGACAGCAAGTGGCAATGTGCTACAAAAAATTCATGAAGAGGACAACATAAAAATATGTGAGTAATATTAGTAGTCCATTTTGTTCAGAATCAAAATAATTCTCTTGCATGAGAAATGTTATCGATCAAATTTAAACAAACAAATGATGCAAAACATTTCCTGTACAGTTGACCACTGAAGATGCTTTAGAATAAAGCGAAACGTGTCTGGTCTAAATTAGACTAATTTACAGTTGCATAGAAAATAGGATCTAAATGTTCATTAGAAGAAGCTAGGCAGTTAATGGAACAGGCCATACCCACACAATTTGATACAATAGAAATTCCACCTATCTCTCCTTCTGAAATTAAGAAAATAATAAACTCTCTCAAGAGCGAAAGCTCACAAGGAATTGATGGTATTTCTAGCAGGGTAAAAAAAGTTTGTTCTCAAGAAATAAGTAGGATTCTTAACCACATATGTAATATTTCTCTGAAGCAGGCTGTTTTTCCTGGTAGACTAAATGTGCTATTGTTAAACCACTGCACAAAAGAGGGGTACATCTGATGTCAACAACTACAGCTCACTCTCACTTCTGACAGCCTCATCCAAAATTCTTGAAAAAGGAATGTATTCTAGAGTTTCACACATAGGTAAAAAATAAAGTTCTAACAAAATGCTAGTTTGGTCTTCAGAAAGGCTTTTCAACAGAAAATGCTATATATACTTTCACCAATGAAATATTAAATGCTCTGAATAACTGGACTTCACCCATTTGGATTTTTTTGTGATCTCTCCCAGACTTTTGATTGTATAAATCAATGAATTCGATTAATATGGAAATTCTCCACAGAGATGATAAATTATTATTCAAAAGAGATAGATTGGCTGGCCAGTACTTACCTTTTTGCTGCATTGCCAATAGTTACACTCAGAAAAAAGGAGGACAATAACGAGTTTTCGAAATTGTGTTCCTTCTTCAGGTGGAGAGAAGGGAGAAAAAAGAAAAAAGGAATGGGAAAGGATGGGAAAGGTAATTCTGTTTTCCTTTCTGTCTCTTTTTCTCCCTTCTCGCCATCTGAAGTAGGAACACAATTCCAAAAGCTCGTTATTTTCCTCCTTTTTTTTCTGAGTGTAACTATCGGCAGTACAGCAAAAAGGTAGGTACTGGCCAGCCAATCTATCTCTTTTGAATAATAATTTATCATCTCTTTTGAATAATAAATCATGGAATTCTTGTAGATAAACTAAAGTATTGTGGTATGAATGGGACAGTGTACAAATGGTTTAAATCATACCTAACAGGAAGCGTGCACAAAGTTGACATAAGTGTTTCACACAATATGCAAAAAACAGACGATTCCTCAAACTGGGGAACAATCACAATTGGGGTGCCACAAGGTTCAGTCTTGGTTCCTGTGCTGTTTTTAAATATATATTAATGACTTGCCATTCTATATTCATGAAGATGCAGAGCTGGTTCTTTTTGCTGATGATACAAGTATAGTTATCACACCTGACAGACAAGAAATAACTGAAGAAATTCTAAACGACTTCTTTCAGAAAATCATTAAGTGGTTCTCAGGAAATGGACTATCACTTTATTTTGATAAAACACAGTACATATAGTACATGGAATGACACCATTAATAAATATAGACTTTGATCAGAAATCTGCAGCAAGGGTAGAATATTCAAAACTTTTAGGTGTATGCATTGATGAGGGGTTGAACTGGAAAAAACACACTGAAGATCTGTTGAAACATTTAAGTTCAGCTACTTATGCTGTTAGGGAATTTGCAAATTTTGGTGATATACATCTCATAAATTATCTTACTATGCCTATTTTCATTCTCTGCTTCCATATAGCATCATTTTCTGGGGTAATTCATCATTGAGTATTCATTGCACAAAAGCATGTAATCACTATAACTGCTACGGCTCATCCAAGATCACCCTGCAGACACTTATTTAAAGAGCTATGGATCTTCACAGCATATATATTCACTTATAAAATTTGTTATTATCAATTCAACCAAATTAAAAGCAATAGCAGTGTACATAACTACAACACTAGGAGAAAGAATGATCTTCACTATTCAAGGTTAAACCTAGCTTTGGCAACTCCTCCTACACTATAGATGAATTTTTAGATATAAATTAGTAAATCTGGAAAAAAATTTTTAAAAATGTGTCATGTAATATTTAGTACAAAGTAATAATTTGTAAAGACACCTTTCATTAACCTGACATGTTCCACATCATTACGAAGTGTAGTATTCATGATCTATGGGACAAGTACTAAACTAAGCTAATCACCAATGTTTGTTTATCTATCTGGCACACTGTTGTAAAAAAACAACTTACCTCATAATCCAGAATGCTGCAGTCATTTTAATTAAACTGACATATTAGTCTTAAAGTGTGATTAATAGGCCTTTCACAGTGTAAGAGAACTCGGCATGAAAAGTGTGAAATGTGTCATTGACAATAAAAAATAATAAAAATGCAAAAGACAGGTTCCTCCCTCCCCCCCCCCCCCCCCCGAGCCCCCCATGAGAGGAATCAGTGAAATGAAGTTTCTAGAAATGAAGATGTTGGCAAGGAAATTGGAGTATAGAAGATGAATGACAGGATTGGGATGAACAAGTCAACATAACAAAATGATGAACACTGAGAGCAGGAGGAAGACCTAGAGCAAGACAAGTCAACATAATAATGAGCAGCTTAAGAAAGCAGAATCTGGACTAAAAATCGGACAGTTATGGAAAAAGAATGGTGGAAAGAGGAAAGTGGAGAAGTACCATTAAGGGAACAACCTGACCTGATGCAGAATAAAGAGGGCAATGAAGCTAAACAATATGTAGTAATACCTGTAATCTTTATTTTACAATATGTAAAATTACATAGAAACAAAAATCACATGTCAACATTAATAACATTTTTATATAAACATCATTTATATTTTCTTTGGATCTTCACAATAATTCTATTACAATCACAGAACTATCATCACAAAACACAAATATCTTTCTCATAAATTACTGTATACAATTAGATCACACTGGATGAAACCAATTTAAAAAATAGTTCAGTGTCATCCTCAAGGAAGGAAATAGTTATAATATTCAATTGCCTATTACATCATTTGACGTGCTGCATATCATGAAATTGGAGCCTTTTGAAGGCATCTCATCCATCTAGCTTAAGTAGCTGCCCTCTGCAAACTTTTCTTCAGCTCAAATAATGTAATATCACAAAATACGATGCTTGCTCCATCATCTGCCAATGTAACACTGTCATATTTACAAGTCAAAATTTTAATGACTTACTTTTTAAAAGGAAAAAAAGAGCAATGATATCTAAAAAAGTGATAAGATCTTGTCATGAATCTTCTTAGTAGCTCCTAATATACATGTTTTTGTGTAATGAACTTGTACAAAGTATCTAACAATAATAATAAAACAAATAACAACTAAAGTATAGAATTAAAGCAGTTCATTTCACACAAACTCAATGTTCCACTTTGTGGGACACTCAACAGCAGTTTATTTGTTTTTGTTTGCACTTGCAATATTTATAATGAAAAGTTTGGTGCAGTTTCACTGTCACATTTTAGTTCATTAGTATTATTTCCTACTGATAACACAGGAAACAGTGATCTTTCTGAGATGCACGTTAACTGACAGATCATTGCACTGTAGCTACTAAAATTACAGTTTGACATCGAGAATTTTTGTGTATCACCTGTCATCACAATTCACATTCACTATACAGGCACATTTTGATTGTGTAGGTATCACCTGTTCTGTAGTCCCTGAGAAACAGCAAGATGGGTGACACGAATCCTTCAAGGTTTGTCTACTGGTGGTTTACCTTTCCTAAGCTTCCTTTGCTGTGTATTTTATGTTGACAAATTATTGATTACCTACCCGAATCCTAGCATCTGGTATGCCAGAGAAGGAATAGCCATAATAACAGACATCCTGTAAATGAAATAAAATATTATGAGGTTTGTTTAAATTACACAAATGTTCACAAAAGTATGTTATCTAATTAGCATAAAAAGAATTCTTATGAAGGGAAAAAGAGACAAAACGACAGAAATTCTTTTGGGGAGTAAAAAAAGTAGTACAATCCAGTAGACTGTTTCCCTGACTGTGAATTACTCTCACAATAGAGCAATATGTCCTCTGAGTTTCTCACAGTTGCTTGCCAGAATAAAAATCTCCTCATGTTGAATAACCTGTGATTTTCAGGGCTGTTGCTGCCACTGTCATCAGGAGTAAAAAAAAAATATTGACTGCTGTAATTATCAAGGTTTTTATTTATTTACATGTGCATAGCAAGGAGAGGTGCTTGACTCTAGTAGAGTGGCACTGGTCACTGCCACCACCTGTCAACATTAGTTCCATTGAAGTTTCAGCACATTGTATAACTTGTCTTTCACTTGTGCATCAATTTGGTCCTCTCTGACTTGTTACATATCTTGCAATGCCCATAAAAATAGAAAATGTGCCAACACTGCCAGCGATGGTTTATTTATTTACTACATTCCTGATAACTGTAGACAACTGTAGTAAGCACAACTGTTTTATTACAAATGTTGTGACTCGTAAAGAATTTCAGACAAATTATAATATTTTATCTGCATTGTCACAACTTTAATGCAAAAGTTCATGGAACTATCATACTAAGACAGCAAATTTTATTGAACAGTGTGTGCTTCCACAATCTAAAATGGTCTGACAGTATTCTGAAGAAGCAGATACAAGTAACTTCACACCATACCTCTATATCTTTACCTCTTTCCAAGATTGGGACATGAGAAGATAGTAAGAAGAGTTCATGGGAAATATTTTTAGATCCTACTGATATTTTTTAACAGTAATACTTAGGCATCCATAGTTTTATAATCTCATTTCATAAAACAATAATTCAAATTCAAAGGATTTTGTGCCAACACAAATGATGACTTGTGAATCATCAGTTTAATAAGGCATGGTTTCAAAATAGTGATGCCAATTATTTACACATCAATGGAAATTCTAGTAGAAGTTCACCTTAAGGAAGATCAGTTTAAGGTCTGTAGATATGTAGGAATATGTGAGACAGTGCTGACCCTAAAACTTATCCTATGGAATAGGTTGTAGAAAGAAAAAGTTATTTTAAAATATTTATAAACTTTTGACAATGTTGGCTGCACTACATTCATTAAGATATTGAATGCAGTGAGGATAAAATGCAGGTAGAAAAATGTTATTTGCTACATTTACAAAACTATAATGACCACAATGTCACTGTGACATTAAAACCCAATATTCCTTCCTTCCATCCTTCCTTCCTTACTTCCTACTTGTAAGGAAAATAGACTGCAGTTACAAGTATTAACACACATGAAACGTAATCTATAGTTAAGAAGGTAGTGAGCCAAGGTTAGAGACTGTTCCATATGTTATCCAGTTTGTACATTGAGTAAGCAGTAAAGGAAAGTAAACTTGTGATAGAATTTAGATTTGTGGTGAAGAAATAAAAACTTTGATGATTGCTCATGACATTGAAATTCTGTCAGAGACAACAAAGCACTTAGATCAGTTGAACTGAATGGAAAATTTTCTGGAAAAGAGGGTAGACTCGTGGCAACAAAAGTAAAACAGATGTGTAACCAAGTTAAACTGGCCACAGTGACTGAGATAGTTAGACTACAAAATGAGAAACTGAAATTAGTCAACTAGTTTACTGATTGCACAGCACAAAAAGGATATCAAATTCAGATTGGCAATAGCAATGTAAACATTGCTGCAAAAGAGGTATATGTTTGCGTCAACTATTAATTTAAGTATTAACAAATCTTTTCAATATGTATTTATTTGAGGTTTATCCGTATGCAAAAACAAAGAGAATCTTTTGAAATAGAATTTTACAGAAGTAAGCTGAAGAAGATAAGAAAGGTAGAGTGAATAACAAAGGAGGAGTTACTTAATCAAATTGATGAATAAACCAGTGATTGGTGTAAAGGACACATTTCGAGGTATCTAAGAATTATCAGTTTGTTAAAGGAAGGAAATATGGAAGGACTGAATACTGTAAGCAGATTCACATGGATCTATGTGACTATAGTTATGTAGAAATGAAAGGTGGACCTGGAGAACTTCATCAAACCAGTATTTGAAATGAAGACCACATAAACAACAGACACAAACACAGTAAATCAGAAACCATTGTCAGTGGACCTTAGGCCTGCTCTTATGACTGTAAATCTTAATACAGACTAATTAATTTTTGCCACTGATGTAATCTACAAGATCAGAAGTTTACTGATATGAAATTCTGACATTCCTGACATTTTAAAGACAAAAGGACATTTACAACAATAGTCATTATCAATATTTCTGAACCACATGAGTTATTTTTGAAAATATCTGGTGGCACTGAAATATGCAATCTTTTTATTTATGGAAAAGTATCAAATAATAATTTTATTTACAGCAGAGTCCTCTGAGTGTGAAGTATCCTACAACATTTACTATTTTACAACGAAGCAACCCTTGTCCTCTGTGTCATCTGATACGGGAATTACAGTGAATCCTTTTAATGTGTAATTATTCTGGCAGCAATTCTTCCTTGTATATTTAATCATTGTCCCAGATTTTAAACATGAATTTTATTCATTGCTTTCTGATAACACTGTAACCATTACAAGTGAGATGCATCTGCCTTTAAATTTTGATCAGTAATATTGCTGTCTCTAACAACTTTACATAAACAACTAAATAACCTTGCATAATTTTGAAGATAAAAGGATCAATCAATAACACAGGCAAATGTAGTAAAAATAAAAGGGGAAAAACTAAAGGAAAAACAGATAAATAACATTTAAAATGATTTACTTAAGTTGCAGAACATCTTTGTACCCTTCACCCATCATGCAACATGAAGCTGTAAAAAAAAATTATTTTTTTTAATCTTAAAATATGAAAATTGGAAAACTTAGGCCTAATCTCTCATCATACTACAGACATCAGGAAACTTTTGTTAATACACTGTTATTTTCACTACACATTATGTACACTCATTTACATCATGAATTTCAGACTCTGTCTTTCATGTTCTAGTTTACTCAGTGGTGAATCTGAGGGGTGTTTCAAAAATAGAGAGAGAGAAAACTTCTCTTAATATGATTTTCATAAATTGTCTCCATTTTTAGAAAACAAATTTAGAGACAATAGATTCAGCACAATGGCATAAAATTTCTATGACCAAAATCATGTATTCACCACTGATTTCAGTTTATACAGACAGTAGGCCTATGGAAATGTAAGCATTGTTATTAAATATTCTATATCTATTGTTTTAATAAATTAGACCAACTCACCAACAGCAGCATTTTTACTATCACATCAAGCACCAATGTTCCTTATTCCCATGTAAACATGCAAAAAAACCACCACTCTGCATGTATAATAATACAACAATATCCCTAAAGAATTCATTACAGTATTATCATATTTTGCAGACAACATCATGAACATAATCTTTTATTTATAGTAGGTATGTGGCCAGTAAAAGATTATAGATAGCTTTATGGTAGCAGATAGTGTGTTTTATTTTGTCAGTTATTTGTAACATTTCCTGTTGCTCAAATGAAACACTGCTACTGCCTACTGGTAGGAAAAAGTATTTAATTTTATTATGAAATGTGACTACAAATCAGAGTTATTATTCAAAATTTTCTGCTCTAATAGAATTCAGGGCTGTTCTATACTCACTTAATGATGATCTTATTTAAAGAGGTGTTTACATGATTCTGTGCAACTGTGGGAAGTCATTTATTGGACAAACAAAACACACTAACAGCAGTGCAGAGTACGAGTTTCAGCCTGACACATGAACAGAATCTCTTGGTACAATATATGATAGGAGGCAGTTCTGCTGTTTTCTACTATAAGAGGTTCCTTGCTATTGGGTATTGAAATCAAATTTGGTCCCTTCAAACACTTTTGGTTCATTGCCTCTTAGGTGACATGGCAATTCCGACCCCCCCCCCCCCCAACTGGTTATGAAATAATCATCACTGGCAACCAAATTTGGCACCTCCACACCTGTGCACTTCTTCCTTAGTCTAAATAGGAGGCCCATAGCAGAGCTTTGTGCTTTGTTTGCACCTAAAGATGTCAGTCAGTTGTTCTGATGGCAAATCTTAGAGTTATCACAACATCCAATGTCTTGCCCAAGAACCATTTCACATGATACTATGAAGTTATTTAGAGAATTTTATTCAACTTTTTTCCACTTTATTATGGTGCTAAGTGTATCACAAATTCTGCATACTCAAGTGAGAGATACAATTTCTTTAGGTGCAAAGCATTCATATGTGAGCACTGCAACTGTCACATTGAAACAGCAACACTCCATTACCCAACACTGTTCATGTTTCCAACAACAGTTTAAAATTAGGTTTTTTTTTTTTTTTTTTTTTTTTAACCAACAAGTATTTGTAAGATGTCCTAATTGTTTACATGTATAGTATCTAAATCAATGTTATGGACGAGCCTAACACAAAATAATTTGAAATAGATATAACTAACTTGAAAGTTGAAGTTGCAGAATAAATACGTTCAACACAGTCAGCATTATCAGCTATGGACCAAACAAGTTCTCACCATCAATATAGAGAAAAATATGAAGAATGTCTTACACCAGGAGCTTTCCTATCTCAAAACTAGTTATGATTAATATCTTATGGAGCATGAATCAATAAGTGCAAATAATAAAGAATCAATAAAAAAAATCATGAACAGCACATTAGAAAAAGTGTATCGCTGATGTACACTGAACAGATACACAAATCTGCAGTCAAATGGACAAATTACTGAGCACACCTTATCTAAATGCAATGAGTGTACTGCAACTCTCTGTTACCTTCGTGTATTTTTCTCACAATGTTAATGCTTAAATAACAAAAATTATCACACAAAAAAATGTATTACTAAGCAACTATTAACAGTTATGTATTTTTCCCAAAAAATCCAAAATGGAAAAAATTAGTTTATATATATTATAAAGCTAAATTTACTCACAACATATAACTGGTACTTACAGCATGATAGCAACTTCATTACAATTGTTGTTGTGTCAGTAAGATGATTCAGGAAGATAAAAAAAGATGCTGTATTGGATGAAAATAAATATCTTCAAAATTTAACCCACAGTAAATAAGTAAAATACTGAACCTACAGTATTCCTGAAAGACAAAAATAAATATATTATAGTAGGAGTTAATGAGCCCTCATTGATTCATTGAACTGTGCAACATTTGGTACTTTAATTTTGCTTCACAAACTTACGGTGAAAAAGCCTGCTCATTAACTACTCAAAGCTTAAGTTGTACCAATACTTTTCATTGAAGCAGTCCACTTTCATGCAACTACTAAAATAAGCTGGGAGCCAAAATATGGATATTAAGTGCAGCATCATTTAGCATCAATATGAGATCAGAGAGTTAACTTCATGCTTTACTCATTTTCAGAAGCAAAATTTTAATTGCTTATTACTTTAAATTAGTAGGCCCTAATGTTTGTCCAAGCTTTAGCCAATGATTATATATGTATGACAAATGTCTTTTGATAAATCTTGGAAAAAGGCATTTATAAAGTTTCATTATTAATAAAGTTTATTGTTTAACTGTAACCTACTGAAGTCAGTTTATGTAAAATACTTTAAAGATACTCTCTTGAAAGAAACATGTTTTTTATTTTTTTTAACTTTCATTAAGGCGTGTTTCTTGTTGTTTTGTAAATAATGATGAGTTTATTTCATTTACTTATTGATGCAGAACAATATTATGTCTAGTATAAGGAAGCACAGAGAGAGAATAAAACTTTTATTTTCATGAAGACATTATTATACCACAGTTTTTTAAAGTTGATTTTAGTGTTTATATGAAGGTTTTTCTTTCCATGGAACAGGAGTTTACTATAATTGGTAGTTACATATTCTACCCCCATGAACCCAGACAAATGTGTTGTGACTGAAAAGGGGCAGCAGCCTTCTCAGTAGTTGCAGGAGCAACAGCCTTGAAACGTCAGCTAACATGGCTTTACCACACAGATACTGTGAACGGCTGAAAGCAAGGGGAAACTAAAGCTGCCACTTTTCTCGAGGACATGCAGCTCTACTGTATGAATACATGAGGATGGCATCCTCTTGGGTAAAATATTCTGGAGGTAAAATACTCCCCAAATTTCAATCTCCGGGCAGGGACTATTCAGGAGGATGTCATCATCAGGAGATAACACTGGCATTCTACAGAGCACGGAATGTTAAATCCTGTAACCGGGTGGAGAGGTTAGAAAGTTTAAAAAGGGAAATGGATAGGTTGAAGTTAGCTATATCAGGGATTAGTAAAGTATGGTGGAAAGAGAAACAGGATTTCTAGTCAGGCAAGTACAGGATTATAAATACAACATCAGTTGGAGGGTATCATAGCACAGTTATTGATTGAAATACACTCTTTCAAATTCTGAAGTCAGCAGAGGTAAGATTTAGAGGACAAAAGGTTATTTACAACTTATACATCAAGCAAACAGCTGTTATTAGTGTTGAAAGGCATGAAAGGAATGCAGTGGTTGGGAAGGAAGTATGACAGGGATGTAGCCTTTCTCGAATGTTATTCAATTTTTAGATTGAGCAAGTTGTGAAGGAAATCAAAGAGAAATTTTGACAAGTAATTATAGTTCAGGGTGAAGAAATAAAAACATAGTGTTTTGCTGATGACATTGTAATTCTGTCAAAGACAGCAAAGGACCTGGAAAAGTAATTGAACATAATGGACAATGTGTTGAATGGATCATATATGATGCACATTAACAAGAGCAAAACAAGGGTAATGAAATGCAGTCTTAGAAACAGTATTAATTTAAGTGTAAGGAAGTCTTTTCTGAAGGCATTTGTATAGAGTGTTGCCTTGTAGAAGAGGCAAACTTGGATGATAAGTAGTTCAGAGAGGAAAAGGATAGAGGCTTTTGAAATGGGGCTTTACAGAAGAATGCTGAAGATTAGGTGGGTAGATCACATAACTAATGAAGAGGTACTGAACAGAATTGGGAAGAAAAGGAGTTTTTGGTATACCTTGACTAAAAGAAGCAATCAATTGGTATGACACATTCTTAGACATAAATCATAAATATAGCATTGGAGGGAAGTGGATGGGGGGGGGGGGGGGAATCACAGAGGGAGACCAAAAGATGAACATAGTAAGCAGATTCAGATGGATGTGGGTTGCCATTTGTATGAGGAGATGAATAGGTTTGTTCAGGATCGAGTAGGGTGGAGAGCTGCATCAAACTAGTCTCCAGACTGAAGACTACTAAAACAGTTATCTATTAGTTCTTCTTAATGTCAGTATTCTTTAATAATATTAATTTAAATTTGTTGTCAAACACAGTCAGCATTATCAGTTATGGACCAAGTTATTTACCTATTAGTTATTTACCTATTCTTTTCTCCAAGTTTCTATCATAAGAACACTGGAAAATAATTATCAAAGAGTATGAAAGGCTTTGATATTAAAAGTGAAACGTAAAAGTGTTAGAAGGTGGAAGAAAGTACCAGCAACTGTATAAATATTATTTATTCAAATGTGCGACCGGTTTCAGCGTTACAATAACACCATCTTCAGGCCCCAATTCTGCAACTGTCAGTACTAGCACATTTAAAAAGGGCAGCCGTTAACATCGATAGCTGTAAATTTCTTAGTCCATTCACGCCAGGAACCCAATGACAACTCAACTGAATAAAAATATTTATACAGCTGCTGGTACTTTCTTTCACCTTCAAATGTATCAACTGAAGTCCGAACCCACTGATTATGGGGAGAATTAAAGAGAGTTAATCTGTGCTAATGTAAGTTTAAAACCGTCAAAAAAAAAAGAAAACTGAAAAAGAAATGTGTATAATGTAATCAGTATTTCTTACGTTTATGCCAACAGTCATCTCTGCTACTATAATTACTACTAAAATAAAAAATTTATAATATTATTCTAAGATGTACTTTAGATAAAATTATGAAATACAGAAATTTTGCTTTCTGAAACATCGGGCAATTTAATTTTACACTAAAGATGGAAATTAGGGCTGAAAAACCCTTATCAGCTTCCATAAAATGCACCTACATTGTTCATATATATAAAATTTGTACAGAATAAGCAGTGAATTGTAATATGTTGGATGGCGAAAGGTTTTATAGCTTCTGTTAAAAAGAAAAGGTCCTTTTGTTCATTCAGTACAGTATAACTACATCATAAATTCAACATTATTTTTAATAGTCTGTTAACAATCTAATATTCAAAGGAATAGCAAGATAAGTCAAAATACATAATCTTTAAAACTATATTTCAAGCTCAAAAATGTAAGAGAGAAGTTTATGTTGAACACTACAAGATCATAACCTGGGACAGGACACATCAACAACACAAAATGTATCTCTTCTTGCACTCTAGGCTTGCAGAGCCTAGAGACACAGCTGGTCATTAATGTATCTTTCAACAAAACAGCAAATCATTTAATCCAAAAACTGCAAACAGAAAAATGAAACAACCTAATGTCTATTGATAAATAAAGGTGGCTCTAGTGGGTGACTGTTCTTAACATAGTATACTTTATCTTTCATTTAACAGGTCTTTCATTTCCTTTCCAATAATGAAATACTCCAATAAAAAAACTACCAAATGACAACAGAAATAGTTTTTATTCAGGTGAATTAAACTCTGTTACTTAACTGGAGTAAACAATATGTGTCATATCATGTTATATGATGTTTTATAACTTTCATTTACCCATATGACTAATTCTGAGAAAAAAAATGCATTTTTGATAGGAATTGCAAAGAAAGTTAATTGTAAAGAATGACTGTCTGCCTGTCTGTTAAACTGAACATAAGTGACGTAAGAAACTGAAAATAAAATGGACCATTGATCACAAAGGAAAACTTGTATGGTATCAGTTTTTAATATTCCACAAATAGAAACTTACTACATGCACCAAGACCAAACACTTATATTTCAGAAAGGCATGACTTTCAGTAAAGAGTTTTCAAGGTTTCCTTCTACATCTGTATCAGCTTCTAGACTCATATTATGCAAGCTATCCTACAATGTGTAGTGTTCTAAAAGCTACATCAGTTACAACTGTCATTTCTGTTCTTTCCTGCACAGTATGAAAACAATCAGTAAAACTTCTTTTATGAATTTACGTACTTTCTAATTTTTCCTATATGGTTATTTCTGTGAGATGTATTTGGGAGGCAGTTATTGTTTGACTTTTCATGGAAATGTAATATCACAGAACTTCAATAAGTTAGTTAAGATCATTGTAATATCTCCAAAGAAGTTTTAGACTTGTAGTTAGTCACTGTTTGCTACAATCCACAATATTTCAACTAGGAAGCCTGACAATCATCTCCTTCTGGCCCACTGAAACCCAAATTCCATGATCTACCTCAAGATTACTGGCAGGTGCTCAGTAAAAATACTATGGAGTGTCACAAACTTCTTTAAATATGCAGTTCATTGTGAAAATTTTAAATTCATATCTATGGTGCACAATCATTCTCTTAAATCAATTGATGATGAGTATCTGGATGAATGCTCACTTGTTCCATCTGAACTGATGAAAAAATGCACCTATTTTCTTTGGGAAAAACAAGCAATATTCAAGAATTTGTTATAAGAATGTTTTATAAGTTGTAATTTTCAAGGATGAATTATATTTACATACATTATTCCAGTTAATCTCAGTTTAGCAACAGTTTTTCCTTTAATGAGTGGCATGTAGTTTTCCACTTCAGGTCACTGTATATGCATACTTCTAAATATGTTTAATTTGTGATTGCTTTCAGTTATTAATCATAAATCATGTACCGGAACAATGATTGGTCATCCCACTTACTTCTGAGCAATATGTTACAATCCCTTTGACAAGTTCATCTATGGATCTTCCTACATTTCACTGCAGTTATGTAATGTTTAACTTTTCCTTTAAACTCTATGACATGATGTTGTGGTACATTAAAATGTTGTTTTTGTTTGCAGATAATACTGCCCTATTGGTCTCCCCTCCCAACCCACACACCTTTTTCCTAGTTGGAGTTACCTTCGCCTCTTGTTCTGGGGCCTCTGAATCTCAAAAACTATTTTTGGTAGACTGGCCCATACCTGTTGTCCTGGAAGGGCCTCCAAAACACAAATAGTTACTGTTTTATAGTAATACATGTATTTACAACTGGTCGGGGGGGAGGCGGCTCATTTTATTTTGCCACCACCCCGGGCCTCCGACAGCCTTAGTCCACCACTGCTTCAATCTATAGATAAAAGAGGAACTGTAGTTAGTTCGCTGTTCAGGGAATTGATGTTGATTGCTACAGAGGAGATATTCTTTCAACAACAAGATAAGGTAATAATTTTATAACAAGTAGACAGCAGTAATATATACCAACTGTTAACATGAATTTTTCTCCAGTAACCAATCTTAAAACAGGAATGATGTAAGAATGCATAGTTTTGCAGTGACTTTTGCTGATAAAATTCTCCAAGATTTCCAGCTGTGTCAGGTGTTCTTGTAAAGAAATCATTTTTAAAGTTTTTATGTTATTCTATGAATTGTCTGTAGATAGTTTCTCAGGTATCTCTAGTGGCATCTATGAGTACATCCTGAAATGATTCTATTCATTATCAGTACCAAAAGTTTCAATGTTCCCATATTTATGCACATACAGTATGCTCATATTATCTGATCTGTGGTGTAAATTCAGTTTTAACTGCCACATTGAACATACATCAAGGGTCCTGGGGTCAATGCAAAAATTCCAACTTCAACAAAATTTGCTTGTAATTGCCATAACTATAACACGCTGCCTCTATATATTGGGCACTTCACACCTATACAGGCAAACATGACCCAAAACTTACTTGATAGTGCCAGCTGACAGCATAAGTAAATCATTCTGTCATATGAAATTCTTCATATCCACAAATCCAACACTGCATTTTTTTGTGTACTGCAGATATTGTGCAGTTTTGTGTAGAGTATTGTAAAGTGAACTTGGATTTGACGTGGGATGATTTCATGTGAACCGTATACCTGCATATTTATTTGTAGTTTAAATGTGTGAAAGTATGTAATTGTGTCAAATTACATAAATAAACTGTCAAATCTTAACTAACCTACAGCATTCATTTCACATACGTAACACAATCCACTAAATAACTTTAAAAAAAGTGAATAAGTTTCTGTTCAAACGTTTCTGAACTTCCCTTTTAACAATTTCTAACAGAAAAGAGTCAGACAAGTTGCCTCAAGCCTTATTCAGCCTTCCACATAAAATTTTTTGGCATGGAAACACATTCATGGCTCTTTTGTGCTGGAAGAAAGTAGTACAGAGACAGAGATTGCGTAACAGATAGTGATAGTGCCAGTGAGACCAAAAGAGTGAGCAGTGGCAATTGCAGTAAAATATAAAGAGAGATAGCTGGATATAATAGCAGTGATAGCAAAGGAGTGTGGAGACAGTATAAATGAAAATGAGAGATGAATGGATACCATTTGGGAGAGGATGTCTGGACACCCCCCCCCCCCCCCCCCCAGCTTCCAGACAGGTGAAACTCAACAACAAAGAATTTTCCCACATTCTCCCATCCCCTACACAAGTTCCCCAGTCTAGGAATCAAAACTCCACGTAAACCACTGCTTATCACATGCACACAGAAAAGACAATAGTGGTTGAAGAGAAAGACAGCAGAATTTCAAGGGATAAATCAAGAGACAGTAGCAATGGGAGAGAAAAATAATTAGACTAAAACAATAGCAGTGGGACATAGAGACAGAACAAATAGCAGAGGAGGAGACAGTGCTAAGGAAGAGTGAGAAAAAGAGAGAGAGAGAGAGAGAGAGAGAGAAGAGAGAAAAGATGTCAATGGTTTAAAATGACAATGGGAGAGAGACAAATGTAGACAGTAGCAGTGAGGAAAAGCTGCCAAGAATGAAGGTTTCACTATAAAGAGATAATGAATAAAAGGATTTAAAATGTTCTGTGTCCACCTTGTGGGGTGTCTTGTGTGCCTCAACGATACAGGTAACTGTACCGTAAGTGCAACCACAGCGGAGGGGTATTTGTGGAGAGGCCAAACAAATGTGTGGTTCCTGAAGAGGGGCAGCAGCCTTTTCAGTAGTTAAAGGGGCAACATTCTGCATGGTTGACTGAGCTGACCCTGTAACATCAGCTGATGTAGCTTTGCCACACAGTTACTGCGAACGGCTGAAAGAGCTCTAATGTATGAAAATATGATGATGGCATCCTCTCTGGTAAAATATTTCGGGGGTACAATAGTCCCCCATTCAGATCTCCAGTCGGGGACTACTCAGGAGGATGTCATCATAGCGATAAGACAATACTGGCATTCTAAGGATCGGAGCGTGGAATGTTAGATCCCTTAATCAGGTAGGAGAATTAGAAAATTTAAAAAAATGGATAGGCTGAAATTAGATGCAGTGGGGATTAGTGAAGTTCGGTGGCAGGATGAGCAGGATTTCTGGTCAAGTGAGTACAGGACTATAAATACAAAATCAGTTGGGTGTATCACAGGAGTAGCACTGATAATGAATAAGAAAATAGGAATGTGAGTAAACTACTACAAGCGCACACTGATCACATTATCATTGTCAAGATAGATACAAAGCCAACACCGACAATAGAAGTACAGGTTTATATGCCAACTAGCTCTGCCGATGATGAGGAGATTGAAGAAATGTATGCGGAGTTAAGACAAATTATTCAGACAATTAAGGGAAAGGAAAACTTAATTGTGATGGATACTGGAATTCAGTAGTAGGAAAAGGAAAAGAAGGAAAAATAATAGGTGAATATGGAGTGGGCAGAAGGAAAGAGGAAGCCGCCTGCTAGAATTTTGCATGGAACATGATTTAATTGTAACAAACACCAGGTTTAAGAATCACAAAAGACGGTTGTATATGTGGAAGAGACCAGGAGACACCGGAAAGTATCAGATAGACTTTATAATGGTAAGATGAAGATTCCGGGCTTCCCAAAGAAATCAGGCACCGACAGGTGTGAAAATTACAGAACCATATGTTTGATAAGTCATGGTTGCAACATTTTAACACGAATTATTTACAAGAGAATGGAAAAGCTGGTAGAAGCTGACCTCAGGGGAGATTAGTTTGGATTCAGAAGGAATTTAGGAACCCGGGAGGCAATACTCACTTTACGACTTATCTTAGAAGATAGATTAATGAAAGGCAAACCTACATTTTTAGCTTTTGTAGATTTGGCGAAAGCTTTTGACAATGTTGAATACACTCTTTCACATTCTGAAGTTAGCAGGGGTAAAATACGGGGAAAGGAGAGTTATTTACAACTTGTACAAAAGCCAGACCATAGTTATTAGACTCGAAGGGCAAGGAAGGGAAGCATTAGTTCGGAAGGGAGTAAGACAAGGTTGTAGCCTTTCTCCAATGTTATTCAATTTGTACATTGAGCAGGCAGTGAAGCAAAGGACGGAAAAATTTGGAATAGGGATTAAAGTTCAGGGTGAAGAAATAAAAACATTGTGTTTTGCTGATGACATTGTAATTCTGTCAGAGACAGCAAAGGACCTGGAAGATCAGTTGAATGGAATGGACAATGTGTTGAGTAGAGCACATAAAATGAACATTAACAAGAGCAAAACAAAGATAATGAAATGCAGTCTTGGAAAATTAGGCAATGCTGAAGGAATTAGATTAGGTAACGAAAGAATGAAGGTGGTAGATGAGTTCTCTTACTTGGGTAGTAAAATAACATATGACAGTCATAGTACAGAGGATATAAAATGCAGAATGGCAATGGAAAGAAAAGCATTTTTGAAAAAGGTAAATTTGCTAACATCGAATATTAATTTAAGTGTAAGGAAGTCTCTTCTGAAAGCATTTGTGTGGAGTTTTGCCTTGTACGGGAGTGAAATATGGACAATAAATAGTGTGGACAGGAAGAGAATAGAGGCTTTTGAACTGTGGTGCTAGAGAGAAATGCTGAAGATTAGGTGAGTAGATTGCATAAATAATGAAGAGGTTGGTGAGCAAAGGAATTTTTGGCATACTTTGACTAAAAGAAGGAATCGCTTGGTAGGACACATTCTTAAACATTGAGGAATCGTAAATTTAGCATTGGAGGGAAGTGTGTGGTGTAAAAATCGCAGAGAGAGGCCAAGAGATGCAATAGTAAGCAGATTCAAATGGATGTGGATTGCCTTTCTTATGAGATAAAAAGCTTGCTCAGGACAGAGTAGGGTGTAGTGCTGCTTCAAACCAGTCTCCGGACTGAAGACCATAACAACAACAACAACTGTGTTAAAAGAGTATAAATATGTTTACATGCCAAAATATTTAGTGAGAAAGCTGAAATGAGTGTTTAGGCAGCTGTTTCAACACTTTTTAGTTATAATATTTTAACAAGGAAAATATATATTGTTTTTGAACTCTGACTGATCAGCTGATTCAGTTTGCACTGGTTTGTTCATCACAAATGTATGACTACATACATGTATCCCTATATCCTATTAAATGCAATAAGTTTTTACCATCATCATCCAGTTACCTGCTTTTCAGTGGGTTTTGACTGCTTAATCCTCCATGCTTCTTGGTCTTGTGCTTTCCTCTTCATTCTTTGGTACCCTCCTTGTGGCCCAGTAATGTCATCCAGCATCTGGTATCTTCTTCTGCCCTTTGCTCTCTGCACTGAGATGAACCTCCAATCTCTTCTTAGATTATGGCCTATTCAGTTTATCTTTCTATTCTTTACAGTCAGTAACCTTCTTTATTTTTCATCAACTGGCCAGTACATCCTCATACCTGACTTTATCAGTCCATCTGATGATCTCCATTCAATGCCATATCAACAGTCTTCAATTTTCCTCTCATCCTTCTTTCTCAAGAAGTTCACATTTCTGCTCCATATAAGGCCACACTCCATATTAGGCATTTCATCAGTGAGCTTTCTTAATTCTTTGTGAAAGCCACTAGTTAGGAGTCTGTTCTGCTTCTGAAATGCTTCTTTTGCCAGTGCCATTGTAACTTCAGTGTCCTGTTGGCGCCAGCCACAGAAACTGAGGGGTCTGTGGCATGCATACTCGCTACGGTCGGGGGGTTCGAATTCCCCCTCGGGCATGGATGTCTGTGCTGTCTTTAGTATAAGCTAGTTCATAAGTAGTTTGTAAGTTTAGGGGCTGATGACCCTGTATTAAGTACCATAAGCTCTACAAACATTTGAACATCCTGTTGGCAGTCCATGGTGTCCTTAATCCAGGTTTTCAAATACTTAAATGTTCTCACCTGTCCTATGGTTTCTGAGCCCGATTTAAAATTCACACTTCTTTTCTTTAAACCTATAACCATGCTTTTAGTTTTCCTTTTATTAATTTTCATACCAAATGCTGTATAAGCATCATTCAGGTCATTTAGCATTTGGGTGAGTGACTTGATTCTTGGCAAGAATCACCATGTCATCTGCAAATCTTTATGCATTCAATTTTCCACCCATCTATCATGACATCTCTTTTCCCATCCAAACAAAGTTCTCACAACTTGCAAATTAGTATCTGGATATTTTAATGCAATAGACATTTTCATGCGGTAATATTTCTTAGTGATGCTTCAGTACCACTGTACATTTTTAGTAAAAATTTGTTTTACTGATGATGATATGTTTATATATTGTAGTATTGGAGTTAGTGATAACAGAGACCAGGACACTACTGTCAAATGTCATTACAGCCATAGTCATGGAGACACTGACAGTTAGCAGTAACAGCTCACAGATTCTTGTCAGAGGCTGCATAAGTTACACAGACAATTTTGTGTGTCCGCTCTGATTAACTAAACTGTAGTTAAATAACTGACACATACAGTCTGTGAGATAGTGTGTATCAGGTCAGTAGAGGGTACATCGATTCAGCTGAGAATGCATAGTTTAGCCAAAGAGTGACCTGACTGTGCATCATGTTTTGCTGTGCCTCAAGACTTCTTGCTGGAGACTCAGACTTGATGTCGCTTGTTTACATTCAAACACTTGGAAATATCACTGTGATGGAAACTTCTAAATATCACCCCGTGCCTGGAGCTTTATCGTACTGGAACTAGTATACTTTCCCCAATGCCCAAAGATAAATGTTTGTGTTATTAGATATCACATTTTTCATATGGAGGGATTGTTTATGTTAAAATGTACCTATGCCACAATACCCTCCCCCATAACACAGGCAGTCAGGGTATTTTTCCTGCAGAGTGGAAATTTTTTTCAACCTTTTTGTAGGCAGACTTTAGGAATTTACAAGTCAAACTGCATTAGATTTACGAATGTGTTCACAACATATGGTTCAGCTTATAGCTGTCTTATCACAACAGATGCAAAATAAACAACATATGAACACTGCTCAGCCACTGACACAATGCCAGAGCCTCCATTCCACATTTGATATACACAAATGGAAGATTGGAAGGACTATGTAAAGCAACTGCAGCAGAATTTTACAACTTACAATGTTCAAGGTGTTGCACACCATGCATTTTTTTCTCTCCTGGTGAAGAACATATGTATTTAACTTGCTTTTGATTTGATTACAGCATAGACATTCTGACATTTAAGTTCATGTTGCTACTGCCGGCTTCAAAGTCTTTCACTTTTCAAATCAATCTCAACAGTCAGGCAAAGAGCAGTTGACAGAACTTCATGTTCTCACTAGACATTGTAAATTTGACTGTTCATAGAAAGTTCTTTTTGGATGAGATAATTCAGGATGCAAACATGCAGAACATTGCAGATGACCACATCCATAATAAGATTATGCAGCACAGGAATACAGCCCTGCTAGATGTGTTACAAATCACTGAGGTACAGGAAACATTTGAATACCAACTCTTAAATCAGTGCAGTATGTATTGAATTATGTTTATAAATTGTAATTGATATATTGTTTTTACCAGTGCACAACATGTATTGAATTATGTTTGGAAATCATGGAATGTATAATTTGTAACTACTGTATTAGACTGACTTGCCTTATATCATACTTGCAAATTATGCACTGCATCATGATTTATGGGACCAATAAAGAACATTTATACATTTAGACTCCAGTAATACTGACGTGTTTTCTGGTTGTGGTTGCCACACCGATGAATTACTTGTACTTCCAAACAAGCAGTATGACCTTCTTGTCAAAAAGTTCCATATTGCTCATCAAAAGAACGAGCCATCTTTCCAATGATCTGGCTCACATTCTTCCCCATCTTCACCAAGAACAATGACCACAGAATTCTGAAACATGTTTTTTTCAGCAAGACTGGTCTTTTTGACCAAGTATGTTTTTGGAAATTATTTTCCAAGAAAACTGCTAGTAATGAACAGACACCTGAATGAATGTCCTGTATTCTTCATTGTAGTAATGTCAATTTAGTCATGATGAACGACCATCCACTTCTGTTTCTAAGGTGCAACCAGTCCATAACTGTTCGACAGTCACAAGAACTTCAAACAAACTGTTCATTTCATTGATGATTCTTAAGTAGAAAATACAATTTAAATTAGACACTGGAGTGTCAATGACATTTTTTGAATGTCAATAAGTACACATTTCTTGGTAATCCACCTTTGTTTCATTACAACAGATCTGTTGCATATGACGGCTCAAAGTTATATGTTCTGGAAACTTGCCTTCTGGATACTACTTACAATGTCCAATAATATCTGTGCTATATGGTGTTGCAGAGGGAGCAGAGAAGTGAGCAAAGGACAAGGGCTAGCCGCGGTGGCCGAGGGGACTGAGGCGCTTCAGTCACGGTCTGCACGGCCACTACGGTCGGGGGTTTGAATCCCCCCTCGGGCATGGATATTTGTGCTGTCCTAGTTCGTAAGTAGTTTGTAAGTTTAGGGACTGATGACCGCGTAGTTAAGTCCCATAAGCTTTACAAACATTTGAACATTTGAAAGGACAAGGACTAGCAAAGGCAGGTGTTTACCAGAGAGAAGAATGTGGGAGAGTTCTCACTTGTATAACTGTGAGCTGGTACACCTGTGTGTGTGTGTGTGTGTGTGTGTGTGTGTGTGCGCGCGGGCGTGCGTGAGCGTGCATGCGTGTTTTCTGGTGAAGGACCATTCTGCCAAGAAAACTTTTTGAGTTATGTAGTCTAATAATTGTGTCTGCGAGTTGATTGCTCATCCATAAAATGAGTGGTAATCTAATCTTTTCATAATGTTGTTATACCACCCTAAGCTTTCCATTGCTTTGTTTGGAATGTAGTTGTTTGCCACAGAGTTTGCGGGCACATTCATTTCATTCTTTGATGTAGTAGCTGTGTGCTTTATTAAAGTTTTCTTTCAGTATAATCATGCAATTACTGAACAAGTGTCATGAGTATGAACTTTCACAATTGATTTTATTAGCTGGCAACTGGACATTTTCCCACAGCCCTCTGGTATTTACCATAACATAAGCATCTCTGATGTTAAACAACAATACAATCTGTGTTAGATGATTCTGAATTTCTCTTTGCTTTTTGTATTCAAATTTATACTCTTGTAAGTGTTGAGCAAGAGTTCTATAATAAAGTAACTTGACAAGGAATTCTATTTCATTTTGCACTGAGTTGTCCTCTCTGCTCTTAAATACATTACAATATGGTTTATCTACATCCCATATCTCATCAGGGCTACCCATTTATATCTGTTGCATGAGCCTATGGAAGTAAATAATGATAAATAACACAAATAACCAAGCACACCAACAGACCAAAGTGAAACAAGACCTCTGGGGTCGACTTTCCTTCAGCATTACTGAAATCATTTGGAGAACTGTATGAGGCAAAATCATTTCACCTGGTGTACAAGATATATCAGACAGAGGAAATACCCTTGAACTTCAATAAGTATGTAATAATTCCCACTCCATAGAAGTCAGCTGTGACAGGTAAGAATACTACTTAATCATAATATTAATAAGCCATGTTCGCAGAGAATTGACACTAATTATTTGCAGAAGGATGGGAAAACTTATAGAAGGTAGTCTCTGTGAAGATCAGTCTGGGTTCTTGATAGGTATATGAATATGTGATGCAGTATAATGACTAATTCTGGAGAAAGATTTTGGCAATGTTGCCAGAGCTAGACAATTTGAGATTTTAAAAGAAGCTTGGATACAGTCAGTAAAAGGTTATTCATAACTTTTAAGATAGTGGATTGCAATTATAACAGTTCAAGGACATCTGAGGAAAGCAATAGTTAAAAATGGAGTGACACAAAGTTGTAGCCTGTCCCCAATATTATTCAATCTGTGCTTTGAGCAAACACTACAGAAAACCAAGGAGAAATTTGAAAAGGATGTAAGTTCACATAGCTGACATGAAAATATTGAGGTTTGCTTATCACATTTTAACTCTCTCAGAGGTGACGTGGAACTTCAAAGAATAGTTACACAGAATGGACAGTGTCTTGAAAAATAAAACAAAGATAATGTAACATTTTAAAATACAATGAGGTGATACTGAAAGAACTTGATCAGGAACTGAGAAACTAAAAGAAGTAGCTGAAAAGTAGCTGACTATGGCCAAACAAGATAATATGCAGACCGACAGTAGCCAAAAATGTATATCTCAAACAGAGTAAATTATTAATATCGAATATAAATTCAAATGTGAGAAAGTATCATTGGCTCTATTTTGCATAGTGTAGTTAAGTATGGAAGTGGGAGACACAAGCTTAATTAGAGCAATTATGAGATTTTAAAACTTAACTGTGAATATTAATGAGACAATATGATAACCCAATTTTCAGAAATCTAATGATTTTTGCTGTTACTTCAGTGGTAATGTAAATGAAATTAATCTGTCAGTGGTGTTACTCAGCATGCTGGAGTAATGATGTGTGCATCTGATAATTTGTAATTTTTTGTACTTACTTTTAGTATTTAGAATACATATTGAATCATTTTTGTTCGTAAGTTTCGTTATGCTTTAGAACACATTTGCTATCTTTTATGAGGAGAGATCATGGGATTTTGCAATATAGTTGCCCTTATATATCAGTTCTCAAGCACAATGTGTTCCTTGAATTAAATATAGGTTTCCCTTTTAGGTGCTTACATCCAAGAGCAAAACTAGGATTTTGGTGTATGGGGAGGAAGGATACTGAAGTCACATCAAGATGTATCAATGTTTTCTCAAGTGAACATAGTATTTTTGTAAACCTTTTTTCTGTCTGTTGACAAGGCAGACCATGGCTACCCACATTAGAGGTGGTTGTGGCCAGAGTATACTGCCTTGATCCTTATTTATGAGGGTTGCATAAAAAGTAAAGTTCTCATATTCTTTACAAATAAAAAACATTGCTTATTGTTATTAATTTATACATCGTTGAAAAGCTTACACTTTTGTCTAATTTTCAACCTAGTCTCCATTTTTTTACACAGCTTTGGAGATGGTGCTCCAGCTTTCATATTCACAAGTCAACTAAGTCTCCCACCAACCCATTGAGGAAGCATGTGACCTCTGCTCAGACTTCATCGTCACTCTTGAAGCATTTGCCACCCAAGTGTTTCTTTAGCTTGGGGAAGAGATGATATTCACTAGGGCCTAAATCTGGGCTGTACAGGGGATGGGGACTAACAGACCACCATAATTTCTTCAAAAGGACCCATGTCTGATGAGCATTGTGGGAACGTGGAATGTCATGAAAAAACTCTACTCCTTCCGACAGTTGTCCTCTCTGTCAATTCAAGATTTCACCCTGGAGTTTGGAAAATCTTTCACAATATCTGAATTTAGTCATCCCAGGTTGCATGAAATGGATGAGAAGTATCCCCTTCCGATCCCAAAACAAACCTTTCCTGCTGACTGCATTTGTTTGAATTTCTTTGGTGGCAGAAAACCAAAATGACACCACTGACAATTTTTTTTGGGGGGGAGGGGGGGGGGGGAGATTACGTAACAAAACACCCATGGCATGTTTAATATCCCGTGATGACAGAGTCCAACAATTTCCCTCACATTTTTGAAGCCACTTGTGAGGACATTCAGGGTGTTGCTCATTGTGTCCATCAGTCAGCATCCAGGGGAACCAGCGAGCACACATGTGATAATCCAATGTTTCTGTGAAAGCTCTTCAATTGTGCCATGGGAAACTTCAGTAATGTGTTCAACAAGTTCACGGACAGTGACCCTCCAATCTTTGAGCATCTCACTGTTGATCTTCTGGACAATTGCATCCGAAATTGAGGGTCTTCCCAACTGTTCTTCATCATGAACTTCCGTGCGATCCTCGGCAAAAGCTCTGCACCATATACGGATGTGCTGAATGACGTGCACTCTTCACCATAAACCTCAGTCACTTGCTGATGAATCTCCATGGGCAGTAACTTCATTGCATGGAGTAACCAAACCTCGCACTTGGCAGGAGTGGCAATCAACATTTCCATCTCTGATGGCTGCCAAGCCAACACATCAAAGGGGGGGGGGGGGGGTGGGGGGTGACAATTATGCACGGCACTGTTGGTGGATTTAGCCTAGCACCTTCCCTTGAGGCTGTAGCTCATTGGGAACCTTGCTTTTGGATCCCCATAGATTTCATGGTAGTAGATGCTCAAAGTCAGAAATCTACGTTAAAACATTACTTTTTTTAAGGGAGAAATATGTCTCTGAGGCCCCCACCCCTCCTCTCGGACCTCTGGATGTGTCACTGCTTAGATCTTAAGTGCTAATGATTATATTGTGTTAATCTTACAGAAATTCTCCACAGAGTTGTGAAAATATTGTTCATAAGTGACAGAGTCACTGGGCCAATACTTACCTTAGTATGGTACTACCAATAATAACACACAAATGGAAATGAAACTAAATGTTTTGAGTGTACTGGCCAGCCACTCTATCACTTTTGAACAATTATTTTATTTTCTTACCTCTGTTGTTGGTATAAAAATGTGGTAAATGTCTCATTTACAAATGTTGCCTTTCATAAATCTAAACAAATGTTGTTGATGTCTTAGTCTATTCAAACCCTTAGTCATAAGATTACCATGAAAAATGTACCAAAGCTTTACATCATTGAGAATAAGTGTCCTACTGCAGCTACATTGTTACTCTGCAAATCTCACTTAAGTGCCTAACAAAAGCTTCATCTGACCACTTCTATACTATTTGTCTACCATTCCATTCTCGAATAGAGTATGGGAAGAAAGAACACATAAATCTCTCAGTTTGAACTATGATCTCTTTATTTTGTTTTGAGAATCATTTCTTCCTCTATAGGTGTAAGTTGAAAATATTTTTTTATTTTTTATTTGTAAGACAAAGTAAATCACTGAAATTTCGTAAGTAGATCTAACTGCAATAAAAAAAATCCAGTATTTTAGTGCTTCATAATCCAACTACCTCTATCATTTCTGTGTTGAACCTTACTTACTTACTTTTTGGCGGTACAGCCCATGTAGGGCCTTGGCCTCCTGGACAATCTTCACCTACTCTTCTCTGTTGGCTGCCTTGGCTCTCCATCTTCTAACTCCCATCCTTCTCAGATCCTCTTCCACATTGTCTAGCCATCTGGTTCTTGGTCTACCCTCAAATGGCTTCCATCTGGCTTTCCATTGAAAACTTTCTTGACTGTACTATTCTCTGCTATTCTTTCTACATGTCCCTACCAAAATAGTCTATTACTCTTTACTTCTGCCACAATATCTGGTTTGTTGTACAAATCTGATCTCATTACTGTTTCTAATTCACCAAAAAAAACCATCATTCACTCGTCCATAGATTTTTCTAAGTATCTTCCTTTCCCATCTCAGCAACAACTCCTCGTCATTTTGCGTCATAGTCCAAGTCTCCGAATCCTACATCACAACAGGTCACACTACTGTACAGTACACAATCAGCTTCAGGTCCCTACTAAGGCTTCTTGCTTCATAGTGCAAAGTAGCTCCTATTACCAGCTGCAATCATGGCACATATTTCCTCTCTCATGTCATTACTCTCAGTTACCAGAGACCCAAGATATAAGCTCTCACAGCATTTGTATTCTTTCCCGTTCAAAGGAATGTTTCTTTCTCCTTCACCATACCTCTTCCTAGATGTAAACATGTACTTGGTCTTGGTCTGATTAATTGTCAGACACATCTCCAATCCATATCTTTCTAATTTCTCAAGTTTTTCCTTCCTCCAGGTCCTGTTTCCTCCTCGATAACAAATCAATATCATCTGCATAGGCAAACTCCTGTGTCACTTTATTAAACAGTGTTCCCCCAGGGTTGTTGCTTTGGGTCTTTCATATAACCCTCTTTAAGGTGACATTAAATAGAAATAGTGGAGAGCACATCACCCTGCTGCAATCCTTGATTAACTTCAAATGCCTTCGATACAGTGCTCTCAATCTTTACTTTGCACAATGTTTTTCTCAAAGACATTTGTACCACTCTTATCAGTTTGATGGGAATTCCTGCCTCTTGCATTGCCTTCCACAGTTGGTCCCTTTTGACGCTGTCATAAGCTTGTTTGAAATCTATGAACAGTTGGTGGACATCAATGTTATACTCCTAACATTTTCCACGGATCTGTCTGATGGTAAGATCTGATCTGTAGTGGATCTATTACCTCTGAAACCACACTGGTAGAATCCTAAATACTCTCCTACATATGTTCTTAGATGTCCAGCCATGATTTTACCTAGTACTTTATGTACTATACAGAACAGTGCAATTCCTCTATAATTCCCACAGTCGGTTTTGTCATGTTTCTTATGAATAGGGCAGAGTATTGCTGTATTCCATTGTTCAGGCATACTTTCTTTCTCCCATATTTCCACTATTATCTCACGTAAAACCTTTATTACTGTTTATCCACCAAATTTGATCATTTATGCTGTAATATGGTCTTCTCCCGGAGCTTTATTGTTTGTAAGAAATTTAATACTAGCTTTAACTTCTGCCATTGTAAGTTCCCTGAATGATTCCTGTTGTTGTTCTTCTTCTTCTTCTCCTCTATTTTCTTCCTGCTTGGTGTCTTCTGCCATACCAGCCTCAATCCCACATTCATTATCTGATTCTTTATTCATTAGTTCACTAAAATACTCCACCCATTGGTCTAAAATCTGACCTTTCCCTCCAATATGGTTTCCATCTTTATCTTTACAGAAAACTGCTCTGGGTTGATACCCTTTCTTTATATCCTTAACTATCATATAGAATTCCCTTGTTTCCTGAGCAGTATCTCTCTCTCTCTCTCCTAACTCCTCAATCCATCGTTTTTCAAAGTCTCTCCCCCCCCCCCCTACATTCTTTATGTGCTTCCCTTCTCTTCTCCTGGTATTCCTCTATAGTAATTCTTGTTCTCCTCTGCAGCATTATTTTCCTTGCCTCGTTCCTTTATTCTATGTTGAATGATAGAAAATTAAAATTTATGACTTCTGGGTCAATCCTGCACGACCATAGTAAGAGTCCTCAATTTTTCTGTTGAAACAGTAAATATTTTTGTATCCAGCCTTCTAGCTTGTATATTTCAAGATTTACTGTTCTACCACAGCTCTCAATATGGTATTAAATAGAGTATTAACAAACTTTTTATGTCTGGTATTTAACTCTATTATTAAAGCACTTAATACAGTAATTTTTACATAACTCTCTTTCAATTTTTTGTACTAGTATTAAATGTTAACAATGGAAAATCCGATAGGAATATCAATAATGGAGGATAGGTAACAACTCACCATAAAGAGGCTCACTGAGCTGCTGACAGACACAAAAATTGATAATTACATTCACACAACTTAAATTTTCACCATGGCCTTCATCAGAAAAAGAAACACACACATTCACACAATCACTCAGACAACTATATACATATACAACTATCATGTCCAGCCATTACAGCAACACATGCTAGACTGTGAGTGAGGTGAGGATTGGAGGGGGAAGGATGGTGGGTAAAAGTTCTGTATTGCACGATGGATTTTAAAGGCTCTTATAGGCGGGAATTTTAATTGCAGCAATTAATACAGTGCAGGGAAGGGACAGGAAAGAATAAAAGGGAGATGTAGAAGAGTGCGGAGAGGGAGTGGGGGGGGGAGATTTGAAATGATAAAAATAATACGGAAAAATAAAAATAGGAAAAAAAACGAAAAAATAAATTTAGGAAAAAAGAAAAAATTAGAGTTAGGAAAAACAGGAAAAATAATAAATAATAAGTAAAAATAAAAAGTAATAAATTAAGGGAATATTGTAAGTAGTGATAGACAGTTTTAAGGAAGACTTGGATGCAGGATAATGGGTGGGGAAAGAAGAGGGAAGAGGGGGGGGGGCAGATGTTAGGCAAAGGGTGCAGGAATGGGAAGTTATCTTAGGTTGAGGCCAGGATGGTTGCGGGCCCATAGAATGTGTTGACGGGACAACTCCCATCTGCGTAGTTCAGAAGAGTTGGTGGTGGAGGGGAGGATCCAGATGGCTCGGGTAGTGAAGTAGCCATTGAAATCCAGAGTACTGTGCTCAGCTGCAAGCTGTGCCACAGGGTGGTCTATCTTGTTTTTTGCCACAGTTTGAGAGACAACTGTTTTGTCATCATACCGATATAAAATGCTGTGCAATGATTGCAGCAGAGTTGGTATATCACAGGCTGCTTTCACAGGAGCCCCAACTTCTGATGGGGCCTGTGATGGGACAGGAATAGAAAGTGCTGTGTGGGTGGATTGGACAGGTTTTGCATTGGGTTCTTCCACAGGGATATGATCCCTGTGGTAACGGGTTGGAGTTGAAAGTGGCATAGGGGGGGACTAGGATGTTGTCGAGGTTGGGTGGGTGATGGAACACTACTTTTTTACTTTCTTTCCTATTTTTATGTTTCCTTATTATTCTAATCATTTCAAATCCCTACCCCCCCCCCTCCACATTCCTCTACACCTGAATTTCATCCTTTCCACCCATTCCCTTCACTGTATTCACTGCCACAATTCAAATTCCTGCCTATCAGAGCCTTTAAAATCCATCGTGCAATGCAGAACTTTCCATCCCCACATTTACCCACCATCCTTGCCCCTCCACTCCCCACCTCACTCACAGTCTAGTATGGTCTGTGTGTGTGTGTGTGTGTGTGTGTGTGTGTGTGTGTGTAGTTGTTTGAGTGATTTTGTGAATGTATGTGTTTCTTTTTCTGACAAAGGCCATGGCCTAACATTTAAGTTGTATGAATGTGATTATCTATTTCTGTGTTGTTACCTAACCTCTATTATTAGTATTAAATGTTAATCATTTGAGTTTAACAGGTTTCTTATATTTTGTGCTGGATTAAGCCATTTGTCTATATATTATTTCTTTCTGGACAATGCATTTTGCAAAGACCTCATGAAGAGAAGTATACACAGTTTTGATTCTCTGAACATTGTTTTTACCACACCAAATGTTTCTGCCTGTTAAAAGTATTAATGTTTTCTTGCCAGACTGCTTCATGTGCAGATCGCGAGATAAATGATGGGATCAAGTGATAGGCACTTTATCAGTAACACATGTTGCCTGAGGTTTTTCAGGTGGATTTGTAAAAATGGTTCTCAGGCAAGAAGTGAGATCTTATCATGGAAATATGTGACTTTTCCACAATAACATCTAATACCTTGCATGAGAACCATTTCCACATATCACAAACTGGTTTGCAAACACCTGCTACCCACAGCTCTCTCCTTCTGAGTGATTAGTTTTTAGAATAATAGTCGATTAAACTTTTCATTCAGGTATTGGTTACATCAGCCAAAGGGTGACATCATCTTTCTGAGAGAGACATTGACACCTGGTGCAAACTTTTTTCACATTCATATTGTCATTAAATGAAGTTATGGTAGTTAAATGATATTATTTAGAATCTTTTTCAAGTCATGGGATAGGATAGGATGTTTTGGGCACATGACAACTAGGTCTTTAGCACCCTTACAAATGCAATAGGCAATGAGTGTGAACCAAGTAAAGAGGGAATGAATAAAACCAGGATCAGAAAGAAAAGGATCTAAACTAGTCAAACTGTGTGGATAGCTAAATAAATGCTCAAAAGCATCACTTCATTTTGGCAATACAAGATCAACTATTAAAATAGACAGTTGTAGAAGTACTTAAAACATAATATCAAAGTATCTTGGTTGGCTGATCACTGGAACAAAAAATATGAACCAGCCACTCTCCAACACATTAGAACTTCCAGCCTAAAAGTTTAGGTCAAAGTTAGTTCACAAAATTTTAAAACTTTTGTCACACTCATCTCGTTATCAGCTAAATAAGAGGGCAGAGCGACGCCAAGATTTGCCACTGCCCTATCAGCATGATATAAAATACACTCATCACAAAATGGGAGGTCGTTTCAACTGAGTAAAAAGCCACCTGCCAGTAGTGCCTAATCCTAAGGTGTGTCAGAATCATTTTTGATGCCTCAATGACTGGCACGAGGTTCACCATGGTCGGACAGTTGGTTTAGCCAACCACAGTTTTTACCTGTCACTGCTAGCCATGTCTTCTCCCACAACTGAAGGGAACTCTACAGCAACACAGAGATTACATCCCATAGGAAAATAGCACATTCAGTGACCTTCTGGTTACTGCAGACAACCTCGGCGGCAACATCAGCCACTTCACTACTCTGAATCTCCACATGCCAAAGAAATGATACCACCTTGTCCTGCCGTTGGAGGAAAAAAGTTGCTCATGGAGCAATCGTGTTACATTTTCAGAAGGGTAGTTGTTCTGCAGTGAATGAAAATTTGTACGAAGATTGGGACTCAAACCTGGTTCAGGTTTAAGGAAAATATCATATAGACAGAATTTGGACTGAGAAGGGAGGCATTCTAAGGTAAATCTGCATAGCTGAGTAAAGTTGGTTAAGCTGCCTAGTGAGTAGGAGATCTGGGTTCAAATCCCAGCCTTGGTACAAATTTTCAGTCAATGCTTTAGTCTTTATATATACATGAAGTTGTGGAACATTGCCAAAAAAACTTGTACATAAAAAAGCTGCTTATTTGTTTGTCTGCAATGTCATGTGCTAAATTTGCTAATAGTACTTTTTTTTATTTGGTCTCATAATATGACCTGTAGTTGCAGGGAAATCCATCATCAAGCAATAAAAAGTCACAAATGTGTGACATAAATTAGATAAATAAATGTTGTTTCCTTTCTACTTTACTCCAAGAACACAAACTCATATTTGAAGATAGTGTGATGTTACTTCTGTCTTCAGAGCCTAATACTAGAATAGTATTGTAAAACAGACAATAAATTATTCTCCATATTGAAGTAAAATGGAAGATTCTGTATCAGATATATATATAAACAATGTTTATATTCAACTGGACCATAGAACATATCAAGAACACCACAGAAACCAACAAAAATGTATGCACAAATTTCAATCTATACCACTGATAAATCTTAAACGAACCAGTTTGATACTCATTATAAACTTTGCTTTTGTTTGTTATTTCCATCCACAAATTTTCACCAGGATATTATGGTAAAATAATGTTGTAAAAAGCTAGGGCATTATTCAGTCACAATTTATGAAAGACACTAGAACCACATTTTCTCCTAAAAAACAAATTATTATCCTAATTACAATTTAATACAACCCTGATAACCTGCTGGTGAAAAGTTGACTATATAGCTGAGACATTTAGGGTATGACAGGTACATAAACTAGACTGAAAACTTTTTATAATGTTGTTCTTCTGATCTACCTAAAATGAAGCACACATTTTGTATCACTTAGTTCAAATAAACATGACCATAAAGTTCCCCTACATTTTTAGCATGTTTATGTTCCTGTCAACTATACAACGTCTCAAATAGACTGCATGTTGCTACCTTGATGGGCCAGTTAACTGCCCAATGCGTTGGCTAAATAGTAAGTGGTTATCGTATCTCTGTGCATTAATCATAGGTACAATCTATTATCACATTTTTTTCTTGGAAGAAACACTTCCTCACATAATCATTTTTCATAATCTCTAATGATCCTCATTACTGAGATAGATAAAATTAGATTGGGTCTTTATTCAGAATTGTGGTGCAACTTTAAAACATTGTCTTTGCTGTTTCTTCAGTCAATACAAAAATATTTACACACACAAACACACACACACACACACACACACACAAACACACACACACACACACACACACACACTTCATATATATATATAAGGTAGATAATTACAAAAAGTAGCCTAATGCCATATAACCTAAGTTCTCCGATTTTGTTTGTATAGCATTTGGCTTACTGTCACAATTCTTCATGATGTGCAAAGAATAACACAAAATATAAAAACTTTGTATACTCTTTGTGCATCCACCTTAAAAATTCTAATCCTGCATTTACAATGGGAAGGAAATACTTCATAATATACATCAAGATAAAAATATTGTAAATTTCAAAATACTGTTTTCAGATAGCACACTGCAGTGTGCCATAATATCTGCCATTCAGCAAAAATGGACATATCCAAAATCATAACAAAACGGCTTACATGCAAATTAATATACTTTTCAATTGACTATTCCTTAAATAATAAACATTATGTACATAAAAACAAATCAAAAAACCTCCGAGGGAAATAAAATGTATGACAACAAAAAATTGTTCAACTATTCAGATCTACATAATGTCATCAGCCAAAATTACAAATACATTTCCCAAGAACATTTGCTGAAACGTACAGTGTGTCACAACACAAACTAAATTTTATTTTTTGTCCTACATTGAAATACTAATCACAGCCTTCATCATTATATTAATTACTGGTAAGACACAAATTTGTCTAGCTCCACCATACCAAAATTGATACTGTACAAGCATACAAAATACTGCTTGGGAATATTAAAAAGTTGCTAATGGGAAACCTACAGAAAATTCTGTCTCTAAATTAATGGCGATTTCTGTGTATCACATGGACTTACCAAAAGAGCTTTTTCAAGGATTTTAGAATCTTCCACCTTAAAAATGAAAAGCAATAAGAATAATTCAGTAACCATGCCTGAGATAACTAAAAATTGATATATCTAAGAAAACAACAGAATAAAGTATCTGCAATTTTTTCTACACTACAGAAACCATGTACCTACTTGCACAGGTATGACTGAATGGTTACAATTTAGCCATGCTTGAAGAGCAAAATTTATTGACACAAATTTAGTTATTATACTTTGCGCAACACTCTAAGATGATTTTGGAAATGATCAATAAAAATGTTTGCAGTTTCCACAGAGAACAGACAACAGAAGACTTAAGTGCAACTGAACGAATGTTGTTAATAAAGTAAGATTTTCAAAGGGTAATGAAAACCAGATTATTTTTAAAAAAATGTTTCAACAATATAAACATCATGAGTAGTTTATTTTCTAGTGTAACGATACTGCTGAGCCCCTCATTTCAATGGTATCGTACGATACCGTCTGCCTGGTCCTCTCATCTCAATGTCATCCTACGATACCGTCTGCATCGGATCCGGAATTGTGTGGTTCAGTTGTGATATATATTGCGTGTGAAGTTAAAAACATAATAGCCAGCCTAGGAATCAGTGTAGGACAGTGTCTCAGTGATATTGTGATTAAAACAAGTGACAGATTTCATTAATCAAGAGATTTGTATGTTTCCAGATAATTCTATAAACAATACTTTTGCCATTGTTCATTATTTCAAATAAATAGACAAACGAAGGGTAAAAACTTTTGTAAAACATAAAGAAATGAAAATAGATAGCATTGTGTATATGTTAGGCTCATAAACAAGTTATGTTGACCAGCTAATTGTGTAATTAATATAATACACGAGATTTAAATATTATGATTCATTGTATATATGGACTGACGGGAGATTTTAAATCTAGTTTCAGAATTGACAATATAATTGATAGTTCAATATATGTTAGGAACATGTGTGATGTACTCGTTAACTAATGAATTAACATTTAACATTTTGGTTTGTTGTCAAACAAATAGTAGCGTGATTAAAATTTAAAAAGATAGGTGTGATCTAAAATTATGGTATGTATAGTTTTCATTTTTATTGCGATTATTTTTGTGTATATGAAATGTTTTTCTGTTATGTTTGTTAATTGTAAATCAGTATATTCTATTGTTATGAACAATGCTTAATGTAACGCCATTATTGTCAATGTTATATATTTGCCTCACCGCCTTGCGTGGGGTTGTTGGAGTTTCAGTGGTTTATCAAGTGCACTGGAATCTATGTCAGTCTTTGTTTTGAAATGGAATTACTGTCAGCGAAGTTCTGATGCCTTGTTTATGTTTTAAAGTTGTAATTTGTTGTAATGTTTTGGGGGAGAAGAAGTTTAGTTCAAATTAAAGAAGTGAAAAATTGTACATATCGAGTATTTATTTCTACCACGACGCCCTAGGAGAATAATGTTGCAGCGAGCAGAACCCCCACACACAGTAATATTGAAAAGATGAGCATTATGTTGGAAAGTGGTAGAAAGGAACTGTAATTACTTAAATAGTATACAAATGTTTCACTAGTGACTCAGTAATAATAAGTGTAACAAACATTAAGTATTCAGTTCTGTAACAAAAGATCAGGCTTCCACAATGTGTGGATTTTTACCGAATCAAAATAAGGGAACACTGAACAACTAGTACCCTAGATGCTACAACTATACCTCAAGATTGAGTCTCCTAGTATAACAACCATGGATGATGTTGCCTGTTCAGTACTGCAATAACCACAAACAATGCACTTTTTCTTATTTTGCTGTACGGGTAATTGTAAAAAATATAATTAACTACTGCAAGTTAGTATGAAGGAAATTAGTGTGTTTTGTCAAAATGCAAATGCAAAATGCAATATGTACATGACACAGGACTTCCACCCCCTCAAATAATTATGTATTCACAATTCACATATGAAGTGAATAACAGCTGCTTCTAAGGTCAAAGAATCCTCTTAGCATGGAATATAAAGACCAATGAGCACAAGTTGTGCATAAACATACCAACTGTTAGTTTTGTAACCTGAATAATGTATAAGTGTATCATTAATTTATATATACATATTTCAGAAATACTACTCATTTATAGTAAATATTTAGAATATTTACACTGCATGCATTATCATTATTTACATAGAAAAATATAGTTTTGTTGCTTTTATATTTCATTAATGGAAAGTGCTGTAGAAAAAAATTATGAACTATACATTTACATTGAAAACCTAACCATGTTTGAATGAAATTTGTTTCAGAAGAAGTATTGTTCAGAGATGAATTTGTTAACACTTTCATTTCCTTAGTTTCAATTGTATATATTTACTTGCATTGATTTACCTCAATTAACATACCAGATAAAGTTTGCAGAGGTTGTCCTGTAACTAGAAGAAATATATCTGTGTTGCTCAACTTATTCTGCTCCACCACAGCAGTTCTGTGTGGAAGGTGTTATATAATCCTGTGCTTAGTACCATTATTTCCATAAAAGGAAGTATTGATAAGTCATAAAAAGAACACACTGAATACTATTAACATTAAGAGGAATGATGTAAAACAGCACAGAAATGAAACAAAGTTATTTGAACCACGTAATTTCATTAGCCATTGACATATAGTTATCTGTTGTCAGTTCATAAGAAGTGACACTTATAATACTTTTTTTATGTCTCTCCACGGTGGTACTGTTTGTACACATTTGTAAAGTGAAAATTATCAGTAAAAAAATCATTAGTGACACAAAAATTGTTGCTAGCAATTCTGTAATGGGATCAATAAAAAAAAATTAAAAAAAAAAACAAAAACAAAAAACAAAGCAGCAGTAATCAGAAAAATTATTCTTAAATTATTGAGCATGAAAACTGATATGCAAAAGTCTTGGTCAGATTTTGATATGTTACTGATAAATTAAAGACTGTAGCTATATCATATCCTCAAAGTCAGCTAATATTTTGTACACCCCTCCACTAAATGTACTGGTACTTCATCCTATCACTATGAACATAGAAATTCTGTAGTTTACAGCCTACAAAAATGGAATAATTAATGTTTTGGAAAACTCTTTAATATTAAATGTAACATAATTCCTTATATTATATTTACAATTTTTATTAATACTTAAAAGAAGTATAATTAATATTAATGATGATAATTATGTACTGTCAGCTAATTCAGTATTCATTCCAGCACTATTATGCTATCACCAACACTGATCTTTTAATAACCACTAAGGAAATATTATTCTTGCTGCATTACTGCAAACTTGTTAATTCAATCACAGCCATTAAGAATTATGTCATATGGGTTACAGTTCACTATTTCACATGAAATCCATCAGTCTCTTTTGCTGTACAAACAAAACTTGCATGCCACCACCCACATTGTTTTTATTGCATGGAGCATGCATACTGATGCAAAGAAGCAGTCACATGCTTTATAGCATATATTAAACTTATCTGAAATTATGAGCTGTAAATACAAAATCAATCAGATGATAGATGTAACTATAAAATTGTAAAAAAAAGCCCCCGCCACCTGCTGCATCCCAGAACCCATGCTATTCTGAGCACCAGTAATCAGGTTAAGATAGATGTGGCTGCATCTCCCACCCAGAAGAAGCCTGACAAATAATTGACGTACGATAAGGCCAGGCCATTGTAGAGCCATGCTCGCCATCCAGTTTTTGTTGTTGAATCAATACGACTCTCCAGTTCCTGGCATAAACTTCGACGGTCATGTGATCTGCCTGATTTCAGGTCACACACCATGCGCTTCTTGCATTCTGCATCACATGATGGTCTCACAGGTGAGTTCTTCCAGTAATGCCTGATAAGAAAAATCACTTGTTATAAATAAGCCTGATTATGAAACACTACTGTCAAAGAACTCACCTAGAGTACTCTACTGCATGATTATGTGATCATATTTTTTAGCACAAGATATTTTTAAGGTATTGGAACAGATATTTTTACTTAGGAAACTGAAATATTAAAAAAATAATGTCATTTACAAGGTGATAAGAATTTTAAGCAAGCTTTAATTTATAAGAAATAATGTTTGTCTTGTTCGTAGTCCACAATGGTGTTAGGTATGGTTTTTTTTTTTAATTAGAACTGACAGGTTTCCTTTCCTCTTTAGGTTTGGAAAAATACAGGGTGAAAAGTATTTAAACAGACAAACTCAGGGTGGTTGTAGGGGACATCGAAGCAAATATTTTTCCCTGATGTCATTTTTTCCTATGAGGGTTATTTAAACCGGTGGAGGCTGTATTACGCTCTTCAGTTGTTAGAGGTTGTATTATGCTCTTCAGTGGTTTGAGGGCTTATTACGCTCCTCAGTTGTAGGCAACTGTTGTTCTCCAGTATAGTAGTGCATTGTATCTGTTTATTAATGGACCAAAACACCTGGAGTGAGTACACTGATATGGTAGGTGCATACTACACAGTTCACCACAATGGACAAGCTACGCATCAGGTTTATCAACAACAATATCCTAATCAATGTATCCTGCATCACACGACCTTTGCTGCTGTGTACCAACGTCTGCATGAGACTGGGTCATTTAGCAGATTACCTGGACTGGGACATTGTTGCACATTAAGAAAGCTGAAATTTGAGGAAGCTGTCTTGCAGCATGTGAAGCGGGATCCTTCAATCAGTACTTGTGCAATTGCATGTAACATGGGGACAAGTCAGACGAATGTAAGAACAGTCCTTTGAGTGCAACTGTTACGTACATTTCACTTACAATGTTTCCACAACCTGGAACCAGTTGATTATCCACCCAGAGCACAGTTTTCACAGTGGTAAGTTACCTGAAACAGTGTGAAATGCATCCTATATTTCCATCCTATGTCTTGTTTACCAATGAAGCAACGTTCAGGCATGATGGAGTCTTCAACATGCATAATTTGCATGTTTGGAGTGAGAAAACCCACATGCCACAGTCACTAGAGCACATCAAGTTCGGAGCTTTGTTAAAGTGTCTGTCAGCGTTGTTGGGGACTGTTTAATTGGGCCATATTTGCTACCTAGGCCATTAAATGGCAGGTATTATTACAATTTTATCGCCAGAGCTTTGCTAGAATTACTGGAAGACGTCCCACGAGCTACAAGACAATGCATGTGGTTCCAACATGGCGGGGCGCCGGCACATTTCATTTGTAATGTGTGTCAGTTCCTGGACTGACGGTTCCCAGAATGTGGCAGAGGTGGTCCTATACCATGGCCTGCTTGATCCCCAGGTACATCCCCTCTGGACTTCTTTGTGTAGGGAGAGATGTGCAACCTTGTTTACAGAACTCCTGTTACATCAGAAGAGGATCTGTTTGCCTGGATAGTAGCAGCAGCAGGAACAATTTAGGATACTCCTGGGGTTTTTGCCTGTGTCAGACAGAACATGATCCAACAGTGCAACCTTTGTTTATGTGTCAATGACGGCATTTTTGAAAATCTACTGTAATTGAAATTGGGCTGTGTTAATGTGTTGTCTCTTGGTAATAAAAAAATGGAAAAGTGTTTGTTGGTTTAAATAATTTTCCACCACAGAAATCTTCCTCTGCCGGTTTCAATACTCCTCATAGAAAAAAAAAATATATTAGGGAAAACTATTTGTTTTGATGTCCCCTACAACCTCCCAGAGTTTGTTAGTTAACATACTTTTCACCCTGTATGTACTGCATCAATGCTGAGTTTACACTGTTGTGATAATAATAAGTGCAATAGACGTAGATGTAGAAGTGATAATAATTCATAGTGAAGTTAAAAACAAATTTGAGAATCACATGAATAACAATAGCAAAAAAGATATTATATTTTTATGATAGAGTACAAACAGTTCTATAATCATCTCAGTTTTTCGTTCATCAACACATCATCTGATTCTTTTCTTAATAAGCTTGAATAATGCACCTTCTATGTCATTCTTTATCTCCACATATATTCCATCTGTCCCCTAATCTTCTGACTAAAGTGCTAGTCTTTCTTTATTAATCTAAACATGAAGAATGAGTGGGTCTTTTTTATACTGTAGCTTAGAATTTTTATTTTTGTTATTTCTCATTTAAACTAAATGAAACATACCATTGTGAGAATATAATTTAGAAACAATATGATCTTTCAAGTTATCATAGACTTACTTGTAATAGAGATCAAACAAGGCAGCATCTGTAGGTAACTTATTGAGGAAGTTGTCCCATTCTTGTGGTGTTAGTGATGGCATGAGATATGCTGATCTGGTACTGTAGAGCTTGTACCATATTGGATAATCATACAGGTTAGCTTCCTTCAGGTTCATGACCCATGTTTCATGGTCAACCACTGACTGTAATCAACAACATATAGTCTATTAACTTATGTTACAAGGCCCTTGAATCATATGACATATAAATAGAGGTCTTAACAACTTGGGAATTTTCTATCCTGTAACAGTAATTTATAAAACAGGCTTACTCAGTGAAAACTCAAAAGGGATAGATATCATAACTTTCCAAACCAAGGATTCTTTATGCAAGCCATGAACAATGTTTTGCCATTACACATTCTGCCTCATATCAAAATTGCAAAACTGCATATTTTGTCATAATTAAAAAGTTGTTCAGATTATGGATATTGTTTTTGAAAACTGTATAAAAGCTACAACAAACCAGAAATTTTTTTAAAAAAATGATCATTAACCACAGAAGACAGTAAGATGATAGCAAATGAAGGTGACTTCCGATATAAAAGTGTTAGCTACTTGGGACAATTACTGTGGACAGACAGAAGTAGAAGTCCATTTTAATTGTGTGTGGAAATTTGTTTAGACACAAACACAGGAGTTATCAAAATAAAATAAAAAAATCTGATCCAACATTACTCTGTAATAAAAGTTATTGGTAACTTGTTTCCAAAGAACATATCATATTTTAAGTAGGAGTAATGTGTGGTACATTATGGAAGATCCGTTCAAATATTCATAATATTTCACTACTTTTTGCTGTAGTAACAAGGTGAAAACATTTCATTTTTACTAATTTAACTCCAGAGACTAACATAATGTAAAACTGAACATCACCTACAAATCTTCCCAAGTATAAGATTTGAAACTAGAATTGTCTTACTCTTGTTGTTTTGGGATGATCTCCATCAACATAATATATTCTGTATCCAGGATTCAGATTATAATATGGTGTCACTGATGGTCCAATATACGCAATACTCGTAGGTCGCCCAGGTTCATTTGTATCATAAAAAAGTTCAAATTCATCAAAGTGCGTGTGCCCAAAAAACTGTGCTGTAATTGTCGACTCATACCTAAGGAGAAACAAATGAAATCAATACTTGGTCAACATATCTGCACTACTATTACAAATTGGATGAATTTAGATTTTGTTTGAAAAAAAAAAAAAAAAAAAAATCTTAGAAATTAAAAATGTAAAACAAACACTTGAACCATAGACAAAATTTAAAATAATAATAATAATAATAATAATAATAATAGAAGTAAATATATATAATGTATTGTGCATTTATTTCTAGTTACAACCATTAGAATCAGATAACTGTCACACATTACCATAGCAATATAGTAATAACAACAGTTTACAACTCACCACAAAGATATGACGACGAGCTGCAACAGGCATCTAAAAAGACTCTCTCTCTCTCTCTCTCTCTCTCTCTCTCTCTCTCTCTCTCTCTCTCTCTCTCTCTCTCTCTTCAGTCATTGGCCATGACCTTCTTCAGAAAATAGAACATTCATGCAATCACAGAGGCACACAACACAGCCACACAACCGTCAGCTGCAGCTGCCGCACTTCGAATCACGCTCTGCAGTGTGGGAAAAGGAGAGGGGAGGGGGGGATAGGAAGGCTGCACCACAGTGCTGTGGATGGATACAGCACAGCCTTGCAGAGCATGTACGTATTAGATAGGAGGAATGAGATGCAGCTTAGGAATGGAGCAGGAAGGCGGGTGAGGGGAGAAAAATAAATAAATTTAAAAAAATCAATGAAACCCATGAGTATGCCACACACACACACACACACACACACACACACACACACACACAGACACAGACACAGACACACATACAGAGAGAGAGCACTCAAAATAGGAGAGGTTTAAGATAGAGAGGTAGAAACTTTAGAGTGTGGAAAAAAAGGGGAAGTTATTATAAGTTAACCTTGATAATTTCGTTTTTGGCCAAAGTTTGGCAGTGGCCCTTCACCCTAGTGGACAGTAGATTTGTGGATATGCCAATATATAAAGTTACACAGTGATTGCAGTACAGTTGGTAAATTACATGGCTGTTTACACATGTGGCCCGGCCTCTGATAGGGTAGGATAAGCCCGTGACTGGACTGGAGGTGCTGGGTGGGTGGAATGGACAGGTCTTGCCGTGGGGTCTTCCATAGGGGTATGATCCCTGTGGTAGGATGTTATGGAGATTGTGAGAGTGACTCAACACCACTTTAGGAGGGGTAGGAAGGATCCTGTGCAGGATGTCTTTCGTTTCTGGGCATGAGGGCAGAAAATCAAAACCTTGGTGAAGGATGCAATTTAGTTGTTCGAGTCTAGGGTAGTACTGGCTGACAAGGGGAGTACTCTTTCGTGAATGGATACTGGTGAGGGAGGATTTGGGATGTGTGGGGATATAGCATGGAAGATCTGTTTCCAGACTGTGGGGTAGTTTATGTGTATGAAGGCCTTTGTGAGACACCCAGCATATTGGGAAAGGGTGTTTTTGTCACTGCAGATACACTGTCCACAGGTGGCCAGGCTGTAAGGGGGGGATTTTTTGATGTGGAAGGGATGCCAACTGTCGAAGTGTAAGTACTGTTGGTGGTTGATAGGTTTAATACGGTTTAATACAGACATTATCATAGCATCTTTTGAACTATTTACTGTGTCTTAGAATTATAAGATTTTTATCTGTGAAGGTACATTTGTAAAGTGTCTCACTGTTATTGAACTAATATTAATTACAATGGAAACTCATGGTGTAATTGATAATTACTACATCAATTTTAACTGCTTGTAATTATATGAGTTTATCAGCCATATAGATATGGGTGTAATCATGAATAGGACAGAAAACACAGGCACCAGTATAACACATAGATTATTATTATTTATTTACTTATTCCATTCCATTTAACTGTATGTACCTATTAAGAAGCATGCTTGTGAGTCTTGATATAAAAATCTGTTAAAGACAAATGCAGCTGGCAGTATAAATGATGCAGTTCTGCAGTTGGGTGTTGAGCAACTCCAGTCTTCTGTGTTGCACATAACACTGTCAGGAGCATCAAAAGCAATCACATGTAACTGGAAATGTAGATTTCTTCCAGGCATGCTTGATCATGTTGTTGAATATGGATGCATGCATTAAGGTTGATGACTGTGGAGTTCAGTATTAATACATACAGAAACACATATATAAAATGTCCACTTACAGTACAATACACCACCCATACACAAGAAAGAGAGTCAGAATGTACTTCTACAGCACTGCGAAGGCACTGTGCTGCCACCAACGTGGTATTTCTTCAACTGACTTGTTATGCACCAGTCAGCATGAGTAGTTAAATGTGTGTCACTGCCATTTAGATGGTCATTTATGCCTACGTACCAAACATGTGGTCAATGTTCCTGAGACACTTCACAAATGTACCTTGTGAGTAATAAATGATGCAGCAGACTAACATCTGCAGTTCCAAAAGTCTGATTATGTACATTTGAAACATTGGTAGTACCTAAAATATTTATTTTAATTCCATCACAGTTACAATTAATTAACTTTAAACTAGTTTGGAACTGTACTGTTTATTATTAAGGTAATATTTTAATAGAACTTGGCTGGCCACAGTTATGTCACACACACATTGCACACAATGTGAACCAACTTCACAATTTACTTGTGCTAACACAGTGTAGATAAATCATACTCTGGTTCAAATCCCTTATGTTAGCACTTCTATATTCTGAAGTTGGCTTGACATCATGTGTGACTGTACTACTTGTACTTATGATTAAATTACTGCAATAGCTATACTGTTTTGAAATGCAATTTAAAGAGAAGTGAATTCTATTGACAAACCATTGGCAACATGAATAAGCAACAGAGTATGCTTTTAGTGTCACTAACCAGAAGTGTTTGTATGAAGTATTAGAATCAAAACTTACCTATTAATTATTTTATAATAATTTTGACTCCACACTTTTAGGCAATCACTGTGACCTGGAGGAATATGACCAATGACATGGACTTTCTCTCCATTAAATTCAGCACTCTGTAGTTCATAAATGAACCACTGCAACTCCTTTGCAGGGTCTGTGCTGTTTAGCAGCAGCCACCTAAATTAATATGACACCAAATTGTTATTATAGCAAATGTACAATAAACATGTCAGTACCAGATGATAGAGATATACAGGCTTTCAACTAATGGAGACATCTGTCACAAACGTTTAATACTTAACAAAAGCACATCCACCGGAAAAATACATATATTTAATAAAAGACAACATGAAGCACTGAGTCATCAACAGGTATAAACGAAAGAAAGAAAATTTGCTTGCTTTCAGAGCAATTGTAGTCTGAAAGCTATTGATTGTTCTTTCTTTTGTGTCTGCATGTCAAAAACTTAAAATTTCTTATTTTCCAAGGCTGACCTCTTTTACTCCAAAAGAATTTACTTTCTACCAGCACTTTCCTATAATTTCACTAAAATAATTTTATGAAATATAGTAACCCATAAATTCATATTTACTGTACATAAACAAAAAAATATTTCAATAATTATTATGCAAGCTTCTCACTTACCAATTCTTGTTGTTGCAGTAGTTCATATTTAAAGAAATCACTCGAAAACCAGGTCGTACTAACACACTGTAGAAAGCACCTCGTCGAACAGTATGTGATACTGATGAGGGCAGCCACTGTCGCCACTGATTGTCAATTTCATCATAGAGCCACGAAATGGAGAAATCATCTTGCACATAAGGTGGTGGAAAACTACACAAAAATAATTTGACTGTTTTATCCACAGACATGTTGGAACAAAGATCATACATAAATATTAAGGTATTTCCCTTTAAAAACAAAGAATGAAAGAAGATAAGCATTTAAATTACCATGGTCAGCTTAGTCTTTAAAGATAGTATTTCACTTTAGGATGTTTAAAAGTTTTTCAAACATGATTATCACTCATCTATAGGAAAGGAATTAATAATAACTTCTTGTTCATTTCCTTCTGTTCTGATGTGTGTCTGCTGACAAAGTTTCTGGCTCAACATTTCCAGTTAATGACACAACCTGTTCCCTCATTATTCTTTAAACTGTTATTCTTTAATTTATTATTCATAGAATATATGACATCAACTGTGATTGGGCAAAGCTGAAAATGTGTACCCAGCCGGGATTCGAACCCGGGTCTCCTGCTTTCTAGGCAGTTGCGCTGACCCCTACACCACTGGGGACAAGGTGATCACCGCACATGCAAGGACTACCCATGCACGCCTCCCGTCAGATACAAATTCCCAGCTTCGCCCTGCCCATAGTACTCAAACTCGTAGTTTAACTAATTCCCGTAAGAGTAAGGGCTTCAACTTGCCCACCCCTCCCCACTAACAATAGGATCAATGCCCGTCACCGGCATATTATATATATACATGTGGCGTCTGTTCCGAACGACCAGACGTCACTTCTGATCCTGCAGTTGTTATAATTTATTATTCATAGAATATATGACATCAACTGCGATTGGGCAAAGCTGAAAATGTGTACCCAGCCGGGATTCAAACCCAGGTCTCCTGCTTTCTAGGCAGTTGCGCTGACCCCTACACCACTGGGGACAAGGTGATCACCGCACATGCAAGGACTACCCATGCACGCCTCCCGTCAGATACAAATTCCCAGCTTCGCCCTGCCCATAGTACTCAAACTCGTAGTTTAACTAATTCCCGTAAGAGTAAGGGCTTCAACTTGCCCACCCCTCCCCACTAACAATAGGATCAATGCCCGTCACCGGCATATTATATATATACATGTGGCGTCTGTTCCGAACGACCAGACGTCACTTCTGATCCTGCAGTTGTTATAATTTATTATTCATAGAATATATGACATCAACTGCGATTGGGCAAAGCTGAAAATGTGTACCCAGCCGGGATTCAAACCCAGGTCTCCTGCTTTCTAGGCAGTTGCGCTGACCCCTACACCACTGGGGACAAGGTGATCACCGCACATGCAAGGACTACCCATGCACGCCTCCCGTCAGATACAAATTCCCAGCTTCGCCCTGCCCATAGTACTCAAACTCTTAGTTTAACTAATTCCCGTAAGAGTAAGGGCTTCAACTTGCCCACCCCTCCCCACTAATTAGTTAAACTACGAGTTTGAGTACTATGGGCAGGGCGAAGCTGGGAATTTGTTTCTGACGGGAGGCGTGCATGGGTAGTCCTTGCATGTGCGGTGATCACCTTGTCCCCAGTGGTGTAGGGGTCAGCGCAACTGCCTAGAAAGCAGGAGACCCGGGTTCGAATCCCGGCTGGGTACACATTTTCAGCTTTGCCCAATCGCAGTTGATGTCATATATTCTATGAATAATAAATTATAACAACTGCAGGATCAGAAGTGACGTCTGGTCGTTCGGAACAGACGCCACATGTACATATATAATATGCCGGTGACGGGCAATGATCCTATCGTTAGTGGGGAGGGGTGGGCAAGTTGAAGCCCTTACTCTTACGGGAATTAGTTAAACTACGAGTTTGAGTACTATGGGCAGGGCGAAGCTGGGAATTTGTATCTGACGGGAGGCGTGCATGGGTAGTCCTTGCATGTGCGGTGATCACCTTGTCCCCAGTGGTGTAGGGGTCAGCACAACTGCCTAGAAAGCAGGAGACCCGGGTTCGAATCCCGGCTGGGTACACATTTTCAGCTTTGCCCAATCGCAGTTGATGTCATATATTCTATGAATAATAAATTATAACAACTGCAGGATCAGAAGTGACGTCTGGTCGTTCGGAACAGACGCCACATGTATATATGTTATTCTTTAGTTTTTGTTTATGTCTGTGTTCATTGCCTTCATAAGTAGTAAATGGTCCATATAAATGTCAGCTCATCTTGATAACTTTGTACTTCAAAATAAATAAACAACATAATAATAATAATAATAATGATTTCTTACAAACTTTATGGCATTATTACGTAGAAAACCTAGTTTCTTAATCATTAGTACACCAGTGGTAGGTAATGACCTCTGTGCTATGCTCTAGTGAGGAAAAAATAAATACATATATTACTAAGTAACTATTTCATATGAGAAAGCCAAGAATAAGATACATAGTATAAGCCAACACTATATGTGATGAAATTGCACATATTGACTAGCTTTTACATTCAACCAGCACAACTCCAAGCATTGTCAAAATGAACAATTGAAAGAACACACATCTTTCATCACATACTTAAAATCAGTAACTTCATTATTATTATTATTATTTTTTTTTTTTTTTTTTTTTAGAAAACAAGGAATACGCTATATTAAAATCGGTCTACATTCATTGTGGATGACAATGCAATGTAGTGAAAGTTGTTTGAGCCAATCACAAGTGGACAAGTAAGTTCAAATAGGAAGTAAAAAATGCTGAAGCATTGTCATACTCAGGACACATTGTCTGTGCAGTCACAGAGAACAAAAATTTGAGAGCTGAAGAGTTCATATGTGAAAATAGGTGTAAAACAGTGAATGGTATTTCAGGAAAAAAAAAATTAAATTCTGTTTCATCAGTCAATATTCAAGAAAATGTGTGCAATGTTGGTTCCAAAATATTTGACATCATAAATGAAAGAAAGGTGCATGAAGAACATGAAATACTATCAGTCATGGTACTTCCCGCATATTCACTGGTTCAGTGAATCCTCGGAAAAATAGCTGCTGTAACAACAACAATAAATTGATTTACGAGCTTATTGATTCAATTGTTTGTAAAGTTAATTGCATAATGCAGCAAAAATAATGACGCCCAGTCATTTTAGCCAGCAGTGCCACTGGATATCATTGCGTCCTGGAATTCCTCCAATTGGTGGAGGACAGTTTCATTCTCTTGGTCCTCTCAGGCTATGCTCTTGTGTGTGTTCAGTGGGACAATACAGATTGTATACATTGGTAACACAATTGTAGAGTGCCAAACTATGAATTCAAAGATTATGGGTATGATCCCCGCCATGTCCTAGGATTTTTATCTGTCACTATCCACATCTTTTGACTTTGGTAATGTTGCTGATGTGAAAGATATTGAGTAACACCATGGTTAAGAATTCATATTAAACTGTAACTGGCTGAGTAAGTCAGATTGGAGGAAGACAATGGCTTCTCCAGTTAGAACCATGCCTAGTAAAGCACTGCAGTGTTCAAACTAATCTTCAGATTGTTTACTGCTTTACCCTTAAGTTGTTGAGTCTTTATGCATATCTTGAAGGGTCATTTCAAATGTAAACATTGATATGATTTGAATATTCAATCCTTACTATGAGGCTCAAAACAATAAACCTCTGTCTATTTCTTGTTGCCTGTATACAACCATCTTTACACAGTCTAGGTGGCCTCACAGCATTTGTTCAATCATTCATTCACTTTTTTTAACAGACTGAAGTGAAAGAATTCAAGAAAGATGTTAACAAAGAGAAGTAGGTTCTAGAAACTGCAATATGACTATTATTAAACTATTTTTGAAAACATCATGGATTAGCAGTGATCTTAATTATCAATTCATGTAAAAGTCGGTATATATCACAATTATTAAACTGCTTAAAACTTTTAGTAATTACTGAGGCTCCATATAACATTTAAAAACATATTTCATATTGCTATCTTAATAAAGTCTGTATTTTTGTTTATCATTAGATACTGATAACTTTTCTTGTCTTGTTACAATTGAATCATTAGAACTAGTTGACATGTTCATGATTATACTATATAGGCCGTACATGCAAAGGACACCAACTTATAATATACTTGAAAACTTACACATAACGTTTACACAGGGAGTCTCTTATAGAAATTCATACCTATTCACTGGATTACTTTCATGATTGCCCAATGCTGGAAATATTGGAACCCCTGGAAAGGTTTTTAACAACTGGTTGACAGTTTCCTTTAATACCATCAAATTTTCTTCTCTTGTTTGGTTCCAAACATCGTGAGGAGGTAAATCACCAGTCCACAGTATGTAATCAATGTCCTGAAATGAACTGAAGGTTACCACTAACCAAGTCATTACTTAAGCTAACTACTTCACTAAGACATTAGAAATTGCTTGGAAACCTGTTCCAAAATCTGTAATCTTTACACCAGCTCCAAAATCTGTAGCCTTTGACAGAAAGAAAGCCAATGTTCACATTTATATGGAAGCATAATATGAAGCAATTAAAAACATTCAATTCAACAACACTAGCAAATTATTCTATATTGTAAACTGATAGATGGCAGAGTTCTGAAGGGGGGGGGGGGGCAAGCCCTGCCTCACACCATAGCAGGCATGAGTGGAGAGGTGAGTAGATGAGACAAGCCATGCCTACACCCTGCAGTGCTGGCACCACAAAGTATGTGGCATGCATCTATGAAAGTACAAGTTTTGAACATCACTTTAAATGTTGATAATAATAACAAACCAGCTTTTACTTAAACATGGTTGATGAGGAGCCTAACTGCAGGAAGCACTTATTTCAATTACATGTTGCACAATACAGAACACTCAGTACACTGGTAATTTCATTTCATTTGGACCTCCAGCATAATAAACATTATATAACATCTACAAAGTAAAGCAGTTTTTTCATACTACTTGTATTAACAATAAGAACACTGGTGTGCGAACAATAACAAAGCAGATGACAATGGTTGCCTCACACAGCACATTCAGTCAGTAATATTGGGTAATATTGGCTACATACTCAAAAACAAAGACTACCAGCCAAAGCCTCCCAATGTCTACTTGTACTAATTCAGGATTAGGGAGAGCTGTGGCATTTGACATTTAACACACTGTAGTAATAAGTGTGTAGCATGAGAAATGGAAGACATTTGAAAAACTTACTACAAACTCTTTCAAAACACAATTTAATAATGAAAATGTAAAAGAAATTCAACCATTCTATACAATTTAAATTAGATGAGACTTTGTTAAGTGTGTCGGTATATGAATAATTTCCAGCAAGAGGTCTTCAAGGTTTCTGTTGCATAAGCATAATACACCAAAATTAATAGCCTTTTTAATGGAATTCTGGGCAGTTTTAAATTGTTACTCTCTCCACTGTTGTGAAGTTTATGTAAGCATACCACAACTCAAACCACCAAGGACAGTATATCTTCAAAACAATAAAATACTAATGTATATCAATAGCTGCAGGATATTTTTTACTGAATCCTCACCTGAACTGCACATTACAAACTTTTCTTGATGCTTCTGCTGTATCTTAAAAGTCAATTCTTGACTGTGACTGAATTCAATATATGAAATCAACAATGAACTCAATTTTGACATGTTCAAATCCATTGCTAGATTTCTCATAAAAATTGTATGTTGCATTTTATATTTAAAAGGATTTCATTGAATGTTTTGAATTTACTGCATCCACTATCATATTCGTATTACACACTGTTTTTCATTTCCTTTTAAGCCTGGTTTTAAAGTGAGAGTATGTACAGTAATTAGTAGTGGATTTCAAAGATGAAGCATTGCTTTATTTATCACAAAGCATTTGGAACTGTTCAAAATGTATTGGTGAGAGAGCAGATATTGCTCTGATGCACTCACACTAGAACATTACTGCATTAAATGAATTTAAGTTTTCATTCTCTTGTTGTTACATAGGCAATAATTGAGCAATAACTTGTAACTCATCTCTCTCTCTCTCTCTCTCTCTCTCTCTCTCTCTCTCTCTCTCTCTCTCTCTGTGTGTGTGTGTATGGGGGGGGGGGGGGGCCATGTGCGAGTACAATTTTTGTTTCCAAGTTAACAGACACAGTCATTAAACTTACCGGATGTGCACTGGAAATGTGTTGAAGCATATTGTCAACTGTGCGAAGTGGTGTGTCACACTTTCGGTAGTCTCCCCATCGCCCTGCAGCAGCTTGTGGTTTCAGTGCAGGTCCATTAGTGAGTCGGCAACACAATGGTTCGTTGCAATCAGCATTAGTGCCTTCTTGATAGTATGGATCGAAGTGAGTGTCTGATAAATGCAGTACCTTAAATGTAGGTGCACCAGCCTGTAAAAAACAGTGATTATCATTTAACATAATTCTTACATACCAGTTTTTCAAATTTGAATACCATAGCATACAAAAAATAAATAAATAAAAAAAAAATAAAAAATAAAAAAAAAAGACTAAACGACTATATACTTTGAATACCTGTAACACAGCAATAAATTGTAAAATGCACTGTACAGCGGTGGTCTTCCCCACCCCCCCTCCACCCCCCAAATAATGAATATAAAGGAAAAAATAGGTTCAGTATCTGAATTATTTCAATAAACTATGCATGAAGGCATTGCTGTGGCAGACAGACATACTTCCCTGTATTGGTGAGGGGAGCAGGAATAGGGTGAAGTTCAAAAAGCTTGATTTCGGTAAAGTAAAAGGGCTTCAGTGCAAATTATCCACTGAATATGAGTAGCAAAACTGATAACACGTATCGTGGGTGTGGTGTCGCACAAGTACAAAGTGCGCGCCACCTACTTTCGCCGCGCGCCGCCATGCACACACGGCGCGGCGTTCTCATGACAGCCACGAGCGCCCTCTGCTGCAACCCCGCTCGTGGCCGCCACGGAAAGACATTGGTCACTTCGGACGGAGATAGCAACCAGTTAGGACCTTCGTAATCAGATAGGCACCAGTGAAGACTTTGCTATCGTACAGGCACTAGGCAGGCCTCTAACAACTATGTATCAACATTCTGCAGTACTATGTAAAAGTTAAGTATTGTTACATTCTGTGCAATATATATATCTTTCTAATTTACTCTAGTGTTTATAGTTTCTGGCTGCTCCCCTCCGTACCTGCACCAGCGTGCTGTCTTGGTTCCTGTGTCGGTCTCATCCACTCGGCCACCGACACCTACGACGAGGCTGGGACACAAAAGCAGCGAGGAAGTTGGGACACAAAAGTGGCAACGAGGAGTGATAGAACCTTGGACCAGCCCGCTTACAGCAGCCAGACAGCAGCAGTCGGAGCACGCAGAAATTACTCCCACCCACCCACCCTTATTATAAGATTTTTGGGGGAATATATTCAGTTACGTGTTTTGTGGACTTTTTTGTTGCAGAGTGTCCTCTTTCATATTGCATTTGTGTTTTGTTATAATTAAGCTTGTATGCGCGGCGCCTAATCGGTCAGCATGGCCACTACCCCGAACCCAAACTTAATGGAAATTATTCAGTTACAGATGGCGCAAATCACTCAACTACTGCAGGCCGTGTCGCAGTTGACGGCACAGGCTGCTCACCAACAACAACAGCCGTCACATCAGCAGCCCACACCTGCCGCTGCACCGCTTCCCACATTTCGCCAGTACAACGAACGTGAGGAAGAATGGAGCGACTATTTCGCACAGTTTCAAGAACTCGTCGCGGCTCATCAAATTACAGGTCAGAGAGTGTAGAACCTTTTCTTATCGATTGTGGGCCCCCAGACCTTCGTCCTATTGCAAAAACGTTTCCCTCTCGTATCTCCTCGTGATGTAGACTTTGAACAAATCGTAGATGCACTGAATGCTCATTATGAGAGAAAAGTTCTTGTAGCCGCTGCACGATACCGATTTTTCAGACTTAAAAAATTACCGCAGCGGTCACACCAAGAGTGGATTATGGAATTGAAGGACTTAACCCGCCAATGTAAATTTACTTGCTCTTGTGGACTTTCGTATAGTGACGTGATGTTGAGGGATGCGATTACGCAGAATATTCAGGACCCCAGAATTAGAGCAGCAATTCTGAAACAGTCTGACCCCTCATTAGACAGTGTACTGCAGCTTATAGAAGCGCATGATACTTTTGACTTAGCAGATGTCGAAATGCAAAGCCACAGTGTAAATTCAGTGCGCCGTAACGGACGCTTTCCTAGCTGTAGTTCTCAGTGTAGCACTAGTGATTCTTACAATAGTACAGGCCGTGCTGAACAGACAGTGAACAGTAGCCAGTGTAAAAGTGCGACGCACAGGTCGCCCCGTAGTGTTAGACACAGTAATTTGCATAACGGGCGCCAACGCTCATTTCAGAAAAATGTACGTAAATCGTGCCCCAAGTGTGTGTCTCGCCACAAGCGTGCACAATGCCCTAGTCGCAACGCAACCTGTTATCAATGTGGCAAATCAGGACATGTACAGTCTGTGTGTATGCAAAACAAAAATTCTAAGAACAGTAACGTTAGAAACAGTGCTTCGCAGGGTGCGAGAGCAGTGCATACAGTCAATGTTATACGGGCTGTGGAATTGAACAGTGCTTTCCTTGGATCTCAATTGCAAGAAAGTAGTTCTGCGCCTATGGCAAAACTATATAGTGCACCACTTAGCAAGCGCCGATGAGCGCGTAAAACAGTGCAACGGAAAAGGGTTCGGGACAAGCAACATGACTATGAACAGTGCATTCCTGTAGTGAAAATAGTGCCTTCTGCAACTGCTCCTTGTAATAGTGCCCAGTACTGTGTAGCTAGTGACAGTAGACATCAGGTAGCTACTCAAAGTAATATTAGTGCAGTAGCCTCGCATTGCGCGGACGCCGATCCGGCGGTAGTGTCATCTAGTGACAGTGTGGTTAATTCGCTGTGTGCCGAGTATGCGCCGCTTCCTACCGCACGCAACCCGCGCAAGCGCAGAAAACAATATGTATTAGACGTTGCCCACATTCACGCACCGGTCGTGCGCCAGAAGCACAAGCTGTTTGTTACTCTCTCTATAGAAAATGAGACTGTGCAATTTCAGCTTGATACTGGTTCCGCTGTTACATTAATAAATAAAGACACATATGAACTTCTGGGTTCGCCAAAATTGTCGCCGTGTCAACAAGTGTTAACAGCGTACACAGGTCAAAATATTCCCGTGCTAGGAACGTGTAGCCTGCCCGCCTCTTTTCAAGGTGTAACAAAAACAGTTGCTTTTGTAGTTCTTCAGGCCAAATCGACACAGAACATTTTTGGACTAGATGCTTTTGACTTGTTTGGTTTATCAATTCAAAGAGATGTGCTTCAAATTTCGTCAATAGTGCCTCAGGATAAAATCAATGCATTGTGTGACAAATATAGTGACTTGTTTTCGCCGGAACTAGGTTGTGCAAAAGACTTCGTGGCACATGTAACTTTAAAAGAATCTGCAGTTCCAAAATTTCGTAAAGCTAGACCAGTGCCTATCGCCTTGCGTGATACAGTTGCCGAAGAACTTAAACGTTGGCAAGATAGTGGGGTGATTTCTCCTGTTTCTGCGAGTCAGTGGGCCTCGCCTATAGTAATTATACCCAAGCCGTCAGGAAAACTTCGTCTCTGTGCGGACTTCAAATCAACAGTGAACAGTCAAACAATTGTCGACACTTATCCCCTGCCCAGACCTGAGGAACTGATGGACAAATTAGGACAGTCTCGCTTCTTTTCCAAGACTGATTTAGCAGAGGCATACTTACAGATTCCACTTGATGACGAGTCAAAAAAGTTTTTCGTCATTAATACTCACATGGGCCTTTTTCAATTTCAACGCCCCCGCTATTTTTCAGCGTTTTTTGGAACAGCTGACAGTTTCTGTACCGTGTTGTTCGAACTATTTAGATGATATTGTGGTATCCGGATGTACAGTTGACAAACATTTAGCAAACCTGGAGTGCCTTTTCAAAGTTTTGACTGCAGCAGGTCTACGTTGCAATAAAGCAAAGTGTTCGTTTTTTCAAACTGAAATAGAGTACCTAGGCCATGTGATTAATGCCCAAGGAATCCATCCCTTACAGTCACATCTTAGAGCAATCAAAGACTTGCCTCCTCCTAAGAATGTGCATGAATTGCAAGCAGTAATGGGAAAGCTTAGCTATTATTTCAGATTTATTCCCAATGCCTCTCAGATTGCAGCTCCACTGCATCACTTACGTAGGAAGAATGTTCCTTTTGTATGGTCTAAAGATTGTCAGGTTGCCTTTGACAAACTAAAGTCTGCACTATTCAGTGATGCATGTTTGATTCCCTTTGACCCACAGAAGCCTGTAGTGTTAGCAGTTGACGCCTCGTCGTACGGTCTGGGTGCCGTTCTGTCGCATCGTATTGGATGTCACGATCGTCCTATTGCCTTTGCATCCAAGCTACTGACGCCTACGCAACAGAATTACAGTCAGATAGAAAAGGAGGCCTTAGCAATCATTTACGGCGTCACAAAGTTTCATCATTATCTCTATGGCAGAAAATTCTATTTGTTGACAGACCACAAGCCTCTCACGTCGTTGTTCTCACCCACAAAGCCGATTCCGCCCTGTACGGCACAAAAGCTTCAGAGATGGTCCTTGATATTGTCAAATTATCAGTATGAGATTTTGTACCGACCTAGCACTAAACATGCTAACGCGGACACACTTTCCCGACTTCCGGTTGGCCAGGATGTATCATTTGATTCTTCAGAAATGGCATGTTGTCAGATAGACTCCAGAGATGCTTCCGCTGTCGCAGACTTTCCTTTGAACTCTTGTCGGGTTGCACAGGAAACAGCTGCGGATGCAGACCTAAGTATGGTAGCACGTTTTGTTCACTCAGGGTGGCCTGCCAGAGCCAAAGACATTGATCGGCCTCTGGTTCGACGTTATTTTGCACAATGTCATGCATTGTCTTTAAGTCAGGGTGTTCTGTTGTTACATACGGACAACGACCAAACAAGAGTGATTGTTCCTCGTTCCCTGCAACGTGAAGTGTTACGCCTCCTGCATCAAGGACATTGGGGTATTGTTAGGACAAAGCAACTGGCCAGACGTCATTGTACCTGGGTTGGTATGGACGCCCAGATAGAGAGCATGACATCACAGTGTACAGTTTGTGCGGAGCATCAGGCGGCTCCTCCACAGCGTTTCTCAGACTGGCCATGCCCCAAGGGACCATGGCAACGTTTACATATTGACTTTGCCGGACCTTTCTGGAATACGCGCTGGTTAATTGTTGTAGACGCTTTCAGCAAGTTTCCTTTTGTGATTGCCATGAACTCAACGACAGCTTCTAGTACAATCAGTGCCTTAACATCAGTGTTTTGCATCGAAGGTTTGCCTGAAACTATCGTCAGTGACAATGGACCTCAGTTTGTTAGTGCGGAATTTCAACAGTTTTGTCGTGTGAATGGCATTCAGCATATTACCACTGCACCTTTTCACCCTCAGTCCAATGGTGAAGCAGAACGTTTCGTTCGAACATTCAAGTCTCACATGGAGAAGATGAAAGGTCAGCACTCCAGGCAGCAAGCTCTTCAAATTTTCCTGTCTACGTATTGGTGCATGCCACGTGAAGGCCCGTCTCCTGCCGAGCTGCTACACGGCCGCCGTCACCGCACTCTCCTTCACCTGCTGCAGCCTCCCACGCACTGAGTCGGTTCGTATGGCGCTACGCGTTTTCAGGTTTCCACGCCGGTGCTGTACAGGGTGTTTGCTGGAAACAAGAAGAAACTATGGATGCCGGGCATCATTCAGCGCGTGCTCGGGCACAATATGTATGTTGTACGTTCTTCCACAGGGTCGGAGCTGCGGCGCCACGCAAACCAATTGCGCTTGCACAAGCAGCGCTATCCTGTCTCCGGTTTCTTGATTCCAGACCCAGTTCACCGCCAGGGAGCACAAACACATCGTTCGTCAACGGGTCCAGCGTCCCCGGACTACGAGATCGTCCCGATGGAGATCGACGCGACGCCGCCGCTGTCGCCGCCGCAGATGACAGCGTCACCGAGAGGGACTCCGAGACCGTGCGGGCCCCCCCAGCTTGGGCCACGCACCTCAGAAGAAGATGACCTGCTCAATCTGGGCGGCAGGGTGCGCCCTTCCCCAGGTTTCGGTGGGTTCCCTGGAGGATCGCAAGGCGGATGCCGGGGCGCGGACGGCGTCTCGATCCCAGCCTCAGCTACGACGCCCGTCCCACCAGTAACGCCCCCGCCCAGGCCCTCCTCCCAGTGCCGTCGCCGTGGCCCTCAGCCCTACGCCACGACGGCGCGGCGGTTTGGGGGGGAGGGGTGTGGTGTCGCACAAGTACAAAGTGCGCGGCACCTACTTTCGCCGCGCGCCGCCATGCACACACGGCGCGGCGTTCTCATGACAGCCACGAGCGCCCTCTGCTGCAACCCCGCTCGTGGCCGCCACGGAAAGACATTGGTCACTTCGGACGGAGATAGCAACCAGTTAGGACCTTCGTAATCAGATAGGCACCAGTGAAGACTTTGCTATCGTACAGGCACTAGGCAGGCCTCTAACAACTATGTATCAACATTCTGCAGTACTATGTAAAAGTTAAGTATTGTTACATTCTGTGCAATATATATATCTTTCTAATTTACTCTAGTGTTTATAGTTTCTGGCTGCTCCCCTCCGTACCTGCACCAGCGTGCTGTCTTGGTTCCTGTGTCGGTCTCATCCACTCGGCCACCGACACCTACGACGAGGCTGGGACACAAAAGCGGCGACGAAGTTGGGACACAAAAATGGGGTGTCTACTTAAAATTACTTATCTTTTCATCAGTTTTGCTCCCCTCCTGCACCCTCAAAATATATGCTATATTCTCCACTGCATGCACAGTATGTGCATGTGGCGTCTGGCTGCACATAGCAATAAAGTGTAAAGTGCACTGAAGCACTGTAGACAGTATGATTTTTGCATCAGCTAACTCTGCATCTGACTTCATATAAAATCCATCAGTGAAGAATCAATGATATCAGTCATCTGTTGTTGCTGGTGATGATTTCTGCATCAAGAATATGTTCGAATGCCACCATGGCCTGGACCAGATGCATGTAGGTAAATATCATAAATATCATCCTATTTAACTCATTGTAGGTGTCATTTAATACTGTGTAATCTTACCGCTCACCTAATAACTGCCTGAACTTAGGTGGGAAGTGAGTCAATACAGTTGTGTAGGTACGTTGCATTCAAGTTATTCCACGTGCTTAGGATTTGATTACACAGTTTGACAAAATTGTGGGGAATATGATGTCAGCGTTTCACCTGTTGATGGGACATGTTTCACAGTTTTTCTATGGAGTATATTTAAGGTGACTGAAATGTAACAGGGTGAGGGAGTATTCAGAAAACCCATCAGATATGCTTATTCACTAGCCTTGTTGTCTGGTCTCTCTTCATCAGGCTGTTTTACCATTCACAATTCTGATGCTTTGTTTCGTGGTCATGTGTGTTACACCACTGCTTGTAGCCTTGTTAAACAGTCCTCTACAAAACATAAAAAAAAAAAAAAAAAAAAAAAAAAAAAATCAGTAAATTCACACTCCATATGACTGTGGGCAAGGCCAAAAAAAAACAGCCTCTTTTTTTCTACTTGCCACATAATTATATTTACCCAATTATAACAGCTGCACAAGACATAAATGTCTACCTGACAGCTACTGTCTCATGCTCATGTAGAGGCCATTCACATGTGGTTGAGAACATGATTCAGTTGCCATGTCATCTGAAATGGCTTAATGATTTGTTTGTGTGTGCACAATGGGGTGATTAATTTTTGTCCAGTGAGTTTAGTTAAACTATAAAAATAATTATGTTTGTAACAGGAAACAAACTGATGGACTCTGTTGGCAATGGCTGTCACGAAAAAGATGTGATAGGCAGTACTTGTTTGGACCGACTCCAGCTAGGCAGAGTGACACCCTGTGCTTCTAGAGAATAAGATTCTGTCTCATTGACATTGTGTTGATGTAAATGTAACAAGATAAATAGTAAGCTTGGAAGCACACCACAATGTTCAATACTCACAACAGGAATGGGGAGAGGCGTGACTGGTGGCTTGGGGACTGGTGGAAAGGCGACCTTCCAGTCATGGTACGGGTTGTACACGTCGCCGCACGCATCACCTATGATGAAGCTGCAGATTTCCTCTGGTGTTAGGGTCACCCTCTGCAGCACGTAAACTACTTCACCCTGTACCACAATGAGGAAATTGTTAGTTTACAGATCATGTTCCTAGCATGCAAAGCAAGGATTATCAGGCTGCACTCACCCCAAATAGCTCTGTGATTCCCTCGCAGACACGTGGTGTCTGTAGCTTCAGACTGATGCAGAACTGGTTCGTGATCTTCACAATATCATCTCTGGTCTTACCCAAACGGATATAGTGCTGCAACAATCCAGCACCTGCAACAATAAAGATACACATTTGGTATGTTATTTTTTGGTAAAATTGGACAGTTTTCTTCACGTACCATAAATAATCTTCTGGTATGTGCATACTGAACTGCACTTTGGATTTAAAAAAAAAGTGAGACAGATGGACAGCATTGAGGTTTCAAGAACATTATGATTGATCAGCACATACGTATTTATATTATTCAAAATCAGAGTTTTTGTTTCTCTTGTGAAAATCTTTAATCTCCATTTGAGTTTTACCACAGCTGGGTGGCCATGTGACAAATTTTTATACAGGCCCCATGTAAGGCAAACTATGCCACTGTTTGTACAGAAAATGCAATGGCTAGACACTATTAGGGAGAATGTCAATTTTGGGGATGTTTGCTTCTGCAGTGATATTCCACTCTAAGAATTTCAAGGGGTGGAACCAGTTCACTTATGGAGGTAATGAGCTAGTACTCTGTCCCATATGTAGTAGACAAAAACATTCAATACATTTCAATCTCGTGTAACTAACGTAATGGAGTCAAAAATTGGAAGATTGGTTTTAACACGTCAGTGGCTTACTAGGCATGGTCCTGTTTGGAGGTGGTATGATGTTGCTTCCTCTGACCTCTGAACTGACTTACCCAGCCCGTTTAATGTGGATTCTAAACTACGGTACTACTCGAATTTTTCACATCAGAAGCATTGCCAGAGTGGAAAGAAGAAAAAGTGAGATATAAAAATTCTAGGACGTTAAGGGATTGAACCTTCTACCTTCAGATTCCTAATCTGGCACTCTACCACTGTGCTACTGAGTCACACTTTGTGTAACTGTAAGTGAAAATATTTCATGTAAATATGCCTTCACTCATTAAAACGTTACCACCTAACAGTGTTCTGTTCACCGAATCAGTGATTGTGGTCTTCACATCTTAATAAATCAAAGTTCACGACATTTACCTTGATATCTCATGGATGTAGAATCTTCTTAAAACACAACATCTACATAACCTGCTTACAGGAATCCCTAGAATTCCTTCAGAATTCGTGCACCTAGAGAAATGTTCTCTATTTTATGTGAGCATCAACATTAAGGCAAGAACTCAGAGCAAACACCAGGTATCTGAAAAGCTGTTTAATTTCATCACTTTTACCCTACAATGCATGACAACAATATGTACATCGGTGCCCAAACCGACATAGTGGCGGCTTGGAAAGCTGTTACAAGACTCCTTTTTTGATCTTTGTGTGGCCTCCTTTTATAGTCTGGCCTACAATACCATACATTGTTACAACTATTAAAGATATGAAAAACAATTAGTTTGGCCATGATATGGCAAGATAATAGCAGCTTTACATTCAAAAGTAAGGTAATTATCAATTTTCATTGATTCATAATAATCCTGCTTTCATATATTGGGTTACAGATGTGAATAATGTTTAACTATAAAATACAACAATACATTGTTTGTTTATAGTAATATCTTGAAAGATAGTGAATGGCAAGTGTTCCTACAATGTACACAATAATGAAATAAATTATCAGTTGTTTTTCTGTATTCAAGAACATGGAAATATTTCATATAGGCTTAGTTAATCTACAATGCTACCCATGCTGGCAAGTTTATATTCGAAACATTTATTATATTTGTTTTTTCATGGCCAGTTCCTACTCAAATATACAATAGAATATATCTCTAAGCATACTATTTCACTTTATGTTTTCCTAAAGTGCATATTAGCAGGTTTTAGTTTCATGGCCATGTGTTCTTGTTTATTTTCCTATTTTATGATGAAATGTTATTTGTTTGTCTTCCTAGCAATGTATGTATCTTCTCTTAACCATTACTTTATCTAGAAATTATGTTTCTTATATTACACATACTCTGAGATCACAAACTGGCATTTAACAGTTGAGGTACTAATAAAATAATTTGTTTAACTTGTTATTTGGGTGATGAAGTAGTAGACATTTAGCTACGTCGCTTGCCTATTACATCTCAACATCATTCATTAAAATAATTCAAATACTGTATTTATTTTTTTTTCTTTATATTCATTATTGGGGGGGGTGGGCACTCTGGCCTGGGGGGTGGGCACTCTGGCCTCCCCCTCCTCTCCTTATAAACACCGTCACTGTATTACACTGCCCGATTTTCTTTGTAAAAAGTTTTTTTGGCAAAGAAAATTTGATAGTGTATTATCGGCCAAATATACCACACTCACTGCAGAGGTACGGCTAGTGTACGTGCGGTTGTGATGACTAACCTGCAGTGCAGGCAGTGCAGGAGACCTTGGACATGACGCTGGTCTCGACCTCCTGGACGACCTGCCGCAGGTTGAAGAGGCGCAGCGCCTTGTCGACCAGCCGTGGCAGTGGCAGCTTGCGCCCGCTCTGCATGTCCTCCTCCAGCTCTTGCAGCAGCCGCGTGTAGTTGATCTGCAACACAATCAATTACACAACAGCAGTGCACCGTGCTGTTCAGCTGATGTACGAGGCTAATCCGGAAAGTAATGTTAACAAAATTTTTCAACTACAAAAAAATCATTTTATTTTAATAACATTACGGCAGAGACAGCAAAGGACATAGAAGAGCAAACGGACTAAATGGACAGTGTCCTGATAGAAGGGTATAGCATGAACAAGAGGAAAACATGGATAATGAAATGTCTAAGAAAATCATGCAATGCCGAAGGAATTAGATTATGTGATGAGATAATAATGGTGTTAAAAGAGTTTTGTAACTTGGACAGTAAAGTAATTTACATTGCAGGATCTACGACATTTCCGAAGCGGCACAGAAACTTGACAGTTGACAGTGTCCCCCGTCCCCCTCTCGATGTGACACTCTGTTTTGGCTCCAACCCCCCCCCCCCTGCTCAATGTTCATCATTTTGTCTCCCCATCACTCACAGTCCTTATTTTGCTCTTTTTATGTCCCCCCTCCCCCCTTGTCAGGGACATATGTATTGTCCTTAGCCTAAGTTATGGTAGTTTAATTAGTTTGTAAGTCTAGAGACTGATTACCACTGCAGTTTGGTCCCATAGATTTACAAACATTTTCTTTGATTTGAATTTACTGAAATATATTAATTTTGTTCTGCAGTCAGATACCAAAACCAACTTACAGCATGTTGAAATGGAGCCTTTTTTGCAAACTCCGTAAGAGCTGCATATGGATATAGCAGATAATACTTGGAGGCTACTGTACTGTGGAAATTATCAGCAGATATTAACATTTTTTCGTTATTGTAGGATGCCACAGAAACCACCGTCGCACGAAGGTGAAAGCATACTTTCTCAACGAGCCTAACAACCAAACGAAGCTTATGTAGATAGTCACAATACTACTTCTTGCCTCAGCAGTGCTATGTCTACATGTAATCATTTCTAGAAACCCATGAGAATTCCGTAACAAAGAGTGTATACTCCCCAATTCCTGAAGGAGGTTGTTGCCCCCTCTTACTTCCCCTTGTGAATTATGTACATGATGATATAGTGCAACTTGTGTCGAGGGAGTAGTGTTTGGTTAGTGCTACGAGGCAAACAAATGTATTGCGTTAGCATCAGTGGCGTAGCTATCATAGGGCTAGGCGGGGCAGTGCCCCGGGGCCCCCGACCTCCAGGGGCCACTTGGCCTTCGTGAGCGACGATCGAAAAAAGTTGCAGTAGAGCGTCGAATTTTTTTTTTTTTTTTTTTTTTTTTTTTTTTTTTTTTTTTTTTTTTTTTACCCTCCCACCCTATCGTCCATCATATCTGCTTCCCCTCAAACCAAGTAGCCGCTCTGGGCCACTGGCTGGCGGAACAATGCTTCTAATTGGGTCTTCACAAGACGCTACTATGTGGCGCTGCTGACAGGCGAAGTGGCCAGTCAATGTGTCCAACAATCGGCACACTTCCATCTGCATAGCAGCAGAAGTAAGCAGCAGCATCAAAGCTGTTCACAGCAACAGCTGCATCTTCCATGTGTTGCGGCGTGCAATGTGAAGGATCGCGTTCCTCCAAATACAGTATAAATACATTTACTGTAGCGTACTTCTTATTAGCAAATAGAAGTGTACAGTTCGAATATCCAAATAAAACGGTTTTCCTAATATACATGTCCCCATATTACTTCGGATAATAGACGTTATACTGTATACAATATTTTAGTTGAAAGAAGGAATTGCGACTTTTAATTTCTCCTGCCGAAATTGACCCCAACATGGACAGTTCGACAATTATGTAAGGAAATTATAAAAGAATATGCATTATTAGAATGTGTGGTTACGGAAGTATTTAGTGTTATTCTTCTGCAGCAGCCAAAAGGCCGTTCAGCAAATAAAAATTATCAAAACGCATCTGAGGTACAGTATGGTTCAAGCTCGATTCAGGCATTTGGCACTCATAGCAATCGAAAACAAAGCTGCATCAAGTCTAGATTTAACAGATCTTATTGATGATTTTGCAGAAACCAAAGCCAGGAAAAGATTGTAAAGTAATTGTTAAAATAAAATTGACTACTTTTTAATTGTGTACCCATATAATTACTATAATGTACTGCAGTCACGAAAACGCTTACCGATAGTTACCAATCAGAAATTATATCTTTGCCAACATCTGCAATCTAACAGTTTGAAGCATTCTATTACCCCAGTAGGTATTCTTTCACTCTGACTTTGGTGCGTGAGGAAACACGAACGAAATCCCCACGAATTGAAAAACCGCCACTCATTAAGTTCGCGATACACAGTGAGGCGCGAAAAAAATTATGAATTTTTTTCAAGGGCTAATAGTATTCGTGTTACAAGAAATAGAAAAATTCCCAACTTTTAGAAAACAATGTTTTAACACATTGACTGCCACGTGAGTTAAATATAAGTCACAGGAAGTCTTCTCTTCGGGCCACGTTAAGTAAATTTTCCATTTAAAGCTCCGTGGTGCAGTTATAACTCACAGTAGCGTGCTGTGACTTGGTGTTACAATACGTTTTGGCCCCAGTAACAAATCATGTTCGTGGTCTCCAGTTTTCAAGAGCTCAAGAGTAGTTATTGACGTTTGAAATCGTGAATTATATATAACTCTCATGGCCCAGTCATATTGGAGTTTCCTTTTTTTATAATTTAGTATTTGGTATTACATATTACTTATACAGTAGATTGTATATCACATACAGTTTTTATTAAATTCTCCAATTTTAATTGCAACAACAGTGAAACAGACTGAAAAAATTGGGTAATTCCACTTTGTATCTCTAACACCTGCATGCACTCTGCTTTATGATGAAACACTCTTCGCAAAAATATGAGTAACAATTTCTTACATTTCCATGTAGTTTGTTTGCATTTCTTGACAGCTTGCTCTCGTCCAAATTCATTCTTCATTTTTCGTAGCATCAGTACACCTATGACTTGCTGCTCCCATGTTCACAATGGCACAATCTGCAGGCAGATCGGTGGCTACGGTGAGAGATTTCTCGGGGGCATCAGCATCTTCTGTTTGGAGTAGTCTCAAAGTCACTTCCTCTTTGAATCCTGTGATTGAGATGATCTTGTCGTTGATGTATCGGTAAATCACAAGAGCATTTACCAGTGATGACCCTGTCAATAGTTCAACTGCAAGCTTCCTGTACCATTTCACACCCCCGCCTTAGACAGTATAGGACTTCATTTGGTGAGAGATATCTATAAATGACTGATTATAGTCAGTTATCATTGCTGGTTTTTTCTTTGTGCCCTTCTTGGTTTGAACTTCAGCTTCTTCCTCTCCATGAACAGTACTCAACATCAACACATTGCTCTTATTTTTCAATTTCAGTAGTACGAGTATCTTTATCTTCTTCAATTATGTCCATAACTTCATCTGTACATGCCTTTGTTGATCTACATAACTTCTACGAGACATTTTCTCCTGCTACAATATCACTGTGTTGCGGAGCAAACAACACTGAATAAAGACTGTAGTAACAATGCAGAAAAACAATAATGGAACTGTACGCAAATAATGTTGTGGAATGAAAGACTTACAGGAGTACCAATCAAAAATTATAAGCGACATAGCAAACAACACACCTGGCACTTTACTCTGGCGCCATGTGAGTCATATGTAACTCACACAAAAAAACATGAACTAAAGTACTAAATTGCAATATTTTTAAATTATTTGTACTAAATAGCTTACTTTAAGCAAAATAATATGGAATATGGAAAAAAGTATACGATCTCTGGTATATCTTTGGCAGCCAATATGTTAATATAGTTATTGTTAAACAGAATGGACTAAGACAAAATATTAAATGTATATAGCATGTTTAAGTACAGTAGAAGAGTATTGGGCATATGATTTGTTGTGGTTATGTGACAGGTGACAGCAGGAAGTGGTGGGAGGGGAGGAGGGGGGGTTGAAGGGCTGAAGGTGCGTGAAAGGGCAGACCGCTGTAATGGTCAGGCATTGCCGTTCTTTGTGCGCCTGCAAAACGAATAGCGAGGCCCCACTCTGTCTACACCATTAAGTCGCAAAAGGTGTTTTACAAAGTTATACCGACTCTTCCACAGTGCACCTCATAAATCACGGATGACGTACTGCGCAGACAGACCTAGAGAGTGCGCATTTCCCACAAAATGCGTTGCTCCAGTAAACGGGCATGTTTATTTTCCACAAATGCGTTAATACTGAAAGGAATACCAAACAGAATCTACATACCTTTCTACACACTATTTTGCAATGGAAGGCGGGAAATAGATTCGGCATTCTGTGGCTTTTTTCTGGCAACGGCGCCTTCCCATACCATAAGAACTATTCGCTCTTCAATTTACGTTCATACTAACACTATACTCTCCGCCGCATTCTGCTCAGTTCTTCTATGTGAAAAACAAACAACTTCACTGTGTTTTAAAGTAATGGTGAGAATTCAGCACTACATTCACGGATCAGAAGTTTCATGTAATAATTACTTGGTCTCAATAGTGAATTGTGTATCAAGACGCTGCCCTCTACCCCACTGTCACGATAATAAGCGAAGATATCGACTTAGTTATTTTACTTATCACTTTTTCCTGGTCAGACTCTAACATATACTTCAAGAAGCCTGGTACGGGCACGGCTCAATCCGAAGTGTTTCATCAAACAAAATCCGGCAACTTACTTTTGATGAAACCATCCTACACGAATGTTTTCCATATTTTCCTTCTTTGACTGGGCTATCAACGAAATGAGCTAACAGTGCAGTAGCTTAGCGAGAGTGATTTGTTGGCACTGACAAAAGTCCGCCTGCTGTCACCGCTGACGAAAAATATCCCATGGGGCATTTTCATCTGTTTGTCCTACCCAGGTCCAACTCTCTCTCTCTCTCTATCCCTCTGCAAAATTTCGTTCAAATCAGCTAGTAACAGCTAGTAATCAGCGTGACACACAATAATTTACTTAGTAGTATTTAGATTAGCCTTATTATGTCTTCCAGTGGGCGGTAAGGAGCTGATGATGAAGTGGTTTTCCATCTATATAGTATTAGTGTAAAGAGGGCCCCAATGTCATTTTTGCCCCGGGGCCCTTGGTGACACAGCTACGCCACTGGTTAGCATTGTTTCTGGTGTTGTTAGCTATAATGAAATTGAATCTGATTTTGAATTTATTTTAGCCTTTCCTGATGAAGTTCGCGGATTAGAATCTCAATGCTAACAATTATTCCTAAATCAAATCTAAATGACTGACTGTTATTACTTAATTGTAATTGAATTCTTTTGTTTCTAATAATTTATCATGTTAATTTGATAATCCTATTGACTTTTTCCTTTGCCGTTATTTTACATTCCTTCATCAATCGGAATGTACCAACGTATAACCGGTAACTAAATGCCAAGCAGGATAGCCCACTAGTGTGAGAATATTTTCAGGTAACCAATAATCATCTGCTAGGTTGTTTTATCTACTTCAATATCCTTCATTGTGACTTGTCACTGTACTATTCGGTGTTGTATTTAGCAGTACACTTGCTCTGCTACCTGTCTCATCTTTTCATTCCCTTACTGGTTTTATACTCTTGCTAGATTTGTTCGGGTGCTAAAGACCTTGGTGTCATATGCCCAAAAACCCCCATGTCCATTCGTATCAATCCATCTCAATCCTCCCCTCTCAATCATCCCACCTACGCTCTCAATCCTCCTTCCCCACCCCTCTGTCTGATGCCACCTAGAGACAAGGCCTCACAACAGCTCATGTCACGTCACACTGACCAGGCCACGACTGCCAGTTAACTGGCTGGCTGCTGGTGCGCAGCCCAACACCTTCTAGAGACAAGGCCTCACAACGATCTGCCTCATATCATACTGATCACGATGGCTATCTGACTGTCAGCTACGAGGCAGTGGGCTGTGCCCCAGCGGCCAACCGCTCACCTAGCGATCACGGCCTACTCGGTGTGATGTGACACGGACGGTTGTGAGGCCTTGTCTCAAGAAGGTGTTGGCACAGCCCACTGCCCTGTAGCAGCCAGTCACTCAGCCTGCAGTCACATCCTGGTCGGTGTGACGTGACACGGGCTGTGTGATGCCTCGTCTCTAGGGGGTGTTGCTCTATCTTTCACACACACTATCCCCTCTGACTCTCAATGCTCCCCTGTCTTTCCACTACTCCTCTTTCTCAATTCTGCCCCCCTCTCTAATCCCCACCTCTCTCTCTCTTTCAATTCTCCCCTCTCTTTCAACTCCCCCTGTCACTCGTCCTCACTCTATCCCATCAGACTCTCAACCCCACTCCCTCTCTCTCAATCCTCGCCCCTCTCTCTCAATCCTCGCCCCCTCTCTCTCAATCCTCCCCCCTCTCTCTCAATCCTCCCCCCTCTCTCTCAATCCTCCCCCCTCTCTCTCAATCCTCCCCCCTCTCTCTCAATCCTCCCCCCCCTCTCTCAATCCTCCCCCCCTCTCTCTCAATCCTCCCCCCCTCTCTCTCAATCCCCCCTCTCTCTCCCTCTCTCAATCCTCCCCCCTCTCTCTCAATCCTCCCTCTCTCAATCATCCATCTCTCTCCCTCAATTCAATCCTCTCTCTCTCTCTCTCTCTCTCTCTCTCTCTCTCTCTCTCTCTCTCTCTCTCCCTCTCTCTCTTCAATCCTCCCTCTCTCTCTCCCTCTCTCTCTTCAATCCTCCCTCTCTCCCTCTCTATCTCTCAATCCTCCATCTATCTCTATCCCTCACTCTCAATCCTCCATCTATCTCTATCCCACTCTCTCAATCCTCCATCTATCTCTATCCCTCTCTCTCTCAATCCTCCATCTATCTCTATCCCTCACTCTCAATCCTCCATCTATCTCTATCCCACTCTCTCAATCCTCCATCTATCTCTATCCCTCTCTCTCTCAATCCTCCATCTATCTCTATCCCTCTCTCTCTCAATCCTCCATATATCTCTATCCCTCTCTCTCAATCCTCCATATATCTCTATCCCTCTCTCTCAATCCTCCATATATCTCTATCCCACTCTCTCAATCCTCCATATATCTCTATCCCACTCTCTCAATCCTCCATATATCTCTATCCCACTCTCTCAATCCCCCATATATCTCTATCCCACTCTCTCAATCCCCCATATATCTCTATCCCTCCCTCTCAATCCTCCTCCCTCTCTCTCCCTCTCCCTCTCTCTCTCAATCCTCCTCCCTCTCTCTCTCAATCCTCTCTCTCTCAATCCTCCCTTTCTCTCTCTCAATCTTCCCTTTCTCTCTACCCTCTCTCCTTTCTCTCCCCCCTCTCTCCTTTCTCTCCCCCCTCTCTCCACCTCTCTCAATCCTCCCTTTCTCTCTCTCTCTCTCTCTCTCTCTCTCTCTCTCTCTCTCTCTCTCTCTCTCTCACACACACACACACACACACACACACACACACAAACAGACAGTACCTTCATCATCTCAAACTGGCGCCGCGTCTCCCGCTCGAGGTCCTCCGGCGAGGGCGGTGGCGGCACCTTGTGCGTGGCGTTCCTGACGGCCAGCAGCGCCTGCTGCGGCTGCTGCCGGCTGTCGTTGGACAGCAGCCCGTAGCTCGGCCGGCCGCCCGTCACGTCCCACGGGTCGTCGTAGACCAGCGGCTGCACCGCCGGCGCCGCTGCCACATTAAAAGCCGTCACTCTGTAAAGCTCACCACAAACGTAAAGCAACTCTACAACTACACGGCTGTCCACAAGCAGCAAACGGAAATTTTGCAAGGTTCGTTTATATTGCGAAAGCGCATGACAGGTGACAGTAAAGTAGAAACAACATTAAAAAAAAATCGCACTGACGAGTTTTACGGCCCACCTTAAATTCGTAGTTTTATCATTTTTTGCAAACATTTCGGACAAAAATAATAATGAAAATAAGAAAAAATTATAGTGATATGATTTCGACTCTACTATTGTGATAATATCTATGCACCCAATACGTAACACTTTTTGCAAAGAAAAAAAGGATAAAAAAGTATTTGGGAGTGGCAGGTCGTGCATCACAATCCAACACGCTGCCCACTACACTACAGCGAACAGTTATGAAATTCGTCCTGACTTCTGGGCGAGGAATGTCACGTGACATCTGCGAACGGCTGGTTTTCGTTAATGCAATGGAGGGTATCAAAACTCCGTTATTTTTGCAAATATCTCTAAAACGATACGAGATATGAAAAATCATAACAGAGCAAAGTTGTAGAGAATTTCTCCTCTACAAATTAGGTTATTCAATTTTCGTGTCAGATGAACGGTTAAGCCGTTATTTTCATTTAAATTTCGAGCTGTCAAAAGACGATCGCAAAGTCCCACTTTTAGTGTTACTACCGTAACCTACAGGGGCCAAAAATACCGAACGGAAACAAATGCAACATGCGGAAGAGTAGTTTCCAACTAAACAGATTTACACACACATTCAGACAACTGGCTACTGTAGTCAGTATCGGTCGCGATCATATCTGGCAACAATATAGGGCTGACAACGAGGCTTTGCGCATGCGCCACGGGAGGTACGGAAACTAGCAACATTGTCTTGCATTAAGGCCAATTACTACGTTTCCGCGAAAGTCTGAAGAACACGATGCCTTCACAAGTAGAAAGGCGCATATTATGACGTTTGCTCTTGTCCCTCCCTGCCGAAGGAGCACCCACAGCAGGGGGCGCCGACTCCGTGGTTGCTCCGGGGCACGTGCACCCCCCCCCCCCCCCAAGAATTTTTTCGGGGTGCTGAGCACCCACATAAAATTGAGCTGGAAAATAGAATTGTATTTTTTTTTTTTAATCGGGAAAAAATCGAAACCTACCTTATGACTCAAGAGGCAATTACGCCACAGGTTACAGCAAGTTTACTGTTGGTAGTAAGAACGATTTTATAGCTATTGCGCTGCCATTGACATCGCTACACGACATTAATGGTGGAAGACCATTATCGTATCTCATCTGATGCAATCAGTCATTAACGTTCACTTACAGCAGCATTTTCTCCTATTGGGACACAGAAGTCGATGCGGCCAGTTTACAAACCAACGCCTCCTAAGGTATTTCCGTGTCGAACAACGTGGAAATTCAGAATTAACACTGAAATGTTTCCGTTTGTTCCTCTTTGTTTAACAGTAATCCAGACGTATAAAAATGGCCAGGGACCTCTATGAATAACATTACATACATCTTTGGTAGCGCTCGTGACTGCTGAGCTCTTTGTTTGGGTTCGAACTTTGCTGCCGTACGATGTCTAATTTTTGTACCGAACTATTGTTTAGTATGAGAAAATCAAACGAAGAAATGTTTGTCAACAGCGTCATCTGGAGACTGCTTGATTTCGCACAAACTGAAAGGCTAACGTCAATGTTAATTTAATCGCAAAAGGCGAACCCCTTCAGATTATTATTGCTCAGCGCAACCTAAGTGCAGCGCCCTCAAGAACTTAGATTGTTCCTGACCAGCGTGGATATTGTACAAACCGCTACAAAGGGAATGAAGAAGAATACGGGCTACCAACGTTAGCTACTATAAGCGCTATTCCATTCACGTGACATCCAAGACTTCGCATGTCAATTGTGCACCGCGGTAGCATCTCAATGTTAAGAAGTACACTATGGTGCTAACTTGGAACAAGAATCAGGGCCTTCTATAGGGATTTTGCAGTACTGTGCGAAAAATTTAAATGCCGCCCCCCCCCCACCCCGAATTTTTCAACATTGTCGATATATACCTCTGTCTGTGTGGCCGCGCGCGCAAAATAGTAACATTCAGTCCCTGTGTGTTTATGCTTGTATAGTACCCGTAATGCATGACATTGCGCTTCCATTTACTTAAATTAATTTGAGTGTTAAGTGGAACAGTGCCACAGTCGAACGCGAGAGGTGTCTTGCAACGCTACCGCTTCTCGCGGGGACCACGGGAATTTCCCGTGAGCTCCGGCATCTCAACTAGAACTCCTAAATACCCAGGCTGAATCGTCCGCCATGTTTTCCCCAACATGGTAGGACTCGCGCTGCACTAACAGCGTAGAGGCGCATGCCCTGCCATCTTTCACAAACATTTCGCAAAAACTAATTGGTAGAAATATTTAATTTTTCTGCTACTTAAATCTTTATATGGCAGCATTGTGACGAAATGTTTGTCATGAAACTTTGCGGATGAAACTTTCCTAATGGATTGAGTTTTATTTTCGACTTAGGAGGAGATCTTTACCTTTCACTCATACCGCAAAACTTTATTTTATTTAGCGCACTCATTTCCGATGGCGATAAGGCCAGAATGAATCATTGCATATCACATACACGGTTAGAGGTATCAAAATGATATTTTGACAAATGATAACATGCAAAGAGGGGAGTATTTTGCCACATGGTTACTACGTAAAACTTCATTAATTGTCGCGTTATTCGAGGAAATACATAGTTGTAGAATGAAAAAGAGTAAAGTTAGTGATTTATTATTCGATTGGCAGATATTCCTTCGTCACTCACAAATGTTTATTTCTTTGCTTCTTGTCCACTGTGTTTCAGAGCTACTACTCAGTTTCCAAAACCTAATAGGAGTTACATTTCCTTCAATTTACAGCCTAGCAGTAACAGAACGGAAGTTACTAGATCTAATGAGGATTTTATGTGAGAATACTTGAAAATGACAGATAGCAAGGATATCTTCACTAGCTAACGAACTGCCTTGTTCTCATTTCCTCAGATAATAAATCACTCTGTATTGAGATATTTAGAATATCCTTTTCATATAAAAGAAAAAGTGAAATTGCATATTACATAGAGGCACATCACTTTTGTAGTGTGCCACTATTAAATTTAATAGGTTAAAAAAAGTCAGTACCAGTATCTTCAAGTATGGATGTTATGCAGTAACAACATGTGCCTAATTATTAGGAGCTCTAATACGGAACACGTGTTACTACTACACGGGCGGTCGGATCCCAGTGCGTCATATTTAACTGACATTATCTCAAGTTATACGTATCTCACAGAGTTTCTGTTTGGACAGGATGAAAATTTGATGTATTTTGAACATTTCATTCGCTTAATGTGTTCACTTCACTTCAAAAGAAAAAACGTTCCTCGCATGTCGAAAATTCCGTAACGTCGTCAGAAAGTTTATGTTCGTAAACTATCAATATATGCTGTTTATAAATTATTGCAATACATAAAACTAAAATGAAAATGTAGTGTAGTTCTTAACGAACACATTGATGAAAGTTTCTCGTTGATACAGTTAATAGTTAGCGAGTGTGAGCGAGTTGAATGAAATGCGAGGTAACGCATGAGCTTCGTCCGGAACGTGGTAACTCCTACAGCTTGGGGAAAAAATGGCAGATAGTTCAGCTCGGGTTTATAGGAGCCTTAATCACAACTGTGATGTCAAGCAGGTGCACAAGATCGCTGCCGAACACATTGGCTCAAAATTGTGTGTAATAACACTGTGTCGTGTTTATCTTGATTGGAGGGAGAAGCTATCATATCTGTGTGTTCAGCAATAAACATTTCGATTTTTTTTTGTGGGGGTCAACGTGCAAATCAGAGCACGGTGTTTCTGCACGTAACTTTCAGCACCGGTACTACACTTAATTTTATGAATAATAATTTTCAGTACCTGGGCAAGGGCATGGTTCGCCGCCCCCCCCCTCCCCTCTTTAGAGCCAGCCAGAAACACGATATAGTATTGTGCAGAATGTTCATATTCTTTTGTCCACACGCTGTAGATGTAGATGATACAACCCCCTGAAACAGGCAAGACATTTCTTTTTAATAAAAATAAGAGCAGCGGCAAGTTGTGTACTCACCTTGTGCGACGGCGAGAATGGCCAGTGCGAGCCACGCCCAAGGCGGGAGCGGCGTGGGCGGCATGCTGGGCGACGAAGCGGGGCGGCAGCGAGCGGAGACCTCACACCAGCCTGCAACAGGGAGCCAAGGGCGCCGTCAGCCCGTGTCGAACACTATAGTCACATTGAAATTACTTGCTAGGTGACGCTTGTCGTGTGACACTACACCAGTGGCGTATCCAGGATCGTGGAAAAAAAGGTGAGTGGCTTGCGCCTTTCCTCATATTGGGAAGATTGCTTCCTCTCCCCCCCTCTCTCTCTCTACCTCTCCTCCTCTCTAGAGGAGGCTGCAGCAAAGTCTTTGAACGGGGGAGGCGGGGCGGTCGGGGGGGGGGGCTGCAGCCCAAGAGATCGCCCCTCCCCGGATACGCCATTGCACTACACTGTTCCCTCATAGCACAGAGTAACATATACAAGAAGAAGTCCGTCCTAAACCACTGTCCTACGCTCCCCTCGAAGTTCCGTAAGATGCCAGCAGATGTCAGGTGGTTCCGTGGCTTAGTACCGGTGGATCACACTAGAGGCGCTTCTGAGGGTGCCTCTCGCAAATCAGAGGGTAGCATGGAGGGGAGGCTGAGGGGAGAGCTCGTGCCACCTGCCACGAGGCCACGGTGGTGGTGACAGCCGCTACCTGCAGTCTGCTCTGGCCAGTTTAAAGGGCTGCTTTTGACCGAAGCGCCATCATGGGACATCTTACGGAACCTTCCCTCCCCGCACCCTTGAGCGTGTGACCGGGCCCTTACGGAGGTTTCCCGTCTGTTTATCTAAGTCTTAGTCTGTGCTCATGAGTAGCTGGCTGCCGCTCGGCTGTAAGCGAAGCTCAAACACTGCGGGTGGCATCAAAAATGCTGTTAATATTGTTTTATCACGTGGGGCAGACATTGATTGGGGGTGGACAGTGTCTTGAAAGGATGGTATACGATGCACATCAACAAGAGTAAAACAAGGATAATGGAATGTACTGTCAGAAAGTAAGGCGATGCCGAAGGAATTAGATTAGGTAATGAGACAATAAAAGTAGTAGATGAGTTTTGTTATTTGGGTAGCAAGATAACTTCTGATGGCCGAAGTATAGAAGATATAAAATGCAGAATGGCTATTGGGTGAAAAGCGTTTCTGAAGAGGCGAAATTTGTTGATATCCAGTATTAATGTAAATGTTAGGAAGTACTTTCTGAAAGTATTTGTTTGCGTGTAGCATTGTATGGGAGTGAAACGTGGACGATAAGGAAGGTGTCGAGTGTTAATGGCGGCAATACGAAAAGCTCTGTCGACAACTAATTGCAAGTGATCAGTGACTTAACTACATCAGAAGACGCTTTTTTTATAGTTCTCAATATAATACATATAACCGCACGCGATGTTCAGTACTATGTATCTGACAGAACGGCGTTTAACCATCTACAGCAAATCTATAATCGTGAGTCCTTCGTTCACGGTGAATAAAGATTATCTCGATGAACAAACTCAAACAGAAAAATTTAAGACACAGCGACGGTTGGTTGGCCAACCTGAAAATATCCTCACACTGGCTGGAGGTTACACGAACTGCCGTGTTACAAATCAGCACTCCTTGGCACCTCACAGCTTATTAACAACAAAATTCATGTCAAAAATAATAATAGGATAAAAAATAACTTAACAGGGCATTAAAACTTAAGCAATTCAATTAAGTTAACAAAAACAACAATCAAAGTAATTTTGATTTAGATATTGAATCAACTGCATAACTGACGTTCAGCACATGAAACTGTGACTTTACCACTACGCTATGCAGCCCCGTTCTCGTTCACTCCTAAGTCAGAGACGCGTCGACATCAATTAGAATTGCCTCGCCCAACTGTACACTATGCAATGTGCCTGACACGAGCGATCGGAGTTGGCCGCTATACGTTTAGTTTCTCTTGTTACATGCAGACTTATGAGGAAAGTGAACCCTCACTAGGGGGTTCTGAAGCAACCCTTCACTTCGTGCACCATCCTATATTTTCTCTCGTTTTCGTTCACTTCTGCTTCCACTATAGGAATATGATCTTGTTTTACTTTTCTTGAGGATGGGCCACTAACCAAGTGATATGAAGGAGTGGAAGATTCTCCCTTGGTATATTTCTGCTTGCGTTGTGTTATGTCCCCAGCAATGGGTCTTTTAGTTTCATAGAACCTTCTTAAAAAAGAAAAAGTCACAATACAACAAGTAACAACTCTGAATTGTAAGTTTCGGAGAACTCGTTTCCGCGTAAATCAAACGAAGCTTCTCTAAATGAAAGCTGAGATCTGCGATATAATATTTGTATATGCGATATTAAATCGCGCCTTGTATGAAAGGATTCGTTCATGAGTACGTAGCCTTATTGCCTTAACATCGTTGTACGTGTCTTGTTTTTTTTTTTTTTTTTTTTTTTTTTTTTTTTTTTTTTTTTTTTTTTTGTGTGTGTGTGTGTGGTTATCATTAAGTGATGAAATTCGAAATAAAAAAGGTCATACCTATTAATACCTATTAATCGGTAACAAAACAAAATAAGAAAGTCAGCCAGATAAGGAAATGGTTTTGAACTGACCAGTTGTTGCAGCAGTTTGGCAATGGGGAACGGTTCGGGCGTGAAGTTGAGCGCTCTGGTTGGACGAAACCACCTCCAGTACGTGAAATGTCAACTAGCGAGTAATTCTAATCAGACTATAGAATCTACTTATTATATAGGAAATTATATGTAGAATACCGATTGTAAATACATGAATAAAAAACAGTAATTGAACGAAAATCACTTCCGCTTATGTATATACACCTGTATTCAAAACAAACCTAAACTTCAAAACTTCAATGAAAAACACAAAATTCTTTACATCGATTATTACTTGTCCCCAATTTCCTGAAACACTCTAAATTTGAACGAGAAGTATCCGATGAAAAGTAAAAATGAAAATTAGTAACGTTACAAAATAGATCAGAGCATGAAATACACCGTTCAAAATATGAATTCAGCTGGAAAACAACGATTTGCGATGTAGATAGAGCTTCGTTACTGGTTTGTTACGCGGGTTTGCCTACCATAACGCCACTATCTATCCTAGCGGCCACTGTGGCGTGACGTCAAAATTATACCGATATCGTGGAGTCAGAATTTTTTTCTTAGTATATATCGTATTGTTGGCCAGGGTTCAATTTACGCCAGAAAAGGCCCAAGTGAAAATAAATCACCAGTCAATTGTCTCAAACGTGTTAAGAGCACTATCTTTATGTTGCCATCTTCACTTCCGTTTTTTGTAATAGACAAACAACTTCTCATATCTCCGTTTTTGGCATTCCTGAATACATAGTATCTTCAATCACTGCTGCAGAAAGTGTTTCGAAAAGTAGAGTCACACTCCCGACTAACAGTAGGATTGTTGTCAGTATAAATTCACCAAACTCAACAGGAAAAGGTGTGTATACGTGATCAATGTTTCCTAAGTGCAGTTTAGTTATTAAGAAAAACGCTCCTCGCGTTCATGGAAACTCATTAACCCTAGATCACAACGTATCGTCATTTTGACGATGCGCGATTGATGAGATTGCTTCCTCTTTTGGGATTTTCGCACCACGCAGCTATAACTTACTGTGGCTTCCTAAATTTCTCAGTGCCGGTTAGCGAATATATACTGTTGAAATTCGTTCGTTTGTTTCAACAGTATTGAGCGCTATGTCGTCAAATTTACGAGGACAGCTATACGTGCAACAACAGGAACCATTTCAAGCAATACTATTGCTTCCGTACGTATTTGCTACAGTACAACTTGCATAATATGTGCCTGCAGATATCTGAAATTGGATTTTATATGATTTTAGATGGATATTCTGCATGGAGATGACCCAAAATTCGAAGAAAATATTTTTAAAATGCTTAAAGAAGAAGGGCGTGAAAATGGATTTGAAAGTGAATCTAGTTCAAACACTGAAATTAATAGTGTAAAGGATGATGAAATAGTAATGACCGATTGAGATCGCGAAGATATTCCAGGGCCGATTGTTGATATGACTGGCAATCGCGAATATTTTCTTGCACTTGGAGAACGCGGACGGAACCGTAATTGGATCGGAAAATACGAACACATCCACACCTGAAAGTGAAGAGTGCGGTAGAAACTCCTCGCCATCAAAAACGCAAATATTGTGTTTCCAAAAAGAAAGGTCTTATGGCACGGTAAACACTGGGTGTGTGAGTGCTTCCTCTATACCTCTGCAAGGCTTAATACCTACTGTTGATTAAAAACATGGCTATTCACTTAGGAATCATATAGTAGGTAAGTTACTTAAAATTCGTGTATGGGTTTGAGCAAATAATTCTAGGTCATTATTTCGGTATTTGTAGCAGTTGAATCTTTTGGGTTCACGCAGTGTGTTCTGCAGTGGCGAATTCAGGAGGCGGGGGGAGGGGGGGCATTGGGCTTTTAGCCTCTTCGGGCACAAATAACAACATTTTAACAATTTTTCTCTAGAAATCAGTTTCAGGTACGATGCCACAAAATTCCTATGAGCGCAGCAGCCCCCCCCCCCCCCCCCCCAAATCAAGTTCCGGGCTTCGTCACTGGTGTTCTGTGGTGTTGTCCCTGGCGAAGAGACGGGTTGGAACTCCCAAATAGAACCTTAACGTCCCAAATTTCTTTATAGACATCCTGTACTTTACCCAGCTCCTGGGCATCGCAGTGGAAACACCACGTCCAGTATTAAAAGAATGAAAACCGTTCGGCCGTTAACTTATGGAAATATTATTTGGTACCAGTTTCGACACTATGGACCCCTTTACCAGAGTAAAAATCTGAAGTATTACGTGTCGTAGTCAGAAAGGGGGCCAGTACGAATCTACTGATATCTTGATGTTGATGCCCTATTTTCGTCCGTGTTTCCTTTATAAATTTTTAATTTACTTGCTTCTGAATAAGGAAGTGCCTTGAGCAAAACACTGGTAACACATGTAAAATAAGGTAAATATACCTACATAAATCCGCGCGGCATTAGCCGAGCGGTCTGGAGCGCCACGTTACGGATCGCGCGGCCTCCCGCGTCGGAGGTTCGAATCCTCTCTCTGGCATGGATGCGTGTATTGCCCTTAGGCTAGTTAGTTTAAGTAGTTTGTAAGTCTAGGGAGTTATGACCAAAGTAGTTTGGTTCTATAGAATTACAAACATTTGATTTGAACCTATATTTTTTTTGAATCGCATGGTCCCATTACAGGTCAATTTTAGCTTGTATTGTCGATTGCAAAGTGTTCGGATACAGCTGCAAAGTTGAGGTTAATACAGAAGTTACTGAAGACTTCCTCGTAGTTGGGTTTATATTTATTGAACTTTCTACCATTTTTGAGACATTTATAGGTATATATTTCATCTTACATGTTGTTTTAATAATAATAATAATTCATCAGATTAAAATTATAAAACATTCATTTTGACGTCATTCCAGAAAGAAGGGCAGTACTGCAAAACTAATGGCGTGATTGTGAAAAAAAAAATCACTTATAACGATGTTGTGCAGCCATATTAAGGTAATTGATAGATTCTGAGAAAAACAATTAAACAAAAACATAACTCCGCGCCATCTGGGTTAACAATAAGCACTTGGTAATAATTGGAAAAAAAATATTTAGTTCAATTTTAAAGCAATAAAAAGGGCCCACTGAAGATTGTACAAGTGTAGCGAAACATGTATGGGCAAAAAAAAAACAGCTTTCCTCAAGGCTGATCCTTGTCAAATGTTCAAAAGTTTGTAAATCTGTCAGAATGGGGAGAGGCCAGGACACTACAAGGAAGGAAGGGAAGCGTATCAATGGGAGTGGTCTTCGTCTTAAATGGAAACGAAATAAAACAAAATGTAAATTTTCACGGCCGTAAAGGTCAAAATAACTAAAAATTTCCGGGCTATCAGTAGCGAGCCAGGGTGTGCATCGGACATTCAAAAGTGCCACGATCCCCCTTGAAAATATCCTCCGCAGTCGGGGACGAAACGTCGGGTTTCCATAATAAATACATAATACCACTGCATTATAGCCGGGAAATTTTTAGAAATTTTGAAATAAAACAAGAAGTCTATGACTATTTTGATTTTCAATTTCATAATTGTAACCAGGTCGTTGTTATCTAAAATACGCTTTGTTGTTGTATGTAAATCTATCGAACGAAACTGCGTGGTCATCAGTCCGTAGCTTACAAACTACTTAAACTAAGGTAAACTAAGGACAACACACACACATACCCTTGCCCCAGGGAGGACTCGAACCTCTGACGGCGAGCAACCGCGCGCTCCGCAGCGTGACGCCTTAGACCGCTCGGCTACTGCACCGCGGCGATCCTTATCCAGAGGCAAGTTCAAATTTTCAAATGTTTGTATAGCTTATGGGACTTAACTACAGGGTCATGAGTCCCTAAACTTACAAACTACTTATGAACTAGCTAACACTACGGACGGCACAAATATCCATGCCCGAGGGGGGAATCGAACCCCCGAACGTAGTGGCCGTGCAGACCGTGAGTGGCGCGCCTCAGTCCCCTCGGCCACCGCGGCCGGCAAGTCGCTAAGTACTCTCATTCTCATCTAGCGTATTTATAAAGTCTCGCCGCATTATGTTGCAGGTTTTTTGCGATTCCTATTGTTTATGACGTAATATCTTTTGAACCATGTACCGTATGTGATTCTTAACAATGCAGAAATTGTTACCTCACGGTAAATAATGTGTGTACCAAATTTGGTTGAAATTGGTCCAATGGTTTAGTAGAAAATGAGCAGCATTGTCGCAAAATGCAGCCGTTTTTCGCGCATCTCATTGTTTGTGACGTCATATCTCGTGAACTATATATCACACGTAATTCTTACACTTACGGCGACCATCCTCATGGATTGAAGCTTAGTTGTACAAAATTTCATAAGGATTGGAACAAAACTGTAGAGTTGTATGCAACACGTACAAACATACGGACACTCTGCTTTATATATTAGGGGGAAAAAATATTTTGCTCAAGGTAGATACTAATCCAGCAGCAAGTACTGATATTAATAGATTGCAGCTAAAATACATAAAACCTGCGATGGTGTTCCATTCTCTTTAACTCCATAGTACAGCCGACGTCAGCGACCATCTGCCCTAGAGATGGACATACGAAGACTCCACTCCCAGTGGACGTTTGCCCGGCTGGGTACTCACTGTCAGAGCGCCGCGCCGTCCCTCGCAGCCGCGGCCATGGCTCGCCGCGCGCCTCCAGCCACCTGTCAGCTGTCAGCCGTCAGCTACTGGCCACTGTCCGTTGCCACTGTGCGCTGCGCTCGGTCGCCCGCTGCGCCCACGGGACTGGCGCGATGCGACGCCGTCCGCGCGGCTCCCGCTTTCCCCGCTCGCACTGAATACTAACGGCGTGCATTAGTCGCAAGGACGACCCGCCGCACGCCGCACGTGAATGCCAATACTCGCGCTTGGGCAACGCACGCGACCCATAGCCGCGGTACCTTCACCTTCTTCCGGCATGCAAACAGACCGCACCCTTCACAACAGCGTCTTCGCCTTCCCGAATACTCTCGTTTCATCTACATGGGATACTCTACAAATCACCTTTATGTGCCTGGCAGAGGGTTCATCGAACCACCATTATACTGTTTATCACCCATTCCTTCTCGACTAGCGCGCGGGAAGAACACCTGAATCTCTCCGTTCGAGCTGTGATTTCTCGTATTTTATTCTGATGATCATTTCTACCTATGTAAGTGGGAGACAACAATATATTTTCGCATTCGGAGGAGAATGTTAGCGATTGGAGTTTCGTAAGTAGCCCACGCCGCAGCGATAAGCGCCGTTGTTGTAATGATTCCCATCCCAGATCCTGTATCATTTCCGTAACGCTGTCTCCCCTGTATCGTGACAATACGTAACGAGCTGCCCTTCTCTGGACTCTTTCGATCTCCTCCGTCAAACCCACCTGATAAGGATCCCACACTGGGCAGCAATACTCCAAAAAAGGATGGATAAGCGTAGTGTATGCAGTTTCTTTAGTAGTTCTGTTACATGTTTTAAGGGTTCTGCCAATAAAAAGCAGTCTGTGGTTCGCCTTTCCCACGATATTATCTACGTGGTTTTTCCTATTTAAGTCTGAAGTAATAGTAATTCCTAGGTATTTTGTTGAGTTTACTGCCTTCACTTTTGATTGAGTTATCTTGTAAACAAAGTTTAACGGATTTCTTTTCGTACTCATCTGGACGACTTCACACTTCTCACTATTTAGAGTCAATTACCAATTTTTACACGATAGTAATATCTTATTCAGATCGTTCAGCAGTTGGTTTCGATCTTCAGATGATTTTACTAGACGGTAAATGACGGCGTTATCTGCAAACAACCTAAGAGAGCTATTTAGATTTTCCCCTAAATCGTTTATCAGAGGACCAATAACCCTACCTTGTGGAACGCCCGATATCACCTCTCTTTTAGTCGATGCCTTACCATCGATTACTACGAACTGTGTCTTCTCTGACAGGAAATCCCCTATCCAATTGCAAACTTGGGGCAATATACCATAACCACGCAATTTGATTAAAAGCCTTTTGTAAGGTTCAAATGTTTGTATAGCTTACGGGACTTAACTACGGGGTCATCAGTCCCTAAACTTACAAACTACTTATGAATTAGCTAGGACTAAGGACGCCACAAATATCCACGCCCTAGGGGGGGATTCGAACCCCCGACCGTAGTGGCCGCGCAGACGGTGACTGGCGCGCCGCAGTCCCCTCGGCCACCGCGGCCGGCTTTTTGTGAGGTTTCACCCGTTCTAGCAGTCTATGAGCTCTGGCGGCATTAATGGAAAACCACATTCCTGCACTCATTAAACTTGGCAATCGCTAGCGGCATAGGAACGCTGAAGATGCCGAGAAAGTCGTCTACTCTCTAGAAATTATTAATTCCTCCTTAAGGTGTGAGTCAGTTGTACTGCGTCCACGTCAGCTTGACACACTGGTGATGACGGAAATGAATAACTCCACACTTTCGTCGCACTTCTACCATGATTGACATTTTGGCAAAAAATAGTCTTGGTTGCACAAATACAATATTTTGCCTTTCTTAATATGTCACTGTACGCCTGTTCTAGATATCATCAGCAGTTCTGAGGAAATTGAAAACTTGTTTTAAAAAAAACACCTCCCTCTCAAACGTGTTAATGTGACGCAGTTTGTTGTTGTTATGGTCTTCTGTCCGAAGACTGGTTTGATGCAGCTCTCCGCCCTACTCTATCCGGAGCAAGCCTTTTCATCTCCTCATAAGAACGGTAACCCACATCCACTTCAATCTGCTTACTATACACATCTCTTGGTCTCCCTCTGCGATTTTTACCCACACACTTCCCTCCAATGCTAAATTTACGATTCCTTGATGTCTAAGAATGTGTCCTACCAAGCGATCCCTTCTTCTAGTCAGGGTATGCCAGACATTTCTTTTCTCACAAATTCTGTTCAGTACCTCTTCATTAGTTATGCGATCTACCCACGTAATCTTCAGCATTCTTCTGTACCACCACATTTCAAAAGCCGCTATCCTCTTCCTAACCGCAGTGTTCATCGTCCATGTTTCACTCCCGTACAAGGCAACACTCCACACAAATGCCTTCAGAAAGGACTTCCTTACACTTTTCGATGTTAGCAAATTTCTCTTTTTCAAAAATGCTTTTCAACCCATTGCCATTCTGCACTTTATATCCTCTGTACTGCTACCATCGCATGCTATTTTACTACGCAAGTAACAAAACTCATCTACCACCTTGATTGTTTCGTTACCTAATCTAATTCCTTCAGCATCGCCTGATTTTCTAAGAACGCACTCCATTATTTTTGTTTTGCTCTTTTTAATGTTCATTTTATCCTCTCTCTTCAACACACTGTCCATTCCATTCAACTGTTCTTCCAGGTCCTTTACTGTCTCTGACAGAATTACAATGTCATCAGCAAAACGCAATGTTTTTAATGCTTCCCCTGAACGTTAATCCCTATTCCAATTTTTTCCTTGCTTCCTTTCACCGCCTGCTCGGTGTACAAATTAAAAAACGTCGAAAAAAGGCTAAAACCCTTTCTTACTCCCTTCCCAACTAATGCTTCCCTTTCATGCCCTTCGAGTCTAATAACTGCGGTCTGGCTTTTCTACAAGTTGTAAATTACTCTCCCTTTCCTGACTTCAGAATTTGAAAGAGTGTATTCCACTCAATATTGTCAAACGTTTTCTCCAAATCTAGAAAAGCTAAAAATGTAGGTTTGCCTTTCCTTAATCTATCTTCTAAGATAAGACGTAAAGTGCGTATTGCCTCCCGGGTTCCTACGTTCCTCCTGAATCCAAACTGACCTTCCCCGAGGTCAGCTTCTACCAGCTTTTCCATTCTCCTGTAGATTTGCAGTTAAACTAACTTAAACCTCCCCTGTAGCAAGTGTGTCTTACATATGGATATTTTATATATTTTTTGTCAATTGTTGTTTTTTAAACAAGTTTATATTTTTCCCAGAAATTCTGATGATGCCTAGGACAGGCGAAACGCGTCACATGTAACAAAGGAAAAATATTGTATTTGTGCAACCGAGAACGTTTTTTGCCAAATCGTTACCGTTTGAAATGTCTCCTAGTGTTGTGAACGCTTTTGAATTCCAAAATAATGGAAACAGTCGCCAAAATTAAATTCAAATGTTTGTATAGCTTATGGGACTTTACTACGAGGTCATCAGTCCCTAAACTTACAAACTAGCTTATACTAAGGACGGCACAAATATCCATGCCCGAGGGGGGATTCGAACCACCGACCGTAGTGGCCGTGCAGAACATGACTGACACGTCGCACAAGGCTCGGCCACCGCGGCCGGCCAGCTAAAATGATACAACAGTCCAGAAATCACATTCTTCTTAGACTTTCACCACGGCTTATTTATGTGTAAAAGCGTTTACTATTTCAAAACAAATCCAAGAGTCGATTGAAATTGATGATACGAATGTAGCTTTGACAAACATTAGCAGCCGTAGGATTACCGAACTCCAAAATACGACGACACTCGTAACATGACAGTGCTGCAACCAGAATTTACTTTTCTACTAATTTTTTTTATTGTAATAGTACTGTTAATACATATTACTTTTGAGTTTAGCGAATATGCCAGACGTTTTGAGCTTGTTTTTAGACAGACAATTTCAACCTTGTGGTCCCTCGACACAAGGAATAAATCAGAGTGGTCCCTGGTCTAAAAAATTGGCTTATCATTAACACAACATCACATGCACCATCAATAAGCCCTATATACGACTAGTGAATAAGGAAGTATTCTCTGAGGATGGCTCCTGCAACGGAACCGAAACGTTGGAAAGATTTTGTTGTTATGGCGTGGCAAATAGCTCAGAAGAATTTTAACGTTAACGATAATGACCGCGAAAGCCTACGTTCGTACAAGGAAGCTTAGGATTTAACGTCCCGTCGACAACGTGGTTATTAGAGACGGAACTCCGCCGTACCCTTTCAAAGAAACCATCCCGGCATTTGCAAGGAACGATTTAGGTAAATCACGGAAAACCTAAATCTGGATGACCGGAGGTGGATTTGAATCACCGTTCTCCCGAATACGAGTCTAGTATGTTACAACTGCGCCACCTCGCACGTTATTTGACTAGTGGTAACATACCTGGTGTTTATAATGTCATGCTTGAGCGGTACAGCATTCAAAAGTGGTTTTTGTATTCATATTGATATATTTTATTTTACATGATAGGTAAGCGGTACAACAAGTCTTAAAACTCAATTTTGAAGATCACACGATGTTGCCAATAGGGCATCGAAACCGGTTATCAGCGATCTTGGCTTGAAACGTTACTGAAGTTCATCGGAGTAGAATGTTTCCTTCAAGGTGTTACATTTTCGTGGTCAACGGTGTACTTTCAGATCCATCTTTCGTGACATCACATAGAGGGGTTCGCTTACTTCAAATTTGCGAGTCCTCCATGTACATGATTTATCGTCAACTACTAAAAGTCCAGATTTAAGACTGTCGTGGAAATTAAAGCATCGTTTCCTTAGATATAGCCGCCACGCTTCAGAGGCTCATATACGTTTGGGTGCGGAAAAATATTCCAGTATATACCTTTCTGTTCATCTTCAGTTCTCCCTGATGCGGGAATACAGTATTGTGGCTGCGAGCATTACAGAACAATAGACTGTGGTATAGGAAAGAGACAGTGTGGCGAATGGAGATTAGGGTGTGACGGGATAAGTGCAGGGAAGAGTCCCCTGCAGTCGGGCTGGTCACTGTGTCCTCAGTGGCGGAGTGGTCAACGCGTCTACCTCGTAAGCAGGATATCCTGGTTCGAATCCCGCCCGGGTACAAATTGTCATACGCTGCACTTTGGTATTCTATCTAAACCTATTACAGTGAAGCCATTACTGATCGCAAATTGCGATGTACTTCATACTTTGAACGCTGTAACGTTTTCAAAATATATAATAGTAAAAAAAATAAAAACCCTTGTTTAATCTGTATTACTTTATCCTGGGGTTTTATCGTGATCAGAATGACTCGGATCACGTGTCGCAATGAGGATTGGGTTGTTTCCAAGTCACTGCTAGGTGACGCATCCGCTGTAGTCCAAGGGACGTCACGTTACATTTAATCTACTTCCTACAACCCGTTTCGTAAGCAATCTTATGACTGGATCAGATTTGTATGCACTTCTTTCTCCTGTCTAACCCAAATAAGTTCTGCAATGCATGTGCATGTCTGAACTGCTCGAAGTGCTATTAACAATGCGGAAGACAATGCATGTGGCGTGTCGTTGTTCATTTGTCTGCTCCTCACGGAGTTCGCTCCTCCATACATGGAGGACCTTCGCAGAGCTCGCTAACGCCATTAAGAGTTCCGAGGAAGTAGTTCTGGCGTGTTGGTCGCACAAAGGTGTTTACCACAGTGGAACCATGCCGGAACCAGTCGCAGACAGTATTCGCACGCAAGCAGACCCTCAATAACAGCTGTTTACGGAAGTTTTTCGTATACTCTACACCTTAGAGACATTATCAGCGTCTGTGAACGAAACTGCGGTTTATTTTGTTTATAAAACGTATTTTCAGTTCTCTTTTCTTATCCTTCCACTGAAATAAGTGCAGCTTTGAGTCGGTACTTACGATACAGTCACAAATGTTCTGACAGATCAATTAAATACTTGCCAGAAAAATTAAATGTACTCAGAAGTGAACAGCAGTACGGAATCTTGAGGGAGGGGTGCCGGGGAGGCGGGGTAGTTCGTGCAGTTACATTATTGGACTACAGATGTTCTTTTTTTCGTGTGCCTTTGTTCCGTTTGCACAAGGTCGGAGACGTTAACTATGGATTCGCCATGGTTCATTGCAAGTCTGGCCGGATGCCATCCCATTAACACCCGTGAGCAATCATGTGTAACCTATAATGTTTGAAACAGCGACCAGGCAGAGGTGTGGTATAAAATAATTATTTAATTAAACCATGACCCGTCTGGGAGTTTCTTACAAATGCATCTTCAAATGGTTCACATGCTCTCCAGAAGGAGCTTCGTTTTAGTTCTGTTATATTTAAAATGTGTTTATTTCCGTCAACAATTGTAATATAACTGTTTAATTACATGTTTCGAACACTTGGATCATTTTCAGATCTAAAAAACAAACGTAAAATAAAAATGTACAATTTTATAAACTCGAGTCCTTCAGTAAGCCATCCCCTCCAATCACCCCTCCCCGCCTACTCTTTCCCTCCCCACCACCACCTGCAACCAAATTATAAGAGCCTACATCAAACTGTAAAACGCAGTACCAACTAGTACTCAGCCAGACGAGTTGCGGACGCAACTATAAGGTAAAGAAAAATCTCTCCATTTGTGTATAAATGAACTATTGTTCTGTTAACCCTTAGTAAGTTTATCGAATTGTACATTTCTATTTTACTTTTGTTTTTTAGATTTGAAGATGATCCAGGTAAACGAAACATGTAATTGAACAATTATATGGCAACTGTGGACGGAAATAAACACATTTAAAATAACACAGTGCAGTTGCGGACACTCTCCAGTCGATCATGTCGACTATAATAAAAAGTTCTGGTATAGTTTTGGAACCGTAGGATGGACCAAAAATGTTCTGTTAAAAATTTTCTTAAGTTTACGTTAGGTTTCCTTATATTGGTCTCTATCATCATATTTATAAAAGTGTTTTAAAGTTAAAAACACATGATGTATGTTTCTACGAAGTCAGCAAAGAATTCAAGGCACCAAAACTTTCATGCAAACAGTAAATCAAAGATTTTTCGTGTCGTAATGGCTGGACGGCACTCAGCCGAAATATTAGAATAAGCCAACTTCATGTGGCTGCACACCCGAAACTTTTTTGAACATTAAACCAAAGAGTTTTATCTCGAATGTTGGAGTATGTTAAAGTGCTGCCACAAATAATACTTCATTTGTTACGACATCTATCTGTACCACGGGTTCCCATACTTTCGTTTGCCGCGCCCCCCTACTGCCACAACTAGAAACTTCGCGCTCCCCTTTCCCAATAATAATACTTTACTATCTACAGCAAACACCTAAAACTGCGGCCCATTAGCTCATTGTCTTGGGAAGGACGAGGTTAGAAGGGAAAGTGGAATCGATGAGGAGAGTGTGTCATGAAGTGGGAAATGCGTATGAATCAATTTCTTTCTCGGCACTGCTAACACAGAGGTGAAGCGTGCTTTTTGGTAACCATCAGCCACTACGATGTAAATGCCGCAGGCAAGTAACACAGAACAGTGACTCTAATAATGAGCCACAGTTTCCATGCATATCTTAAACATGCGTGCTTTCATGAACTAATGAGATAATGAAATAATGAGATGTGTGAAGTCGTCCGTTAAACTTTGTTTACAAGATAAATCAATCAAAAGTGAATGCCGTAAACTCCACAAAATACATAGAATTTACTATTACTTCAGACAAACTGGAAAGAATACGTAGATAATGTCGTGAGAAAGGCGAACCAGAGACTGCGTTTTATTGGCAAAACTCTTAAAAGATGGAACAGAACTACAAAAGAAACTGCATGCACTACGCTGGTCCGTCCATTTTTGGAGTATTGCTGCCCAATATGGGATCCTTATCAGGTGGGTTTGACGGAGGACATCGAAAGAGTCCAAAGAAGAGCAACTCGTTTCCTATTGTCACGATACAGGGGAGACAGCGTTACGAAAATGATACAGGATCTGGGATGGGAATCATTACAACAACGGCGCTTATCGCTACGGCGTGGGCTACTTACGAAACTCGAATCGCCAACATTCTCCTCCGAATGCAAATATATATTGTTAACTCCCACTTACATAAAAAAAATGTTTGTAGAACTTATGGAACTACGGATTCATAATTCCCTAAACTTACAAACTACTTATGAACTAGTTAATACTAGGGATTCGAACCCCCGACCGTAGTGGCCCCACTTACATAGGTAGAAATGACCATCAGAATAAAAGAAGAGAAATCAGAGCTCGAACGGAGAGATTCAGGTGTTCTTTCTTCCCGCGCGCTGTTCGAGAATGGAATGGAAGGTAAATAGTATAATGGTGGTGCAATGAACCCTCTGCCAGTCACTTAAATGTGATTTGCAGAGTATCCCATGTAGATGTAGAACTGCCGGCCGAGCAAAATACAATATTTTAGTACATCAAATACAGAATCATTCAGAAATGATTATGAAGGGAAACCCGTTGCCTAGAATTCCAGCCAAAATTATCCATTTTTGCCTAATAAATGCTACTCTATAAAACAATTTAAGCAAAATGAACGTAAAAGAGATAAATGGGTAATGTTTGCAATTGTCAATAGTTAAGGAGATCTTCGTGGTCCATGCAAGCAACATAAAATCAAGGGCTCAGTCATCACCTGCTCTCTCTCTCTCTCTCTCTCTCTCTCTCTCTCCTCCTTTATTAATTTGGTGTGGAATTTTAAGGTACTCATCAATTTCAAGTACAAAACTTAAATAATCTTTTTTATTCAAATTTAATTGTTCAAATGTTCGTAAATCTAAGAGATTTAACTTCTGCGGTTATCAGTCCATAGGCTTACAAACTACTTAACTTATTCTAAGGACAACACCCCCCTCCCACACACACACACACACACACACACACACACACACACACACATCCATACCTAAGGGAAAACTCGAACCTTCGACGGCGAGCAACCGCATGCTGCGCAGCGAGGTGCCTTAGGGAGCTCGGCCACTCCACTGCGCTCTCTTTTATTCATTGGCATTATCTAGCTCTACGAAATGCTCAACTAATCTCGATTCTAAATCTAAGGAAAAAGTCTTCTCCAAGAGAACAGTTTGTGACTCCATTTAAACATCCCCACCATGCTTTAAAAGCTTTATCTGACAAAGGGGTTTGTGGGACACATAACAGCATTGAAACCTGACTTATTCCCATTTTGTATTATAGGACTTGCTCAAGAGCAAGCTTCACGGTATATATAGACCTCCCCCATTCCTCTCTTTATCCGCAGTGTGGAATGTGCCAGGAAAGGGAAAACTGGTATCAGTACGATTTACAGTGTTACCAACACTGTAGTTTAGGTGTCCGGTATATTTATCGTCATAAAGTAACGATTAAAACCTAAATTCAGTAACCTCTACTGGGAAGGAGTAGCCGACCTCTCTAAGACGCCTTGGTGAGGAGCGTGGAGTTGCTCATTCTCGGAGGTTCGTGTCCTCCCTCAGGCATGTTACGTGTATTGCTCCACAGGTTAGTTTAAGTTAGTTTGTTTGTAAGCCTAGGGATTGATAACAAGTCCCATAGTTTTACAAATATTTATTTTCAGTTTCTTTCATCTATACAAAATGAAAATGGTGTTACCACAAAAAGTTGCCGACATATTTTACTCACCTAGTCAAGCTCAATATCCGGTGAAACTTCCAGTTAACTTGTAGAGGAACTATGGAGGTATTCATCAAACATTTAAAATTTGTTAAGCTTATGGGACTTAACTGCGGGGTCATCAGTCCCTAAACTTACTAACTACTTATGAACCACCTCATACTAGACACCGAGCGAGGTGGCGCAGTGGTAACGCACTGGACACGCATTCGGGAGGATGGTGGTTCAGATCCACCTCCGCCATCCAGATTTAGGTTTTCCGTGATTTCCCTGAATCACTCCAGGCAAATGTCGCGGTGGCTCCTTTTAAAAGGGCACGGCCGATTTCCTTCCCCATCCTTAGCCAAAACTACGAGCGTTAGCTCCGTCTCTAATGACCAAGCTTTCGACGGGACGTTAAACCCTAAGCTTCCTAAGCTTCCTTCTAATACTAAAGACAGCACAAACGTCCATGCCAGAGGGGGGTTTGGAACCCCCGACGGGGTACAGACTCTCGCATCGCCGTAATGCCTCAATGCGCTCGGCCGCTCCGCCGCGGCGAACCGTGATTCGAACCTTTGCCTCTCGCGGGCAAGCGCTCTACATAATGAGCTATCCCGGCACACTCTACGGTCGGTCCCCTCAACTTTACTTCTGCAAGTACCTCACCTCCTACTTTCCAAACTTCACAGAAGTTCCCCTGCGCACCTTGCTACAATAACACTCCTGGAAGAAAGGATGTGGCTAAGCCATGTCTCCACCATATCCTTTCTTCCAGGAGTGCTAGTCTTGCATGTTTCGCAAGAGAGCTTCTTTGAAGTTTGGAAAGTAGGATGTTCAGATGTTTTTAGAACTTATGGGAATTAACTACGGGGTCATCAGCCCGTCCTTTTTTCCAGGAGTGCCGGCCGCGGTGGCTGAGGAGACTGAGGCGCTCCAGTCACGGTCTGCACGGCCACTACGGTCGGGGGTTCGAATCCCCCCTCGGGCATGGATATTTGTGCCGTCCTAGTTCGTAAGTAGTTCATAAGTAGTTTGTAAGTTTAGGGACTGATGACCCCGTAGTTAAGTCCCATAAACTATACAAACATTTGAACATTTTGATCTTCCAGGAGTGCTAGTCTTGCATGTTTCGCAGGAGAGCTTCTTTGAAGTTTGGAAAGTAGGATGTTCATATGTTTTTAGAACTTATGGGACTTAACTACGGGGTCATCAGTCCCTAAGCTTACAAACTACTTATGAACTTGCTTATCGTATGGACAGCACAAATATCCATGCCCGAGGGGGGATTCGAACCCCCGACCGTAGTGGCCGTGCAGACCGTGACTGGAGCGCCTCAGTCCCCTCGGCCACCGCGGCCGGCTGGAAAGTAGGAGGCGAGGTACTGGCGAAAGTAAAGTTGGCGGCGGCGGCGGCGGCGGCGTGAGTCGTGCCGGGATAGCTCAGTCGGTAGAGCGCTTGCCCACGAAAGGCAGTGGTCCCAGGTTTGAATCCAGGTTCCGGCACACAATTTTATTCCGCCAGAAAGTTTGAACTGATCGACGAACTCTTGATTACGCGGCTGGGTGGCCGCCCGTTGTGTAAGAGACGTCTGGCGTGGCAGCCCTGACCTCTGACCCTGCGGCAGCCAGCCTGCAGTGGAGCGCAACAAGTGGCAGACGGCCGGGTGCGGGGATATCGCAATTCCCGCAGCCGCCCAACCGGTTGCAGTGGCAGCCGCCCAGCTCCTCCCAAGTTCACGGCCGGTCGTCCGCGGCCCATGGAATCGAATAATTCACCACGGCGTAGGCGCGACCGAGGTAAGTGAACGCGAAGCACTGCCGGAGCTATTGCAGCTCTTGCGGTCAAACCAGTTCACGGAGATAAATTCTTTTAATATAATTACCTGACATCTTATTCACGATGTCTTCTAGGAGGCGATCTTTTAATGTTATAGGACGGCACAAATATCCATGCCCGGGGGGGGGGCGGGGGAGGGGATTCGAACCCCCGACCGTAGTGGCCGTGCAGACCGTGATGAAGCGCCTCAGTCCCCTCGGCCACCGCGGCCGGCAATGTAATAGTTATGAATTCCTTTATAAGATCCTTATTGCCATAGATAGCTTATTGATTTTATATGACTAGTTTCGACTCGTTAAAGAGTCATCATCAAAACTTGTCAAGGCATTTTAACTTGCCACTATGATGTTGGTTCATCTGAAGTATATTTCTTAACATGCCTGGGCAAGTAAGATTTGATGACTCTTTAAAGAGTCGAAACTAGTCATATAAAATCTTTTTTTTTTTTTTTTTTTTTTTTTTTTTTTTTTTTTTTTTTTTTTTTTGGCTTTAGGGCGCACAACTTCTATGGTCATTAGCGCCCAGCCAAGAACAGATTGGCTATGATCTCAAAAAATGGTGACTGTCAGAACATCAACAAGAGGCTAAAAACGAAAGATAAAAGACAATTAAAAGGGTTAAATATCCTTGGATAGGTTGGCCAAGTTGATAAAACGCAAAACTCGAGCAGCTGCCCGTGTGTCATCAGCTAAAATTTCCTCCAGAGTAGACGGAAAGTGAAGGGCTACACGGAGATGACACAAGTCAGTAAAACATGTCGCACTGTCAGCAGTTCACCGTAGGAGCATAGCGGTGCAGGTTCGGCGGATAGCAAGTGACGGTGGCTGAAACGGCAGTGACCAATCCGCAACCGGGCCATGATGACCTCCTCCCGCCGAGAGGGGCATGAGGAGGTCCTCCAAGCGGTCGGGATCGGTTTGACAGTTCGCAATTTATTGTTGTACAGTGAAAGCCACACACTGTGCCATTGCGACACGATACTCCGGCGAAGAGCCCGTTGAACATCGTCCGATGGGACGCAAAAGGTAGCCATGCGAGGCAAAAGAGCTGCTGCCTTGGCTGCTATGTCGGCGGCTTCATTCCCGGGCACACCCACATGGCTAGGGACCCACAGGAAAGAAACGTGACAGCTGTCATCTGCTAGCAACTGGAGGGAGCGTTGGATCCGATACACGAGAGGATGGTTCGAGAAAGGGTCCTTAAGACTCTGCAGGGCACTAAGGGAGTCAGAACATATGGCATAGAAAGGTTGGCGGTGGCGGCAGGTATACAAAACGGCCGGTGGGGGGCGAAAAGCTCAGCCGTGAAGTTCGAGCACCGGTCAGGGAGCTTGTATTGGAAACTGTTGTCCCCGACGACGAAGGCAGATCCGACACCGGCAGTGCTCTTGGAACCATCAGTGTAAATAAGTACGGCATTATCGAACCGCGAACGGAGGTCGACAAGCCTCGAGCGGTATACCAAATCCGGAGTGCTCTCCTTGGGGAGCGAACTAAGTTCGAGGTGTGTGTGAACCTGGGCCTGATGTCACGGTGGCAATGGGCTTTCGCTCAACCGAAGGGTGGAAGGAAGGGTAAAATCGAGCCGCTGTAGCAGGCGGCGAAACCGAACTCCAGGTGGAAGCAAGGCAATCGCAGACAACTGATATTGGCGATCGAGTGAGTCGTCAAAAAATAATCTGTAAGATGGATGGTTGGGCATCGACCGTAGGCGGCATGCGTACCGACACAAGAGTATGTCACGTCGAGTGGTCAAGGGTAATACAGCAGCCTCGGCATACAGACTTTCAACAAGGCTGGTATAAAATGCACCGGTCGCCAGACGTAATCCCCGATGGTGGATAGAGTTGAGACGGCGGAGAATCGACGGCCGTGCTGAAGAGTATACAAGGCTTCCGTAGTCGAGCTTCGACTGAACAATGGCCTGGTAAAGGTGAAGCAGGACGGTACGATCCGCTCCCCATGACACGCCACTGAGGACACGAAGAACGTTAAGGGATCGGGCACAACGGGCAGCCAGGTAGGACACGTGTGTGGACCAGCAAAGTTTCCGATCCAACATGAGTCCCAAGAATTTCGTAGTCTCCACAAAAGGGAGAGCAACAGGGCCGAGACGTAGAGAAGGTGGAAGAAATTCCTTGTATCTCCAGAAATTGATACACACAGTTTTCTCAGTGGAGAATCGGAAGCCGTTTGCGATGCTCCAGGAATATAGACGGTCAAGACAGCGTTGGAGAGAACGCTCCAAGAGACACGTCCGCTGGGCGCTACAATAAATTGCGAAATCGTCAACAAAAAGAGATCCGGAGACGTCGGCTGAAAGGCAATCTACGATCGGATTGATTGCAATGGCAAAGAGCGCCACACTCAAGACGGAGCCCTGTGGTACCCCATTCTGCTGGCAAAAGGTATCTGACAAAACAGAGCCCACCCGTACCCGGAACTTGCGATCCGCCAAAAACGCTTGAATGAAAAGAGGAAGGCAGCCCCGAAGGCCCCATGTGTGCAATGTGCGGAGAATGCCCGCTCTCCAACAGGTATCGTATGCCTTCTCCAAGTCGAAGAACACTGCTACTGTTTGACGCTTCTTTAGAAAGTTGTTCATAATGAAGGTCGACAACGTAACGAGGTGATCAGCAGCAGAGCGGAGTCGACGAAAAACGCATTGGATATTAGTCAGGAGGCGGCGAGATTCGAGGAGCCAGACCAACCGAGCGTTAACCATGCGTTCCATCTCCTTACAGACGCAGCTCGTCAGAGAAATGGGGCGATAACTGGAAGGAAGGTGTTTGTCCTTCCCTGGTTTGGGGATGGGGACAACAATGGCTTCACGCCAACGTGTGGGAACATGACCTTCAGTCCATATGCGATTGTAGGTACTAAGAAGAAAGCACTTGCCCGCAGGAGAGAGGTTCTTCAGCATCTCAATATGAATGGAATCGGGCCCGGGAGCAGAAGACCGGGACAGGGCGAGAGCACGGTCTAGCTCCTGCATGGTGAAGGCGACGTTATTATTTTCACGATTAAAAGAGCGGAAAGAAGGCGGCCGTGCCTCCTCTACCTGTTTGCGAGGGAGAAAGACAGGTTGGTAATGGGCAGAGCTCGAAACCTCCGCAAAGAAACGACCCAATGCGTTTGAAACATCAGCGGGGTCCACGAGGACTGGGTTCTCCACGGTCAGGCCAGGAATCGGGGAGTGGACCTTGATGCCGGACAAACGGCGTAGGCCACCCCAGACAACCGTGGAGGGAGTAAAACGGTTAAAAGAACTAGTAAAAGCAGTCCAGCAAGTTTTCTTGCTGTCGTTTATGATACGACGGCACTGCGCTCTCATACGTTTGTAATTGATGCAAAGTTGGGTGGCGGCGGAAGGTGCGTAAAGCACGGCGCCGGGCTCTAAGCGCGTCGCGGCAAGCTGCAGTCCACCAAGGGTCCTGGACACGACGTGGAGAAGAGGATGTACGAGGTATGGAACGTTCAGCAGCGGTGAGAATAACCTCTGTGAGGTAGTCGACCTGACTGTCACAGTTGGGAAAATTCTGATCGTGAAAAACAGCCACGGAAGAATAAAGCCCCCAGTTGGCTTTGGAAATGTTCCCCCCTTTACCAGGGGGTATGTACGTGCCTTATTTGTCTACCCGGGGCGGGGAATTACGCGTTACCCCGTCACCTGCTACACATGATAATGCGTGGGTCGGCCTTCAGACACGCACAGGGAGGAAAGAAGAAGAATAGAGGAAGAGAAGAGAAAGAAGGAAAGAAGTGTCTCAAACGCCGAGGCAGAGACGAATGAGGAGGAGAAGAAGGCTAGGAGAGTACAAGGAGAGAAAGACAGAAACAAAGGGTAAGAAAGGAAGGAACGAAGGAAGAAAAACGACAACAAGAACCACCGTAGCTCACGAAATATGCCCGTCTCCGGGCGAAGGCATAAACCGGGAGGGAAGGTGAAGCAGTCTGGGGCAGAAGAAAGACTGCTCCGGCTCGGGGCCCCGTGCGCGCCACACACGTTCCCACAAAAGAACTGTGGGCCCCCTGGGGGGGATATAAAATCAATAAGCGATCTATGGCAATAAGGATCTTATAAAGGGATTCATAACTATTAAATTCTGTTAAAAAGGACGATTACATACTGAGTCCACCAGTTGAATCTCCGTGGAATTCGCATTTGACTGTCGCGAATTATGCACTATGCGTTGCTTTACACTCAGGAAAATTCGGAGACACAATGCATTTTAATTTTTTTATCAATATTTATTCGCAATAGCGAATTTCTCACAGCTTCACTGTATAAGGTATAGATGTCCTACCAAACGGTGACATACGAAATTTGTGCCAGGCCGGGACTCGAACCCGGGTTTCCCGCTTTTTTCGAGCGATCGCCTTACCACTAGACTACCAAAACACGACTCCAGGACGGACCCAAATTTCCGTAAGCCACACCGACTGAGTCAACTACATACTACTATACCGAGAAGCTTTGCCTCTATGCAATATGCAATAATTGTGCTAGCTAGACTGATGACAGCACTTTGCAACTACGTACTACTATACCGAGGAGCTGTGAGAAATTCGCTATTGAGAATAAATATTGATAAAATATTTTATCACTGTTAATCGTCACCATACATGGGAGGGAGGGCAGGAGATACTGGGTGACCCATGTGGGGAGGAACAAATATAGGGACGAATTTCAGTCTGTGGGAGGGGAAGTCGGTCGAAGTTGCTCTGGGATAGCATATGGAGTAGGGGGGGGGGGCGACGGTGCAACATGAGTGTGTAGGTGTGGCCTCTTGGTTCATCTAAATACACGGTGTACATAAAGTCCGGGTACACATTTATTGCGCAAGAACGACACATTGTACAGATATCATACCTGAGTCATTTTGAAGAGAAACCCTGAAAGTTTATTGTATGTATGCGGCCAAGGCGTAGTTTGGTAATTTGCCGATAGGCAGCGCTAGTCTGAAACGTGACGAGTTGAGGTGCTATACCGGCCATGTAGCGGCCCCTGTAGACAGGCAATACTCGTGGCACAGTGGTGAGCCAGGAAACACACCACTAAAGAGGTTGCAACACGTCCAAGTAGAAATATCCAGTGATAGTGCTCTGGGCGAACAAGAATGGCCCGTACCGTTTTCGACGTTACAAGGCACAAAAATCATTGACCTTTGGCGAATCACGCTCAAATTCAATGCATTCGTATGTATTCTTTGTACCCCAGAATCGACAATAATGCCTGTTCACTTTCCCATTAGTATAAAAAGTGGCTTCGTCGCTAGAAAATTAAGCAATCAACAATGTCATGCCCATCCTCATTCAGTTGTTGTAACTGCGAACAAAACTCAAAACTCTTGTGTTTGTCGTCGTCATTGAGATTCTGCACTGGCTCCAATTTGAATGGTTTCATAGACAGCTTCTGTCGCAGGACTTTCCACACAGTCACTGGAGTTCACGGGATGCACGACGCACAGATTTCTTCGCACTCTGCATGAAAGTCTCTCGTGCTCGCTCCACATTCATTTCACTCACAATGGGACGTCCGCTTCTCTAGAAACCCGCCGTAACAAACTTGTTGTGCCAGTGTTAAATGGCCGTCCTTGGTGGTGCTTTCTTACCGTACTTGGTGTAGTACACTTTTTTTATTTTTAATTTTACGAACTCCAACACACGGTTCGTTCCGCACCTCAACTCGCTATGTTTGCGACTTGCCCTATCGGCAGATCACCGAACTACGCTGAGGCGATATACACGAAAAAAAGTTTCAGGATACTCACTCAGACCTGCCTAATCCCGCTCCAACACAGCTGGACGGGCCGTGACTCACATGTAAGCCTCCTCTAGTTAGTCGTCTCTGAGTCAGTGTGCAGTGCACAACACTTCCGCCCCTGTCGGTCCGTTCAGGTAAACTAATAGACCTCCGAGACCTCCATTACTTTACAAAAACCAAGGGAAAGGGAGACAACCATCAAACAAAACCATTGTCCCGATGGGTTTATTTTGACGTTTTCTGAACACTTACAGCAACTTGGATGAAGGCTAGGCTTGACACACCAATTCCCAGCGACCTAAGGGACAGTATTTGTAGATGTCTAAACATGACTCCACCTGCAGAGGGGCAGCTCGTGCAGAAATTGAGCAAGGAGCTATTCCCAAAAGAACTTACTGTAAGTTTTGTGACTACAAAAAAATAAAGGAAATAAAAAATTCAGTGTCATTTCTGTAAGTTGCCACTGTGTGGTCAACACCACAAAAAATTTTGTCCAAACTGTAATGCTAAAAAATGAGAAACTTCCGCTGAATTTTGTGATACCGATTTTAGATTTAAACATTATTAATTGTACGTGGTTTTCGAATATGATGGATTTTTTGCGTTATATGAAGTTTAGACTACTATTGTTTAATTTATGAGAGTTTGGTTATTTTGTTTTGTGGTTTCTTGAGGAAAAACATATTTCATGTTATTCAAGGTTATTTAATGTACTATACCCTCATCCTTATCATGACATTGAATTTCTTGAAGAGTTTTCCACTATTATATATCGCGTGGGCCTCTGAGGCCTATGGTGTGGCCCAGACGTAGGAGCCTGGTGGTGTGGCCCACAGAGTTAATGTTGACAAGCAATCCTGTTGGATGGCTCGGCAAAGTGGCCACGAACGCCTACAATACTTGAGGCCGCTACTTGCTGGTCACGAGTGTTCTGCCAGTAGTCGCGTTGCAGGCGATCGGCCAGACACAATTAAACAAGCAAAGGAAACGCAGTTCCGAGTCGGGAACCAGCACGACATCCGATTTCAGAGGCGTTCCTGCGTGGATCCACTGGCCGCTGCATAGCCTGGTGAAGGGACACAGCATTTCACAATAACAGTCTTTGCATCGCTTCCCGGCATCGCAGCGCGGCGCTCCACCAGGTTCCCCACCTTATCCTGACCTAAAGCTGGGAACATACCGCTCGGCCTCAGTAATACGACGACCAGTGGACAATCCGTGGGAATACGTGTTCCATGGACATGGGTGGCAGCGACGCATATGCAGGCCACTGTTAGCAAAGTATCGGGTAAAACAGCTAGCATTTATTGACATTCATCAGGGCTGGAGGTAAGAACAATCACCCTACGGATATGAGGCACAGTGTGTGATACAGACCGCAGGAATGTTTGTTTGTAAATCGACGGGACTTAACTACGTTGGTCATCAGTCCCTACGCTTAAAAACGCTTTAAATGTGATCTAAGTTACTCTTCTTTAAGAAGTGTTTTATTCTAAGCAATTAAGATCACTCTCCTACCGACAAATGTCGGCTGTTATTAGAGAAATTTGAATAATCACAGGTGAAATGATTCCCACTGGCTCTACAGGTGACGGGAAAAAAAACTGTACGTGTTAAACAGGACGTACTTCTTGCGTGGTATGTCGTGGTACTTCTAAAGCGAAGAGTCCTTTTTCTTGTCCTTCTTATTCATAAACAAAACTGAAGACGTATTAGCGGAACGTTCGCCTGAACAATGGTGTGTGCCGGTTGGCTGAAAGAAAAAAGCGCCTCGGGCAGGTGGTTGGGTGGCCGCGCGCGACCATGACCTCGGCAGCGAGCGCCCGGCTCACGACGTAATGGGAACAAGTGCCCAGATGACGGGCAGCTTCCGGTGCCCACTTGGTCCCGCTTCAGTGACGCGAATAAAAAACCCGCCCGTAGAGGGAGCGCCGACTCCGTCCCACCACTCCGGTATGCAGCGTCATTCGAAAAGACGGGCGAGACCTCAGCCTCTCGTTAGTCCAATGCACGTAGGCACAGTAGACGAAACGCGTCTGCTGGAATGACGCAGCTGTTACGCAGAGTAGTTCCGAGGTACGATACGGAAGGGGTCTTCAGGATTTGATTACTGAATTGGGCAGGTATGTCTTACCCACGGAAGATCCAGTGACACTCTGCCACGCTGCTAAAGATGCATCCTCAGAGTGAGGAATGAAAATGAGTCCATTTAGGGCCCACCCATTCTCACGAGGAGCATCATTATATAAAAACGCTAACACGGAAATTGTGGTACAGATTACTAATTTATTCTTACAGGAAGGCCAATAAAAGTTACATAATTCGAAAGATTGTTTGTCGTAGATTTCACGAATAAGAATATTACATGTGCATTCAGCCATTAAAAGTGGTAAAATGAAATAGAAATTTTCCTATCTACAGCTTGGATCAAGTTCTACATTCTCCAACAATCAGCTCACTGATTGGCTATACGCCTCGACCAAAGACGCTGTAATGCAGTGCATTTGCAGTATTAAATTAATGTATTAAAATAAGTGAATATCGAAACATGGAGTGCTCCCAACTCACTTTCTTGTGTCGTTCAAATGCTTCATTTTCGCAGTGATTAAGACTGGTTAAAATGTTCAAATGTTTGTATAGTCTATGGGACTTAACTACGGGGTCATCAGTCCCTAAACTTACAAACTACTTATGAACTACTTACGAACTAGGACGGCACAAATATCCATGCCCGAGGGGGGATTCGAACCCCCGACCGTAGTGGCCGTGCAGACCGTGACTGAAGCGCCTCAGTCCCCGCGGCCACCGCGGCCGGCCTGGTTAAAGGAAATGGATGTTTTCATATGAATGCCGATATAAAGGATAATGCGCCGGGAGACGCATCTAGCAGTGCCCGGATGGAACTACGAAGTAGAGAATGCCGATATAAATGATGATGTGCCGGGAGAGGCATGCAGCGGTGCACGGGTGGAACTACGAAGTCGACATGTTGTCAGCTCTGGAATTCTGAATATCGCAGTATCAAAATAACATTATTTCTTGGCGTTGTATAAATATACGAACAGCGAAATTGTAGTTCCATTTCAAATATTGGGCTAATGAAAGATATATAACTCGATAATGGCATGAGAAGTTTATACTTCCATTTTTATTTCTTGTTATTGTGTCAGGCATTTTCCTTAACATGTAAAAGATACCGCTTCATACCTCCCAGTGCCGGTTAAATTTTACCAAATATCCCAGCGGCCTCCTATGATAATGCTGGCAACAGATGCTGAATAGTGAGAATCCTGTGAGTCTTCATTTCAGCCTATCGCTTGACAACGCTGATGTTTTCTCATGGAATCTTCGCTTTACGAGGGCAATGATTTTTACTGAGCGGACGAGGGTACATACAAGAACCTGTCAACCATAAAGCAGGAACAGCATTATTTGTTTACTTCATGGTCTGTACTATACACTAATCGAGTCATTCTATGTGGTTCGAACAAATGGGCAAAGATTTTCTATCGTGTTGTTGATGTTGCCGACATGATACGTAAAATTTTACCCCCAGTGACCATTGTAAACACAATTGGTCGATTTTGGACCACAGGCAATACTAGTTTACTTAAAATGTCCAAATGTTTGTAAATCCAAGGGACGAAACTGTTGAGGTTGTTCGTCCTTAGGCTTACAAACTGCGTAAGCTGACTTATGTAAAGGACAACACACACACACACACACACACACACACACACACACACACACACACACCGATGCCTGAGATGGGACTTGAACATCCGACAGGAACGGCCTCGAAATCCATGAGGTGGCGTGTGAGGCAGCGCAGTGAATTTACTTCAATGAAGTGGTTTCTGTTCGAATGAGAATGTTCACAGTCGAGAGATCAGTGGACCATTCTGGAAATTGCTCAAGTTATTTCCGATATATCGCTTCATATATCGCGTGTGTAAAGACAGGTGTGTAAAGGGTGTGGGCGGCGTTTGTAAAAATTGTCAGGGACCCCTCTGATTCTGCAATACTGCCGCAGTCTCGTTTGTCCTCCTCCTCCTTACTGGTGATGTTGTCTTTCTTCATCTTTCCTTCTTATTCCTCTAACCGAGCAAAATGCTGCTGTGATAGCGTAAATGGAGTCTTATTTAGTAGGGCCATGATTTAAATTTTCGTAAAGTAATATACAGGGTATATTGCAGTACAAGTAATATTACTGTGTAATGGGACATACATGTAACGTGTATCAGAAAGGACGGCACACCTTCACACTGTTGAAAGTATACGTTAATACGAGAAAAAATGTCCCAGTAAACATGGGTCTGCAAACGAGCCGTTTGCGAGAAAATGACGAGTGTATGGTTCGAAGCCGCCACTGACGTCATTGTAAACATCGTCCTAGTCAGTACAAACTTACTGGAAATTTTCGGCTTTTTCTGCTCGCCGGCTTTCGGGAAGGCGACAGAAACCTGTGGGGCGGCCTTTCACGCGGGCTGTGCGCGAGGTGGCAGGTTTCAGCGCCAAACTCGTTTTGCCAGCCTTGGAACCGCCAATGTCAGCCGCTGACGTCACGCAGCTCTGCAAGGGCGAACCAAAAGGCGCACCTCGATACAAACTGCTAATAAACAACACCGTCCTCTAAACTGCAAGCAACGAATCTGCAGCGTAAAACGAATAGGTAAAGGAATAATTCTCTCTGCTTTTAGCCACTACCCTTCATTCATAATAAGAATGAAGCTGATGTAAGCAGACACAGTCGTAGACATGTTGTCCCGCTCTTGGAAGTAGGTCCTACTTACGTATTACATATTTACTTATTTTATGTATTTATTTTCTTAAGGGACCAAACAGTTGAGATCATCGATCCCTAGACTTACACACTTCTTAACTAACTCACCATGGGCAATGCCCCAGGGAGGACTCTAACGTCCGGAAGCGTCGAGGCAGTCAGTCAGATGGCATCTCACACCACACGAACATCAATGTGATTCAGTATGAAACTTTCAGGCTTATTAACAGCCATGAACGTTTTTCTTACCACACTTCAGCCACGTAGTTTTAACTTCAAAATTCGTTTACTCCCTCAATCTATGTGAACGGTCGTTACAGTCACATTGTTGCACTGTCAATACGTACGGTGAAAATGGATGATTATCCTTCTGTCCCCTAGTCGAATACGAACGCGGATTAAGTTTTACTTACGGCAGCGGCGACGGGGCGTGCTAATGTTGTCGAAGATATGTTTGCGTTACGAGGTTAATTAATTTACTGATACAAAAGCCAGTCAACCTTAGGGCAGGTTCAGAATTATTTATTTACGGCCACCAAAAAAGATTATATACATGTGGCTTCTATTCCGAAAGAACAGACGTCACCTCTGATCCTGCAGTTGTTACTGTTTTCATATATATATATATATATATATATATATATATATATATATATATATGCGCCAGCGACAGGCAATGATCCTTTCGTTAGTGGGGAAGGGTGGGCAAGTTTGGAGCCCTTACTGTTACGGGAATTAGTACCTAGTGACTACGAGTTTGAGTACTGTGGGCAGGGTAGAGCTGGAAATTTGTGTCTGACGGATGGCGTGCTTAGGTAGACCTTGCAGGTGCGGTGATCACTGTCCCCCCAGTGGTGTAAGAGTCGGCGTAGCTGCCTAGAAAGCAGGAGACCCGGGTTCGAATCCCGACTGGGTACACATTTCAGCTCTGCCTATTCGCAGTTAAAGTCATATATTCTGTGAATATGAAAAATAAAAAAAAGTATTAAAAAAAGGAGAGAGAGAGATTATTCCCGTCATTCTACGTGACGCAGTTTTGAAAGATCATTCAAAGTACGTTGGCAACATCTGCACACTATGCCGCCAATGACGTAAGTAAAATTTTATCCCAGCGCGCAATAACCTAAAAAAAAAAGTGCGAAAACATAGTTTGATCTCAACGTTTTCCACAGGTTAACAGAGAAAATGAGCACTATGGATCCGAGATACTCTAGTAATAGAATTAAGAGAGCTCTACAAGCAACTAGTGAGGCGAAATCGGTAGCGTTTTAGGTTAGTACACAGAATTAAAATAGGTCACAGATTCAATTTTCACAGCGATCAATTTTCCCCCAGATATATTGTCCACTTCGATTGGATACATGATTTACAATTGTTAAATGCATGTCGTGTGGCATTTTTGGCTGGGAGATCCCGCGTGGGATTACTCGGCCGCCTAGTACAAGTCTCTTTACGTGACGCCACTTCTCGTGTCTCTAATTTCATATCTCACACAAATTCCAATTTCCACTGCAAAAATAAATGCTACATTAAAGATACCATATGAAATTAAATTTTTCAGACAAAAATGAAATATCAAACAGTCTTTATTTGCTTTATATCACCAAACAAATGTCTCTTGCGAGCCAGAGCGATGCGCGTCGAAGAAACATGGGTGAAAATTTACGGCGTTTAGTACAGCGTATAAATACAGTTTAAAGTTTTCACCGTACCACTACAGTCTGAAGCCAGCAGAACTGATCTGAAGTAAATAAGATCAACATTCTGGAACTAATGCACGAAACTTTGCCACACATAATTGCCGAACGCTGACTGAAGCAGAACAGAGCGTTACAAAGGAGAGGTGAAAACGTTGTTTTTTTTTATATATTGTTGATCGCCTCCATATCAATATACACTACTGGCCATTAAAATTCCGACCTGCAACATGCAGTCGTGCATTATCCTGCTGAAATGTAGGGTTTCGCAGGGATCGAATGAAGGGTAGAGCCACGGCCACTGTTCGAAGTGCTGTCGATGCGAACAAGACGTGACCGAGACGAATAATCAATGGTACCCCATACCACCACGCCAGGTGATACGCCAGTATGGCAATGACGAATACACGCTTCCAATGTGCGTTCACCGCGATAACGCCAAACACGGATGCGACCATCATGATGCTGTAAACAGAACCTCGATTCACCCGAAAAAATGACGTTTTGCCATTCGTGCACCCAGGTTCATCGCTGCGTACACCATCTCGGGCGCTCCTGTCTGTGATGCAGCGTCAAGGGTAACCGCAGCCATGGTCTCAGAGCTGATAGTCCATGCTGCTGCAAACGTCGTCGAACTGTTCGTGCAGATGATTGTTGTCTTGCAAACGTCCCCATCTGTTGACTCAGGGATCGAGACGTGGCTGCGCTATCCGTTACAGCCATGCGGATAAGATGCCTGTCATCTCAATTGCTAGTGATAAGAGGCCGTTGGGATCCAGAATGCGTTCCGTATTGCCCTCCAGAACCCACCGATTCCATATTCTGCTAACAGTCATTGGTTCGCGACCAACGATAAACCGCAAACGCGATAGGCTATAATCCGACCTTTATCAAAGTCAGAAACGTAATGGTACGCATTTCTCCTCCTTACACGAGGCAGCACGACAACGTTTCAGCAGGCAACGCCGGTCAACTGCTGTTTGTGTATGAGAAATCGGTTGGTAACTTTCCTCGTGTCAGCACGTTTTAGGTGTCACCACCGGCGCCAACCTTATGTGAATGCTATGAAAAGCTAATGATTTCCTGTCGGTTAAATTTCGTGTGTGTAGAAAATTCAAATGGATGTAGGTTGCCATTCTGATGAGGAGATGAAGAGTCTTGCTCAGGATAGAGTAGGGTGAAGAGCTGTATCAAACCAGTATCCGGACCGAAGACCACCACCACAACAACAGCAGCAGCAGCACGTCATTTTCGTGGTGTAGCAATTTTAATGGCCAGGAGTGTAACATACAAAAGTTTCAGTACTTAAATCTATCCGTGGAACTTTGATATGGAAGGAGTTGCGTGCCTTTAGTAGGCCTACTTCAGTATAAGGCAGCAGCCCCCGCATGTGTTGAAATGGGGGAGCTGCCCCTAATGACAACTCGATTACAAACATAAAAAAGAAGGCATTGAGCCTTATGATATAAAACTGCTGGAAATCAAAAGGATCTGAAAGATGTTTTCTTTAAAAGACCTGAAATAGTATGAAGCATACAGTGTGCCAATTACTGTACTGTATCAAACAAAATCGACATAACCTCTGTACGATTTGCCTTAGGAAGAAAACTGCACGGGTGGCCGTGGGGCGTGGTGGGAATTAGAGCTATGTGAATGTGGTTTGGTTTAGCGACGAAGCGCACTTTAATGTGGACGGGTTAGTCAACAAACAAATTTGGCGCATTTAGGGGACGGAGCATTCGCATTGTGCGATCGGAAAGTCTCTTCAGAATTGCACAGTGGGTGACTGTGAGGTGTGCAGTGTCCAGTCACGGAATAATCGAGGCCGCGCGGGGAGTAGCCGAGCGGTCTGGGGCGCCACGTTGCGGATCGGGCGGCCTCTCGCGTCGGAAGTTCCAATCCTCGTTTGGGCATTGTCTTTAGTATAAGTTAGTTCATAAGTAGTTCGTAAGTTTAGGGACTAATTACCCCGCAGTTAAGTCCCATAAGCTTTACAAAGATTTGAACATTTTTAGAATAATCGGTGCGATGACTACCCATCACTGCGTGAACATGTTGGAAGATGATTTCATCCCTACTGTCCAAAGTGCCCCTGATTTCGACAAGCTGTGGATCGTGCAAGACGGAGCTCGACCCCATCGAAGGAGAGAGAGTGTTTGATGGCCTGGAGGATCACCTTTCACTCTGCAGTTTCCAGAGGCTTCTGGTGTGGACCTCGATCACGCGCCATTGTCTCCGGATGTGAACACACGAGTATTTTTTGTGGGCCTATATTAAAGACAAGGTGTACAGCAATAACTCCAATACCATTACTGAGCTGAAAACAGCCACTCAGGAGGTCATCTAAATCAACGATGTTCAGACACTTCATGCACAATTTCGCTATTCGTCACTGCTACATCATCGCCACGGAAAGCTGAAATATAGAACATATTATAATGTAATTCAGAATACCTGTAGTGACGTTTACATGTCGAATAAAGTGTGTGCACGCCGTAGTTTATAACTAATTTACGTTTTCTTTTAGATAAAACATCCAATAGCCAAATTTTTACTGACCATGAGATCTGTCTTAACAGCCGTAATAAAAAATGCATATTGTCGCCCATCAGCTGTTCATTGCATTTAGAATTTTACCGGTTTATAGTCAATGCAGCCTGGGATTGTTTTATTTATAGTCAAGACCTAATGTCTAGTGACACTTTACGTATCTTCTACTGTTTGACATAGATATGGTGACAGGAAATGCACCAATGTAATCAGCCTGTTTAATTTCACTTTTCTTATAATGGATAATATCCAAAATCGGTAAAGTTGTGAAGACAAAAAACAGCTGATGGTTGAGAACATGAATTTTTTAAAACCCAACAGCCTATTTTATGATTTGGAATGTATCCAGTTTGTTCCAATCATGCCATCTTCAGATCCAACCAAGGGATATGTTCTAGCACATCACTGCTGCAATAATACAAATCAATATATATTCAATTTGGTTACTGGGTGGGGTGGATCACAAACCGAATACAGGGCACTAATTAGAGTTTACATGTATCCACAGCTATACATCGCGCTATCGACACGTTTATGATACATTTGATTTAACAAAACTACCAACTTTTACAGCTGAAATAATAGGCCGGTTTTCTGTTTTTTTTTTTTGTTACATCTACATCCATACTCCGCAAGCCACCCGACGGTGTGTGGCGGAGGGTACCTTGAGTACCACTCCAATCTACCTATTCCAATCACGTATTGTTCGCGGAAAGAAAGATTGTCGGTATGCCACTGTGTGGGCTCTAATCTCTCTGATTTTATCCTCATGATCTCTTCGCAAGATATACGTAGGAGGGAGCAATATACTGCTAGACTCATCGGTAAAAGTACGTTCTCGTAACTTCGACAAAAGCCCGTACCGAGCGACAGAGCGTCTCTCCTGCAGAGTCTTCCACTGGAGTTTATCCATCATCTCCGTAACGCTTTCACGATTACTAAATGATCCTGTAACGAAGCGCGCTGCTCTTCCTCTATCAACCCCACCTGGTACGGATCCCACACCGGTGAGCAGTATTCAAGCATTGGGCGAAGAAGTGTACTGTAACCTACTTCGTTTTCGGACTGCATTTCCTTAGGATTGTTCCAGTGAATCTATGTCTGGCATTTGCTTTACCGACGATTGATTTTATATAGTCGCTCCATTTTAAATCTCTCCTAATGCCTATTTCCAGATAATTTATGGAATTAACTGTTTCCATTTGCTGACCTGCTATAGTGTAGTAAAATGATAAAGGATATTTCTTTCTATGTATTCGCAGCACATTGCACTTCTCTACATTGAGATTCAATTGTCCATAAAGAAAACTATCATGCGTGGAAAAGAACTGACAGATGCTAACAAAATTACGTTATTATGCATCTACATAGATACTGTGCAAATAACATTTAAGTGCCTGGCAGAGGGTTCATTAACCACTTTCATAACGTTTCTCTTCCGTTCCATTCTCTAATAACGCGCGGGAAGAAACAACACCTAAATCGTTCCGTTTTCTATCTGAGTTGTCTTATTTTATTGGGATGGTCATGTCTCCGTATGCATGTGAGTGCTAGCAAAATATTTTCACATTCAGAAGTCGGTGATTGAAATTTCGTTAATAGTTCTCGCCGCAACGAATGACGCCTTTCTTTTAATGATTTCCACCTCAAATCGTGCAACATTTCCGTGACGCTTTCCCACCTGTAATGTGATAAAACAAAACGAGCTGCCCTTCAACGTCTCCCGTCAGTCCCACCTGGTGAGGGTCCCACACTGGGCAAGAGCACTCCATGAGAGGACGCACAAGTGTGATGTAGGCAGTCTGTTTGGTGGAACTGTTGCATCTTCGAAGCGTTCTGCCAATGAAGTGCAACCTTCCCCACAATTTTTTCTGTGTGTTCTCTCCATTCTAAGTTGTTCGTAATTGTAACTCCTAGGTATTTGGTAGAATTTACGACTTCAGGGTTTGACTGCTTTATCACGTAATAGAACTTCAGCGGATTTCTTTTAGTGATAATGTGTATTACTTCACACTTTTATTCATTTCGTGTTAATTGCCAATTTTCGCACCATGTAGTAATTTTGTCTAAATCGCTTTGCAGCTGGTTATGATCCTGTGTTGACTTCACTAACCGATAAACGACAGCATCATCCGCGAACAGTCTAAGGGAGCTATTCAGATTGTCTCCTAAATCGTTTATAAACACGAGGAAGAGTAGGGGACCTATAACGCTTCCGTGTGGAACGCCAGATATCACTTCTGTTTTACTCGATGACTTACCGTCAATTACAACGAACTGTGTCCTTTCTGATAGGAAATCGTGAATCCAATCGCACAATTGGGGAGATATAAGCACGCAGTTATAAATGCAAAACAAAATAAATCTTAGCCCCAAAAAATAAATCTTATCCCCAATTGTAGCAGAGAATAAATCCAGCGAAAAGAACAGATATTAAAATGGTTCATGTGCATAAGAAAACAACATTGTCAAATGTATCTTAACCAGTCGCAGTCTGCGGTCCAAAAGAATGGTGGGTCCAGTAAAATCTAGTGGTCTAATTCTTCAAAAACTCAAATCTGTGCTTTCCACCTAAAGAACAAAGAGGCGTCAAGATCCCTACAGACAAACTGGGAAGGTACGTCAATAAAATACAACGCCACCCCTAAATATCTGGGTGTGACTGTTGACCGAACGCTTACCTACAAAGAGGACTGAATGATCACCAAATGCAAAGTAGCTGCTAGAAATAATATTGTTCGCAAGCTCGCAGGCTCAATCTGGGGTGCACAACCCAATACATTAAGAACCTCAGCTTTGTCCCTGTGTTGCTCAGCTGCAGAATACGCGTGCCCAGTATAGTACAACTCATGCCACGCTAAACAAGTGGATGTGGCGCTAAACGAAACCTGCCGCATTGTTACGGGATGTCTAAGGCCAACGCTAGTTGAAAAACTATACTGTCTGGCTGGTATAGCGCCACCTGGGATTAGAAGAGAAGTCACAGCCAGAATGGAACGAGCAAAGGCATCGAAATTATCAACACATCCCCTTTTTGATTATCAGCCAGCCCATAGCAGACCCACATCAAGGAAGAGCTTTCTGCATGCAAAGACGGAGCTCGACGAATCACCACAACTGATCAGGCTGGAGATGTGGAGAGCAAAGACCGGGGACCTTGGTGCTGGATGACCCCACGGAAGCACTCCCACCTGGCTATGAGGAGAACTGGATGACGTGGAAGTCTGTCAATAGACTGCAGACCAACGTAACAAGATCCAAAGTCAACATGAGAAGGTGGGGCCTCTCTGATGCATCTGTCACGTGCGAGTGTGGAAAAGAACAAACCACCGAGCATCTAATACAGTGTGAGCTTTGTCCTGCCTGCTGTACCATGCAGGACCTGACTGGTGCTACCCGTGATGCATGTGATGTAGCCAGATTTTGGGCTAGCATAGTTTAATGTTTAATCCTGGGGAAAAGACCTTTAAACTGTTACCATTGTTACTTGTAAATATGTGTACTATTAATGGCTAATTTCGAAAAACTTACGGGTATGCTGCCAGGTACCAAAATCGACGATGGCCGCTATTTCGGCAGGAGACCACCCTGCCATTTTCAAGGCGAAACTGCATTAAGAAAGCAATGTGCAACGATCTTTAAAACCTCGGTTTTCAATTAGTAAACAGGAAAGACAACACACACCGAGCGAGCAAGCACACAGCGCCGACACGACCAAAGATGAAACCGGTCAGAATATCGATAATAAACATCAGTTATCGACAGAAGAGGTTCAAATCAAATGTACAGCTTATGGGACTCAACTACGGGGTCATCAGTCCCTAAACTTACAAACTACTTATGAACTACTTACGAACTAAGACCGCAAAAGTATCCATGCCCGAGGGGGGATTCGAACCCCCGACCGTAGTGGCTGTGCAGACCGTGACTGATGCGCCTCAGTCTCCTCGGCCACCGCGGCCAGCAACAGAAGAGGTCGGATTAGTTTTCTCCCTCTGTTTTCTGACACGTGAGAGAGCAGGATCCCAAGCGGAATTTAAGCAGATGTCTCCATCCCTATTCATAAGGTTGTCACCTAGTTTTATTTCTATCGCTTCCTTGATAACACAGTCCCAGTAGTTGGAAGTGCATGCCAGAATTTCCGACTTGTCATATTCCATAGGGTGACCTGTGTCAAGACAGTGACAGGTTTCATCTTTGGTCGTGTCGGCGCTGTGTGCTTGCTTGCTCGGTATGTGTTGTCTTTCCTGTTTACTCATTGAAAACCGAGGTTTTAAAGATCGTTGCATATTGCTTTCTTACTGCACTTTCGCCTTGAAAATGGCAGGGTGGTCTCCTGCCGAAATATCGGCCGTCGTCGATTTTGGTACCTGGCAGCATACCCGACAGTTTTTCGAAGTTGTTATTCGCCAGGAGAAATTAAGGGATCATAATGGCTAATTTGTATTTATATTCATTGATCTTCATTTTTGTTTTTGTGTTTCACGTTATGTTTTGTACAAGATACTTCGGACACGAATAAATAAAAATAAATTGGGCATAAGATAGGGTGTAACGGTAGTTTTGACTGTACTGGTGAGCTGCACCGCGGGCCGTTGACTGTCAGGTCAGGTCGAGGACCTTGCCGTAGACGGCGGGTAGACGGGAGCCCAGTGGCCAGTGGCCGACTGGACGGGTCCTGCGCTGGTCGACGACCCGCGGTCCAGCCGGCTGGAGGCCCTTCTCCCGGCCTGCAGAGAGGCGGCGGCTGCAGCGAAAGTGGACGTGGACGAGGACGAGGGGCGGCCGCTTTTCCGACGGAGAAAGCGCTGCCAGCTTCCTTCCGCAGATGCAGAGCGTGGAATATGCCAGGCCACCGCCGCTGGAGCCACGGCAGCAGACGCCGCGACAGTCCCAGGCAAGACCCGAGGCGGCACTCGTTCCAGTTTGCAAGTCATACTGCGGTTGGGTCATTTACTCCACAGCTTCTCTAACGGGTACCTACGTTTATGAGCAAATAACATTGTCACTAAGTTTTGTGTCCAAACTTCGTCGCCGCTTTTGTGTCCCAGCCTCGTCGTAGGTGTCGGTGGCCGGGTGGATGAGACCGACACAGGAATATAGACAGCACGCTGGTGCAGGTACGGAGGGGAGCAGCCAGAAACTATAAACACTAGAGTAAATTAGAAAGAGATATATATTGCACAGAATGTAACAATACTTAACTTTTACATAGTACTGCAGAATGTTGATACATAGTTGTTAGAGGCCTGCCTAGTGCCTGTACAATAGCAAAGTCTTCACTGGTGCCTATCTGATTACGAAGGTCCTAACTGGTTGCTATCTCAGTCCGAAGTGACCGGTGTCTTTCCGTGGTGGCCACGAGCGGGGTTGCAGCAGAGGGCGCTCGTGGCTGTCGTCGTGAGAACGCCGCGCCGTGCGTGCATGGCGGCGCGCGGCGAAAGTAGGTGGCGCGCACTTTGTACTTGTGCGACACCACACTAAGGAGGCACGGAAAGACAGCAAAACTGTGGTATGCTGGAAAAAACTATTGGACTTCGGATCAATGGGTCCTGGGTTCTAGTCGCGTGGAAGAAGCCGCGTTGTATAAGACATCATGCTACGGACTGGGCAGCCGCTCCCGCCGGAGGTTCCAGTCCTCCCTCGGGGATGGGTCTGTGCGTTGTCCTAACTTAGTTTAGAAGGTCTAGGGATCCATGACCATAGCAGTTTGCTCCAACAGGTTTAAAAGCATTTGGTTTTTTTATGGTTTTTAGACAAACACACTGTTTATATACTAGGGTCAGTCAGTAACTAAGTAGCAAATTGAGGTAGATACGCCAGTACTCCGCGCTGTGTAGGGGTATCTCTCCACCATGGCGTCCCACAACTTTCGGATTTGCCTCCTTTGCTGATAATATATATTAATGACTTGCCATTCTACATTCACGAAGCTTTATTTTCTTTTGCTGACGATACACGTATAGGTATCACTATTATGCACTACTAGCAACAAAAAAGTTCATAGTTGTTCAGCTATATAGTGCTTCCATGATGTCCACAATGCAGTAAATGTCACTATTATGCCTCTCATCTTTCCAGATAGAAACTCATAATGCAACAGTAGTTTGTGCTTGACTACTTTTACATGGCAGAGGGGGAATACTAAAGTAAACAAAAGCATAGGAGGAAATCAATTCTGTTAACAGTCGAAATGATTCGGTAGCACTCTGCAATTTAAAATTTCTAGCACGAGCTACTGGCATATATAATACTGTGTATACAAGCAGCTACAAATGAATTTGTGGTAAAATGTTAATCAGTTGGAAAGATAGGGTATGTGACTAATCAGCTACACTATGCATTAAAGGGTTAATAATACGTAAGACGTTTTCGCCAGAGGACATAAATCGTAACAATCAAAATGGTCGTGAACTGTTACTCGTCTTAATTTCTATCAACGTGAAATAAAGCACAATTTGCGATCACTTACGGCATCATTGTACTAGGTTTAGATGGAATTTCAAAGGGCGGCGAATGAAAGTTTGGTCCATGGTCCATAGTCCATGGTCTGTTCTCCGTGATGCGGGAATACAGTATTGTGGCTGCGAGCATTACAGAACAAATAGGCTGTGGTAATAGGAAAGAGACAGCGTAGGGAATGGAGATTTGGGTGTTGCGGGAGACGTGCAGGGGAGAGTCCTCTGCAGTCGGACTGGTCACTGTGTCCTCGGTGGCAGAGTGGTCAACGCATCTGCCTAGTAAGCAGGAGATCCCGGGTTCGAATCCCGGCCGAGCACAATTTTTCATTCGCCACCCGTTGGAATTCCATCTAAACCTAGTACAGTGATGCCATAAGTGATCGCAAATTGCGATTTATCACATTAAATGAACGCTGTAACGTCGTCAAAAATATATAAGTCTCTCAGGGTGACGCCACAACCGCAAAGCAGGGTCCGCCACAACCTGCTGCCTTCTCCAGTTTTCCTGGAACACTTGCGCCGCACTTTGAGCATTACCGCAGCGCACACAGCACCTCCCTGTAAGGACGTCGAATCCCCGCCGCCTAAGGTCGCGGTACAACGACGCGTTTTCCATATGCGATGGGCCTGCCTTGTAGCTGCCAATGCACACGGCGGTGTTATGCCAGCTAGCACGCAGCAGTGGGCCCCTTATGGCAGCGACAAGGGCCATTACGCTATATGGTCAAATTGCGGGAAAAGTATACCGCTTACAGCATTTCAGCCGACAAGTTAATACCGTTCGCTAAGGCTGTCCCAGCTGCTTACCGCCATCCAAACACGGTGACGTCAGAGACGAGGTGGAGGGGGGGGGGGGTTGGGAATGGAGGCGCTGCCACCAGAGGAATTTAAACTACTGCAACAATTAAAAAAAATGCTCGCAGGTTACCTTTTAAATAAATTTCTTAAAAATTCAGTAAGTAGTAAAATACTCCTAGTACTACTATTTCCCAGTTTCCTCATTACCTTTCTCACATACCCCCTTGACAACAGGCGATATTACTTATCAAATGTGGTAACTGTTTTCACGACTTTTATACTTATGGCTCGTAGATTGATCGTCTAGTGTTTTTTTTTTTTTTTTTTTTTTTTTTTTTTTTTTTTTTTTTTTTTTTTTTTTTTTTTTTTTTTTTGTATGAACCAGAGATGTGCGATTCCGATCAATCACTTCAATGATAATTGACCCTACAACGTTGAAGTTTTTAATGCCAATGTTGAATTATTAATTTACTAGCTTAAACCCGCGGCTCCGCTCGCGTGTTGGTTGATTATGATAGATAAGCTATCTGTCAGTAGTGTGCTATGAGACTGGTTTTGAAGGATGAAACGAAATACAATGCCTCCTTTAGAAACAAACATTTTTAATCAAATAAATAAAATAAAAATAAAAAAGTAAAATTATCTAGCTATCGGCATAGCTGTAAGGGGGTGTAAGATATAGTGGTTGAAAGTCGTCAAATTATAAAAAAATTCGGACTGAAGGCCAGCGAGTACGTTTGCGACTTTATAACAAGGAGTTTACATACAGCGAAACGTGAACTGCTATGGTGTACAACGGTAGACTTCGGACAACAATTACACACAGACCATTCGTTTGCGTTCTGTAGTTTTCGCTGAAGAGCGAAATATTAACACACACACACACGTAGAATTTTATATACACCGGTAACTTTCCACCCAATTATGCTCCACCCTTTTATCATTATCAACTCTCAAGCAACAATGCAACCAATAAAACCATTTTCAAAGAGTAAATAAATTTTCAAAGAGTAATTATTGTTCCGCATTTCGCGTTATATTCTTCAAATTACTAAATCTCTATCAGATCGCTACAAAACCGTGCCTAAAATCTTCCTCAGGTATAAGTTAGTAACTGTACAAATAATTAATTCTTTGCGTCTTGTAGTTCGGACGTGATAAGCGTACACCGAACAGACATTCACATTAATATATATATAGCTAAATAGCTATCCGATCGCCATAAAACCGTGCCTAAAGCCTTCCCCGGGTAGAGATTAGTAACTGTACAAATTTTTAGCTCTTTATGTCTTGTAGTTCAGACGTGATAAACGTACACCGAACAGACATTCACATTTAGAGATTAGATATCATGGCAAAAAATTAACATACAAGTGAATCTAAAGTATTCATTTATCATTAATATAGCAACAAGCGATTTGAAAGGATTCAATTATCTGTTATGTTGTTGACATAAAGCTTTCGAAAGCTGGCAACGTGGCTCTACAACTCAAATCATCATTCTAGTGTAATTTTTTGTAGCTTTGGAGAAGTACAAACTTCGACAATAAAGCTTGGTGTAGCGTTGTGAATCGTCTGTGTTGTCCAATCGACCGTTCTGACCTCATTCGCCTAAATTTATTGACAGGGGTTGTACTGGTAATGATGTAACTGCTTATTACTTTAGACCTAGAAGTCGATCTTCCAGGTGATAATTGGTCTTAGCTGGTGCGTTACTGTTACAGTTCGAAATTATTTTCTTAAGCTGTTTTATAATGAGGAGTGCATGAATAAAATCAATTTCTTTATCTTGCAGCGAGCACAGAAAACAGTGCTCACGGGTATCTTGTCGTGTCAACATCTCATCATCGCCTCTAGCAATCGTTTCAGAATTTGCGAGCAAAGCCTTGGTGGTTTTGACTCTCTTCAAAAGCGTCGATGCATCTTTTAAGTGAATTTTCTTTAACCCAAGCTCCAGCAATGTTGGTACAATATCGTTAAGGTATTCAGCTGTTAAGAGTTTTCTGTGTCCAATAGCGTGTTGCATGCCACATACTTTGTTATTCAATATACTACGTCCTGAGATTACTTCATTGGTAATGACACATACATCTACTAGATGAATAGCAGCTATGACTCTTAGCATTAATGTTATGTTTCATCAGTGAACGTAGCTGTAAAAAATCTTTCCTTAATGGAGAATATTGAATTTTATCCAATGGATACTTTCGGAAATAGAAGTCTGATAATTATCGAAGTCTTATAATGACAGATTGCACCTGTACGTTGCAAGGTACATAGACTAGAAAAGTATGCCAGTTTGGGCTTCACTGGCATTGGTTAGCGCTGTATTACGTCACTCGGCAGCAAGCCACTGTATTATAAGGCCGCCGTGAACACATTTTCTCCGTCTTTTCTTTTCTCATTCGACAAAAGACATCGTTTTTAAGCGGTGGAACACGCTTGTGATTAATCTATATGTATACTAACATAGAAGGACTAAAAAAGAAAAGCTTCAAACATTATTAATCCGTCCCGCCTCGCGACTTGGCACGGGTAATATTTAAACGTCTTTAACTCGAGAACAACTGAACGTATCGGGATCAGGTTTCTTTTAAAGTGTAGAGCTCAGAAAGATCTGAAATAAAGTCCAGGAGAGCATATGTCTAACTTTTATAGATTTTCCACAATCGCTATTTATGTAGTCTGAAGCCATCCGGCGCCAGCGCCTTAGGAGAGAAAAACGGTACATATGCTTCACTCGAAAAAGTTAAAGACATATGCCCACACGGACTTTTTTTAGACCTTTGTGAAATCTACAATTTAAAAGAAAACTCATCACGATACGTTCAGTAGTTCTCGAGTTACAGAAGGTTAAAGGGACAGACAGAGAGACAATGTGCTTGTGTTTTATATATCATGATTTCACCCCCTTAGAGTGCGAATTTCGAAATTTTACTATGCCTACAACCGCGACGCTAATTCATGCAATAAGTTGAAGTTTTATTGCAATCGACTGAATGACATTGACAGGCATAGCATACGGACAAAGGCCTACATTTTTATAAATTAGATAAAGAAAAGTTTCGTTGCAACGCAAACTTAGCAGCAGATTTTCGCATTATATACGGAAATATGGAAAAAATTGATCCCTAATACAAGAAAGCTACGTTCTGTCCGAACACTTAACAGGTCACCAAACGAGCGAGCGCAAAATACAACTTCTTGCTTGCACGTTTCATAAGGGTACTGCGGCGACTGCTAGGCGCTTGCTGCCAGGTGACGTCACAAAGCATAGCGCGTGAGTCAAATTTACACCCCCCTGTGTACGTTGCACCATTAGCCATCATGTTGCTGCCAGCACGCTCCAAAGAAATTAACAACTAAAAAAAATACATCATTTCTGCCCGGCTTCAGTCGCTTCATATCCTTCAAGTGAGTCAGTTTGCGCCTTGCAGGTGACCAACCCGATGGCAGCTTTACAAAGCCGATTGTTGTCGCACCGTCTTCAACAATTAGTGTCAATGAATTACAAGCGCATCAGTTGGTACATCGAAAAAATGAACCAAATGAAAACGAAATACGGTAGTCAACTACAAAAAAAGCCAATTTTCAAGGCTTCTTCCGTTCAAAAATCGCAATGTATCCTTGAACAAAGTCCGAAAATTTGTTGGTGGGGTTCGAATTCAAAGCGGAGAAAAAAATAGCCCAAAAAGCCTGAGCAGAGGAGATTTCACATTTTCCTCCAACGTCGTTAACATACACGCATAGCCGAGACTGATTTCAGGATCAAATCCTCCTCTCAGACTTGCGGCGAGAGCTGGTTAGACCGGAGGACAGATTGTGGTTTTCAGAATACTGGGACGCGACCAGTGTTCCACGTAAAAGACACGCTACGAAAATACATTTATACACTCCAAGACGAAAAAGACATAATGTACCACTAAGGAATCATCCGAAAGGGGACTTAGTAGATGTGATATGCATGTAAAAAACATGCAAATGATTACCACTTCAGATAAATTAGATGGTTCATTAAGAGACATATGTTTACAGAAGGAGAAAGTCATAGTTACTATAATCCATATAATCGATTTATGAGAGTCGGCAACTTAGTACTTGAAACCATTAATCATTTTATTATCAGCCAATAGTTGCGAATGGTTCCAGAATAAAACTTTCACTCTGCAGCGGAGTGTACGTTGATATGAAACTTCCTGGCAGATTAAAATTGTGTGCCGGAACCGGGACACGAACCTGGGACCTTTGCCTTTCGCGGGCAAGTCCACTACCGACTGTGCTATCCCGACACTACTCACGCTGCCGCCTCAAAACGTTAATTGCTTTACTTCATAGAAGCTCTCCTGTGAAACATGCAAGACTAGCGCTCCTGGAAGAAAGGATATGGTGGAGACATGGCTTAGCCAAAGGGATGTTTCCAGCATGAAACTTTCACTCTGCGACGAGTGTGCGTTGATATGAAACTTCCTGGCAGTTTAAAATTGTGTGCCGGAACCGGGACTCGAACCTGGGACCTTTCCCTTTGGCGGACAAGCGCACTACCGACTGAGCTATAACGACACACGATGCCGCCTCACAACTGTACTTTGGAAAGTAGGAGGCGAGGTACTGGCGGAAGTAAAAGTTGTGAGGCGGCATCGTGAGTCGTGTCGGGATAGCACAGTCGGTAGTGCGCTTGTCTGCGAATGGTATTTTTTAAATGTTTCAAACATCATCCTAGATCATCTTCAGAATCTTGTAGTTGTGTCTGATACCCGCAAATGCCGTCACAACACAGACGAGGTGGGGAAGGGTTGCAGTCGCAGCTGCAATAACCTGAAGATGATCTAGGAGGAAGATTGAAACATCTCAATGTACAAAACCATTCTCAACCTTTTTGGTGATTATAATATTGTTGTAAGTCTATAGTTGTTCGCTCTCTTACACCAGTGGGAGTCGAGTAGGCATTAATCAATACCGTTGTTTGTTGCTCTGTTGAGGGATACCGCGCACTAGAAAAAAATTCAAATGTTTGTATAGCTTATGGGACTTAACTACGGGGTCATCAGTCCCTAAACTTACAAACGAATTAGCTGACACTAAGGACGGCACAAATACCCATGCCTGAGGGGGGGGGGGCGGGTTCGAACCCCCTACCGTAGTGGCAGTGCAGGGCGCACTAGAACGTGAAAATCTAGAGCTGGTAGGAGGACCCTCATCATAATGCTCCAAACGTTCAAAAAATGATTGTAAATCTAAGGGACTTAACTTCTGAGGTCATTAGTCCATAGGCTTACAAACTACTTATACTAACAACGCACACACCCCCATGCCCGAGGAGAGGACTCGACTAACCGAGCGCTCCGCAGCAAGGCGCCTTGGCGCGCTCGGCCACTTCACCACGATCTCCAAACGTTCACAACTGCAAAAAATCGGCAGTCTTGGCCAAGGTAAGGCTTGGCAAACAAGAAGACAAATCTCACCTTGTGTAGACGAACATTCTCTTGGTGAAAATTAAGCTCACTTATTTTTAGCCGGCCGCGGAGGCCGAGCGGACTGCAGCGCGCCAGTCACGTTCTGCACGGCCACTACGGTCGGGGGTTCGAATCCCCCCTCGGGAATGGATATTTGTGCCGTCCTTAGTATTAGCTAGTTCATAAGTAGTTTGTAGGTTTAGGGACTGATGATCCCGTAGTTAAGTCCCATAAGCTCTACAAACATTTGAACAAATGATAAGCCAAGATCGCAAACTAACAATTTATTAAGTAACGACCGGTTTCGGTGCACTGTGTCACCATCATCTGGTCATATATATATTATTATCTGGTCATCTTGTTAAAAAATTGGGTATAAAATAAGAAGTGCAACATTGCACTTAGTCAAATACTTAAGTTAAAAACATGACAGCTTACAAAATACTCAGTATTTTGTAAGCTGTCATGTTTTTAACATAAGTATTTTTTTATCGATCTTTGCTTATCATTTGGAAACTAGAAAACGAATTGATCGCCTCCAGACCAGACGATGTCAGGTAATCTTATTATTTGAACAACTTATATTTAAAAACATTTTTGGAACGTCAACGACCTTAGTAAATAAAATTAGCCTCGCGGGAGTAGCCGAGCGGCCTGGAGCGCCACGTTGCGGATCGCGCGACCTCCCGCGACGGAGGTTCGAATCCTCCGTCGGGCATTGTTGTTTCTGTCGTCTTTAGTATAAGTTACTCCGTTAGTAATTTGTAATTTTAGAGGCTGATGAACCCTTAGTTATGTCCCATAAGGTTTACAAACAAAGAAAAAATAAAATTAATTTAAAATGAGTCTCGATTAGCAATGATCAACTGCTCATCGCCTCCCCAGCGTTGCCTGCTCCAGCATTGTCTGATGATAATCTTATAAAGGGTCGAAACCAGTAACAAAGAAAAGCTATGTACACTGGTTTTAATTTAAGCAGGGCGGCTTTCCACAAAAATGTAACAAACCAGTGTGTAGAATCCTTCCTCGGGCATGGATGCGTGTGATGTCCTTAGGTTAGTTTAACTTAGTTTAAGTAGTTTGTAAGTCTAGGGACTGATGAGCAACGTAGTTTGGTCCCATAGAATGACAAAACATTTGAACATTTGGCAATACTGCAACAGGATAACGCAATGTTCATAGGTAAATGCTCCACCCCTGAAAGAAACAGTGTGCCATATAGTTGGCATCATATCGAACTTTAAATCAAACAATCGATAGTTACGACTGAAGGAAACATTTACGGAAAGTGAACATTAATATAAAGTTAGCGTGGGATAAGCGAAATAATAATAATAATTGTGGAACAGCAAGTAAATTTTATACTGATTCAGGACCCCTTTCATTCACTAACATTATCGTTTTAAATCAGATTTGTATATATGAGTTATAAACTGAATTTACGTGAGATTAAGGTTCACTTAAATAATATCTGCGTAATTAAATGCTGGAATACTCAAACTATAACACACCAAACTTTATTAATTCTAATCGAGAAGCATATTTTATAGGTAAATAGTAACAGAATAATTGTCTAAACCAAAGAGTAATATAACTGTTAAACTCGTTCCATTCAAAGAAAAACTTGCACTGTGTGCGCTTCAGTTTAATGACGGCGAATCCCACAACGTAATGTGTCTTGTGCTGATATGCGATATGTTAACTACAACGTTCAGGTGTCACTAACTGATTTATTATTTGAAAAGAAGAATCTGAAAGTTCAATGGGTCTTATAATAATTGAAGCATTTTACCCACGTGTAAAAATAACGCTGACGTAAGTAAAGCTTTAAAACCATGTAACTGTTGAACAGCGCTAGGCAACGAGTGCATAATCTCTTGGAGCCAACATCTCAGGCGTCGAGTGAATTAAATAAAATTAATTATCTTCTAGTGAGATTCACCTATTAATGCCTTGCGAAAAATCTTAGTGACGCCGGCCGCGGTGGCCGAGGGGACTTAGGCGCTACAGTCACGGTCTCTACGGTCGGGGGTTCGAATCCCCCCCTCGGGCATGGACATTTGTGCCGTCCTTAGTGTTAGCTAGTTCGTGAGTAGTTTGTAAGTTTAGGGACTGATGACCTCGTAGTTAAGTCCCATAAGCTCTACAAACATTTGAACATTTTTTTTTTTTTTCCTTAGTGACGTCCCCCATCGGTGCAGGCATCACAAATACAGACTCTAAATGCTAGAAGTCGGGCGTAAACATGTGTCAAGAGCATTGATGTGTTCCTTTACACCATCGGGGGGCGTTACAGTACTCAACGAACTGGAACATTGTAAACAAGTAGCAGATGATTCCCCAGCAGAGTGGTTAGCGGCGGGCAGCGGGGAAGTCTAGTTTTTCGAGACGTTTCCGCGGCAGACCTTGACACTGGTCAGCTCGGTCGGCACTTTCGCTTCCCCTGGGGCAGGCGCTGCTGCAGACACGCGCCGCTAACGAGAAAGCGCTCTGACGCACACACACACACACACACACACACACACACACACGGGGCTGTGGCGGCGTGCTTCTCACACAGACGCTGACTAGGGCAGCTGCCTCCCTCACAACCCTTCACTCACGTCTGATACGAGGGCAGGATGACTGTCCCCTGTGCTGGACTGCCGGTCACTGCCTAGTGTTCCATTACCCTTCGCACGACAAAAACCTCTAGACACTCCAACAACCCCTTCATCCTTAATTTGGGCAACTACCATAGGTGGAAGCACAACTGGCAATAGATAAGCTTAACTAATGCCAACAAAATCGCCGCGTGGTAGTAGCCGAGCGGTCTAGATCGCCACGTTGCTGATCACGCGGCCTTCCGCGCCGGAGGTTCGAATGCTCCCTTGGGCATGGATGCTTGCGTTGTCTTTAGTACAGGGTGTCCAAAACAGGACTCCCTGATTTCAAAATTAAATAACTCGAAAACAAAGATCGATAGAGGAATGCAGTAAACGGTATTTTTATTGTGAAAGCTGTGAGAAGTTTATACAGCAGTTTGAAATAATAGTTACAAAAGCTGCTAACAGATGGCGCTGCACGCTGTACAGCTCTTATCAGCATACGTAAGTGAAATAATCCTTTGAAAACACTCTTTGCAAACAATCACATCACAATGTTTTCAAAATGTTCACCATTGGCACTACACAGGTGGCGCAAACGAAGAATGAAATTCGCCATCACATTTCGTAGCGTCTCAACCGAAATGGACTCCACTGCCATAGAGATCGCCGATTCAAGCTCGTCCAGCGTGGCGGGATGCTTCGGGTACACCATGTCTTTCACTGTGCCCCACAAAAAAAAAAAGTCACAGGGAGTCAAATCCGGCGAATATGGAAGCCAATCCATGCCGGTACCAGTAAATTTGGGATATTCCAAAGCAATGACTCGATTCCAAAGGCAACCCTTTGTTGCACAGCCGTATGGGTATGGCCTGGTGCGTTTGAATTTTGAATGGAAACATGTGTAGGCTCTTTCTCAGTATTTTCTGCGTGCTGGAACACTTAAAACCAGTCTCAGATGCAATTCTACGGACGGATGACATTGGATTTCGCTGAATAATTCCAGAGCAACTGTGGCGATATTTTCAGGCGTAACTGCGGTTTGCTTGGGCAACCTGCCCCACTAGATCATCAGTTAGCTGCCTGTTCGTTGAAATTTTGCGAAGAGCGTACGAATGGTTTTCTTATCGGGTCCTTTTCTGCCCTTTTCTGGACACCCTGTATAAGGCAGGTCATAAGTAATTTGTAAGTTTAGGGACTGATAACCCTGCAGTTGAGTCCGTTAAGCTTAACAAACATTAACAATAACTACTCTTAATACCCGTCAATGACTGTCGCAGAGGTTTTTTATTTTTTCCTTGGCACCTTTTTCCCTCAGCCCTCGCTCTCGTTTCCGACCACTTACTATCTTCCGGTGGATCGTATTAATGGGTAATGCTACCGACACGTACGGCACACATCACAGTTCCCGCACCTGTGACTCCTGCATTAGAAACACTAACACATGCAGAGGTGACAGAACTATTGAGTAGGTCACCATGCTAATGCGAGCGTGGAGTGGCTCCACTCCCGTAAATAAATAAATGGTAGGTAAGTGCCCTTCCAATAACAGTTCGTCATTCTTGTTCGACACCGTCTATATTTGTACCTACAACTCAACTGTTTTCATTACTTTACTGCTGGTAATCCTCCCGTGGCTACTCAGGGAGAGAAGTTCATAGAATTTTGCGACCAAACAACAGAACACAAGAATGGAACAACACAGTTTCTCTGCCTTTTATTAAATATAGTCACGGATCGGATCGGAAACATAACATTAGACGACTTTTTAGACCAACAAAAAATATGCCAAGCTGTCCGATCTGTAAAGAATAAACGCCCTCCTCTATCAACATGCGGCGTATATAAGATTCCGTCTACGTGTGGTAAAGTTTACACTGGAACCACGAAAAGGAGTGCCACTGCATGACTAAAAGAACATAGAAGTCTTCGCCGACTAGGAAAAATAGGTAAATCTGCTGTAGCAGAGCATGCTTATCAATCAGGAAAGCATGAAGATAAATTTTCTGAAACAAAAATTTTATCTACAACATGTAGGCGACTCCATTCGGAGTCCGGATTTCTACTTATGTACTGCCTCCTTGATATTAACATGCAAAGTGCAAGTTTTGTGGGCCCACAGGGCTTTGATTCTAACACTGAGGATGGCCAGACACTGACCGAAATCGTTCTGTATTATATATAAAAAATAAAGATTTCAATGCGGCCAAAGCTGGTTCTTCCAATTTTAATAATTTGAAGAATTATTATTCATGATTATGTAGGGAATCCATTGAAATATATAAACATAAAGATAATTTTAATAGGAAAGAAGAGACAATGAAACTTAGCGACATATGGTCAGTAGCGCTGCAAAATCGCTGAGCAGTTTTTCATCTTCGAGTAGGTGACAATCGATAGTGAAGTTTTTATATCTGACAAGGATTATCTCTGTTCATCACGTGTGACTTTGAACACGTCCCCTTTTCTACACTATATATGTAGTTCTCAGACTGACCCGTCAGTCAATCAAATGTTTGTATAGCTTAAGGGACTTAACTACGGGGTCATCAGTCCCTAAACTTACAAACCACTTATGAAATAGCTAACACTAAGGACGGCACAAATATCCATGCCCGAGGGGGGATTCGAACCCCCGACCGTAGTGGCCGTGCAGACCGTGACTGGCGCGCCGCAGTCCCCTCGGCCACCGCGGCCGGCTGACCCGTCCGTCGGCAAGACTCAGGGGAACACCTCTGAGGATGTCCAACGTAGTCTTTGACGAAACGTAAGGAACAGGATAGTTTCACAGACCACGACCATACTACCCGGATGGTTTATCAGCAGCAATGTCAACCGGTTGTGAAAGCCTTCATTCATTGCTTCACTTCTGCATTCTGCGCAAAGAACTAGAATATCAATGTCTCTTGGTTTGTGAAAGAATTTTTTTTCCAAACTATCCAGCACTACACGTGAACTAGACAGACTACAAGTTTCCCGTCCCCTCTGGCCGTTTCATACCGGCATTCCGGCGGTGCAAGACGACTTCCTTCTCATCCGATGTGACGCAGTTCCTATCTGGCTATGAAATCAAGGACTTCCGCGTAAGACAGCAGTCGGCTTGATCTTTGAATCGGATAAATTCTGGGTTCTCAATGCTGTAATTTCTCCGAAACTACTTATCGGATTGCGATGGGGGAAACGTCGTTGAATTCGTTTCTTTGAGATCTACGATACCAGCAGCAGAAATTAGTTCCATTTGAAAAAAATGATACGTATATGTATGTAATTAATACCGCTATCACAAGAGACGAAACGTCGTTTAGTGAGAACGTTTTCACAATTAATGTGGAGGAAACAGAATTACCATTTTTTTTATGGGACTCGACTACGGGGTCATCAGTCCCGAAACTTACAAACTACTTAAGAACTACCTTATACTAAAGACGGCACAAATATTCATGCCCGAGGGGGGATTCGAACCCCCGACCGTAGTGGCCTTGTAGACCGTGACTGAAGCGCCTCAGTCTCCTCAGCCAGCGCGGCCGGCAGCTTATTGCTCAGTCTTCCTTCAACCATGTACAGGTTCAACAGATAAGACCAATAAGTGCTCCAAACCGCTTACAATAACAGCAATTTATATGCTTCGGACATTATTTCAGACTTTAGGGGCGATTTGTTTTAAATATTTAAAAGCATAGGTTGCACAAGACTGTTGTGTGTTAACAACATGTTCGAATGTTTGTAAATCTATCGGACCAAACTGCGTGGTCATCAGTGCGTAGCTTACAAACTACTTACACTAAAGTAAACTAACCTAAGGACAACACACACACACACCCATGCCTCAGGGAGGACTCGAACCTCCACGGCGAGCAACCGCGCGCTCCGCAGCGAGACGCTTTAGACCGCTCGGCTACTCCACCGCGGCTTAACAATATGCAAGCTGCGTTTATAGCAGCTTAAATCTGCCGCAATAGGTAGAAAGATGATTTTTAAGTTCTTGGTCAAGCTGTGTGTTTTTGAACTTTTTTAAAAAGCAATTTAACGGTAACTCGCTGCTGCTATTTTAAAAGCCAAATGGCTCATAGCTGTTGATATCTTGTCATGAAATTATGCTATGACTTTTTTTTTCGTGAATAAATTTGTGTTCAGTTCAAAAGCAGATAACATTCTCGATGGCAGGTTGCCCAAATTCTCTAACTACAAGCAGAAGGGCTATTGATTGCAATCGCAGCCACAGTAGCGGGAACAAGGACGTTTTACAAACACAGTGTGTATCGACTTAGGACAGTCCACACTGATTTAGACCAGAGTGCATCGTTTGGTCAGAGAGTGCACAGCATCGTAGAACAGAGTCATCAACTTGCTACAGTCTTCCGCAGTGCCACAAGACTTCTCACTAGAAGAGCTTTCCAAACTGGGTCTCGCGACACCCCGGGGTGTGTCCACATACTTTTTTTTTCTTTGAGTGTGAGGAATGTTTCCTGAAAGTTTGGCCGTGCCTTTTTGTAACACCCTGTATATAATCAAAGGATTTTACATGTAAATGTGTTACTTTCAAGTAAAGCGTGGTACAAAATTTCACTGCCGTATCTCCAAAACAGTGGATTTGCGGCCTATTTGAAATAGTGTGTGTTTTTCATCAACGTCCCCGCCCCCCCTTCCTTAAGAGCACCGACGACTGGCAAACATATAAGGTAAAGCAGTCAACAATCCGAAGATTGGTTTTAACACCACAGTGCTTTACTAGGCATGGGCCTGTTTGGAGGTGGTATGCCGCTGCCCTCCTCCGACCTTCGAACTGACTTAAGGCCAATTCACATTGTCCGTCACGTCAGCGTCACGTCACGGCACTGTCACGTCAATTTGTTTTCACACCGTCCGTCAGTTTCCGTGAAGTCAATTCGACCATCTCAATAGGCGGTGTTTAAAGTGAGGTTATGAGTGGCGATCTGTTATGCAGAAAGTCATAGTTTAATACTAGAATTGAGGGAACAACAACGCTAAATGTTATTGATGGCCAAAGAAAACTTTACAGTGTATGTTTTTGGCCAACTTACTGGGAACTGAAACAGCATTTCAAAACATCGACATCGATTTTCAAGCGAAAAAATAAACATATGAAAACATTAAACAATACTTATAACAGCATAAATAGCGCCTGTTCACTTTATCCATTTCGATTTGCCCGCTGACATTGTTAACACCGTCGGAAACAACTGAATTTTTGTCTTTCATTAATAACGTTATTTAATGAAAAATACGTAATCAAATTAAAATATTATTCAAATAAACAGTTTTCTTCAGTCTTTTCTGTTACAATGTTACGTAACATAAACCATTTTTTGGTTTCAGATTTTAGGGGGACACTGAATTGACAAAAATATTTAAGTCGTCGTAAAACATTTGAGATTTACCTCTAAAATGACGTATAACAACAAAATAAAGATGAATAAGAGACATTTTCGTATAAACAGTGCAATCGTCGACTGGAACATGTAATTCGCGTGACGAAAATAGGTTAACTTCCGATGTTATCAGACGGCCGTTCCGTCAAAACATTCTTCTCGAGAAAGCTTGACGAGACGTTGACGTGACGTGACGGTCCGGTGACCGACAGTGTGAATGCCGCCATTAGAAATACATTACGGAATGTTCTGACGGACGGTGACGTGACGTGACGAACAGTGTGAATTGGCCTTTACTCAGCCAGTTATAGGGGGACCTACAGTTTAACGTGGGTTCCGAACCACGGTGAGCCGGTCGCGGTGGCCGAGGAGACTGAGGCGCTTCGGTCACGGTCTGCACGGCCACTACGGTCGGGGGTTCGAATCCCCCTCGGGCATGGATATTTGTGCCGTCTTAGTTCGTAAGTAGTTCATAAGTAGTTTGTAAGTTTAGGGACTGATGACCCCGTAGTTAAGTCCCATAAGCTTTACAAACATTTGAATTTTTTTTATTTTATTTTTTTTGAACCACGGTGCTACTCGGTATTTTTCACATGAGCTATACTGCGAGAGGTGAAAAAAGTGGAAAGTGACAGATAAAAATCCTAGGACCTGGTGGGGATCGAATCCGTGATCTTTGGATTTATAGTCTGGCACTCTACCACTGTGCAACCGAGGGACAAACACACACAATACACAGCCCCCTAAAGCAAGCAGAGGGACGATCGACGTTTTGTCCCGCTAGCTGCGACATCACAGCACAGCTGGTGTACAGTAGCGTGGCGCCACAGCAGCCGGCTGCACTTGTCATGAGCGCCTGCAGACTGGCCCTCAGGGACTCCTGCTTGCCTTCTGCGGCGAGGCAGACCTCCACACGCCGTATGAAGACCGCAGCGCAGCCACGCCTCCGCAAGCCCTTATAGGGCGCGGGTTACTTCACGGCGCTCGTTGTTGACACGTGCCACTGACAAAGCGGTTGCCCGTCAGCTGAGCAGCATGATGTTGCCCTTCTTATGCTGTCCTCGCTGTCAAGCAACTACGGCATACCGATGTTCATCCTAAGCGGCAAAACCACACGCATATCCATACACTATGGCGAACACGACGCAATTGCTAAATATGCATGTGACATTGCTTCGACTAATCCAGCTCACCATCACTTCCCTCATCTCTATGCTTATTTCTTAGGACGGTATTGCACGACCATAGATCTTTGTCAAAGGTGATATGTCAAATATTTACGTCAAAGAAAATTAATACCAGTCGCGAGACTCTATGCTGTGAAAGTTGTTACCAACTGACAGTTGCAACTAGCGCTCCTAGCGTTCCACATCTACATGCCATACTCTGTAAAACACATTTATGTGCGTGGCAGAGGGTTCATCGAACCACCGTTATAGTGAACTGAAATTTTCACTCTGCGGCGCAGTGTGCGCTGATATGAAACTTCCTGGCAGATTAAAATCTCTCCGTTCGAGCTCTAGTTTCTCGTATTTTATTCTGATGATCTTTTATACCTATGTAAGTGGGAGTCAACAATATATTTTCGCATTCGGAGGACAATCTTGGCAACTGGCGCCGTTGTTGTAATGATTCCCATCCCAGATCATGTGTAATTTCCGTAACGCTGTCTCCCCTGTATCGTGACAATACGAAACGAGCTGCCCTTCTTTGGACTCTTTCGATGTCCTTCGTCAAACCCACCTGATAAGAATCCCACACTGCGCAGCAGTATTCCAAAAAATCGCACTGACGTGTTTTACGGCCCACTTTAGATTTGTAGTTTAAGTTTTTGCAAACATTTAGGACAAAAAATAATGTAAATAATAATTAATTAATTAATAAGAGTGTCTGAAACCCTTTTACGAAAAAAATTAGGTAGTGGCGGGTTTCGAACCACCGACCTTTCGCGCCACAGTCCACCACCTTGCCCACTAGGTTGCGGCTATAAATCAAAACAGGAGCTCTTTAATCTCATACTATTGATGGGCGTTGTTAACTCATGCTAATATGGCATTTGTAGACATTAGATTATCATTTATCGTTCGAAGGACGATGTGTGTGTGTTAATTCCGCAGTGTGCCGTTGCTTTGAAATGACAATGTGTAAGTTACAATAAGAAAATCATCAAATACACGAGGAATGTCACGTGACATCTCCGAACGGCTGGTTTTCGTTGATTCAATGGAGGGTTTCAACCCTCCGTTATTTTTGCAAATATGTCTCAAACGATACGTGATATGAAAAAAAAACATAAGGAAGCTAAGTTGTAAAGAATTTTCATCGCTACCAATTAGGTTATACGATTTTCGTGTCAGATGAACGGTTCGTTTGCAATTACAATTATATTACAAGCGGCTTTTTTTGGTTTTACTACCATGTTTTGTCCGAAAAATTTTAAAAAGGGATGTTCTGCTCTCTGGTGGCCTATAATCATGTCTCTAAAATTTGGTGCTGATCGGTTGAACGGTTCGTCTTAAAAACAGGGAACACGTTACGGACAGACAGACATCCCAAAATCGCCGTTATTTTTGCAAATATCTTTGAAACGCTACGAGATATGAAAAAACGTAAAGAATTACTTAGTATAACTTTTGAGTTACAAACATTAGTAAAATATCAAGAGACATACATAGTGCGAAAATTAATTTAAAAACAGCCGAACATAGCTGATTCAGTGGTATAACGAAGAACTTCGTCATGAACCAATACTTACGAATATGTTTATATTTTCAGCGTATTCCGTTGAAGCTAAGTAGAATATAAACATAAGAGAAACATAAATTTCTATTATGGTCTGTTGTTAATATGACAAAGAGAGATTTTTGAAACGTATCAATTCGCTATTGACTATAATGCTTCGCACATTTTTAGGCTTCACTCTTCTTTCTTATACGCGCATATTCATTAGCTTAAGAAGACAATGTCTAGAAGATAGTTGCAGTTTGTGTTCAGCTGTAGCAACAATTGTGGAATTGCGTTCTTCTCTGTTGACAACAGTTTAATTGCTTTTTTTTTTTCGTTTTCTTGCCTCATCTGTGACTTTTTCCTTCAGTTACAGCTGTGGTGACTGATTTGGCGTGTTAAATACTGTAGTAATTGCATTCTATATTCGTTTCCTAAGTTCCATCCTCGCCGCTTTTATTGGAAACTGTAGTGCAGAAACGTTAACGTTCTTGAGTAGAAAAGCGACGTCTTTTGTCGCAGGGCAGCTCTTCTGGTGTTTCCTATTAATTTTTTATTATTTTTGTTAGTGAATGAAATTATTCAGTAAAAGTCTCTAGGTTACAAGATAATTGTAAATAAACTGTGCTGCTTTGTTCCATTTACTACCTAGTCAGGGGTCTTAGGAAACCTAAGTAAGACAAACTTGGAGCTATTTTTAACTTATGTATATCTATAAATGTGAATGTCTGTTCGGTGTACGTCTGAACCACAAGACATAAAGAGCTAAAATTTGTACAGTTACTAATGTCTACCCGGGGATGACTTTAGGCACGGTTTAATGGCGATCGGATAGCTATTTAGCTATATATATTAATGTGAATGTTCGGTGTATGCTTATCACGTCCGAACGACAAGACACAGAAACTTAAATATTTGTATAGTTACTAATTTATACCTGAGGAAGGTTTTAGGCACGGTTATATAGCGATCTGATAGATATTTAGTAATATGAAGAATATAACCCGGAATGCCAAACAATAATTATTCTTTGAAAATTATATTTACTCTTTGAAAATGGTTTTATTGGTTGCATTGTTGCTTGAGGGTTGATAATGATAAAAGGGTGGAGTATATTGGGATGGAAAGTTATCGGTGTCTCCCGTTGTACACCATAGCAGTTCCATGCCGATAGCTATAAGAGGGTGGAAGATATGGTGGTTGAAAGTCGTCAAATTATAAAAAAATTCGGACTGAAGGCCAGCGATGACGTTAGCGACTCTATAGCAAGGAGGTTACATTCAGCGAAACGTGATACCACAGACCATATCTTTGGTCTATGCGTGCTACAATGTCTTCAGCTCTTTCTCTGTAAGGATAAGCATACGAACAAGGAAATATAAGAATAAATAAATAACGCAGTAAAAATAAATTTCTTTTAATACATCTCTTTAAAAAAATCTATTTGACGTTTCGCGCATTATCTATCATAATCAACTTACACGCGAGCGGAGCCGCGGGTTTAAGCTAGTTACCTATATTATGACAATACATAGTTCCATAATGTTAAAGTCAATAAAAACGATACTATTCGCACTCATCCAATATCATATTCAGAAATGTAGCTTCCCGGCGGCTTGGAGCGTTGCTGTCTCAGTGTATAACAAGAATCTTCTAGAGTGTCGTGATTGTATATGTTAGACTGTGCTTGATAGTGTAATTGGGAACTTCGACATATCTCGTCTTTCCTGAAAGAAATATTATCAAATCCAGGGCCTCGCCGGAGATTTGATCATAAAAGTCGTATGTTTTTTCTGTTCACCGCAATGCGAAATATCACCGCTTTCAGCGCTGGCATCGCTGAAGCTATTTCACTGACAAGTGTTTGTAAATATGATTCCAAAGTTTAGTTGGTGTGTTCTGTCAACCGCGAAATTAATAGAAACGCATGAAGCAGACGAGGCATTCTGATAATGAAAATAGGGTTAGAAGATTGGAGAGCTGTAAGAAAATGGCGGAGGTTATAAGGGGTCAAAAACGGACCGGTTGTAGTACAGACGTCATGGAGAAGAAAATTAATTTTTGAAACCAGGGAGCCTCACGTTAAGCAGCGCCTCACCTACCTCGTGCATTTGTATAAATGTTGTAGTTCGTTGATGAAACACTATTTTATTTGTTTATAAAGATTATGCCCACATTGGGGCATAATCATTGTACAATTATTATGAACAGTGTACTAAACAATTATTTAGTTCCAGATATTTTTCCTTCACTGCGTTATAAATTGATTCTCATGTTTCAGGAGTTTTTTCGCTTAATGCACACTGCGGTATTCGAGTGCTATAATGGAGACTAGAACAGATCTTTCCATTAACAACAAATCACAGTCTCTCTAAGTCCATCTTCTGCAAATATAGAACTGCTCATGTGCGTATTTCGCTGTATGATGCGAGGTGCCAATTTATTAAGTAAATACTGATACCATCCATTCTCAGATTATTTATATGACTTTACGTTCTCCACTTGTAACCATTTTATGATTGTTTTTGTTGTCACCGCATGTAACCCACGTTTTCTTTTTCTCCCCAACTTGTCTTCGTCCGAATGCATACAAAATGTAACAGGGGCAATAGTAATTGCAGCGCATTGTATCTTATTTTAAAGGTCAATATGACTGCGGGGTCTCATCTCAGTAATCAGTTGATATCGGATGATACTAGCCTTAAGATTCTACAATTAATTATAAAGCAACGTGAATATAAAACAAAGAACAAAATCGTTTCTTGCTCACTGAAAACTCTCCCGTGCGCGCGACACAGTAGGTGCACACTCCTACTTTTTCCACCTTCATCCAGCATAGCGCCCTCACCTGAAAACAAGAAGAGAGAACCACATATTAGAAAAATGATCTGACAACAATGTCACCATATAAATCACTAATCATATTCTGGTCGAATACTATTAATGGAAATATTGTCATTCATGTTAAGTTGTATTACGCAGTGGCATCTAGAGTCATGTAAAAATGTTCAAATGTTTGATTAGCTTATGGGACTTAACTACGGGGTCATCAGTCCCTAAACTTACAAACTACTTATGAACTAACTAAGACTAAGGACGGCACAAATATCCATGCCCGAGGGGGGATTCGAACCCCCGACCGTAGTGGCCGTGCAGACCGTGACTGATACGCCTCAGTCCCCGCGGCCACCGCGGCCGGCCAAAAATTAGTTTTTGTACAGCCAAGGCTAAATAAATTTTTTTATTGCGTTTAGCTTTAAAGAAAATAGTGGGTAATGTATTATAACAAGACATGCATAACAGCAAGTATTACTTGAATCCTTTCATTCAAAGCGCAGATGAGGTTTTAGAAACATCATCACAATACGTTCTGTATCAGCTGTTCGTTTTTAAGCAAAAACTGTATTTTATGAAACAGATGACTAAACAGAAATTTAAAATGTCACACACTTTCGTTATCATTTCCAGTATTTGGCGCAATCCACTGCCTTCCGTCCTGCTGGTTAACAGCTCATTTTGAATAACGGAAGGCCTATTTTTTTTCGCCTAGCATCATGAAGCGCCATTGTGTTTCACAGTGCATGGCAGAGACGATTGCTTCAGTTTTTTCTGCACTATACTTTAAAAGAATTTATCATCTAACATAATATCTTAACTGGCCTAACAAATGCAAACCTTGCAAAGTAATTTTGGTACTCAGCGAAATAAAATACGGAATCACAGATGTCAAGGCAAGTATAGCCTACAACTCGAACCAACAGATGGCAGTGCTAGCGGTATCGCCTGACAAGCGCGTGAAAATGCCACGGAGTTTCCGCTATTTATAAGCTGTTTGCTATCAGCACTGTATTAAATGGTTATAAGGCAAAAATACACAACATATTTGTTCCACAATAATATTTATTTTGTTGTAAACTAGCTTTCGGCTTCTTAGGCAATCTTCAGACTGATGACCCAGCAGTTTAGTCCCCATCACCAAGCAACCAACCGACCATCTTCATACATCTTAACACTGCAGGTTATCGACATCGCAGCAGCTGCTGTGTTTGGGGTACAAAGATTTTACAAAGATGTGTGTGCTGTGTCTGGAGTAAAAAGATTTTACAATGATATGTGTCAAGCATTGATCTCTATACACTCTGGATGTTGAACTTCAGGTGTCTTAGCGTGCCAGCCATAGATATTCATATTTAGTTTCTTGCCAAATTCAAACATGGCTGCCAAGTAGCATTTTAAGAAAAAGAGAAGAAAATATGTTTCGATTCCGCTCCGATATCAGCCTACATCATCGAATATTGAATTGCATTCCAAATCAGGAGGTAAGCAAGCAATTCTTTGCCACGTAATAACTAATGGAAACTCGATTGCCAAATTTAAACATGGCGGACAACGCGAAATCGTGTGCAAAACATATGAATGTGCAGGCACGCTGCAATTCTATGCTCAGACACCAAAGTTATGCATCCAGTTAGTATAGAGATCGCTGGTGTCAAGTATAGACTATATCTATGACTGACACATATCATTGTAAAGTCTTTTTACTCCAGACACAGCACACACATCTTTGTAAAATCTTTGTAATCCAAACACAGCAGCTGCTGGGATGTCGATAACCTGTAGTATTGTCTGAATATGGCCTAAGAAACCGAAAGCTACTTTACAACAATATAAATATTATTGTGGAACAAATATATATTTAATATCTTTATGTTCCGTCAAGAACCGACGGCAGAGTCCATAGAAATATTTATAAATATAGTTCGATTATTTATTTCCCCTCCGTATGTTATTGGCTTATTTTCTTGCTGACATATCTTCGCTTTTATTTTCCACGTCTACACCTAATGGTGATCGTAGCACTGAAAACAGATTACTTGTTCAAATAAAGAAATATATGGTGAATGTTCAAATGTTTGTTAAGCTTATGGGACTTAACTACGGGGTCATCAGTCCCTAAACTTACAAACTACTTATGAACTACCTACGAACTAGGACGGCACAAATATCCATGCCCGAGGGGGGATTCGAACCCCCGACCGTAGTGGCCGTGGAGACCGTGACTGGAGCGCCCCAGTCACCTCGGCCACCGCGGCCGGCTATATGGTGAATACTACGATTTATTTACATATAAATGTCATCGGTATCCTTGGAAGGTTGAAGGAATTTATTTTATTATGTCTAATAGAATTTGCCTTCATTTATTATCCTGTGGACAATCAGGTGAAAAAGTGTGACTTGTTCGCTGTCTTCAAATTTCGACACGAAGAAAAGAATGTTATGTCTCTCACAGTGCTACACACCCTATTCACTCCATATGCACGGAAATCTTATCCATGAAGTATCATTGCCGCTCTTGAGTGAAACATTTTATTACTTAGGTTACTCTGCATGTCATATAAAATATTGTGTGTCAAATAGTGAATTGTTCCGAGGATTACACGGATACTTCTGAACTGATTATTGATAAATTTAGGCTTCCTGGATAGCCTAATTGGTTAAGGTGAAATCCAGCTTCGAATCCAAGTCCAGCACAATGCCTTGACACGGTCGACAGGATTTAATATCTCGAAAGTGACTTCTAAACCGTGTGTGCTAAAAATGGTGAACTATAAATGAGTTGTGGGTATACAGACATGAGCTCCTGGCGCAGCCACTACTCCCTGACACACAACAGCCGTTCTGGTTGCTGCTCAACGTCCGCGTAGGCGCAACTAGGTTTTCCATTTGCAAAGCACACTGTTCGTCTTTCTAATTTTGCAGAGGCAGTAGTTATTATTCGCAGCTCTCCCTTCAGAGCGGACGACAGGCGTTTGTTGACTTAACGCAATATACATTTTTTAACTTTGGTTTCAAACCGAAGCAGGGTGTATACGCCCCGGGAAAACGGAATTCCTGGAGAAACCCAGGCCGGCCGCGGTGGCCGAGGGGACTGAGGCGCTCCAATCACGGTCGGGGGTTCGAATCCCCCCCTCGGGCATGGACATTTGAGAAACCCAGAACCTTTTTTCATCCGGAAAATGACCGGGAAACTTTTAGAATTCCGGAATTTTTTCATCGTTTAAGATAGCAGTTAATGTTTTTTGTAATATTCACCGGTAAAAACGTCACTTTAGAACGCTACTGAGGAATAATATTGCAGCAATAAAACAATCTAGAGAAGAACATAAAACAAAACTTTAGAAAGAGCCGATTCACTTATGATGGACTGAGACCGGTTCGTCATTTTAAGACATATATTTCCACTTCGTTTAATATTCGAAAACGTACCACTAGATTCAAAACCAACACTTCAACGAAATGTCAACTCACACATTCTATAAAAGTTTCGGCAAGAATTTGAACTTTTCTCATTATTGATCATAATTGTTTTTACTTACAGTCACCAGAATAGTGTTGCCATTTTTATAGTTCCAGAATGAAACTTGCACTCTGCAGCGGAGTGTGCACTGATATGAAACTTCCTGGCAGATTAAAATTGTGTGCCGGAACAGGGACTCGAACCTGGGACCTTTGCCTTTCGCGGGCAAGCGTACTACCGACTGTGCTATCCCGACACGACTCACGATGCCGCCTCACAACAGTACCTCGCCTCCTACTTAGGCTGTGGCTAAGCCATGTCTCCACCATATCCTTTCTTCCAGGAGTGCTAGTCTTGCATGGTTCGCAGAAGAGCTTCTGTGAAGTTTGGAAAGTAGGAGGCGAGGTACTGGCGGAAGTAAAGTTGTGAGGCGGCATCGTGAGTCGTGTCGGGATAGCACAGTCGGTACTGCGCATGCCCGCGAAAGGCAAAGGTCCCAGGTTCGCGTCCCGGTTCCGGCACACAATTTTAATCTGCCAGGAAGTTTCATATCAGCGCACACTCCGCTGCAGAGTGAAAGATTCATTCTGGTATCATCCCTTAGGCTGTGGTTAAGCCATGTCTCCACCATATCCTTTCTTCCAGGAGCGCTAGTCTTGCATGGTTCGCAGGAGAGCTTCTGTGAAGTTTGGAAAGTAGGAGGCGAGGTACTGGCGGAAGTAAAGTTGTGAGGCGGAATCGTGAGTCGTGTCGGGATAGCACAGTCGGTAGTGCGCTTGCCCGCGAAAGGCAAAGGTCCCAGGTTCGAGTCCCGGTTCCGGCACACAATTTTAATCTGCCAGGGAGTTTCATTTGTATAGTTGTCTATGACACGGGTACTGGTGATTACTTTGACTGTATACAAAGTCGGGGGGACTTGGAGCGTTACGAGTGGAAGACCTGGAATTTCGCTTTACTCTGAAACTGCTTTGAATCAAGCATTCAGTAACCAGATTTGTGAGCCGGCCCCTATATGTCGCATCCGACTGGAATAGAGGATGGCATGGCTGTTCAAGAGGTTATCTTGTAGATATGATGTTCTTACTACGAGCAGTATAGTTGATATCAGAGCGTCGATTTGAGCACGTATTCTTTTAAAGAGAAAGGTTGCCACAATTAACCGCTCTGTAATCCGCATAATACGCTGGTTCGGGTATGGATTTCTGAAAATTGACCACGAAGTTGTGGTTATGTGATTGCGGATCCGCGAAGAGCGTTGAAATCTTCTCGTTAATGCTCAGAACGAGTGTTCTAAGAGTATTAGAGTGGTCAACCATCAACCGACAGAAACTGTTCCTCTAAATGGGTCACGGGAACGAGTTGCTGCAGACGACCTAGAGACAAGTTCTCAACCTTGCCGTCACGGCCTCACGATCAGATATTGCAAGGATAAACGCAGCATGCGCGCGGCACACAGCCGCCGACCGTGACAGGTCGTTACAAGCAACAGCGGGACTTCCCACTACACTGTAGAAACGGCGAACATTCAGGTTGTCATGCCTTTTAACGAACGCGTTTAATTTATCGCTGTTAGGTGAATATGAGATACGACGGCGCGGTTGTTTACGTGAAACATATTATTGCCGAAACCTCTTATTCAAAATTTCCACTCGTTTTTACCGGTTTCGGCGAATCTTGCCACCATCATCAGAACAAGAGAGGAAAAAAAAACATACAAAGTGAAATACCAATAAATGCATCTGCATCGCTAATGTAATAGTAAAAATCTTAACGTGTACACACAATCTGCAAAGGTGTTTACATACATGTATGTATGTATTATGAACTTATAAATAGAAAGATATAAATCACAATTTGCTATCAGTTATGACTTCACTGCACTATGTTTAGATAGAATACCAAAGTGCAGCGAATGAAAATTTGTGTCCGGCCGGGATTCGAACCCGGGATCTCCTGCTTACTAGGCAGACACGTTGATCACTCCAGCAACGTGGCGAATGGAGATTGCCGGCCGCGGTGGCCGAGGTGACTGAGGCGCTCCAGTCACGGTCAGCACGGCCACTGCGGTCGGGGGTTCGAATCCCCCCTCGGGCATGGATATTTGTGCCGTCTTAGTTCGTAAGTAGTTCATAAGTAGTTTGTAAGTTTAGGGACTGATGACCCCGTAGTTAAGTCCCATAAGCTTTACAAACATTTGAACATTTTTCGAATGGAGATTTGGGTGTCGCGGGAGACGTGCAGGGAAGAGTCCTCTGCAGTCGGGCTGGTCACTGTGTCCTCGGTGGCGGACTGGTCAACGCGTCTGCCTAGTAAGTAGGAGATCCTGGGTTCGAATCCCAGCTGGGCACAAATTTTCATTCGCCGCACCTTGGTGTTCCATCTAAACCTAGTACAGTGAAGCCATAAGTGATCGCAAATTGCGATTTATATCATTCATTGTACGCTGTAATGTCGAGAATAATATATAATTATAAATAGAAATTTGTAAACCCTGAGACCGTTTTTTGTCTCGAATATGTCAAAGACATTAAAGATAAAGGTGAAGCATTGAATTAAAATTTGTGATGCGGCTGGGAATCGAACCCGGACCTCCATGCTTACTAGACAGACGTCGTACCACTAGACTACCGTACCACTAATGATTGAAGCGCCTCTTAATAGAGTAAGTACGTCTTCCCTCCACGTCAGTAGTGGTGCGGTGGTCTAGTGGTAATACACCTGCCTATAAAGTATAAAGGTGCGGGTTCGATTCCCGGCCGCATCGCAAATTTTAAATCAATGCATCACTTTTATCTTTAATATTATGAACGTGCATTACCTCTGTCTGCAAGGCGTATTCCCAACTATTATGATCATGCAGGGTATGCAGACAGAAGCACAGTATGTTCATAACAGTTGGGCACTGAAGTTTTCACAGGTATGTAAATACCATTTACACATAGAGTTTTTTTAGTGTTTGCTCACATTATCGAAGGAGGTGCATTTATTGGTCCTCTTCTTTGTGGGTTTTTTTTTTTTTTTTTTTTTTAGTTCTGATGATGGCAGCAAGATCCGCCGAAACCAGTAAATACAAGTGGAAATTTTGAATAAGCGATCTTGGCAATAACATAACAGTTATATGTAAAATAATGCTACTGCTCTGGCTTTCAGAGTTTTAACTATAAGTGTATGTAGCAATCAAATTCATATGCAGATGTACTCCACCCCTTCCGGATATCGCAGATATTTGTACTGGGCTACAGCACAATTATCTACAGCTGTATAGATGCGCAAGCTTTAGTAAGAATTTCGCGACCTATGTTTTGACTTGAAATATTGGAAATTTCGAGAGATCTTTTTTAAATATAATAACAAGAAATAAAAGTAATTATGTTCGCTATTGTGGAAAGTCAAGAATCAAACCTGTTGTTATTTTAGAGAGATTTTTCAAAACGGACAATTTAAGAAGAAACGTATAATGTCCCTTTAGAAATAAATATATTTTGTAATCTATCGTTTGGGATGGAAACCATGTTGGGTATGCCCCCATTACACCTTTGGGTCAAGATGGAGGCAGCGGCTGGTGCATACAGACTCAAAACTGGCAAAAACTGGAACTCTTTGGGATATCCAGAATCATACACTAAAATAGTGAGTGAGGTAAATATAGGAAAGGTTGGGGAAATGCCAGCCGACTATATTGTAACCCCATACTGCTTCAACAAGCCTTTCATTATAACAATTGGAAGTAGGGAGCAGTGGGAGAAAATAGTTCTACACCGTACAGGGGATATTGTCTGGTTCACTGACGGGTCAAAATCAGACCAAGGCGTCGGAGCCGGGGTATACGGGGTGCAGCCAAGACTGGAGGGCGTCATCTCTCTAGGGAAACTGGCCTCAGTATTCCAGGCCGAAATCACTGCCATCAGGGCGTGTGTGGAGGAGAATTTGCGTAGGTGCACAAAGACCGTAGCATCTATATCTATTCAGACGGCCAGGCAGCCCTGAGATCACTGGCAGCTCCTGCAACAAGATCTAAAATTGTTGCAGAATGTCACAGGGTTCTCGTGGAGCTAGGGGAAAGCAATAGAGTAAACCTATTGTGGGTCCCTGGCCACTCGGGGATCAGTGGCAACGAACATGCCGACAGATTAGTCAGGATGGGGGCAGAGGCTCCATTTATTGGACCGGAACCTGTCCTAACAAGGCAATGATCAAATTGGAGCTACGTAACTGGCTCAGAAGACAGCACGTAGAATATTGGACCAAAGTCTACCAACAAAAACATGGCAAGGTAATGATGCCAAAGCCATGTTTTAAAAGCTCTGCAATCCTGGGCCTGAACAGGAGAGAAATTAGACATGGTTGGATTGCTGACAGGCCATGGGAATTTCAAAAAACACCTACATACAATGGGAATAACAGAAGAGGACCCTAAATGTAGGATCTGTGATGACGGTGAGGAAACTGCATCACATCTAATCTTCGAATGCATAGCATTGGAGAGTAAAAGGCACAGAACATTTGGGACAACCAGACGCGAAGAAATTGTGTCTAATAAAGAACTGGTAAAGGGACTCCTTGCACTGTTCAAGGGCATTGGTTGGCTTTACCAGATATACAGGGAGCGATACCACACAATAAACTTTGTTTCGGTGCGGGCAGTGGCGGGTTGGACCAAGACTGTTTTGGCTTCCCTGAGAAAATCAAATCAATCTATCGTTTCTATTTCAAGATTATCATTATTGCCCTTAGTCACCAATGGACAGACATAATAGAAAAGTAATTCATATTTCATACTATCACATGTTCTTTTTTGCAGTAACTAAGTAATTTAAAAACTTCCCTCGACAATTAGTGGCAAAAAGGGATTTCAAACTACTGACGGAAAAATCGTCTACTTTACTTGCTTCTCAAGCAGTGTCACAGGTGATTATTCCTCACCGTACTAAGTAAAATCTGCGAAGCATATTCTACACATCAGCTACGTTGTTGAACGTAATTATCTTTTCATGTCTTTAATGTAGACACTCAAGCACAAAATGTTTACACTTACGGAGTTCAAACTTTATTCTTTCTATCGATGAACGTTGACGGGTAGAACTGTTGACCGCGAGTGAACTCTTACGTGCAGCAGCACGGAAACGTTTACGTAACCTGGTCCCTGCCGACAGCAGTCGTCTGAAGGACGCGCACGTGATGTTTCACCGAGCGCTTCGTCATTCATCGCGAAGTATGAACTCGAGAAACCGCTCCTGCTTATAGTCAAGACTAACCAGATATGCATACCGTATTGTAAACTTGGTTCGTTATTTAAACACGAAATAAATGTTGTACAACGCCGTACGTTATACTCATGTACAAAAAGAAACAGAAAAATGTAAGCAGAACACCTTGAAAACTAGAAACAGTAAGTTCATATACACGGGGTATACATTGCACTTTGTTAACAAGATAGTATGGGCACAATACATAGCTTTTATTTAAATGCTCTACGCCTTTTTTTTTTTCTTTTTTTTCCGAAATTCTTCGCTTACGAATAACCCATTGCCTGTTTCTATAAAGATCTTATGAAAAGGGGATAATCAAAGCGTTAAAAACACTGTTTATTTAAAATAAACCATCTCAGTAGGCGTAATAGTAGCCTCCCTAAACTATCATATTCAGAAATCTATTTTCCGGGAACCTAAACAAAGATTTCGGAGTGCCTAGCTGTTTTTAGTCATTATTACTGCTGTTGTTACACATACACCCCCTCTTCCAATTATTTCCTACTTCTATAGAGTACGCCGACGAATGATGTGTCAGTCTCTCAGTGTTACTCGGCCGTTCATTCCCAGTGTTAGTTCACAACTCACGCAGCTAGGAGGTGCTCGGGAGCGCTGCCGCACGTTTCAGCGCAGAGTTTCCGCTATTATCTTTATAAGCTACTAGCTTAAACCCGTGGCTCCGCTCGCGTGTTGGTATATCAAATCACACGTAAAAATGCACTCGTTTCGAAGAATCCAGTCACGAAATTCAACAATAATCATTGTAATAATATCACAGATCGATCACTTGATGTAATGTGTGAAATGTCAAATGGATTTTTTAAAAAGATGTATTAACAGAAAATTCTTTTTTACGGCTTTGTTTATTTATTCTTATATTTCCTTATTCGTATGCTTATCCTTACAGTGAAAGAGCTGAGAACGTTGTAGCACGCATAGACTAAAGATATGGTCTGTGGCATCACGTTTCGCTGTATGTAACCCCCTTGCTATAGAGTCGCAAACATCATCGCTCGCCTTCAGTCCGAATTTTTTTATAATTTGACGACTGTCAACCATCATATCTTCCATCCCCTTATCAGCTATCAGCATGGAACTGCTATGGAGTACAACGGGAGACTTTGGACAACAATTACACACAGACTATTCGTTTGCGTTCTGTAGTTTTCGCTGCAGAGCGAAATATTAACACACGCACACACACAGACACACACACACACACACACACACACATACACACACACAATTTTATATACACCGATAACTTCCAATGCCAATATACTCCACCCTTTTGTCATTATCAACCCTCAAGCAACAATGCAACCAATAAAACAATTTACAAAGAGTAATTATAGTTCCGCATTTCTCTTTATATTCTTCAAATTACCAAATAACTATCAGATCGCTATAAAACCGTGCCTAAAACCTACCTGAGGTATAAATTAGTAATTTTACAAATATTTAAGTCTCTGCGTCTTGTGGTTCAGATGTGATAAACGTACACCGAACAGACATTCACATTTATATATATATACACTCGTAGATAGAAGACTAGCTGAAAACCCGGTGTTGCCCGGGTATTTATTTATTTATTCCTGCCTTGAGTTAGTACTTCTCCTATCCCTTCTCTCACTGTCCATCTCCCTTTTTTTCTAAAAATTGTTATTTATCGGAGAATATAAAAGAAATAAGGCTGTCTTGCACAATGTACAAAATAATAAGTACAGTATCCAAACAAAGAAAGATAGTAATCAGAATACAAATGATACATAAAATTCGGCCGATCTCATTTAGTTATATCTTGTATAATTTTTCAGGTATATATTCATTTGTATAAGCGTTGTATGTCTAAAATCAGTTGCGAATACGATTAGTAGTAAAGAAGTAAGGGATTAAAACTTGGCGCGCCGGCCGCGATGGCCGAGGGGACTGATGCGCTCCAGTCACGGTCTGCACGGCCACTATTGTCGGGAGTTCGAATCCCCCCTCGGGCATGGATATTTGTGCCGTCTTTAGTATTACTTCATAAGTAGTTTGTAAGTTTAGGGACTGATGACCCCGTAGTTAAGTCCCATAAGTAAAAAAAAAAAACTTGGCGCGTGATGGGGCAGATTTTACTGTTTATGTGGTCATATCTCATGATACAATTTCGAAGGGAGATTCAGCTGTATGTGTGTATATAACTGTCTGTAAAATTTCTTGCGGCTACAATTTGTAGTGAAGAAATTATAAATTGTAACGTCATACCGAATGCCATAGTTTTAGTTAATGAACAACGGAAAATTTGTAAGCGAGAAACTTTTTTCCTTTGATCATTTTACCGACGTTTTCAGCGAGAAAAAAATGAAAAAAAGGTTTGAAATTATCTTTAAAGTTTGTTGCAAGACGCTAAGTAATCCCATTCTCATATACTATAAAGTCTCGCCACATTATGTGGCAGTTCAAAAAAATGTTCAAATGTTTGTTGAGCTTATGGGACTTAACTATGGGGTCATCAGTGCCTAAACGTACAAACCACTTATGAACTAGCTTATACTAAAGATGGCAAGCCCGAGGGGGGATTTGAACCCCAGACCGCAGCGGCCGTGCAGACTGTGACTGGCACGCCGCAGACCGCTCGGCCACTGCGGCCGGCGTGGCAGTTCCTTGTAACTCGTATTGTTTATGACGTTGTATTTCCTGAACCATGTGATGTATGTGGTTCTTACCATTACGGAATTGGTACATCAAGGTAAGGAATAGTTGTACCAAATTTGGTTGAAATCGGTCCAGTGCAGTAGTTTTTCTCGCAAGTCATTGTTTATGACATCATATCTCGTGAACTATCGGCCTTATTGCAAAATCCTTTCTTAGATGACGTCTTCTATCTATAATTAAAATTCCTGTCAAATTTCAGCTTCATAGGTGAAGTAGTTTTCGAGATTTCCTGTTTAGTCAGTGAGTGAGTGAGTGAATGAGTGTCCTTTCGCTTATATATAGAAGATAAAGATTTGGTTAAGCTCATCTGCCTTGGGAGGCGTGGAGGCGTAGAGCAACTGAGCAATACGGAGAAGGTCCGGAGTTTAAATCACGACCAGAACAACTTTAGGCATGTCCATGTTGTATCATTACACGCCTACGAGCAGCACAGACTGATAAAACGTAGTTAAGAACACTGCGGCATGATGCATAAAGTATTACAAAAATTAATGAGTGGAGAATGGAGAAGCATTTTAACCGAAGTCGTACCGCCCGAAATGACAAAATTCCACATTTTTACTTATAGAAAATTATGAAAATTTGGATCTTTGTGCTTAATTTGGTGTTGGTTTTATTGAAATATTCCATTATTTACTATTTTAAATAAATATTTGAAAATAATCAGGGACTGACATTTCTGAGAATTTTGTGTTCCATCATTTCGCATATTGGCATTTTCTCTGGAACTATACAAGGTGTTACAAAAAGATACGGCCAAACTTTCAGGAAACATTACTCACACACAAAAATGGAAATTATGTTGTGTGGACATGTGTCCGGAAACGCTTAATTTCCATGTTAGAGCCCAATTTATTACTTCTCTTCTAATCACATTAATCATGGAATGGAAACACACAGCAACAGAACGTACCAGCGTGACTTCAAACAAATTGTTACAGGAAATGTTCAAAATGTCCTTCGTTAGCGAGGATACATGCATCCACCCGCCGTCGCATGGAATCCCTGATGCGCTGATGCAGCCCTGGAGAATGGCGTATTGTATCACAACCGTCCACAATACGAGCACGAAGAGTCTCTACATTTGGTACCGGGGTTGCGTAGACAAGAGCTTTCAAATGCCCCCATAAATGAAAGTCAAGAGGGTTGACGTTAGAAGAGCGTGGAGGCTATGGAATTGGTCCTCCTCTACCAATCCATCGGTCACCGAATCTGTTGTTGAGAAGCGTACGAACTCGTCGACCGAAATGTGCAGGAGCTCCATCGTGCATGAACCACATGTTGTGTCGTACTTGTAAAGGCACATGTTCTAGCAGCACAGGTAGAGTATCCCGTATGAAATCATGATAACGTGCTCCAGTGAGCGTAGGTGTAAGAAAATTAGGCCCAAGCACTGAAGTTAACATTACCTTCCTTTAATTGGGCCAACTGGCGGTGAATCGAGGAAGTATAGTACATACTAACGAAACAATTGGGTATTTTGACAATTGTCTGCACCAATTATTTCAATTTACACTTAAAGAGAAATACTAATTTGAGCTTTAACATGGAAATTAAACGTTTCCGGACACATGTCCACATAACATATTTTCTTTCTTTGTGGCCGGCCGCGGTGGCCGAGGAGACTGAGGCGCTCCAGGCACGGTCTGCACGCCCACTGTCGGTGGTCGGGGGTTCGAATCCCCCCTCGGGCATGGATATTTGTGCCGTCCTTAGCCTTAGTTAGTTCATAAGTAGTTTGTAGCTTAGGGACTGATGACCCCGTAGTTAAGTCCCATAAGCTGTACAAACATTTGAACATTTTTTTGAAGGCCTGTGTACACAGATTTCTCTGTATAGAGAAGCGGATGGTAAGTATACTAATCAGTACCCAGTAAAGAATTAACATGAGAGATTGACTCGGGAAAGGTATGCGGAAGTGAGGAGCGGCGGCGCGTGTGGCGTGGGCGGCGGGATGGCGGTGCGGGTCGGCGCTATGTGGGGCGCGAGCGTGGGCGGCAGTGGCGGCGGCACAGTCAGCTGCAGATGCAGGTGTGCGCCGGCTTTCTCCCGGCTGCGCCCGAGGCCCAGCTGACAGTCGCAAGCACTGCCAAGGCCACGGCCGGCCACTGCTGCTGCCGCCTGACGACCTCACCGTGCCGCCGCCCCTAATACTAGCTCTTTATTCACACGAAGCGATGGGTGCTATCGACAAGGGTCCGCAAATCGATTCCGTATTTCTTGATTTCCAGAAGGCTTTTGACACCGTACCTCACAAATGGCTTTTAATCAAATTGCGTGGTTGTGGTATATCGCCCCAAATTTGCGATTGGATAGGGGATTTCCTGTCAGAGAGGACACAGTGCGCCGGCCGCGGTGGCCGAGGTGACTGAGGCGCTCCAGTCACGGTCAGCACGGTCACTACGGTCGGGGGTTCGAATCCCCCCTCGGGCATGGATATTTGTGCCGTCCTAGTTCGTAAGTAGTTCATAAGTAGTTTGTAAGTTTAGGGACTGATGACCCCGTAGTTAAGTCCCATAAGCTTAACAAACATTTGAACATTTGAGGACACAGTGCCTAGTAATTGATGGTAAAGCATCGAGTAAAACAGAGGTGAGATCGGGCGTTCCACAGGGTAGTGTTATTGGTCCTCTGCTGTTCCTTATTTACATAAACAACTTAGCGGAAAATCTAAGTAGCTATCTTAGGCTGTTTGCAGATGACGCCGTCATTTAGCGTCTAGTAAAGTCATCTGAAGATCAAAACCAACTGCAGAACGATCTGAATGAGATATCAGTATGGTGTAAAAATTGGCAATTGACTCTAAATAATGAGAAGTGTGAAGTCGTCCACATGAGTACGAAAAGAAATCCGTTAAACTCTGCTTACAAGATAAATCAATGAAAAGTGAAGGTTGCAAACTCCACAAAATACCCAGGATTTACTGTTACTTCAGACTTAAAACGGAAAGAATACGTAGATAGTGTCGTGGGAAAGGCGAACCAGAGACTGCGTTTTATTCGCGGAAACCTTAAAACATTCAATATAACTACAAAAGAAAATGCATACACTACGCTTGTCCGTCCATTTTTGGAGTACTGGCATACTTATCTGGTGGGTTTGACGGAGGAAGGGTAGCTCGTTTCGTATTGTCACGATACAGGGGAGACAGCGTTACGGAAATGATACAGGATCTGGGATGGGAATCATTAAAACAACGGCGCTTATCGCTGCGGCGTGGGCTACTTACGAAACTACAATCGCCAACATTCTCCTCCGAATGCAAAAATATATTGTTCACTCCCACTTATATAGGTAGAAATGACCATCAGAATAAAATACGAGAAATCAGAGCTCGAACGGAGAGATTCAGGTGTTCTTTCTTCCCACGCGCTATTCGAGAATGTAATGGGAGATGAAGAGTATAATGGTGGTTCGATGAACCCTCTGCCAGGCACTTAAATGTGATTTGCAGAGTATCCCATGTAGATGTAGATGAAAGCATGAGCTTCCCTTAAGAATCCACTGTACGGTGCATGGCGGAGGGGACTTTACAGTAGGTTAACACATTTGTTATTCTTCATGCTGAAACTGCTGTATGGAATGAAATGTGGAATGGAGATAGCTTAAAATGTTCAAATGTTTGTACAGCTTATGGGACTCGACTACGGGGCCATCAGTCCCTAAACTTACAAACTACCTATGAACTACTTAATACTAAGGACGTCACAAATATCTATGCCCGAGGGGGGATTCGAGCCCCCGACCGTAGTGGCCGTGCAGACCGTGACTGGAGCGCCTCAGTCCCCTCGGCCACCGCGGCCGGCCGGAGATAGCTTAGACCCCGAAGTAGTACAAGGGCTACCTCTCTTAAGCTTCCGTTGGTGCATGGCGGAAGGTAGGTTATAGCACATAAAGGTATGTTTTCATGAAGGCGCTTTTTGTAATGTACAAGCCAGTGAATTTAGTATGGCAGAGGGTACTTTGCGACTTTGACACCATTTGACCAGTCACCATTAAACGTGGCGCCTATATTTATGTTTTCATATAAAGGAGGAAGTATGTGGAGGAAAAGACGGATAGAAAGGAGAGGGAGAAGACGGACACAGGTGAAAGGAGATGAACAAAGGGAGGAGGAAATGGCTAGAGAAAGGGATAGGAGGAGCAGGTGAACAGAGAAAAGCGAAAGGAGGAAATGGACTAGTGGAAGTTTCGAAACCTCATATACAGTTGCTCGTTTATTCGTATTTTATGCGTGCCCATTACGTTCATCTGACGTTCAACTTCGTCGACAGAGAGAGGGGAGATGAACAGAGAGAGTAGGGAAACGAAGGTGGACGGAGAGCGAAACGGCAGTCTTGTAGACTGGAATAAACAAATACGCTGGACTTTCAGCTAGTGATTAATACATGTACCCATCCTGGACCAATCGAATGCACTACTGAATTTATGAAGTCTGCCCCTATATTACCCTCCCCAATTTCAGAAGTAAAGAAATTGGAAATATTGCGAGTACTATAGCCGAGTAAATACGGTATTTAACACGTTGGCCGGCGGCCACAGCAAGCGACTCTGGCGCGCCACTGACGTCATCGCGATAGTCAACGTGTCCGCAGATTACTACTTCTGGTCGACGACTGCGGAACGACTAGTCGGGGACACAGCACCCGCTACTAACCTAGGCCATCTTAGGCAGTACAATAGAGTCCCGAAAACTCGGCATTCGGTAACGCGGCAGTCCGGGTAATTGGTTCACCCCCTTGTAAATCCTCTCGAATTATTCCGTGCTCGAAGAATGTGAGATAGAATTGAAATCTTAGCGTGTAGCAGTTACAGGTTTTGCTATAAATGGGCCTTGACGTCTTTTCTTGTGCCACCTACACTCTATTTAAAAATCCTTTGAGTTTCATTAATGCAGTATGCAGATGTGTCTTCATATTAAAAAAAAAAAAAAAAAAAAAAAAAAAAAAAAAAAAAAAAAAAAAAAAAGACAGTCGTGATCAAAATTATGGGAGTGCATTTTTTCAGTGTCTTTTTAAAATCAGTTTAGGCGTGATGGCAATTTTAGTGGAATATGTTTTATGAAGTAAATCACTATTGTCCATCCTTTTTATTGTTCGTCGGGCCCGGTGGTGTTGGGGTACAGCACTCGACTGGAAACCGAAGGGTCGTGGGTTCGAAACCCGGTCGGACCTCGGATATTTTCATTCTGATTTTTAACTCATTCTTCACCTCTCAACGACGTGAGGAGTCGCTAGTAACGACATGTGGTTCGAATTCCACGTTAAGCTGTAGGTTCCCTTTCCCCGGTTGGATACCTGGGGTAGGCTAGGGACATGCAACTCGCCGAAGTGGCGTCCAATTGAAAGACTTGCACCAGGCCAATTATTAACAATAATAATGATAATAATTTTCATTGTTTAAGGCAGTATACCTTCTTAATTTTCAAAATGTAAATTAAAATACGTACTCTTAAGTAACGAGTATAATGAATGAAACTTTCACTCTGCAGCGGAGTGTGCGCTCATATGAAACTTCCTAGCAGATTAAAATTGCCCGCGAAAGGCAAAGGTCCCAGGTTCGAGTCCCGGTTCCGGCACGCAATTTTAATCTGCCAGGAAGTTTTAACGAGTATAATATCTTATATATTTCCTTAAATTTATTTTGTGTTATTGTAGTCCAGCATTTTGTATTGCATTCTAAAGTAACAATAGAATTTTATAACAAAAAAGTTACCCTTTTTTTTTTTTTTTTTTTTTACTACGTTGCTGATAACCTGGCATTTCCACATACTGGGCCAATCTTCGGTCCACATTAGACCGAGTTTTCGGGGCTCTACTGTATGTGGAAGCAGCGTGGTGTGCCTAATAACACATCCATGCCGAGGAGTGAAGCTGCGACTGTAACCAGCCAGCGGTCACTTAACATGGAACGGCTTTTGAATGACGTGATGTTTGTACAATGAGCCGACCTCCCAAATAATTTGGTCGGACCGTTGTTGTAGTAACAAAGGGGCTGCCAGAGCCGCTTCCCTTTTGATGCGCACCCGCTAACAATAGGCGATTGAGGTCGGCCCGCGGGTGCTGGTTCGCCGGCCAACATATCCGGGCTGCGGCTGCGGCTGCTGTGGAGTGGCTGTCCGCCCCACTGCAGCACGCGAGACCGCGCGGCGGTTTCTCTTCCGGCGCTGCGGCGCGACTAACACCCTGGTCACGCGATGATGCTCCACGCGTCATCGAGGCTGCTGCCCGGCAACAGGCGTCTCTACATCTACATCTACATACATACTCCGCAATCCACCGTAAGGTGCGTGGCGGAGGGTACACTGTACCACTACTAGCCATTTACTTTCCTATTCTACTCCCAAATAGAACGAGGAAACAATGAATGCCTTTACGCCTCCGTACGAGCCCTAATTTCTCTTCTCTTTGTGATCACCACGCGAAATGTAAGTAGGCGGCAGCAAGATCGTACCACACTCACCTTCAAATTCCGGCCCTCTAAATTCCCTCAACAGAAATTCACGAAAAGAACGTCGTCTTTTCTCCAGCGATCCCCAATTGAGTTGCCGGAGCATTTCCGTGACACTCGCGCATTGGTCGAACCTAGCGGAAACAAATCTAGCTGCTCATATCTGAACTGCTTCTGCTTCTATGTCTTCCTTTAAACTGATCTGCTGCGGGTCCCAAACACTTGAGCAATACTCAAGACGTGGTCGTACAAGCGTTTTATACGCTGTCTCCTTTACAGGTGAAGTACATCCTCCCAAAATTCTCCCAATAAACCTAAGGCGGCTGTCCGCCTTACTCACAACTGTCCTTACTGTTCCATTTCATATCGCTCTGCAACGTTACGCCTAGATATTTGAACGACGCGACAGCATCAAGAAGCTCCCTACTAATGCTGTATTCGAACATTATGGGATTGATTTTCCTACACATGCGCACCACTTACATTTTATACATTGAGAGCTAGCTGCCATTCTTCGCACCAACTAGAAATTTTGTCTAAGTCATCCTGTATGCTATTACAGTCAATCAAAGACGACACCCTCCCATACACCACAGCATCATCAGCAAACAGCCGCATATTACAACTTACTCTGTCCATCAGATCATTTATATAGATAGAAAATAATAGCGGTCCTATCACACTCCCCTGGGGCTCGCCTGACGATACACTCGTCTCTGATGAACACTCGCCGTCGAGAACAACTTACTGCGTTCTATTGCTTAGGAAGTCTTCCAGCCAGTCACAAATCTGTGAACCTATTCCATAAGCTCGTATCTTCGTTAGCAGTCTGCATTGTGCCACCGCGTCGAACGCCTTTTTGAAAGTCGAGAAAAACACAATCCGCCTTCATCCATGCCTCGCAAGATGCAGGATGGAAACTTAGTGGTTAACGTGCCGTCGCTCAGATTTTTGGGTAAGAATTTAGAAGGAAAGCGGCAGTGCCCTTTCAAAGGGAACCATCCCGGCATTTGTCTGGAGTAATATAGGGAAATACCGTCCGGCCGAATGCGAGTCCAGGGTGTTACCTCCACAGATCGGAAGTTCGAACTGGAAATCGCAATGGGGCAAGGAACCGCCGGAGTCTTTTACATTAGCAATTATTTTTCCCAGGAAAGTATACTGATCAGCCTAAGAAATTGGTACACCTGTCTAATACTGTGTGGGAGCCCCGCAACACGACATCGCATGAATTCGATTATTCAAATATTTACTGAGGAGTGGTGTAACAGCCGTAATATACTTTAAAAATGCGTATTGGCAACCACAGCTGTTTATTATTTTTATAACTTTAACGGTTCCAATTTTACTTTTCTGATTATGGTTTAAAAGCGAAACCGGTAAAATTAGAAACATAATAAACATTTTATTCCATTCCAAGATAGTGGTGGCGGCTGGTGCAGCAACAGTAGTGATTAATTAAATAATTTGCAATTTTCTTTATTATATCAAATAACGCGTTTCGCGCTGCTGGCACCTCATCAGACTGGAAACAGACAAATGATTTATTACAGTCTGTGTATCTGGTGCGCAGCGAATCTAATGTGGCTAAGGTGAGTAAATTTTGAAAAGTCAGAACTTACTTGGGTGGAGATGGAGCCACAGAACCATTTAAGCTGTGGTGGAAGTAGTTTAACAATTTGTCTTCTGTCATTGCGCCTAAGGTCTAAGGCGCCTCACTGCGGAACTCGCGGCTGCACGCCGTCGGAGGTTCCAGTCCTCCCTCAGGCACGGGTGTGTAGTTGTCCTTAGGTTATTTTAAGTAGGGACTGACATCCACAGAAGTTAAGTCCCTTAGATTTATGAACATAATTATGCATTTGAGCTTTTTTAATAGAAGGCTATATCAACCCTCTGTTCATCACAAACACTATCTACCTTTCAGAAAAGACAACTGAGGTAGATACATTTTACGAAACATATTTATCGTACCTTTATGATTCTTTCTTTAAATCACTCCCACTTCAAAATCAACCCAGTCAGAGGGCTAAAAGTATGCCTCCAGTTTATGAATTACTTGACTGCTGCACCCCTGAAATAGCATAAGCTGGATATCTTCAAGATGTCAGTGATTTGCTTCTGACCACTGCTACTACTACAAATAACTAAAATAGTAATAATACAGTACAGGCACTAAAAAACGTAGTAATCATATTCCTGCTGTTCTGATGTGGTGTTAGTTAGTTTATTTGTTGGGAGGTTAATACACAACTTTCATGAGATATTTAAGCATACTTCTATGTTATGTACATAATTTTACAGTCATATATGTATAGTACATAGCACGCATATAATGGATGCAGTATATGAGAAATACGACGTTCAAGCATTTATGTCCGAAAGAATAAACACCACAATTCTTCCTACACTGGTTTCACAAGCTGTAACCTACATCACAATGTTAATCTTATTAACTCAAATATACGAAAATTAATTTTTTTATTTACACTTAAGAGAGAAATCAGTTTTAACTGCCTGGGAGTAATCACCGCCGGCCGCGGTGGCCGAGGGGACTGAGGCGCTCCAGTTCAAAAAATGTTCAAATGTTTGTAAAGTCTATGGGACTTAACTACAGGGTCATCAGTCCCTAAACTTAAAAACTACTTATCAACTAGCTTATCCTAAGGACGGCACAAATATCCATGCCCGAGGGGGGATTCGAACCCCCGACCGTAGTGGCCGTGCAGACCGTGACTGAAGCGCCTTAGTCCCCTCGGCCACCGCGGCCGGCGGCGCTCCAGTCACGGTCTGCTCGGCCACTACGGTCGGGGGTTCGAATCCCCCTCGGGCATGGATATTTGTGCCGTCCTTAGGATAAGCTAGTTGATAAGTAGTTTGTAAGTTTAGGGACTGATGACCCCGTAGTTAAGTCCCATAAGCTAATCACCACAAGGTTGGAAAACACGGCGACAGACGTAATAACTGCCAAATTACTCGCCTTAATTTTGGTTGGAACACTTGAACCTCGAACTGTCGATTGGCATTTGTACTCTGTTCCTTCGAGTTCTTCATTCCTGAACCTTTAACGTCTGCATCAGCACTTTCAGTCTATGATTCACGAAGTTCATTAGTGATTCCCTTCGCCTGTCCTAATTGTGCAACCGCACAAATTCCTCATGTTGCCAGTAACATGTGATAGATCTGCGTATTATGTACAACGACGTCATACTCATAAGGGAGAGATAAAGAGTAGGATACTCATGTTGAGTCTTCTTGCTCTCATTGAGGCAGATTCCACCACTCTGATAACGTTTCGGGAAATCTGAATTCCCATACGTAGACAGCGACAGCTCCGTTTCCAGTTCCGACAAATATTTCTTGTGCATGATATGCTGTTGGTATAATAATATATGAGTGCTATATACAAGGGATGTCAAATAGATTCCGTATTTCTTGATTTCCGGAAGGCTTTTGACACCTACCGCACAAGTGTCTTCTAATCAAATTGCGTGCTTATGGAATATCGCCACAGTTATGCGATAGAATTCGTGATTTCCTGTCAGAAAGGGCACAGTACGTTGTAATTGACGGTAAGTCATCGAGTAGAAGTGACATCTGGCATTCCACGGGGAAGTGTTCTGTACTTTTATAAAATGATAATGTATTTATCGTTTAGTAAAGTCACCAAAAGATAAAAAGCAACTGCAAAATGATTTAAATATATGCATGGTGCAAAAAATGGCAATGAACCTTAACATTAAGTGTGAGGTCATCCATATGACCACAAAAAGAAATCCGCGAAACTTCAGTTACATGATATATCAGTCAAACCTACAAATTCTATTAAATACTTAGGAGTAACAATTACGAACAACTTAAATTGGAAATGATAGATAGAAAATACTGCAGGGAAAGAGTACGTTTCATTGGCAAAACACTAGAAGATGTGACAGTTCTAGTAAAGAAACTGCCCACACTACACTTGTACTTCCTACTTTGGAGTATCTCCGCGCATAGTGGGATCCACACCAGGTCGAACTGACGGACAATTTAGAGAAAATTGAGAGAAAGGCGGCTCGCTTTGTATTATCGCGATATAGGGGAGATAGTGTCACGGAAATGATAAAATTTAAAGTTTGTAGAGCGTATGGGACTTAACTACGGGATCATCAGTCCCTAAACTTAAAAACTACTTATGAACTACGTTATACTAAGGACGGCACAAATATCCATGCCCGAAGGGGGATTCGAACCCCCGACCGACGGAAATGATGCACGAGTTGGGGTGGAAATCATTAAAAGAAGGGCGTTCTTTTTTGCGGCGAGATTTATTTGCGAAATTTCTTTCACCAACTTTCTCTTCTGAATGCCAACACCTATTGTTATAACTCACCTATATATGACCATCATAATAAAATAAGAGAAATCAGATAGAAAACAGATTTATGTGTTACTTATTCCCGCAAGTTACATGCTTCGATGAACCCTCTGCCATGCACTTCAGTGTGTCTTGCAGAGTAACCATGTAGCAGTTACTTGATAATGGAAGTAAAACACGATCGTAGGATTTGTCAACCGTGAAAAGTAACCGACAATGTAAAATGTTGCAAGAAAAATGGGAGTATGCTATAAGAAAAGTAACAATATATTACATGCACAAGAAAGAAGTTCACGACTGAATGTAGTGTGTCTTACTGAAGCCGAACACAGGGTCCGCCTCTGGCAGCGAACGCTTGACCCTCAAGTACAGTAAGAGCTCCGCCTCTTGCTTTCTGCCACCCGGCTGCACTGGAGAGGAGAAGGTAATGACGAGAGTGTGGGTAAACCCCAGCAGCAGGCCAAGGCCAGCGCTCAAGATCAGCCGTGTTGCTTCACTACAGCCGATGTGCCCGAGACTGGCATCTTGCAGAATCACCAGCTGTTACCTAATGACACAATGGAAATTTTCTACCGTCTCAACTTGCAAAACTCACTCCACGTACTACCAATTACAATTAGTGAACACCAACGCACATTTGCGCACGTCACTTATTTTACATCTATCATATTTTCTCAGCAGACTTTATTTATAAGTGCTGCCGCTGGAAGTGACTGACAGGGTTGAGCTTTTGCAACTGCGAAATTAGAAAATTAATAGAACTTTCCGTCGGTGATTGGCAGAACATGATAGTATTACGAAAAAGGAAAAAAAATTTCTGATGTTCAGCAAAATTATTTATTTGGTTACAAACTGGCTTTCAGCTTCTTAGGCCGTCATCAGGTAACAACTGAATGTCGCTAACATTTCTTCACAGATATGCCACAAAGATGTTATTAAATTACAGATGATACAAATTCACGTGTTCACAGGAAAGAGTTAGATTTCTTTTTTCGCACTTGATTACATTTATTAATAAATAAATAAATAAATATAAAAGGCTAATGTTTTATGTTGTGGTTCTAAGCTTGAGTATTATCGTTACAAGTAAGGGGGAGAGAAAAGTGGGTATTGTTATATAGCGAAATAATATTGAGATTTGTAACAATTTGCTACATTTAACAAATTGATAACAAACTTATTTTACTAGAGAGGAAAGAGGGGAGGGGGGAGGAATCAGTTAAGTTTTAGTTATCAGTTTCTTAAATATATCAAATTGTTACGATTCCACTATTATTTCGCAATGTAACAACACCCACTTTCCTCTCCTCCCCTCTCCCCAAATGTTCAAAATGTTTGTTAATCTTATGGGACTTAACTACGGGGTCATCAGTCCCTAAACTTACAAACTACTTATGAACTACTTACGAACTAGGACGGCACAAATATCCATGCCCGAGGGGGGATTCGAACCCCCGACCGTAGTGGCCGTGCGGACCATGACTGAAGCGCCTCAGTCCCCGCGGCCACCGCGGCCGGCCCCCTCCCCCCCCCCCCCACTACTTTTAACGACAATATTCAAGCTTCGAACCACAAGACATTTTATATATTTTTATTTATTAATAAATGTAATTCAGTTCCAAAAATTTAACACTTTCCAATGAATATGTGAATTTGTATCATCTGTAATTTAATAACTTCTTTGTAAGTGTCCTACCTGTGAAGAAATGTTAGCGATATTCAGTTGTTATCTGACGATGGCCTAAGAAGCCGAAAGTAGGTTTCTAGCCAACTAAATACTTTTGCGGAACATCAGGATTTTTTTTAATTTTCTTTATTTTTCATAAAATAAGAAAAGAATGATAAAAATCCGGATAAGCCGGTCTCCGAATACCCTAGTTTACAACCGTTTCCGCGTCCTGATACTTCACGGAGAGTCCGTCTGCCATATTATTCTTCGTAACTAGACTGGAGGTTATAAATTCATTATAAGATGGTACATTGTTGCCGTACACTATACTGTTGCAGTATTTTTTTCCTTTATATGCAGAGAACAAATTACCACCCAATGCCCCAGATTACCGATGACCTATGCCATTTTGATTTGGCTGCTGTAACGACGTGCTACGATATTGTGCGGCTTTGGGATTTCAGAGCGGATCGTGAATGTAGTCATGAGCCTACAAACAATTATGCAACTTTATTTTTTCCGAGGTGATAATTGAAAATTGAGGGCTATGTATTGTATATAATTTCGAACGTTTACTCTCTGCTTGCAACTTCTTTTTAGTTTATTTATGCGTTTTATTATTGGCATTGGAATTTTCTCAATCCAAGACAGGAAACGTCTCTGTAATGTTGTAATGTGTGTTGTTTGTTAAGCGTAAGGGACTTAACTACGGGGTCATCAGTCGCTAAACTTACAAACTACTTAGAACTACCTTATACTAAAGACGACACCAACATCCATGCCCGAGGGGGAATTCGAATCCCCGACCGTAGTGGCCGTGCAGACCGTAAGTGAAGCGCCTCAGTCCCCTCGGCCACCGCGGCCGGCGTTGTAATGTGTGTGATGTTTAGGGACCTGAATACCAACATCCTTTACTTACTACCACTGGACAAACAACCCTTGCTCCTTTTTCATCCTGTAAATATTGTCACGGCGCAATTTTGGGTATCTGAGCTGCCTTCTTTTGGTAAACCACTTATGTCCTACCCACGGATAATCAGTTTTCTCCTATGCATAGACAAAACCCGTTAGCCTGAGGTCATTTTCTGTAGCGTTACTGATGTAACGACATATCGAACTTCTGTGTCAATCACCAATTTATGGCATTTGCGAACAACGACGCATCAACCGGCGAGGGGGGTGGGAGATGGGAAGGGCAGTCGTCCCCACTTCAAATTTGGGAGGGGCACGACACGATTTCTGCCCCCCCCCCTCCCTCGTATTCACTTGGTTTTATCTGATCTTTAGGCAGAGCCAGTGAATAAACAATGCTGCCATCAGTAATTATGGGACAGTATTTTTGATGACAGCCGTTTTTGCCTTGACTGAAGCATCTTGTAACAAAGTTCAAATGTTTGTATAGCTTATAGGACTTAACTACGGGGTCATCAGTCCCTAAACTTACAAAGTACTTACGAACTAGCTAACACTAAGGACGGCACAAATATCCATGCCCGAGGGGGGATTCGAACCCCGATCTTAGTGACCGTGCAGACCGTGACTGGCGCGCCTCAGTCCCCTCGGCCACCACGGCCGGCCATCTTGAAACAACCACTGCATTCTGTCCTCTCTTCTCGCAAGGATAGCTTGAAGATCTTTTTATTATTATTATTATTATTATTATTATTATTATTATAGAAAACGGAAACACCTCGGGTAAATGCTGAATTAAAATTCCTCCCCCGAATCAAAGTCCTCGAATCACCACTATGAAAGATCTAGTCCCTCTACAGAAATAGGTGGTACGCCACTGTTTCCGAAAGCTGTAAATAAGTTGCTGATGTCAGTCATTTAATGATTGGCAACTTTTTTAAATGTGTTGGTACGATTCGAATAACTCGGTCCTTTGAAGTGTCATGAAATGTAAACAATTTGCCTATAGCCAAGAACAAGGAGTTTCAAGGCGGATAGTCATGCGTCAGAGTTGTGTGGTAAGGACCTGGACTCGTATTCAAACTACAGGTATTGTACATGTAAGTGTTCATGACATGCTTCGTATTGGTCATCCTAGAGCAACAACTACGACCGGTATCTGCGATTTCTCGCTCGAGGAACCCCTACCAGACCGACACCGCTATAAACAATGACTTTATGACAAGTGTCATACCAAACTGTCACACTAATCAACAATTCTAGATGGTCTTGGAGACGTTCGACCCTTAAGCCAAGAAAACATGCTGCATGGTATAGTCCGGCCCATAATCACGGTTTTTACAGAGAAATGCCGCGCATGTCTGATGTGAGATGACCGGCGTCAATGTGCGTAAAGAGGAGCTGGTAATGCTGCACGCTGGAGGCATACCACCAGTCGAGTACACCAAGGTGGCTGATCAACGATATTTTGGGTGGCTATCATGTGGCAGACACCATTGTTGCCCATAAAGGGCACCATGACAATGCCAAACCCCATACAGTCCTTATGACGCAGGAGAAAATCAGGAAAGTACGTTGGAAAAGTTATCCTCAGCCTCCGTACAGTCCGGACTTGGTTCCTTCTATTTTTACCTCTTTGGTCGACTGAAGGCCCACCTGTGCGGTAAAACATTTGGTAGTGAGATAGACCTTATTTCCTGTGTGCAGCGATGTTGTAAAAGTCAATCCCCAGAATTTTGCCAAAGTGCATTTACATCATGGAAATAACGTTGGACCAGATGCATCACATTTGATGGAGGCTACAATATATAGCTCAATGTTCCAAATATAATAACAAAAAATGTCATTCCCCTCCTGCAAAAAAAAAAAAAATAAAATAAAATAAAATGAACGTCCTTCGTATATGGGGTACAGGTTGTTGCCTATGGGTATTTCAATTGGAATACATGTATGTATGCTGATGACATTACAATTCTGTCAGACACGGCAAAGGACCTGGAGCAAAAGTTGAAAGGAGTGAACAGTGTGTTGAAAGGTGCATATAAGATGAACATTTACAAGAGCAAAACAAGGGTAATGGAGTGCAGTCTAAGAAAATCACATGATGCTGAAGATATTAGATTATATACCGGAACAAGGTGGTAGATGAGTTTGTTTTTACTTGGGCAGTAAAATAACTTACGATGGTCGCAGTACAGAGGATATAAAATGCAGAATGGCAATGGGAAGATAAGCGTTTAAGAAAAAGAGAAATTTGCTAACATCGGATATTAATTTAAGTGTAAGGAAGTCCTTTCCGAAGGCATTTGTGTGGAGCGTTGCCTAGTACAGAAGTGAAAATTGGACGATAAACATGCGGACAGGAAGAGGATAGAGGCTTTTGAAATGGGGTGCTATAGATGAATGTGGAAGATAAAGGTGGGTCGATCGCGTAACTAATGAGGAGGTACTGAACATAATAGGGGAGAAAAGAAATTTCTGGCATACCTTGACTAAAATAAGGGATCGATCGGTACGACACATTCTTAGACATCAAGTAATCGTGAATTACCGTTGGAGGGAAGTGTGAGGGGTAAAAATCGCAGAGAGAGACCAAGAGACGAATATAGTAAACTCAGATGGATGTGGGTTGCCGATCTTATGAGGAGATGAAAAGGCTTGCTCAGGTTAGAGTAAGGTGGAGAGCTGCTTCAGACCAGTCTCCGGACTGAGGACCACAACAACAACAACAACAACATACGAGGTGCGTCCAGAAAGTAAGTTCCGTTTGGTAATAAAATGAAATTGTACACAGATACAGAAGAAATTTCTATTGCACAAAATTCTACAACTCTTAAACTACTTTCCCACATAACTGCCGAAATTTTGTAGGCACTTGTCATACCGTACCACAAGTTTTTGCATGCATCCTTCACAGAAGGTTGCCGCCTGTGTATTCAACCATGTGGTAATAGCTCTTTATCATCGCTGAATTGCTGACCACCGAGGCCAGATTTTAGGTGTAAGAAGAGATGAAAGTCGCTAGGAGAGAGGTCCGAGCTGTATGGAGGATGATCAAAACAGGTCCCATTGAAATTTCCGTAAGAATTGTTTGGTCACATTCGGTGTTTGACGTCAGGCATTATCGTGGAAAAAAATCTTTTGACAGTAATCCTCTTCTTACACCTAAAATCTGTCCTTGGTGGATAACACTTCAACGATGATGACGAGCTGAAAGAACATGTTACCACATGGTTGAATACATAGGCGGCAACATTCTACGAATGGACTGACGGACGATTTAGACAAAATACAGAAAAGGACATCTCGTTTTCTATTATCGCGGTATAGGGTACAGAATGCAACGGAAATGATGCATCACTTGGGCTGGAAATTATTAAAAGAAATTCGTTATTTGTTGCGGCGAGATCTATTTGCCAAATTTCTTTCACCAACTTTCTCTTGGAAATGAAATATTGTTTGCACCTAGGGAGACGTGATCATTAAAATATGAGAAACCAGATCGGAAACAGAAAGATTTGGGTGTTTCATCCCCCGCGAGCTATTAGGCCTACAGAACGGAACTACAGAGAAATATCATAAAAGTGACTTGCAGAGTATCGATATAGATGTAGAGCTGGATCGAATATGCTCGTTAAAATTAAAACGTCTCATGACAACATTCGCCCAGAATGTCACGTAATTGATTCAGTCGCTTATCGTAAGGCGACCCCCATCCTCGCCGATATATCGAAGTGGTCGTTGTGCACAGTGGTTTATGATGAAGACGATAGAAGAGAGGGGTTGAAACACGAGGCTGGCACATAACCTACGCCTGTTAAACGCATTATGGGGGACTCCAACGTTCTGGTTATACGGACGGATCACCATCAACATGCTGTCACTTGAGACACTGTTTTGAATTTAAACCAGGTTATTGGCGCAAAGACTGATGACCAGGAACTGTTTCTCGTACCCTCGTCGGGCAGATACTGGCAATGAAATAATGAGAAGTGTGAAGTCGTCCACATGAATACGAAAAGAAATCCGTTAAACTTTGTTTGCAACATAAATCAATCAAATGTGAAGGCCGTAAACTCCACAAAATACCTAGGAATTACTATTACTTCAGACCTAAACTGGAAAGAACACGTAGATAATATCGTGGGAAAGGCGAACCAGAGACTGCGTTTTATTGGCAGGACCCTTAAAAGATGCAACAGAACTACTAAAGAAACTGCATACACTACGCTTGTCCGTCCATTTTTGGAGTATTGCAGCCCAGTGTGGGATCCTTATCAGGTGGGTTTGACGGAGGACATCGAAAGAGTCCAAAGAAGGGCAGCTCGTTTCGTATTGTCACGATATAGGGGAGACAGCGTTATGGAAATGATACAGGATCTGGGATGGGAATCATTACAACAACGGCGCTTATCGCTGCGGCGTGGGCTACTTGCGAAACTCCAATCGCCAACATTCTCCTCCGAATGCGAAAATATATTGTTGATTCCCACTTACATAGGTACAAATGATCATCAGAATAAAATACGAGAAATCAGAGCTCGAACAGAGAGATTCAGGTGTTCATTGTTCCCGCGCGCTATTCGAGAATGGAATGGGAGGTAACATAGTATAACGGTGGTTCGATGAACCCTCTGCCAGGCACTTAAATGTGATTTGCAGAGTATCCCATGTAGATGTAGATCCCTGACCACGATCTGAACTGGCTTACCATCGTCTCCAGCACCAGCGTACAGGCGAGAGTTAGAGGCCTCCAGTATGGGATTGATTTCTGGGCTGTGTAGAAGAGTAGTTTAACAGTTGTAGATTTTTGTACAATCAATAATTTTTCTGTATCTGTACCCGTTCGTTTTATATAACGAAACGGAACTTACTTTCTGGACGCGCCACGTATATGACAGATATAGAGAGAAATCACAAATCTCTAGAAAGCTTATACTGTTTTTTGTCGTCAGGGGTTCCATCTCATAGTCAATACCCTGGCCTTTTTAGGGCTTTTTCTAATGATTTAGGGTGATTTTATTTTGTGGTAAGTTTAGGGGGAATCTTGGTGGCGGAGTTGGCAACTGCGGTCCTGGCGCGGTCGCCAGTCTGCGAGATGGGGGCCGCGTGACGCAGTGGGGCCTCACTTGTCCGGGGTCCGGAGGCTGGGTCCGCTTCGCCGAAAGAAAGCCGCGGGTGAGCGCGTGGCGGGTGCCTGCTAGGGCGGCAGGAGGCAGTGGCAGGCGGCTGCCGTGCTTTTCCCAGAGAGATCTGGGTCGCTCTCTAGCGCCGCCACCTCGTCACTCGCCGCCTGCATCCGTTACTGTCGCTACCTGCTACCCGCTACCCGCTGTCTGCCGGCTCCTCGCAGAATTCTCTACACCTCAGCCGCCGAGTCTCCCAGCGCCATTAATATCGGACTGATTTCTCCATCTTCAAACACTTACACATAGCTCTCATATGGCGATTAATAAAATAGTTACTGGATGGCATGTTGGAAGGGAGAGAGAGAGAGAGAGATAATTGCAATAAAGTTCACATGTTAGACATAAACACATGTATGCGTGGTTGAAAAATGTTCAAATGTTTGTAGGAACATATGGGACTTAACTACGGGGTCATCAGTCCATAAGCCTACAAACTACTTATCAACTAGCTAAGACTAAGGACGGCACAAATATCCATGCCCGAGGAGGGATTCGAGCCCCCGACCGTCGTGGCCGTGCAGACCGTGACTGGAGCGCCTCAGTCCCCTCGGCCACCGCGGCCGGCTGTACGTGGTTGCTTGCTCCCCGTGGAGTTTCGAGTCCTCCCTGGGGCATGTATGTGTGTATGTGTGTGTGTGTGTGTGTTGTCCTTAGATTGGTTTACCGAAGTTTAAGTAGTTTGTAAGCTACGGACTGATGACCACGCAGTTTGCTCTGATAGATCTACAAACACTTAATTTTTTTTTTTTTTCGTGGTTGCACTGCCTACAATTCTAATCACGGTGAGGAACACACAGCTCTCTTATGGCGATTAATAAAATAGTTACTGGATGGCATGTTGGAAGGGAGAGAGAGATCTTTGCAATAAAGTTCACATGTTTTACATAAACACATGTATGTGTGGTTGCACCGCCTCCAAATCTAATCATGGTGAGGATGGCACTATTTTACGTCTATACATATGAAGCTCCACTCCCATGAACCATAGACATTGCCGAGGTGGGGTGGCTTGCGTGTCTCAACGACACAGATAGCCGTACCGTAGGTGCAACCACAGTGGAGGGGTATCTGTGGAGAGGCCAGACAAACGTGTGATTCCTGAATAGGGGCAGCAGCCTTTTCAGTAGTTACAGTGGCAACAGTCTAAATGATTGACTGAGCTGGCCTTGTAACATCAGCTAATGTGGCTTTGCCACACAGCTACTGCGAATGGCTGAAAGCAAGGGGAAACTACAGCCGTTACCTTTCCCGAGGACATGCAGCTCTACTGTATGAACATATGATGATGGCATCCTCTCGGGTAAAATATTCCGGACGTAAAATAGTCCCCCATTCGGATCACCGGGCGGGGACTACTCAGGAGGATGTGATCATCAGGAAAGACAATACTGGCATTCTACGGGTCGGAGCGTGGAATGTTAGATCCCTTAATCGGGTAGGAAAATTAGAAAATTTAAAAAGGGAAATGGATAGGTTGAAGTTAGATATAGTGGGGATTAGTGAAGTTCGGTGGCAGGATGAACAGGATTTCTGGTCAGGTGAGTACAGGATTATAAATACAAAATCAGTTGGGAGTATCACAGGAGTAGGACTGATAATGAATAATAAGATAGGAATGCGGGTAAACTACTATGAGCAGCACAGTGATCGCATTATCATTGTCAAGATGGATACGAAGACAACACCGAGAACAGTAGTACAGGTTTATATGCCAACTAGCTCTGCCGATGATGAGGAGATCGAAGAAATATATGAGGAACTAAAGGAAATTATTCAGACAGTTAAGGGAGAGGAAAACTTAATTGTGATGGGAGACTGGAATTCGGTAGTAGGAAAAGGAAGAGAAGGAAAAATAGTAGGTGAATATGGACTGGGCAAAAGGAATGAAAGAGGAAGCCGCCTGGCAGAATTTTGCACAGAACATAATTTGTTATAACTAAACACCTGGTTCAAGAATCACAAACGAAGGTTGTATATGTGGAAGAGACCATGAGACACCGGGAGATACCAGATAGATTTTATAATGGTAAGACATAGATTTCGGAACCAGGTTTTACAGTGAAAGACATACCCAGGGGCAGATATAGACTCTGACCATGACTTGTTGGTTATGAACTGTACACTGAAACTGAAGGTAGGAAAATAAGGAGATGGGACCTGGATAAATTGAAGGAACCTGAGGTTCTTAAGAATTTCAGAGGGAGCTTTAGGCAACAATTGACAGAAACAGGGGAAAATAAAAAGTAGAGGAGGAATGGGTAAAATTGAGAGATGAAATAGTGAAGGTAGCAGATGACAAAATAGGTAGGAAGGCAAGACCTACAAAGAATCCTTGGATATCACAGGAGATACTAAATTTAATCGATGAAAAGAGAAAATATAAAAATGCAGCAAATGAAACAGGTAAAATGGAGTACAGACGACTAAAAAATGAGATTGACAGGAAGTGTAAAATGGCTAAGCAGGAGTGGCTAGAAGTCAAATGCAAGGATGTAGAAGAATGTATAAATAGGGGAAAAATAGATACAGCCTACAGGAAAATAAAAGAAACATTTGGAGATAAGAAAAACAGCTCTATGAATATCAAAGACACTGGTGGAAAACCAGTTCTCAGCAAAGAAGGGAAAGCTGAAAGGTGGAAAGAGTATATAGAAGGGCTCTACAAAGGAAATGAACTTAGAGACAATATTGTAGGAAGGGAAGAGGATGTAGATGAAGATGAAATAGGAGATACTGTACTGAGAGAAGAATTTGACAGCGCCCTGAAAGACCTATGTCGAAACAAGGCCCCTGGAGTAGATGATATTCCCTCAGAGTTACTGAAGTCTCTGGAAGAACCAGCCATGACAGACCTGTTTCACCTGGTGTGTAAGATGTATGAGACAGGCGAAGTACCCTCAGACTTTAAGAAAAATGTTATAATCCCCATCCCTAAGAAAGCAGGTGCAGACAGGTGTGAAAACTACAGAACCATCAGTTTAATAAGTCATGGTTGCAAAATATTAACACGAATTATATACAGAAGGATGGAAAAGCTGGTAGAAGCCGACCTCGGGGAAGATCAGTTTGGGTTCAGGAGAAATGCAGGGACACGGGAGGCAATACTCACTTTACGGCTTATCCTAGAAGATAGATTAAGGAAAGACAAACCTACATTTCTAGCTTTTGTAGATTTGGAGAAGGCTTTTGACAAGGTTGATTGGAATAAACTCTTTCAAGTTCTGAAGCAAGCAGGAGTAAAATATAGGGAGCGTAAGGTTATTTACAACTTGTACAAAAACCAGACAGCGGTTGTCAGAGTTGAAGGGCATGAAAGGGATGCAGTGGTTGGAAAAGGAGTAAGACAGGGTTGTAGTCTTTCTCCATTGTTATTCAATTTGTACATTGAGCAAGCTATAAAGGAAAGCAAGGAGAAATTTGGAGAAGGAATTAAAGTTCAGGATGAAGAATTAAAAACATTGCGTTTTGCCGACGACATAGTAATTCTGTCGGATACAGCAAGGGACCTGGAAGAGCAATTGAATGGAATGAACAGTGTGCTGAAAGGTGCATATAAGATGAACATTAACAAGAGCAAAACTAGGGTAATGGAGTGCAGTCTAAGAAAATCAGGTGATGCTGAAGGAATTAGATTGGGAAACGAAGCAATAAAGGAGGTAGATGAGTTTTGTTACTTGGGCAGTAAAATAACTAATGATGGTCGAAGTACAGAGGATATAAAATGCAGAATGGCAGTGGGTAGAAAAGCGTTCTTGAAAAAGAGAAATTTGTTAACATCGAATATTGATTTAAGCCTAAGGAATTCCTTTCTGAAGGCATTTGTGTGGAGTGTTGCCTTGTATGGGAGTGAAACATGGACGATAAACAGTGCGGACAGGAAGAGGATTGAGGCTTTGGAAATATTGTGCTACAGAAGAATGCTGAAGATTAGGTGGGTGGATCGCGTAACTAATGAGGAGGTACGGAACAGAATTGGGGAGAAAAGGAATTTCTGGCATACCTTGACTAAAAGAAGGGATAGATTGGTAGGACACATTCTTAGACATCAAGGAATTGTGAATTTAGCGTTGGAGGGAAGTGTGTGGGGAAAAAATCGCAGAGGAAGACCAAGAGATGGATACAGTAAGCAGATTCAGACAGATGTAGGTTGCCGTTCTTATGTGGAGATGAAGAGGCTTGCTCAGGATAGGGTATTGTGGAGAGCTGCATCAAACCAGTCTCCGGACTGAAGACCACAACAACAACAAACATATGAAGATATACACAATATACGTGCAAGATGGTACAGTCCTGTAAATTATTAGAACACTGGTAAACAGATCAGTAATTTGAATGAAACGCTATTTAACAATTCCTGGTGGTCTAGGTCAAATTGTCGACACAATACACTGCCTCAGTTTTTCGCGACGCGGATACCCGGGATAATCTCGATGTCGGCGAGAGGGCGAAAGTTACAGTTTACACCACTAACTTCACGGCGCGGTTTCCCGATAATCTTGATGTGCGAATCGAGACGACAGTTCCATGTGATGGTGCCAAAATTGTTAACGGTTGAAAAGGTAACAGCGAAACGGCACACGTAACGAAATCCAGAACTTCTTCAAAACGCACTCTACCTCTTGAAAAGCCTTGATTGACTGATAATTCTGTCGTATTAATCCATCTTAAATTCTACACGTAAATGCTACTATGCTGTGGGGCCACTCAACACCAAGACAACAACAGACTCAATCAGTAACGTTTTGTAATCTTCACAATCTATTCGTGGTTCGCCATACTTGGTATGTGGCTCCTTATGTCATCATTGTGGACCATACTCGCTGTTTTCGTTGTCTCTCATTGTCCCAGGACTTCATGCTGATGCAATCATATAATCATATTACAACATATTATGTCATATTACAACAGGCCCATGAAAGTAAGGCCACCCCTTCTACATCTACATACATACTCCGCAATCCACCGTAAGGTGCGTGGCGGAGGGTACACTGTACCACTACTGGGCATTTCTCTTTCTATTCCACTCCCAAATAGAACGAGGAAAAAAAGAATGCCTATATGCCTCCGTACGAGCCCTAATTTCTCTTATCTTGTAATTGTGATCACTACGCGAAATTTAAGTAGGCGACAGCAAGATCGTACTTCACTGAGCTTCAATGTCGGCACCCCAAATTTCTCCAACAGAAATTCAAGTAAAGAACGTCGTCTTTCCTCCAGCGATCCCCAACTGAGTTGCCGGAGCATTTTTGTGACACTCGCGCATTGGTCGAACCTACCAGTAACAAACCTAGCTGCTCGCCTCTGAAGTGCTTCTATGTCTTCCTTTAAATTGATCTGCTGCGGGTCCAAAACACTTGAGCAATACTCAAGACGTGGTCGTACAAACGTTTCATACGCGGTCTCCTTTACAGATGAAGTACATCTTCCTAAAATTCTCCCAATAAACCGAAGTCGGTTGTCCGCCTTACTCACAACCTCGGACGTTTGTGTGTGCGTGCGTGCGTGGTGTGGTGTGGTGTGGTGTGTGTGTGTGTGTGTTTTGTCTTTAGTATAGGTTTAAGTAGTTTGTAGGTCTAGAGACCATTGACCTTAGCACTTTGGTCGCTTAGGTTTACAAACATTTGAAGTAGACGTTTTTTTCAGGCAAGGGGTCTTTCATCACAGAACGCCTTTCTTTTTAAAAAAAATTAACCCGAAAGGTCATTCACTATTACGACGAAGAAGGGCGCGTAGACGACTGGTCAAGTTACGGACGTTACATAACCAGCAGCTTGCCCATAGCGGCACAGGGGACGTCAGAAAAGGTAGGCTACTTGAGTGTAATGACCTGCACCAACAAGCGGTTTCCTCTTCTACGACTGTCATGTGGCGTGACACAGCGTAATCGGGTACTGCTAAGAGTGGACGAGGGCCCTGGTGCTTCCTATGCTGTGTGGACCTGGTCCGCGCAGTGGCGCACACCTTTGGTTCGCCAGGTGTTGTTGCTCTGAGGTGGGTCAGGTGAAGCGTTTGTTATCGCCTTTCCGCCGGCAGTCACAGGACACAGTTACACTCTCAGCACTTAGTGCGGCCCACTGTAGCGGGCCGACAACTCCGCTAGTGGAGCCACCGGTATGCCAAACAGCCTCCAGTGCTCACGAGTAATTTTCCAGAAACAACTTTTTTTTCGCTTCCTTCATGTTTCTCTGTTTAATGGTAACATTAATGATTCGTGTTAAACCTGTTGCTTTAACCAAGATGATCGTGACGTCCTTCCAGAAGGATAGTATTTCGTTTGTTTAAACATTTAAAGTAAATTGTTTTCTTTTGGCACAAAACACTTTCTCCAACATCGGACTATTATCTGGATATCAATCACTGACATGCAAATACAAACATCATTGTTTTAGCACGTTATTCTATGTTAGTCATCTTTGAAGATAGGGATTCAGAAGCAACGTATGAATTAACTGATGATTTTGGGTGTATAATTACTTACCCATCAGTTTTATTTTTATCATTCAGAAACACAGGGATGGCTTCATAATTAAAACGTCATATCTAACATGTAATATTAGTGTTCTCATTTTTACCTCGTTCCAGAATGACGGCCTATTATGCCGAGACTAAGGATGCAATTCGTGTAAAATCAATGTTGCAACATTTGAACGATATATTATCGATATAAGAAACTATCCTTTAAACGAGACGTAAACGAAAAAAAAAATTCAGGAACATCTGGGTTAAAATCATTTTAGACCGAATCATTCGTCTAAGACTCTTCCTCCTACCATTTACTGCCGGAAATATAAGTCTGTTAGGAAGACGAGTGTACTGGTTGTGCCTTTTTCTGCCCTCAGATTCAGATTCGGAGAACCTCCAAACTACCAACGAATACTTCTATATTTAGGGCGGAGACAGTGGCCATTCAGGAAGCACTTAAGTTTGTTTCTACCGTTTCCTTCCCGAAAATATTAATTGTGTCTGACTCTCAAAGTATCCTTCAAACCCTGCAACATCGGAGATGGAACAAAAAAATCGCACTGACGTGTTTTACGACCCACTTTAGATTTGTAGTTTTATAAGATTTTGCAAACATTTTGGACCAAAATAATAATAAATTAATTAATAAGAGTGTCTGAAACCCTTTTAGGAGAAAAAAAATTAAGTAGTAGCGGGTTTCGATCCACCGACCTTTCCCAGCACCTTGCCCACTACGCTACGGCTATAACTCAAAACAGGACTTCTTTAATCCCGTACTATTCATGGCCTTTGTTACCTGATGTTAATATGGCATTTGTAGACATTAGATTATCATTTATCGTACGAAGAATTGTTAATTCCTCAGTGTGCCATTGCTTTGAAATGACAACGTGTAAGTTACAATAAGAAAATCGTCAAATACGCGAGGAATGTCACGTGACATCTCCGAACGGCTGGTTTTCCTTAATTCAATGGAGGATGTCAAATATCCGTTATTTTTGCAAATATGTCTCAAACGATACGAGATATGAAAAAAACATAAGGGAGCTAAGTTGTAGAGAATTTTCTCCTCCACTAATTAGGTTATTCAATTTTCGTATCAGATGAATGGTTAAGCTGTTATTTTCATTTTAATTTCGAGCTGTGAAAATACGATTGCAAAGGACCACTTCTAGTGTTACTACCGTAACCTAAAGTGGGTCAAAAAACCATATTCTGGATGTGATTTCGGCATATATTCGCTGTACAAATACGGGGCGGACAGTTAATTTACTGTGGGTGCCTTCAAATGCTGGTATCTGCTATAATGAGGAAGTTGATGCATTGGCTAAACAAGCGGCATCCTTAGGCACTGTCCTGGACCTACAACTACCATACACAGATTTCTTATCTGCGGTCAAGGAATACGCAAAGCAACAGTGGCAACAGATGTGGAACGCTTCGCAATAAATGAAAGGCGCTTCTTAAGCTGTGCTGCAACCTCGGATTTCTACACAGCCGTGGTTTATGAGGACTCATCTGGACCGATCCGCGATTTCTACAATCATTCGACCTCGCTTCAGTCACGACTCTCATCCACAACATCTACATCAGATCAAAGGCTACGATTCGGCAGCATGTGAGTGTGATCCTGAAACGGAAGCTGATGTCAACCACATCCTGTTTAGGTGCCCCAAATTTGACCGGGAACGTTTGAACTTCCTGCAGACATTGGTGAAGATGGGATATCCCCTTCCCCAGTCAGCTTCTTCCCTTTTGTTCACAAAAGACATTCATGTGTATAAAATCATAATTAAATTTATTAAGACCACTGGAAACAATTTATAAATATCAAGTGTGTTGGGAATATAAGGTTTTGCTTGTGAATATGTGAAAATGTTCCAAAATTATCTGAATTGTAATGTAATGCAGTTTTAGCTTTGTTTCCACTCTCCCATTTTGACAAAATGTATTCTGTTTTTTCTGTTTATTTAAATATATGTAAATTTCCATTCTGTGTTGTAGATGGCCACATTGAGTTTACACTCAGAAGGCCAAATAAAAATAAAATAAATAATCTAGCTTCTCCTATGCGTGTAACATGAACCCACCATCTAATCCTGTAACACGCCCGGTAAAATATTATTCCTCGTATAGGATAATGAAGTGCAGAGTGGATAAGGAAGTTTACTGTTAAACAGACAATGTGCCTATTCCGCCAACCAACATTTACCAGGAGTATTAATTTTTCCATCTTCAAACACTTTCACACAGCTCTCTTATGTCGATTGATAAAATAGTTACTGGATGGCATGTTGGTAGGGAGAGAGAGGTCACTGCAATAAAGTTCACATATTCTAAACACATGTTTGCATGGTTGCACCGCCTACAATTCTAATCACGGTGAGGATGGTACTATTTTGCGCCTATATATATGAAGGTATACACAATATACGTGCAAGATGGTACAGTTCTGTAAATTATTAAGTACACTGGTAATCAAATCAGTAATTTGAATGAAACGCTATTTAACAATTCCTCGTAGTCTAGGTCAAATAGTCGACGTAATACACTGCCTCGGTTTTTCGCGACACGGATACCCGAGATAATGTCGAAGTCGGCGAGAGGGCGAAAGTTACAGTTTGCACCACTAACTTTCACGGCGCGGTTTCCCGATAATCTTGATGTGCGAATAGAGACGACAGTTCCATGTGAGGGTGCCAAAATTGTTAACGAGGCGCCTAACCGGCGCGGCGCGGTTGGAAAGGCAACAGCGAAACGGCACACGTAACGAAATCCAGCACTTCTTCAGAACACACTGTATCTATTGACAAGACAATACACACGATCGTCATATGATTAATTTTAAATTCTAGTCATAAATGCTACTATGCTGTGGCGCGACTTAACACGAAGACAACAACATACTGACTCCACCAGGTTCCCGCTCTTTAGCGCTCGAACCTTCCATAACAAAACAAAAGCCGGCCGCCACGATCAACAATCGATACTGGCGGTCAGAGATAATAGGAGTACGCGACTGTACGCTTACAAGCCTGTTTGATCTGTTTCATCTATGATCTTCTTTGATTACCTCATTATTGACAGCCTTATGAGACTGTTCCCATTTATTAGAACCTCCAATCATCTTTGCTACTTTCCTATCCACCAGCTTTCATTCCCATACAATAAAGTTTGTCCAAATTTATGGTAGTACATGTAGGGAGTGATGAAACATGAAACTGCCCTAAGTGGGAACTTCCGATGGCCAAGAGTTTACGAAAGGATTTTTGATACGGATCTATCACCATATGCACCTTATCATTGGCCCTGTGGAAGTGTGTTTAAGAAGCGGTGTTTGGCTTAGCGGTAAGAGATCGAATTCGTATTGGAAGGGTCGCGGGTTCGACTCCGCCCTATGCCATCTATAGTTTTCAACATACGATCGATAAAGGTTTCAGACTTGCCGTACCCCTAAAACTACCCTGAACCATGAACTCAGTTTACCGTTCACTCTAACTGCTGCCTGACAATCTATGTACCGTAAGCGCGGGCTACTTGTGCCCAGATTTCGAAACTTGTAACATTATGTTTAAAAATGAGCACAATAGTTTTTTTTTCCACCGACATACTCACCTTATATTACTAAACTGTAGTTTATTATAGATACTTTAACGAGCAGTACACATTGTTTGTGACGTAGTTAATACTTTTATTTTTCTAATTTTTTGAGCTCGAGTTAACTTGACGGTTGGGCTATTTGAACCCAGACTGTAATTCCCATAGACACTACCATTTGAAGGCAGTTTGGGTCCAAGCAGGTTGACGGTTATTTGAATAATTTATGAATATCCAGTGAACTTTCAAACGTTTATTTTAAGGACAAATTTAATTTTTAGATATTGTACAAACAACAAAATGTAGAGATATAACAATTTTTAGAGTTTAGATAAAGAAAACAAACCTCTTTTCATTAATTTTGGTGGTTCTATTGTCATTACCGCATCTTCAAATTAATACCACAAGACATCCTCATTTTTGGGCCAGCTCCTAGCATTTAGTATAGGCTCTATGCTGTCAACTGTAACACCTTCTGCTTCTATAGCGAGGATGACTTCTGGGTATTCCTTCTCGTTCCATTATAGCAGAACAAACTTGCCTATTTCTAGCTCATCTTTCGTTACAGGCGCCGATGATGATGATTTGGCTTTGGTTTGGCGAAAAGTCATAGACAAGTGTTCTATAGGTTTCTCATCACTCCTGATCTTAAACTGATATTGCTTTTAGAGCAAAAATCACACTTTGTCCAGGTAGCACTTTGAGTTTTTTCTCCTTAGTAGAGTGAGGTGTAACAAACTCGCCTCTCTTCTCCTGGTCGTTGAAGAAATGCATCCCCAGTCACAGACAAGTCTACATTTGCCTTGGATTGTCTTGATTTGGCAAACGCCGTATGATCTGATTTGCATCTAGAGGCACTAATATAGCTTTCTTGAAACCTTCCTTTAGATTGTATAAAACTTTCTCGAATTTTTTACCGCGACAATTCTTGATCAAATCTCACGCTTATATCCTCCATCTTCTTCGTCAGGAGCCGCTGACTGACAGTGCTGGTGCTGTGATGGTCTTAAATAGCCCATGGTCTTCTTCTGATTGGTAGGCCGCTACGTAACGCTGTCACAGATGCTGTCTACGTCTGCGTTGGTGGCGCCACCCCTCCCGTAGTCTGGTCCTGACAGCCTCTAAGAGGCCGAAACCCACACTGATTTTCATCCAACTTGTCTTCAGTTCTCTCCTTTCAACAATGCCTGAGAAGATTTTACTCACAATGCTAATTAAAGTCATACTTCTGTAGTTGTTACAATATTTTCTATAAAATTCGAATAGCTGCTTTAAATACAAGTACATTTATTACTATTGGATCTATTTCGGCTTTAGCGCCATCTTCAGGCAATGTCAGATAGTCGTGACATCCAAATACATAATTGGATTTCGTGGTGTCAGTTTATGTATTGCTTCGTAAATTTTATTACGTCAATTTTGTTCTGAAAATGTTTTACGATTTTCTTATTGACGTTTCACAGTTTGACAGATAACAGGGTGTACTATGGTAAATGACAATTTCAGTGCGGACGTGCAGTTAAGTCCAATCCCTTGCGGGAATACAGATAAAGCTGCAAGCTGCTGGCGTTGAAACTTCCTGAAAATATTCTTTTTGGTTATGACTGCCACTTAACTCGCATATCATATCCGTAAGCACTCTTTCTCCTGCTTCGCGATAATACAAAACGAACTGTCACTATTCGCATCTTTTTGAAGGCCGATAATCGTATCTGGTTGGGATGCCATGAAGCATACAAAACTGTAGCAGAGGTCAGGGGCGTTCTACAGTCAGCACAGTTGAATCCACCTCCCTTTGGTTTCAATACTACTAGAAATTTCACGTATAAATATAACTTCAGTTTTTTCTTCTTTCTTTCTTTTAGCGCTTGCTTAATCAGAGCTGTGTTTTTAATATATAAGCCATGGTCACTGAGTCTTTCATTCATTGACTCCATACATTTAGTCCCAGTCTTGTCTGAAGCCGACGAAAGTGATCACGAAATGTTTTGATCTCCCTTACACATACGTTATTATTATTATTATTTCTGTAGGCCTTGCTTTGCGAAGTGCACAATGATTTTGGCCCACTTCAAGTTACGATAGTAACACTAGAAGTAGTCCTTTGCGATCGTCTTTGACAGCTCTAAATTTAAATGAAAATAACAGCTTAACCATTCATCTGACACGATAATTGAATAATCGAATTTGTAGAGGAGAAAATTCTCTACAACTTTATGTTTTTTTCATATCTCGTATCGTTTCAGAGATATTTGCAAAAATAACGGCGATTTTGGGATGTCTCTCTGTCTGTCCGTAACGTGTTCCTTATTTTTAAGACGAACCGTTGAACTGATCTGCACCAAATTTTACAGACGTAATTTTTGGCTACCACAGACCCGAGCCTCGCTTTTTGAAACATTTCGGACAAGAAATACATTAGTAATACAAAAAAGCCGTTTGTAATGTAATTTTAATTGCAAATAAACTGTTCATCTGACGCGAAAATTGAATAAACGAATTTGTAGAGGAGAAAATTCTCTACATCTTTGTTCCCTTATGTTATTGTCATATCTCGTATTGTTTGAGAGATATTTGCAAAAATTACGGAGTTTTGACACTCCATTGAATTAATGAAAACCAGCCCAGACCTCTCTGTTGCATACACCGTCTGGCATTGCGTATTTGATGATTTTCTTATTGTAACTTACACGTTGTCATTTCAAAGCAATGGCGCACTGAAGAATTAACAAAAACACGTCGTCCTGCATACGACAAGTGATAATCTAGTGTCTACAAATGCCATATTAGCATCAGTTAACAACGACTATCAATTGTATCAGATTAATGAACGCAAGTCCAAAGTGTTTGCCGTAGCGTAGTGGGCAATTCGTTGGACTGTAACGCTGAAGGTCAGTGGTTCGGATCCCGCCACTAAGGGTTTTTTTCTTCTAAAAGGTTTTTAGACACTCTTATTAATTAATTTTTTATTGTTTATAAAACTCTTCTGGGTGTTGGACCGCATCGTCAAAATATCAAATACTTCATTTGTATTTGTATTTGATATTTTGACGATGCGGTCCAACACCCAGAAGAGTTTTATAAACAATGACAACGGCCGCGGAAGCCTTCGTTTACATAATTTTTTATTATTTATATTATTATTTTGGTCCAAAATGTTTGTAAAAACTTATAAAACTATAAATCTAAAGTGGTCAGTAAAACACCTCAGTGCGATTTTTACCTACAGCAACACCTGGGCAATACTCTTGAGGTAGCCGCAAATTCTACACACAATCCGTATTCGTCCCCGGAGCTGCTACATTTGGGGCAGAGACAGTGCTCTGCTCGTGAAATGGGTCGGCCCGCCTCGTGAGGACAAGCGCCCAGGGAAAGAGACGGAACCGTTGTGCGAACAACAGCCGCGTTTCTTTCCGCCGCGCGCCTGAGGCCGGCAGAGAGACGACAGCGGTTCAAGGGCAGCCGGGGGGCTTCCTGCACTGACAGGGCTGCCTCACACACGATACACTCTTCTGCGAAGGCCTTCCTAGGGACGACGCTGTGTCTACTGAAAATAGAGGCTAACAGGCGAAAAGATCCCGAACGTTTCCTACAAAACGAGTTCTATTATTGATTGCAAGATCGTTTAGGATACATTTTATCTCAGGCGGCCAACTTTTTCAAAACTCAATGCGGGACACTTCGAGGATGTGAAGGAGGACTAAGATAATGTGACTCATTGTGCCAGTTATTCTGAAACTAGGAAAGAAATTTAAGCGCGAGCAGAGTAGGCCTATTTACTGACTTTTAAAGTAAGATATCTAATGTGAGTGACATTTTAACTTATTTTTCAATCTTTCAATGAGACGAAACCACCCAAACATATCCAGACTTACCATCATCATATATATTATTTCTCATCGGTGTTTTTGGTGGGTACGCCATATCTCCCGTATTACTTATGCAAAATTAAGGATTGAGGTATTATTTTCAAGGTTTTGTTCTCCACTAATTGATGAAAAATATAGAGATACTTTAATGTTACTTTTTTACTAAGCCGGCCGCGGTGGCCGCGGGGACTGAGGCGCTCCAGTCACAGTCTGCACGGCCACTGCGGTCGGGGGTTCGAATCCCCCCTCGGGCATGGATATTTGTGCCGTCCTTAGTATAAGGTAGTTCGTAAGTAGTTTGTAAGTTTAGGGACTAATGACCCCGTAGTTAAGTCCCATAAGCTCCATAAACAGTTTTGTTTTACTAAAAAAAGAAAACTTTATCAATAACTTATTATATCTCGGGCCCACAGTGTTTGAAATGTCGTATATTGACATAATGTGAAAGCGTAGTCCAAACACTGTAATTAATTATTTCAAAATGTTGAAATGTTTGTTAAGCTTATGGGACTTAACTACGGGGTCATCAGTCCCTAAACTTACAAACTACTTATGAACTACTTACAAACTAGGACGGCACAAATATCCATTCCCGAGGGGGGATTCGAACCCCCGACCGTAGTGGCCGTGCTGACCGTGACTGGAGCGCCTCAGTCACCTCGGCCACCGCGGCCGGCAATTAATTATTTATTTATTTATCACACAACATATCTTTCGGCATTTAATACCATCCTCAGGTGTTTCGTATTTAGAGATTGTAAGTGCTTCAACTGACTATTTATTAGGTGATGATTTATATTTGATTTCTGAATTGCAGCCAGTTACAGCACGTGTACATACCTCAGAATTCTTCCAGTGAAAGCAGTTTATGTGTAATTGGCAAAGAAATTAGAAACTGAAGAAACATGGGCTGGAGGAGAGAATAGGGACATGGGAGATGGCGAGATGAACATGGGCGGGGGGGGGGGGAGGACATGAACAGAGACAGAGAGATTGAAGAGAAAGAGAGAGACAGATAAGGGACGGATTAACAAGTACCCGGACATTGCCGGGTTTTCAGCTAGTAGTTGATAACAGAAGGAACAATGTTGTCTCCAGCTCCTTATGGGGACATATTGAAATACTTTAGAGATGCGAATTATATTCAACGCTTCATGGTTCCTTATAAATTTAACAAACCATAATGACTTAATAATTCAACCGGTTACAAGGGATACCCACTCCATATCTGCAAGCTTTCAAAGTGAACTTCCTTTCTCAACCAATGCACTGATTTGTTATTACACACATTTCATTTAAGATCAGCACATTAAAATCACATATTTGATGTTACGTATGTTACATGTCAAACATGAAGCGCGAATACACCCTATCATTGTTTCCTTTTTCACTATAATGAAACATCCTGTCCAATAATCAACTGTACGAATCCTAGTAAATACAGCATTGTTTAAATAAATGAACAAGTCAGTGTACTCAGAAAGTCAAACGTAGATTCTATAACCATCTGGTTGTATTACCTTTATACGACTTTTGTCACAGTAAATTGTGTAAATTATAGAAAATATTTATGTGGTTGACAGAAAGGACCTTCTGATCCTATCCCTACAGCAGAGTGCGGCATTACGTAAAGGCCGTTTGAGACGAGCAGTAGGACGAATGAGTCAACGAAGGAAGTCAAGCATTATCTCGAGTACTTTAGAGGAGATAGGAAAGTTAGAGTGAAGTAACGTCGACAACGAGGGAGGTAGGAACGAAGCTCACCTCCAACAGGGAGGGGGGGGGAGAAGAGAGTCAGGATATAGAAGGCAACTCTACTGTCTTTGAACCATCTCGACACTTCGATTTGTGGTTTACGAAGACAACGCCAAATGTTGGGACCAAACTTTTAAGAACTCTTAAGATCATCGGTCCTTTATCTTACAAACAAACTCATACCCATGCCCGAAAAGGAGCGGCCGCGCAAATCCGCAATAAGGAACCCCAGATCATGCGGCCATTCCCGCGCGGCACCAAGCCAAAACTGAGCAGCATGAATGAGGAACAGATCCTTTCTGCTTACGATTAGTAGGTCTAGTAACCACTGCTTCTACTTGGCGTGTTCTATTGTGGAAATGTCACAGATACACACACAAAAAAAGTGCTGCATAACCACGATTCTAGGTGTTCATGACTTACATCAAAATGGAAATATACAGAAACAACATTTGAGTTCTTATTATTGTTCATGAAAACAAGTTGTACTACAATAACATAGATATACTGCATTTGTGTTCCAGATTGCAGCATACACCAGTACCACTAACACCACGGTACCACGACCTCTAGCATGCCTGTATTCGTCATGGCATACTAGATCATCAAGTGACTATTGTTCCACATTGTCCCACTCCTGAACGGCGATACTGCCTGATCTCTCACATTGGTTAGTGGGTCGTCTCGTCCAAAAACAGCCCTTTCCCATGTGTCCCTGGCATGTTCTATAGGGTTCATGTCTGGATAACATGCTACCCCTTCTAATATCCTGATAGGTTATCATAAAGAAACTCAGTCACAAGATATGCAAGATTAGCGCAAAAGTTGTCCTCCATTAAGATGAATCCCTTACGGAAATGCTGTTCAAATGTTTGTTAAGCTTATGGGACTTAACTACGGGTCATCAGTCCCTAAACTTACAAACTACTTACGAACTAGGACGGCATAAATATCCATGCCCGAGGGGGGATTCGAACCCCCGACCGTAGTGGCCGTGCTGACCGTGACTGGAGCGCCTTAGTCTCCTCGGCCACCGCGGCCGGCGGAAATGCTGCTGATATGTTTGCACTATACGTCGGAGATACGTTACCCTGTACCGTATAGCCGTTTGATTGACTTCTACCACCATCAGTGACGTACTGACGCCGCACACAATGCCAACCCAAAACATCAGGGAACCACCAACTTGCTGGACGGTGTGTCTAAAACATTCACCCTGAGCAAGGTGCCTTATCTGCATACAGGCAGAAGCGAGTCGAAACTAAATAGTACTTGAGGTCAATACTGACAATGATTATTTAGCATGCTCCTGGACCCAGCCGCTCGGGAGTAGCCGAGCGCCCTGGCTCAGCGCGCCCGGTCAGGGGGCTTAAGCGATCTTTGTAATAAAAAAGCTGAGAACAAAATTCAACGAACAATCAAGAACGAACTGAACCGGCGCCTCTAAGCATAGATCTAATAAGAAAAAAAATCAGTATAGAGCGTCAAGCTACGGATCGCGCGGCCTCCCACGACGGAAGTTCGAATCCTCCCTCGGGCATGGACGTGTGTGTTGTTCTTATGTTAGTTCAACTTACTTTACGTAGTTTGTAAACCTAGGAACTTATGACCAAAGTAGTTTGGTCCCATATAATTACAAACATTTTAATTTTTGTTTCCCCCATCTTGCTCTCATCTGTACCGCGCTGCATGGTATCTAGGTGTGGAAGCTGGACCACGCCATGAATAACGGGAGTGAACTTGCATGTCATGCAGCCTATTACGAACAGTTTGGGTCGAAACACGACAGCTGCTGCACGAAAATCATTATTAAGTGGGGTGGCATTCCGGTCAGGGTTCCCTTTGTAGCGGTCATCGGCAAATGTGGTAAGCTTTCGGCGGCCAGAGAAAGGCAAGTCAGCGATGGTTTCTGTATCTGCGTACGTTCTCCACGTACGAACAACACTCAACTTTTACTCATGAGAATCCTTCGTGACACAAAGTAACAATGCGGATACGATCAAACTCTGGAATTGAACTTCTAGGTACGACAGAACTAAAGGCAACAGAAGCAGTGTGCTTCCTTCCTCACATTATGATTGGAACTGATTGGCCTTCTTACCCACTCTATTGGCAGTGTTCATGCTTGGCTATTTGTGTGGGTTGAGTGACATCTATGGATAACTTAAGGTACTGCGTTCTCGATGCAACATACACATTCAACATCAGTGTTCAGGAGAACACGGTGATGCAACACGCCGCGGCGGATTAGCCGTGCGCACTGGGGCGCTGTGCTGCCGTGTGTGGTGGCGTTCGCCGTCGGGGGTTTGAGTCCCCCTCGGACATGGATGTTTGGGTTAAACTAAGGTAAACTAACCTAAGGACACGTTGTTTGTAAGCTGCGGATTAATAACCAAGCAGTTGGGTCCGATAGATTTACAAACATTTACATTTTTATTTGATGCAACACTTATCTGTGTATTTTCTCGTATGAGACTATTCTGGAAACTAATTTCCAAGATCCAGACAAACTTTTACATGAGTTTTATAGCTTTTTTTTCGTTCCAGCCCTGTAATTCTTTCAGTGTCAGGTTTCCCTCTACTTAAAACTAATAATAATAATATAAAATAAATAAAAAATCATGAAATTTTGGTAATAATCAAATTGAATATTTGTTTAACACAGAAATGACACACACCTATGAAGCCTCTGGTAAAAATCTGGTAAAGTAGTGCTATAAAGAATGCACTACGTTCTCAGTAATTTTTTTAAGCTGTCATCGTCTGCAATAAGTTAACATACGAGCACTCACAGGCAGTAAGCAATGTGTCGCATTTTGAGGTTTGAGACACTCCAGGAGCCAAGGGCGGATAGCGTAATGGTTAACGCGAGCGCTCGTAAAAAGCGGGAAATCATGGCTCCAGTCCCGTACGGAACAAATTTTCATATGTCACCATTAAATCATACAGCTGATGCTGATTCATATTCACAATAGCGAAAACATTTGTTGTACTCAAGTTCCCATACACACTACCACACCTATCGGACGTTTGATATCGTTTCTTAGCGTTTTGCCTCTCATAATGCGTTGATTTCATACTTTTCGAGAGAAGACAGACTAAAAGGAAGGGAAAAGATTGTAGTTTAGCGTACCATCAGAGGAAAAGTGGAAGTTTGGGTGAATCACGAAGGGGCAGGAAACAGACCTCGTTTGAATAAGAACAACCCTGAAATTCGCCTAAAAATGGGATTTACATTCCTTCGGAAAACGAGTCCTAACTCCATTTCCGCATCTGGCTCGGAATGACGGAATTGGCATTTTTTGAGCTCAGTCTATTGTTGTAATGTTTTATTCTTCTGTAGCTAGGGAGGCCACTAACTGCTATCTGAGGAATCCATTCGTCACTTACATGAGATTTATGTCGTTAAAATGCTACCACATGAATATTCTGAAGAACAAACGTATTTTATTCTTCGGTGAAGGAGCGCTCTTCCTGGAGTATGGACCCCCAGCAGCAGTCACGTCTGCCGATAAGAGCCACTGGCATCGCTTACAGACATGCCCGCTGTTTGCTTCGTCCACAGCTCGGTTTATCTCCGTTTGCAGTGACGGACTTATAAGCTGTGCATGCTGTCTGGGGCTCTGGACAGGGCAATAACAGATACACAGATCAGCCAGAACATTCGACCACCTACCTAATAGCCCGTATGATCACATTTAACACGGATAATAGCGACGACTCATCTTGCCATGGAAGAAGTGAGTCCTTGGTTGGTCTCAGCAAGAAGCTGGTAACACACCTGCACACAAGTCACCTGATTCCCGTAAATTCCGGCGAGGAGGGCGGTGATCTAGATGTCACGTTCAATCGCAAGCCAAATATGATCGATCGGGTTCAAATCTTGGGAGTTGAGGGGATAGTGCACCAAGTACAGTTTGCCACAGTGCTCCTCGGACCATTCCATCACAGGCGTGGCCTTGTGACATGGCGCATTGTCACGTTGAAAAATTGGACAACCCCTGGGAAACAATCCTCTATAGTACGGGCTCCACATCTTCAGAGATGTAACGCTGGCTGGTTAGGGCTGCGGCAGTACATCGATGCGTGTGGTAACAGCGGAAAAGTTGTTCGCCACGCTGTCTCCGGACTAATTCAACCATCGGATGCAAGCAGAATCAGGATTGGCACGATGCTGTTGTTACCGAGTAATATAATACTTGCAGCAGTCTAGATCGCAATATGATATTTATTCTGTTGTGATGGCCGGTTTCGATCAATAAATAAATCTTCAGATCATGTCTGTAAAGAGGCACAATATTTGCTATACAATTATAAAATAATATAACTGTAATATATATTTTATATTTCATGTATAATAGTAATAAGAGAGATAATTTATACACCAAATACACCATCTGTACTTCTCAACGAGTATTGGTCTAGCTTATGTAACTTTTCTAATGTGTATGACACCACATCAAATCATCTGGGGATGTTATCTTACACTAATAAGACTTATGTACATACTTGTTTAGAAATGTTCTAATGTTTGTAGAGCCCATGTTCATGATTGCTACCATCACTTTAATCTGTAACTGACTTATAAAGAAAGATTCCCGTATTATGTCATTTTTTTCCTCTATTTGACCACAAATCCAGCACTGCATATGGATTTTTATAGATTTACAGTTGCACAAATCGCTTTTAATTCTGATCCACCTTGTCATTTTGTGACCAATGACCAATTTATGCAAAAACATACTATATTTATTATAAAAGCGGGGAAGAAGGGGGCTACCAGTCAGTTATGTATTCTGATGGTTACTACTAATCTCCTAAGGGCAGTTCACACACACACACACACACACACACACACACACACACACACACACACACATATTCACATGTTTGTAAATCTATCGGACCAAACTGCGTGATCATCAGTCCGTAGCTTACAAACTACTTACACCTAGGTAAACTAACCTAAGGACAATCACACACACCCATGTCCCAGGGAGGACTCTAACCTCCGACGGCGAGCAACCGCGCGCTCCGCAGCGAGGCGCCTTAGATCGCTCGGCTACTCCACCGCGGCGAGGAGCAGTTCAGCTTTAAATGTGTTGGGTCATTTATTAGTAATTATCAGACATTTTACTGCTTTTTAATGCATTTTCTCCTTTACTCTCATCATTTCTAAGATTGCATAGATTGACATCTGCAATATCTTCTCCTACAAAATATTTTTCTGTACCTAATCTTTAGCATGTATTTTCTCTGTAAACAGTTACTCCGCCATTTGAACGTAACTAATTAAACGTAGCAATTCAATAACGTCACTCCATGGGAAAAAAATACGCATTAAGAAGTATGATAATTTCAATCATTGTGTTCCCATGGAGGTTTCAAACAATGATAAACCATTTCCATGGTTACTAGTCAGCGTATATACAACCACGGAGACATCAGAACATCCTTGACTGACAAATAGAATGCTCTGTCTCCATGGCTACCAAGGCTAGCGTCCGTATCGACCATCTTTGCGACGGTTGTACACTGTCGCCGTGAATATTAAAATGGCGTTCTGAAGATTATCTTTACTACGTTGAATAGAAAACCCCATATAGAGCAGTCCACTGTTCAAGTAAGCCCTGTCATTGGTCATTTACATTTATGTACGTTACTGACTTTTACTTGTTTTGTCCTATTACACATGTAAGTTGTTTATATTGTTAAGATCTGATATATTGTTCCAAATATTAAACAATTTAATCAATATAAAACCCATATTCAAACCCATTGGTTATAACTTGCGGCAACCTAAAGACGATAGGCGTCGCCTACAAAGACCAAGCAACCAAGATATAGCCAGCATTGTTGCTTTCTCAAGAGACGGGCCAGCTACTCACAAGGGTGTACCAGCTATAATTTTATTACTGCAGTTTGTTTTGTTATTATTTTATAATTCTATTGCACAGACGTGATCTGAGGACGCTGGTTATTTCCATAGGAACAATATTCCATAAAATATTACCTGTTGTTATCGACAAATCCCGATTCTGCTCGCATCGCAACGATGGTCGGAAACTAGAGGACCCGCGGTGACAGTTGCACCACTGTAACTACATTGCCACACTGGTCTTGTACCCGGTATTATTATTATTATTATTATTATTATTATTATTTGGCCTGCTGTTGGAATGGTTAATTATTTAGCATGTTATAAAGGTACATTTACGAGTTCAAAGGTTATTTCTATTTTGTTCCCCAAATAATCAAAATTATCTTTAGAAGTTTGTCAGGTAGTCGTAACTTATTTACTGAAATTGCTAATTTACTTAAAACATTACAATCGTAAGGTTTTTAAGTTCGCAATTACCATTTATACCTGGTTTGCCCCCACACCTCCAGAATCTTTCTTTCATTGCTGTTCAATTCTTTACCTTCCCAGTCACACTACCACAGTACAGTGAAGCACGTTTGAATCTAACAAGGCGACCTAAAATGTTCAAATGTTTGTAAGGTTTTGGGACCTAACAGGAGTGTCAATGGTCCCTAAACTTACAAACTACTTAAACTAACTTATCCTAAGAACAACACACACACACACACACACACACACACACACACACACACACACACACACACGAGGGACGACTCGAACCTCCGACGACGAACGGCCGCAAGCACCGCAGCACGGCGCCTCAGTGCGCACGGCTATTCCGCCGCGGCAAAGGCGACCTACCGGTCTGAAAATTCAGTTCGGGACTCCAATTCGCAGGGCAGTAGTATACTTCAAGGGTGTCCACACGTAGAAGTCCTAAAGCGCACTATCCAGAAAATTCCAAGAAAACAAAAGTTTCAAGCGCAGCACATATGCTATAGACAGACGTTTCAGGGAAGACTGTGCTCCAGTACGGTTGAATAGCTCAGTTTCCTGGGCCACGTTGGTCACAGAATGCAAATTTCTCTGAACAACTTTGACCACATGTCCAATGAAAATGGCAGCTATCAATTGGAGAAACGCCTCAGGCCAAATAACTGGAGCCATAACAGAAAACCTGCATCGCAGTGTCAAATAAACCGAGAACAACTTAGATTAAGAATTGCGTATTCTCCAAAGCGTAATATACAGCACAACTGTTGCCACTACCGAAAATAATTGCCAGAAGAGAGAAAGAAAGATTGTTAAGAAAATATTAGACCCCAAAATTACTCGTGGAGAAGCTTACACACTGAGAGGACAAACACACACACACACACACACACACACACGGTGACTTGAGAAAATGGAGAGTTAAATTTTACATGCACATTTAAATAACGCCACCCACTAGGTTATCAATATTAATAGTGGAATTTTAGAAAAATAGAACTAAGAGCAAATCTGAGTCAATTGAATGGATCGCCGAGATTAAGGAAAACTTAAACCAGCGGTAACTTTCGCCTTCAAAGCTTATAAGTGGTCGGTAGCGTGTATAGGGTTTCGTCCACACTCAAATGTTTGTAAAGCTGTGACGCCAAACTGCAGTGGTCATCAGGCTTACAAACTACTTAAACTTACACTAAGGACAACACACACCCTCATGCCCGAGGGAGGACTGCAACCTCCGGCGGGAAAGGCCATCCAGACTGTAGCATGACGCTTTAGATCACGCTGTCATTCCGCGTGGCTGGCGTTTAGTGTCACTACACAATACGGTAAGCAGTGCCTTTACACTGCACAAACTGTTACACCGTACTGGTGGTCATTTCTTCGACAGGACATTGACAATGCATAGCAACACAGGCTCACAAATACTCTTCGTGTTGTACAACAGATGCCCTAGCCAACAAGTATCCAAATCTTTCGGCAATTGGACACGCATGGGACATGATGAAGTTACTGGTTTTCTAGGTCATGTAAGAACCACTGCTACTGCGCTAGTGCCTTAGATCAGCCTATCGGAGGAAATAAATAGATTTTTCCCTTTCCTCCCTAGCCGATACTTGACACTTAGGTGGCTGTAATTTTTTTAATTAGTTTCTTTATGCTAACTACTTGTCGGTTTGTTTTTTCGTAAAATAGTTGTGAGTGATATCGGCTGAATAGGAAAAGCGATTTAGGTTTGAAAGACATTGACTGCATTAATATCGTATTTTACAATCTTAAACATGGCTGCAGTTGAGCAACGGTGGAACATGAACAAATCGTGAACAAATTTCAACCGACCAGTTGCATTATATGGTTTATTACGTAAACCTTGACCAAGGTTTCGCAAAAATAATTTTGCCTTTTTCAGAAGATTTACAAATTAGCTCAACATGAAATTTTAAATAAAACAGAATCAAGTGCCCATATGTAGCTATTTCATGTTGTGGGCAGAAGGCAAAATTATTTTTGCAGAAACCTAGGTCAAAGTTTACGTAATAAACCATATTATGCAACTGGTCGGCCGTAATTTGTTCACAATTTGACAATATCGTATGTCCTTGTTATTTAAAAAGTTATTGTTCAGCCTTTACGGATAAAAAAGGAACGTTGAACATGTAGAAAGAAACGGTTCCCAAAATCCGAACTAGTTTGTTCATCTCTAGTTAGAACATTGGGCTTGCATTCGTGAGGTCAGTGGTTCAAATTCTCCTCAGGCCAAATCCGATTTAGCTTTTCTGTGATTTCCGTAAATCACTCCACGTTGATCCCAGAATTATAACGAAGAAATTGAAACAAAACGCATCACGATACTTTCTGCAGTACTCGAGTTAAGGAACTTTAACCGTGCAAAGTAAGGGCGGGTTCAGCTAGTTAGTAATAAAATAAAAGATAATTAGTCAATTTTTAATACAGAAAATTGTATCCGAGGTTAACAGTTTCTCGAAATTGGTCACAAAGTACAAGGTGAGTGGACAACAGAATCTGTGCTCGCTGGTGGGCAAGCTCGCTGGAAGTAACGAGTAGAATTTGAAAGGTTCCACCGCTCTGTTCTGTCCAAAATTGTGAGAAAACCAGGGGAGCTATAAAAAAGTTGTTTAAATTGTTCATTATCTACAACTATCTCGCTGACCCCTAAAAAAAACGCAGGCGACTAACTTTTTCGTGCCGTAATTACAATTGCATATAAAAGCAATAATTGCAATTATTATTTTTATCCAAACACAGTACGTATTGTACTCGCTAATAACACTGTTCCTTCAGTATTCACCTGCCTGCGTGAAATATTTGGTAATTTTTTTCCTATCCTAAAGGGTTCAAATGACAATGTAATTGAGGCGAGCACCATTTAAAGAACGATGCATTTATCAGCCCAACTCCGTTTCTACACCCATCCAAGATGGCTGCCGTGGCTTCACTGCCTATACGCTGAAGTAGGCGGTATAGCCCCTCTATGTTGTTCTGTGATCGCTGTTTGACCGGTGGCTCTACCCTTCATTCGGTCCCCGCGAAACCCTACGTTTCAGCAGGATAATGCACGAACGCATGTCGCAGGTCCTGTACGGGCCTTTCTGGATACAGAAAATGCTTGACTGTTGCCCTGGCCAGCACATTCTCCAGATCTCTCACCAAGAAAACGTCTGGTCAATGGTGGCCGAGCAACCAGCTCGTCACAATACGCCAGTCACTACTTTTGATGAACTGTGGTATCGTGTCGAAGCTCCATGGGTATCTGTACCTGTACACGCCATCCAAGCTCTGTTTAACTCAATGCCCAGGCGTATCAAGGCCATTATTAAGGTCAGAGGTGGTTCTGGGTACTGATTTCTCAGGATCTATGCACCCAAATTGCGTGAAAATGTAATCACATGTCAGTTCTGGTATAATATATTTGTCCAATGAATATCCATTTATCATCTGCATTTCTTCTTGGTGTAGTAATTTTAATGGCCATTCGAGTATATAACTTTCAGCCGCTGTCAATAAACCCCACACATCATTTTGAGATATTTATTGGGGTTAAAATTGATTACAGCATAAATAGTGCCATATTCTTTCATACAACTGTGTATACTTCAATTTATTTAAATTCTGATATGCTTCCCGAAATTAACTGATCTCTAAACACGAAAGCCAGCCTAAATATTTTAAATTCCATCTAGTAAATTTCTCATTAGTTTTGTAGTGGACTAAACACATTGAAAGCTGTCATTTTATTAAAAAATGAAATTTTATTATCAGCATGTATGTATGTATGTATCACATTCATCTAAAAGCATGAAATTAACCGTATCTCTAAACATGAACGCCAGCCTAAATGTTTTACATTTTCCTCTGAACTCTGTCAGAAAATTAGTTAGCCGGGTCTTAAAATATAAGGGTTTTTCTGAGTGAAAGAACGTGCTCCATAGCATGTTTTAAATCAGATCTAGTAAATGCATTTACGTCAGTTTCGCCGCTAATTAATACAAAAGACACAACAAATCAAGCACGAGTAGCATGAAGAGGAAATCAAAGCTGACACCTTTATCAAAGAAAAAAGTGTCGATTAGCAACTATGTATGTAATAAGTCCGTCAGTACAGCGATAACCCTAGGCCAGGGCTGAGTGACATAAGTCTACGTAATGCTTCTGCTATCTGTGACGGTGAACCGTGTTACTACATACCAGTCACGTGACCTGCAGGCCGTGCCTTCTCCTGCCTCAGTGGAGGGGGATATTTACCTGAAAAAAAAAAGAAAAATGTTAGTAGAATTAGTACTTCAACAGGTCTCATATCGTAATAGCGCCTACAACTTTTTCCCCTGAGCTACAGACAGCCAGGTCTTTTAACTTAGAGGATTGTACAGGATAAGGTTACATTTATTTAAAAAGTTGCCGGCCGCGGTGGCCGAGGGGACTGAGGCACTCCAGTCACGGTCTGCACGGCCACAACGGTCGGGGGTTCGAATCTCCCCTCGGGCATGGATATTTGTGCCGTCCGTAGAGTTAGCTAGTTCATAAGTAGCAGGAGGAGGAAACCTGGTGATACATCCATGTCTCAGGTGAGGCGTAATGAGAATAAAGCCCAGGCAAGAACTATAAAACGATTTTATTAATATACGCGTAAACCAAAAGCACATCTTTGGAGAAAATGACAGTGTGAAGATGTTGATGATAGGCACTGTATTTGTTACCAGTGGTAACTGAGGTTCATGGTTTCAAACAAGGAAGTCTGAAATGTAATATTCATATGTTTGTAAGTCTATGGGAGCCAACTACTGTGTTTATCAGTCCATAAGCTTACAATCTAGAACTAAAACTAATCCATGGAGAACACACACACACACACACACACACACACACACGTCTGCCCGAGGAAGAACTCTAACCTCAGACGGGAGCAGCCCTGCTGACAAGGCGCCTAGAACCGATGGGCGTCTGAGACCTATTTGGTAACCGAGCAATGCCCAGTCTAAGGTTCACTTGGCAAAAGATCAATGTAGGATGATAAGGTCGACACACGATACCGAATCCTGCGGAGGCCACGTCTCTGTGACAGTGGTGGTGGCCGGCCAACTGCGAGGCGTCGTATGTAGTAGCGGAGATTTCGAAACACGACCAGACATTAACTGCCGTCGGCGGCTCACCCAGAGCCCGATGGAAGTCTGACTAACAGTCCTAAATGCCTAGGACGTGTAGAGGCTCAAGGACGACTATTTGGGCGGTTTTATGTGTAACGAGACCAAGCGCCAAAATGTCATAAGCGAGATAACGGCCTACAAAGTTACCATTTCCTTGAAAATGTATGTATTTTTTAAGGTTCTCAATTTTTTGTACGGATGAAGGTTTATTATTGTTTCACTTATTAGTGGAAGATCACCTTAATTAAAAGCTAAATAACACGAAAAACTAACGCAAATGGTCGTTAGACTACTAATGCTTAATTGCTGCTTGTGCAGCTGTTATGCATCAGTGGACTAATCGTCCTTTGGTCTCATTATGCGTAACTGAACTGAGCATTAGGCCTATTATAAAAATTAAGCCTTAGGAAGCAGTATGCCTTTGATATCCTGAAACAACTTAATGAGGTCACGTTACTGAAAACGAAGCTTAGTTTATAAGTAGTTTTTAAGTTTAGTGACTGATGACACCGCAGTTAAGTCCCATAAGCATATCAAACATTCCAAAGTTCTTTTTTTCTGGTTTTATTTTTTTTTATATATATATACAACATTTTTCTGGTGTCTCTGACTTGTTTTTTCGTACTCATGTATTCCGCCCCTTTCAATAACTTCAAAAATGTTAAAATGTTTGTATAGCTTATGGGACTTAACTACGGGGTCATCAGTCGCTAAACTTGCAAACTACTTATGAACTAACTAATACTAAGGACGACACAAATATCCATGCCCGAGGGGGGATTGGAACTCCCGACTACAGTGGCTGTGCAGACCGTGACTGGAGCGCCTCAGTACAAAATTAAAAAAAAAAAAAATTTAAAAAAATAAATAAATAAATAAATAAATAAATATGTTCAAATGTTTGTAAATCTATCGGACCAAACTGCGTGGTCATCAGTCCGTAGCATACAAACTACTTAAACCTAGGTAAACTAACCTAAGGACAAACACACACACCCATGCCCCAGGGAGGACTCGAACCTCCACGGCGAGCAACCGCGCGCTTCGCAGCGAGGCGCTTTAGACCGCTCGGCTACTCCACCGCGGCCTCAGTCCCCTCGGCCACCGCGGCCGGCTTTCAATAACTGATCTCTACGTGATTCAGGAATGTTATTTTGTAGATCGTTAGTACACACATTCTTCTGTGGGATCTTTCCACTTCCCCATTTATTGGCCTCTCGTCATTGCCTACGCGGCTACTTCCAGATCTGCCTTCATTGCTAGTTACAGATCCATCATCGATTTGCTTTACCCACTACTGCATTTGAGGTTACATTACTGTTATGGTTATTTGCATACAGTGAAGAATCCCTGGTTGGAAGGTCTGTGCTGGAAGATGCATATTCACCCTATAGAAGAAGAAGAACGGGATGCGTAAAGTTTACGACATTGTGTTTAGGTCCTTATGAAGTAGTTTTGAAGTTAACCTTGAAAGGTAACTTACGATGTCCTACCTTTAAAGCTACGGATCCATCAACTTACTTGATTTGAACGCGTCAATTATCACACCTCTTAACCATAATCTTCACGACATTACAACACAAAACCTAGTATTTGGCCCGTAAACACTACACAATTCACAGAGCAAGGTACCAAAGCGTTTTGCTAGATCGGTATACAAAGCCGATGTAGTGAACCGTTTAGCATCACTAGACTATAGTAGAGGAAGGTGGCGCTTGGTCTACTGATGCAGAACTACAGTTTGGCTTGTCGCATGTGGACTTGTGATGCAAAATTGAAAATCAGCGATAGGCGAAGTGGCTCTTGGTATTTTTTAATAAATCATGGCAACCATTGCTGCGACGAGAACGGTGATTTTTATCCATATAGATTATCATGTCTCTCAATAGAATTTGCTCAAATCAGAAGATATCAATAAATGGCACTTGGTCTAGTGGTGCATAACATCGTCCATTTGTAGTCAGCAATCCGGCGACATATCGCGGCGCTAGCACTGCCACCTACTGGGCTAGTCAGCTTAACACTTAAAAATTAGTAATTTATGGATGCGTATTTTAGATAACAAAAACCTGGTTACAATTATTAATTTCGAACTCAAAATAATCGTAGATTTCTTGTTTTATTTCAAAATTACTAAAAATTTTCGGGCTATTATGCAGTGGTCTTATGTAAGTGCTGGTGGGTGTCGTTTTTCTGCAAAACTCCGCAATGACGCTCTAGATAGCACTGTAGATGTAAGTGTAGACGCCACACGTAAGGCAGATATCTGATCTATAACTTATGTAATAATCGTCGTACGTGTTCTCTAGCGTATTGTCATCAAAAGCCGTGATGATAGTTGCAACTTTAACCTTATTCTCGGAAGACTGTTGATATTCACTGCCACTGCTTCCATCGCCTCTTCCCGCACGTACCGTAGCACTACCGCTTGCAATGAGTTGTTCGTCATTATCATCCCTATTATCATTATGTGTTAGTGTTACAACAGTATCTAACTTATGCTCATATTTCTGTACCATAACAGATACGAGAAAGCATGCGAACGATTCATCTTCTACACTAATACCATCTTCACGAAGAAGGCTTATTCGTAACTTCATCTCAACCAATCGCAATACATTAGCAGGATTGATTACCAATCGCCGCCCCATCTGACGCTTCACCACACAAATAACATCACAAAACGCAGCTTCGGAGGGACGGTGCGAACCGACAGGTCAAACTGCAATGTGGCAAGGCACACGCAGAGGCCTCTAACGGACGACTGCAGAGTTTTGCAGATGCGGGAGTATCACTAGTGCAATAACGGATCTTTACATTAACTCTCGTACGATTTTGATGTATATCTGTTTGTTCGAGTCCAAGTACTTTCCTTTTAAGACTCGTCACCCATGCCATGTTCCATGTTTTTTTTTTTTTTTTTTTTTTTTTTTTTAAACAATATTTTACCTTCTTTTAAAACCCTTCACTTTATTACATTCCCTTTTACTTAATCAGTTTTCTTCTGGTTTAACATGTTACAAGTCTCTTGGGTGAAATGTGGCGTCTGCAGAACTCTGCCACCCCCCCCCCCCCCGCCCCTATGTTAGCCACAGGAATGGAAATTACAATAAAGTAGTATAAATAAGAAGACAACTGCAACACAACACTGCTCAAGTTCAAAGCGCATATGCAATAAAATGTTCAAATGTTTGTTAAGCTTAAGGGACTTAACTACTGAGTCATCAGTCCCTAAACTTACAAACTACTTATGAACTACCTACAACTAAGGACGGCACAAATATCCATGCCCGAGGGGGGATTCGAACCCCCAACCGTAGTGGCCGTGCAGACCGTGACTGAAGCGCCTCAGTCCCCTCGGCCACCGCGGCCGGCGCATATGCAATAACAGTGAACATATTCTAGAAGGACATATAAAACAGCCGTTTGCAGACAGACAGTCTTACGTGAGAAAAAATTTTATTTTTTAACCTAATATGACAAATTTGGTGACGTTTATTTTAACATGTTGACCATGCATTTTTTATTCATTTTACATTTCGACGAGAAACTCTTTATATGACATGTTCTCCTAAGTGAAGACCTTGTAAACCCTTCTGAAGATTATGATTTAAATAATCGAAACCCATAATAGTAATAAATATTCTTTATTATTAAATATTATTAGCGATCTTGGCTTAACGACCTACAGAAGCTTTATTTGGTCCCCTTGCTTTACAATCCTTTGAACATTTTTAAGGTGCTGACAACATTACATTCTAGGGGAAGATGATGAAACAAATTTTGCAAATAATTCTTGCCACAACTAATAACGCCTTGTTTTTAATGATTTCCACACCATCTATTGCATCATTTACGTTACACTCTCTCTCTCTGTAGTGCAATAATACAAAACGAACTGCCCTTCTCTAAACTTTCTGTGTATCCTCAGTCCCACTTGCTGGAGATCCTACAATGCGCAGTAAAATTACAAAATAGAACGAAAAAGTGTAGTGTTGGCAGTTTCTTTAGTAAAACTGTTGCATATTCTCAGTGTTCTACCAATGAAACGTTGCCTTTGGTTCGCATTTCCTACATAATTTTCTATTTCTTCTTTCCAATTTACGTTGTTGGTAACTGTAATTCATATGCATTTAACTGAATTTACAGACTGTAGATTTGACTTATTTATCGTATAAATCAGTTGTAGCTGTTAGATAATTATTATATGAGAGGAGCTGGAGATTAAACAAGTCAGGTTCGACTTTGACCACCTAAATAGGAATACTGACGATATCATGTGGACTGTTAACTATCAGATTCCATAAAGAAAAGTAGAGCCAGATTAGTTTTAAATGATAGGAAATAATTTCCATTTTCTACTCTCTTCAATTGCGTTTGTCAAAATAATAAATTAATATTAATTACGTCAGTTTCTAAATGTACCTCGAGATAAAAAAAAATTTCTATATTTTAGTTGACAACATTATTTCTGTAAGAATTTACCGTAATAGACTGCAGTGTCAAAAGTTGTATCTCACGTCCTAATATCTTTGTATGTCCCATATGTTCTCATTGTTTGCAGTTGTCAGTCTCATGAAGATGATCTACTAAGATGAAAACCGGTTAGTCACCCAGTACGTAAACATTATTTGCCGAACACATTGTGGTGCCTTCCTTCTGAAATACTGCAATTCTGCAGCACTGTCTCAGTGTGTTCCGATGACGTCCCAGTTAGTTATGACAGCCCTCATCTTTGTGCCATATCCTAACCCCCAGATCACTCATATTCTCTCGTCTGTTGTGGTCATTTCAAGGTTTGGCCATGATGGCAGCAAGTCTCCATTCTGAACGTCTTTCCGCTTTCCTCTTCATTTCTTCGCGGGTCTTGCATCTCACATCTTTCATGATTTGGTCCATGTGCCTCAGGCGTGGTCTTCCTCTTGTTTTCCTCCGACATAACCCTCTTATTTTTTTCAGGCATTTTTCATGTCTTCTACATCTACATCTACATCGATACTCTGCAAATCACATTTAAGTGCCTGGCAGAGGGTTCATTAACCACCTTCATAACTTTTCTCTACCGTTCCATTCTCTAATAGCGCGCGGGAAGAAAGAACACCTAAATCGTTCCGTTTTCGATCTGATTTCTCTTATTTTATTGGGATGGTCATGTCTCCCTAAGTAGGTGGGTGCTAGCAAAATATTTTCACATTCAGAACTAAAAGTCGGTGATTGAAACTTCGCAAACAGATCACGCCGCAATGAATAACGTCTTTCTTTTAATGATTTCCACCCCAATTCGTGCAACATTTCCGTGACGCTTTCCCCCCCGTAACGTGATAAAACAAAACGAGCTGCCCTTCTCTGAACCTTCTCAATATCTTCCGTCAGTCCCACCTGGTGAGGGTCCCACAAGGGGCAACAGTACTCCAAGAGAGGACGCACAAGTGTGATGTAGGCAGTCTCTTTGGTGGAGCTGGTGCATCGTCTAAGCGTTCTGCCAATGAAACGTAACCTTTGGTTCGCCTTCCCCACAATATTTTCTATGTGTTCTCTCCAGTCAAAGTTGTTCGTAATTGTAACTCCTAGGTATTTGGTAGAATTTACGACCTTAAGGTTTGACTGATTTATCGCGTAATTGAAGTTCAGAGGATTTCTTTTAGTGGTCATGTGTATTACTTCACACTTTTCTTTATTTAGTGTCAATTGCCAATTTTCGCACCAAGTAGAAATTTTGTCTAAATCGCTTTGCAGTTGCTTTTGATCCTATGTTGACTTCACTAACCGATAAACGACAGCATCATCCGCGAACAGTCTAAGGGAGCTATTCAGATTATCTCCTAAATCGTTTATAAACACGAGGAAGAGTAGGGGACCAATAACGCTTCCCTGTGGAACGCCAGATATCACTTCTGTTTTACTCGATGACTTACCGTCAATTACAACGAACTGTGTCCTTTCTGATAGGAAATCGTGAATCCAATCGCACAATTGGGGAGATATTCCATAAGCACGCAATTTCATTAGAAGCCGCTTGTGGGGTACAGTATCAAAAGCCTTCCGGAAATCCAGAAATATGGAATCGATTTGAGATCCCTTGTCGATGGCACTTAACACTTCATGTGAATAAAGGGCAAGCTGTGTTTCGCAAGAGCGATACTTTCTGAATCCGTTCTGACTATTGGTTAATAGGTCGTTCTCTTCGAGGTAGTACATAATATTCGAACAAAGTATATGTTCCAAAATCCTACTGCAAATCGACGTCAATGAGATAGGCCTGTAATTTTGGGGATCACTCCTATTGTCTTTCTTGAATATTGGAGTAATTTGGGCAACTTTCCAGTCTTTGGGTACGGATCTTTCGCTGAGTGATCGGTTGTAAATTATAGCTAAGTACGGAGCTATTTCATCAGCATACTCTGAGAGGAATCTAGTTGGTATACAATCTGGCCCTGAAGATTTATTTTTGTTTAGTGACTTAAGTTGTTTTACTACTCCAGGAACATCTACTTCTAAGTTTCGCATGCTGGCAGCTGTTCTTGGATTGAATACTGGAGTGTTCACTTCGTCTTCTTTGGTGAAAGAATTTCGGAAAGCTGTGTTTAGTAATTCTGCCTTAGCAGTACTGTCGTCGGTAGTATTACCATTGCTATCGCGTAGTGAAGGTATTGTTTGTGTTTTGCCGCTAGTGTACTTCACATATGACCAGAATGTCTTTGGATTTTCTGCAAGATTACAAGACAGGATTTCGTTGTGGAAACAACTATAAGATTCTCGCATTGAAGTCCGCGCTAGGTTGCGAGTTTCAGTAAAAGATTGCCAGTCTTGCGGATTCTGTGTCTTTTTAAATTTTGCATGCGTTTTTCTTTGTTTCTGCAACAGTGATCTGACCTGTTTTGTGTACCACGGGGGGTCATCCCCCTCTTTTATTAATTTATTTGGTATAAATCTCTCGATTGCTACTGATATTATGTCTTTGAATGTAAGCCACAACTGGTCTACACTCGCATTTTTAGTTTTGAAGGACTGGAGACTATCGCTCAGGAAAGCGTGAAGCGAATTTTTATCTGCTTTATTGAATAGATATATTTTTCGTTTATTTTTGGTGCATTTGGGAATTTCGATATTCAGTCTCGCTACTACAACTCGATGTTCGCTAATCCCTGTATCTGTTTTGATGCTCTTTACTATCTCGGTATTATTTGTTGCTAGGAGATCAAGAGTATTTTCGCAACCACGTACTATTCTAGTGGGTTCATGAACTAACTGTTCGAAGTAGTTCTCAGAAAAAGCATTCAGAACTAGTTCGGACGATGTTTTATATTTGCCCCCGGTTTTGAATACGTAATTATGCCAACATATCGAGGGTAAATTAAAGTCGCCACCGATTATAACAGTATGCTTCGGATACCTATTTGAAATATGATTCAAGCTTTCTTTGAACATTTCTGCAACCGCATCGTCTGAGTCAGGGGGCCGATAAAAAGATCCAATTATTAATTTATTTCGGCGGTCAGGTATAACCTCTACCCAGACCAATTCACAGGAAGTATCTGCCTCAATTTCGTTGCAGGATAAACCGTTTGTAACAGCAATAAACACGCCACCCCCTGTTTTATTTATTCTATCCTTTCTGAAGACCATTTGGCCCTTTGAAAAAATTTCGGCCGAATTTATCTCAGGCGTCAGCCAGCTTTCAGAACCTATAACGATTTGTGCCTCAGTACTTTCTATCAGCGCTTGGAGCTCTGGAATTTTCCCAACACAGCTACGACAATTTACAACTGTTACACCAATGGTTTTTATGTCTACTTTCTTCCCGTGTCTGACCTGCCCCCTTTGAGACTGAAACCCATTTTGTGTATTCCCGAGGCCATCTAACCTAAAAAACCGCCCAGTCCACGCCACACAGCCCCCGCTACCCGTGTAGCCGCTTCCTGAGTGTAGTGGACTCCTGACCTATTTAGCGGAACCCGAAAACCCACCACCCTTTGGCGCAAGTCGAGGAATCTGCAGCCGACACGGTCGCAGAACCGTCTGATTCAGACCCTCCACTCGGCTCTGAACCAAAGGTCCGCAGTCAGTCCTGTCGACAATGCTGCAGATGGTGAGCTCCGCTTTCATCTTGCAAGCAAGACTGGCAGTCTTAACCACTTCTGATAGCCGCTCAAAACCAGAGAGGATCTCTTCCGATCCAAAGCGACACACATCATTGGTCCCAACATGAGCCACCACCTGCAGTTGGCTGCACCCTGTGCTCTTCATGGCATCCGTAAGGAGCCGTTCCACATCCGGAATGACTCCCCCCGGTATGCACACGGAGTGCACATTGGAATTCTTCCCCTCCCTAGTAGTCATTTTCCTAAGGGGCTCCATTACCCGCCTAACGTTGGAGCTCCCAACTACCAACAAACCCACCCTCTGTGAGTGCCCGGATCTTGAAGGCAGAGGGGCGAGTACAGGACAAGCGACACCATCCGCATCAGGAACATCCCCTGCCACAGACAGCGCCTCGAATCTGTTGGCAAGACTAACCGGGGAGGCCTCCACTTCGGTCCCCCGGGAAGTCTTACGCCGCCTGACACGCGCTGAGGGGACCTCCCAATCCACCACGGATTGGGGGGCTACCTCCTCGCGGGCAGTGAGCGGGCTGGCCACAGCCGCAGGCCGATCGGAGGGCACAACAGACGCACAGGGCGTCTGCTGTACCCCCGCGAGCGGCCCACAACAGCGGCGCCCACCCACCGCAGTCTCAAGCGTTGCCAGCGAAGCCAACGCCGCCTGAAGCTGCGAGCGAAGAGTCACCAACTCTGCCTCCATCCGTTCGCAGCAGTCACAGTTCCTAGCCATTCTTACGAGATGTCCTGCAAACTGAGCTCTTCTTTTAACAATTAGGTTTCACAAGCTTTTCTTTTTGCCCGCTCTTTCCAAGACCGCTTCATTTGTAACTTTGTCAATCCATTTTACTTTGAGCAGGCGTCGAAAACAGCGCTTTTCCAAAGAATTTAGGTTATTGTCTTCTTCACTTCTCAGTGTCCATGTTTCACATCCATAGCATTCCATACATTCCAGATGTAAGAGGTTATAAAACTTCTCCTGACTTCAAGACTAATACTCTTGAGACCTAAAATAATTTTCTTTTTGTTAGAAGTAGCTTTGGCTTGTGCATTTCTGCTTCTTACTTCTACCTTGCTCCTTCCATACCTGGTGATCTTACTGCCTAGGTAAGTAAATGTATCAACTTGTTAAAGTAGAACATTGTCTACATGAACTTGAGTTTTAGTTTGCCCTTCTTCATCACATAACTTTTTTTTCCCAAGTTATATTCTTCCTCCATAACTTAATCCATTCTATTTATCAGGGTTCACTATCAGCTAGGACAACAGAGTAATCAGCCATAAATCAGAATACCTTTCAGTAAGTTTTCCACGTCTTTTTTTAAAGCTTCTCTTCTATGTACAAAAATAATCAAGGATAATACACATACTTGTCGAACGCCTTTTCGTATCCAGAATTAAACCTTCACACTACCGCGGAATGTGCGCTGATAAGAAAATTCCTGGCAGATGAAAATTGTGTGTCGGAATCGGGATTCGAATCTGACACCTTTGCCTTTCGCGAGCAAGCGCTCTACTGTCTGAGCTATCCTGGCACGCTCTCTACCGTCCTGCACTGTCCGTAGGAAAACTTCTGTCAATTTTGTAAAGTAGGAGGCGAGGTACTGGCAGGAGTACAATAGTGATAACGGGCCGTGAAGCCTGCCGGGATAGCTCAGAGGGTAGAGCGCTTGTCCGTGAAAGGACAAGGTCCCAGGTTCGAATCCCGTATCCGTCACACAATTTTAATCTGCCAGCAAGTTTCACCACTTTGTATGTTCGCCTCTTCATGGTATGTCGACAGATAACCGTTATGTCGTTTTTTGTAGAGATTCCATATTACACTCCTGGCCATTAAAATTGCTACACCACGAAGATGACGCGCTACAGACGCGAAATTTAACCGACAGGACGAAGATGTTGTGATGTGCAAATGATTCGCTTTTCAGAGCATTCACGCAAGGTTGGTGCCGGTGGGGACACCTACAAGGTGCTGACATGAGGAAAGTTTCCAACCGATTTCTCATACACAAACAGCAGTTGCCCGGCGTTGCCTGGTGAAACGATGTGCTGCCTCGTGTAAGGAGGCGAAATGCGTACCAACACGTTTCCGACTTTGATAAAGGTCGGATTGTAGCCTATCGCGACTGCGGTTTATCGTATCGCGACATTGCTGCTCGCGTTGGTCGCTATCCAATGACTATTAGCAGACTATGGAATAGGTGGGTTCAGGAGGGCAATACGGAACGCCGTGCTGGATCGCAATGGCGTCGTATCACTAGCAGTCGAGATGACAAGCATGTTATCCGCATGGCTGTAACGGATCGTGAGTCAACAGATGGGGACGTTTAAAAGACAACAACCCTCTGCACGAACAGTTCGACGACGTTTGCAGCAGCATGAAGTATCAGCTCGGAGACCATGGCTGCGCTTACCCTTGACGCTGCATCACAGACAGGAGCGCCAGCGAGTTGTACGCAACGACGAACCTGGGTGCTCGAATGGCAAGACGTCATTTTTCCGAATGAATGCAAGTTCTGTTTACAGCGTCATGATGGTCGCGCCCGAATGTGGCGACATCGCGGTGAATGCGTATTGGAAGCGTGTATTCGTCATCGCCATATAGATGTATCACCCGGCGTGATGGTATGGGGTGCCATTGGTTAAACGTCTCGATCACCTTTTGTTCGCATCGACGTCAGTTTGAACAGTGGCCGTTACATTTAAGATGTGTTGCCAACCGTGGCTCTACCCTTCTTTCGATCCCTGCGAAACCCTACATTTCAGCTGGATAATGCACGTCCGCATGTTGCAGGTCCTGTACGGGCCTTTCTGGATACGGGAAATGTTCGACTGCTGCCCTGGCCAGCATATTCTCCAGATCTCTCACGAACTGAAAACGTCTGGCCAATTGTGGCCGAGCAACTGGCTCGTCACAATACGCCAGTCTCTACTATTGATGAAATGTGGTGTCGTGTTGAAGCAGCATGGGCATCTGTACCTGTACACGCCATTCAAGCTCTGTTTGACTCAATGCCTAGGCGTATCAAGGCCGTTATTACGGCCAAATGTGGTTGTTCTGGGTACTGATTTCTCATTATCTATGCATCCAAATGGCGTGAAAATGTACTCACATGTCATTTCTAGTTTAATACTAGGGAATACCCGTTTATCATGTGCATTTCTTCTTGGTGTAGCAATTTTAATAGCCAGTAGTGTATTTTCGTGTCACTGCAAGGACGGGCCGTACGGACCCTGATGGCCATTGAAGAGAGGGAACATTACGAGAACGAAAAGCAGCGGCGCTCACCTAAGAAGACACATCATCAAGAAAGAAGAAGATGCGACAGATACGGTGTCAAACCACCAGCAGCTCTGGCCCAGGTTTCCGTGGTTTCCTGTTGGCTGTAAAGTGAATACCGGAGCTGTCCCCATGCCCACGGAATATTCCCAATTGGGACAACCCCCCCCCCCCCTACACAACAAAAGATAGACCAAATACAGTAAAATATAACCCTTGCACCTTGCGAAATAAGTGACTCAATAAAGAAACGAACCTGCCCACACGTGTGGGTAACCCACTCAAGGCTGGAAAGAGCTCTAAAGCAGCCCGCCTCACCCCCTCAGGTTGACGAATGAAACGTGCAAAAAGACTACTCCAAACTATATACATAATAACAAAGATACGTAGTGTTGCGTCATTTCTGAATGACGGTAACGGCTGTGCCTCTGACGTCGCCTGGTAGAATATTTAACGTGCTTTCATGAAGGTCACGACCGCCTGTCAGTTAATAACCAGTACAGCAGCTACGATATCCGCGCGCGTGCTGAGCTCTGCAGCAGCGCGGTCTCAGCAGCCTCAGACCGTGACATTGGGCGGCTGGCGGCGTGACATGTCGGAACCACGACAGCGGCAGCGGCAGGCTTTATAACAGTTCCCGGCCCGCCGCATGCCAGCAGCTCCCAGCTTCCGCCGGCACAGCGGGCGGTTCTCCGCTCAATTGCCAGGAGACCCGCACGTCCCATACACAAAGCGTAAGCCGGCACTCGGCGCTGCAAATCGGGCCAACAGCGTCGCTCATATGTGCCGAATCAAAGATCTGCAGCTGAGCTGATCACTGTTTTTCTTCGACGGTGAGTCAATAAGTAAGTTAGAAATGCCACGACACTGAAAGTCATTTGAAATACCTAGCAGATGGATGGCTATGTGGAAGAAAGCAACCATACCATACGAGAATACAGATTGGGTCAAAAAATGTTCAAATGTTTGTAGAACTTATGGGACTTAACTACGGGGTCATCAGTCCCTAAGCTTACAAACTACTTATGAACTAGAATGAAAGAAGTTTCATTCTGAAAACATCCCTTAGGCTGTGGCTAAGCCATGTCTCCACCATATCCTTTCTTCCCGGAGTGCTAGTCTTGCAAGTTTCGCAGGAGAGCTTCTGAGAAGTTTGGAAAGTAGGAGGCGAGGTACTGGCGGAAGTAAAGTTGTGAGGCGGTGTCGTGAGTCGTGTCGGGGTAGCTCAGTGGTAGAGCGCTTGCCCGCGAAAGGCAAAGGTCCCAGGTTCGAGTCCCGGTTCCGGCACACAATTTTAATCTGCCAGGAAGTTTCATAACAGCGCACACTCCGCTGCAGAGTGAAAGTTTCATTCTGGAAACATCCCCTAGGCTGTGGCTAAGCCATGTCTCCACCATATCCTTTCTTCCAGGAGTGCTAGTCTTGCAACTTTCGCAGGAGAGCTTCTGAGAAGTTTGGAAAGTAGGAGGCGAGGTACTGGCGGAAGTAAAGTTGTGAGGCGGTGTCGTGAGTCGTGTCGGGGTAGCTCAGTGGTAGAGCGCTTGCTCGCGAAAGGCAAAGGTCCCAGGTTCGAGTCCCGGTTCCGGCACACAATTTTAATCTGCCAGGAAGTTTCATAACAGCGCACACTCCGCTGCAGAGTGAAAGTTTCATTCTGGAAACATCCCTTAGGCTGTGGCTAAGCCATGTCTCCACCATATCCTTTCTTCCAGGAGTGCTAGTCTTGCAAGTTTCGCAGGAGAGCTTCTGAGAAGTTTGGAAAGTAGGAGGCGAGGTACTGGCGGAAGTAAAGTTGTGAGGCGGTGTCGTGAGTCGTGTCGGGGTAGCTCAGTGGTAGAGCGCTTGCCCGCGAAAGGCAAAGGTCCCAGGTTCGAGTCCCGGTTCCGGCACACAATTTTAATCTGCCAGGAAGTTTCTACTTATGAACTAGCTAATAACCTCATGAATGACTTTTGTTCCTGACACCAGCAACTGTCTGAATACACTACAGAAGGCATGCAACCGCTGTGTGCCTAACTGCAGAGCGATAGAATATCACTATGGTGTAAAAATTGGCAATTGACTCAAAATAATGAAAAGTGTGAAGTCGTCCACATGAGTATGAAAAGAAATCCGTTAAACTTTGTTTACAAGATAAATCAATCAAAAGTGAAGGCCGTAAACTCCACTAGATACCTAGGAATTACTATTACCTCAGACTTAAATTGGAAAGAACACGTAGATAATGTCGTGGGAAAGGCGAACCAGAGACTGCGTTTTATTGGCAGAACCCTTAAAAGACACAACAGAACTACTAAAGAGAATCCATACAGTATGCTTGTCCGTCCTCTTTTGGGGTATTGCTGCCCAGTGTGGGATCCTTATCAGGTGGGTTTGACGGAGGACGTCGAAAGAGTCCAAAGTAGGGCAGCTCGTTTCGTATTGTCACGATACAGGGGAGACAGCGTAACGGAAATGATACAGGGTCTAGGATGGGAATCATTACAACAACGGCGCTTATCGCTGCGGCGTGGTCTAATTACGAAACTCCAATCGCCAACATTCTCCTCCGAATGCGAAAATAAATTGTTGACTCGCACTTACATAGGTAGAAATGATCATCTAAAATACGAGAAATCAGAGATCTAACGGAGAGATTCAGGTGTTCTTTCTTCCCGCGCGCTATTCGAGAATGGAATGGGAGAAAAAAGTATAAAGGTGGTTCGATGAACCCTCTACCAGGCACTTTAATGTGATTTGCAGAGTATGCCATGGAGATGTAGTTGAAATGATGAGCAGGTGTACCGTGAGAATGCATTCAGTCGCAGTATTGTGTTTAGGCGGCACCGACGTTATGTACAATGACGGGACAGTTTGGAAGATGACGTGCCTACTGGTTACTGGTTGGCGAAGAACAGTTCGAACGGAACTCAAAAACCAGAAAGTTGCAACGCTGGCGAGTGCTAACCGCTCCCAATCGGCAGACGCTTTCGCAGCTGGTGCAACCCCCCCCCCCCCCCCCAAGCACTTCAACATTTTTTTAATTTTATCACTTTTTATTGTTTTCATTTTTTATTTTCTTAAATTATAATTTCCCATGTAGACATGAACGTGACAATGGGACGCCAACATGATACCGCCAGTGAGAACATTTGCTACTGTTGCTGTGAGTGGTTTTATTGCCGCCGCAACCAGCTTTGATGCTGGTCCATCAGTAGACCGAACGATGATCCGAAGTTTCTCAGCCACCAGGAATGCGTCAGCGTGTGGAACATTCACTGTGGGTGTCATTTGTCAGGTCCCACAATTTATTGACTGTACAGTGTATAGAGAAGATAACTTATATCTGCGAGACCGATCTGTAAACCGTGGGAGGGGGGGGGGATGGACTGCCAATAACTGAAGAAGTAGCACCTTGCTACTATTGGTTGTGCAGGTTAAGTGTGGGACACTGCTCTTGCGTTTCCTTTGTTCTTTGTTGTGTTTGTGTGACCTAGCTTAGTGTGTTGTCCTCTGTGACGTGGCTGGTCACTGATTTTTGTCGTCTGTTTGTGTCTGTTTTATGGTGTTGTGTTGTCTGTACGTGTTTTGTGTTGTCTGTACGTGTGTTGTGTTGTCTGTATGTGTGTTGTGTTAGTTGTTATGTGTCATGTGGCTACTGGCAGATCAGGCCATCTCGTTGTAATACGCCTATGGAGCTGTTTGCCCAGGTTTGATATTAGTCTATTCTGGGATATTTCTGCCTTCTCGTAGAACTGCTTGACGATTACCCTTATTCTATGTTTTATAAGGGCCACCCCTGTCAGATCATGGATTTCTTTTCTTGGGAAGTCTCTGGGGACTCGCATGATCCGTCGTAGAATCTTACCCTGTAACTTTTTTATGTGTGTGTCGGTCGCATTACCCCAGACCACCGCTGCGTATTCAAATGTTCAAATGTTTGTATAGCTTATGGGACCCAACTATGGGGTCATCAGTCCCTAAACTTACAAACTACTTACGAACTAGCTAATCCTAAGGACGGCACAGATATCCATGCCCGAGGGGGGGGGGGGATTCGAATCCCCGACCGTAGTGACCGTGCAGACCGTGACTAACGCGCCGCAGTCCCCTTGGCCACCGCGGCCGGCTGATGAATTTATAAACAGAGTACATCCAGTAGGCTTTACTTTTATAGAAATAGCCTCTTCCAGAACTGCTGCGTCACTGGAGTGCCATGAACTCTATCGCGAGACCAACGTGATAATCGAATGACGGTTTGTGGTGACCTCATCCAACAGTTGTGCGAATGATGATCCGACGTTTCTCAGCCACCAGGATTGCGGCAGTGTGTTTGGAACATTCAGTGTGGGTGTCGGTTGTCAGGTTTCAGAACTTATTGACTGTACCACGTATAGAGAAGATAACTTACATTCGCGACCCCGATCTGTAAACCGAAAGTTTTTTTTTTTTTTTTTTTTTTTTCGTTCTCCATCCTTAGGGGATGGAGCGGGTTCTTTAAGACTTGCAAATGCCCTTTTCAGCCATCTGGAGAAGGTTACATTTTATTTTACAATATTTACGAGGTATGTTCACAAAGTAAGTTCCGTTTGGTTATATAAAACAAACGTGTACAGATACAGAAAAAAAATTGTACAAAAATATACAACTATTAAACTACTTTTTTTACATAGCTTCCGAAATTTTGTAGGCATTTGTCATAGCGTGGCAACCATGTGGTGTTCAACCATGTGGTAACATGTTCTTTCAGCTCGTCATCATCGCTTAAGTGTTGACCACCATGGACAGGTTTTAGGTGTAAGAAGAAAGTCGCTAGGAGCGGGCCTGTACGGAGGATGATCAAACACGTCCCAGTGAAATTCCTGTAAGAGTTGTTTGGTCATATTGGCCTTGAGGTCGGGCGGCAACGTGAAGGGAAGAAGAAGACTCCTTTCATGTCTTCTTACACCTAAAATCTGTCCTTGGTGGTCAACACTTCAACGATGATGAGCTGAAAGAACATGGTTGAATACACAGGCGGCAACCTTGTATGAAGAAGGCACACAAATACTTGTCCCACGCTATGACAAGTGCCTACAAAATTTCGGAAGTTATGTAGAAAAGAAGTTGAACAGTTGCAGATTTTTATACTACAAATATTTTTCTGTATATGTTCACGTTTGGTTTATAGAACCAAACGGAACTTACTTTGTGGACATACCTGGTATTAGTATCTCTTGCTTGGTGCTAAAATTGAATATTACAAGTGTTAGCACTCATAATTTTACAATAGTTAAGTATAATACTCTAGGTTACAATATTTACATTTTATATGAATGAATGGTAAACATAGTATTTCTTGTAGTGACATTGAAAAGATTTCCGTGTAGTCCTGACTGGCCGTAAAGCAAAATGTCAAGTGCGACTTTTCACCTGCGCGGGTCAAGGTATCGATTCGGAGCGTTCGGGAGGAAGGTCGCGTCCTACGAGACGTGTCACGGCGGAATGTGAGGAAAAAGAAAGCAGGTCCGAGAAGAAGAAAAAAACGCGGGTGTTTCGGTCCAGAGACGAAAATACGCGAGATGTGGGCCAAGGCCAGTGTCGAGGCTTGGGCACAATGGCGGCCGTTCTCGGGCCGCGGCTGACCGGGTTCCAGCGCGGCGCGGCGCGGCTGCACAGTGCTGAGTGCCGGGTGTCGAGTGCTGAGTGCTGAGTCACGGCGCGCGCATCTGGAGCCCAGCCGAGCCTAGCGGCGGCTTTCTCCGACCTTGCCGACCAGCTGGCGATTGCGATAACGTTATTTACCTCGCCTCGCTCGCAAGATAAATAGCCGCGCGCCGAAAAGGGGTTAGCGCACCGAGGCGCCGGCCCGGCTTTCTCGGCGCCCAGCCGCCTCGCGGTACTTTTCCAAGGGGACCTGCAGGGCACGGAACCACTGGCCGTGTCTTCACAAGAATTTTGCATCTGGGCGTCATTCTTGTAAATCAAGACACAGTGCGATTGTATTGTAGAATTGTTAATGATATATGGAGAGGAACTGTAATTTGAAATGTACTTCTAAAAACAGTAGAACCTCTCAAACTCGATTCCCGAAAACTCGACATTCCGTAAAACTCGACATTCCGTAAAACTCGACATTCCGTAAAACTCGACGGGGCTGGTGAATTAATTTTTTTTTTTTTTTTTTTTTTTTTTTTTTTTTTTTTTTTTTTTTTTTTACATCACCCATAACGTAAAGCTTTCCATCAGTACATAAGGCGCCCGAGAGCGCTAGAGACTCAGACTAGGTTACTGGGTTTTCCAAGGTCGTTCGACGCACCCTTCACCTGCCCAGCTGGGGCAGGCTATTGTTTGCACACGTTCTGGGATTTCTGTGGCCTCTTTCATTATCGTGAGGCCGCGCGTTGACCTCGGATTTCCGGGCAGGTCATAAACTACCCTCGCTACATTGACGTCACTGGGCGTTCAGTTTAGCGTTTGTTGAGACACAATTGTGGTTAGTTGCTTTTGTTCGAGAGTGGTTGACAATTGTTTAATCGAGTTTTGTGGTCGAATATAGAGCGACAGTATGGCGGAGAAGAGGAGGAAACAAGTGTCAATGTCAATGGAAGCAAAGTTTGGTGCCCTAAAAAGACTTGAGCTTGGTGAAAGCGTAAATAAAATAGCGTTGGACTTGAACATCGGTGGTCTACAGTGCTCGATTGGAAGAAACAGAAATCTGAAATTGAATCGTAGTGTTTGAAGACAGTGTACAGAATCCATTGCGGAACGAAAAACAATGAGAAGTGCAAAGTTCGAAAAAGTCGGCGAAACCCTTTACCAATGGTTCCGTGTGCACAGGGAGAAGGGAACGCCTATATCTGGACCCATCCTGCAAGAGAAAGCTCTACAGTTTTATGAACAATTTAAGGAGGAAGGAGAGCCTGGATTTACAGCGAGCAATGGTTGGTTGTCAAGCTGGAAACAACGATATGGAATCATGCTGCTCAGTATCTGCGAGGAAAAACTGTCAGCTGACCCTAACAACGTGAGTGACTTCAAGACCAAAACAAATGTTTTTGAAAAAGAAAGACTGTCAGGTGATCAAATATACAATGCAGATGAGACAGGACTTATCTTTCGAATGCTTCCTACTAAAAGTTTTTTTTTTATTATTATAAGTTATAAATGTTGATATAAATATATAATTGTATATAATAAATCAATAAATGTACAATTTTAATACTCTGGATAAGCGTTTTTATTCTGCTCCTAGTTATTTTTATTTAAGTTCCCTAAAACTCGACAACCTTTAAGTCCACATTGTGTCGAGTTTGAGAGGTTCTACTGTACATACTCCGCAACCCACCGTAAGGTGCGTGGCGAAGGGTACACTGTACCACTACTAGGCATTTCCTTTCCTAGTCCAAATAGAACGACGATAAAAAGAATGCATATATGCCTCGGTATGAGCCCTAATTTTTCTTATCTTTGTCACCATTACGCGAGCCGCCTCGGTTCCACAGTGGTAGAGTGCCAGACTAAAAATCCAAAGGTCATAGATTCGATCCCCGCCAGGTCCTAGGATTTTTATCTGTCAGTTTCCACTTCTTTCACCTCTGGCAGTATTGCTCATGTGAAAAATACCGAGTAGCACCGTAGTTCGGAAACCCACGTTAAACTGTAGGTCCCCCTATAACTGGCTGGGTAAGTCAGTTCGAAATTCGGAGGAAGGCAACGGCATACCACATCCGGAAAGGACCATGCCTAGTAAAGCACTGTGGTGTTCAAACCAATCTTCGGATTGTTGACTGCTTTACCTACTTTTTTTAAATAGGCGGCAGGAAGATCATTCTACACTCAGCTTCAAATTCCGGCCCTCTAAATTTCCTCAACAGAATTTCTCAAAAAGAACGTCGACTTTCCTCCAGCGTTCATTTTAGTTCCCATAGCTTTTCCGTGACACTCACGCATTGGTCGTGACCTACCAGTAACAAACCTAACTGCTCGCCTCTGAACTGCTACTATGTCTTCTTTTAAACTGATCTGCTGCGGATCCCAAACACTTGAGCAATACTCAAGACATTGTCGTACAAGCGTTTTATACGCGGTCCCCTTTACGGATGTTCATCTTCCCAAAATTCTCCCAATAAACCGAAGTCGGCTATCCGCCTTACTCACAACTGTCATTACATGTTCGTTCCATTTCGTATCACTCTGCAGAAGTTACGCCTAGATACGTTGCTTTGATTGAAACCGTAATTATCAACAACCTGTAATAAAATACAGAAATTAAAAAAATGCATTTTTTGTAAAATTTGCCATTAGATATTAAAATTGTGTAAGTACTCGAACACGACGAAAAAATCTCTCACGACAGTATTCGAACCACCGACTCTATGGTTGTGAGGCCAGAACTCTACCATCCTCATTTATTCATTTTTCGCTCTACGGGTAGTTCTGTTCGTTGCAGTCGCTGATCCTGTTTGTTCGCTGTTGTTCGATGTGCTCTTGGCTCAGCTTTATTATTATTAGCACCTGAGCTACATTGACAGATGCTGTATGTGATTTAGTTAGTGGTACTTAACGTGTACTTGGAAAACTTCAAAGTCGATTTTCTCAATAATTTTTGAGAATTGCGTCTAATTCATTTGGCTGATTGTTATTTGAGTTCTGAATTTCAGGTACCGTACCAAAATATTCTATAATCTGATACCCATGTGGTTTTCTTCACAGTGTTTCCGTGCGAAACACTAGATAATAGACGTGATTCACCAAAGGGGATAGTTTTTTTCCCCCTCCCGAAGACGGAAGTGGAGCTAGGCAAATCCAACTGGAAAGTTTCCAGAATTGGCTGTTCCCTCAACTCTATCTTCACCAGAATGGAGCACCAGCTAATTGGCGCTTATCTCTCTGCGCCTATTTGAACGATAGGTAACCAAAACAATGGATCGGCCTCCAGACAGCTCATTGGCCTCCAAGAAACTCTGACCGCATAACAAGTGATTATTTTTTCTATGTGGGTATGTTAAAGATATGGTGTTTCGACCACCTCTACCATCTGACACTAAGAAGCTAAAAGATGGAATAACTACAGCTATCCAAATTGTTACACCTGAAATGTTAACGAAAGATATAAAAAAAGAACGAGTTCGAGTATCGGTTGACGCCATTCAAATATCTATGAACTTGTTTTCCACTGAAATAATCCTTCGTTATGTACTCTTCACGTTGAATAATTACCCAAGATTCAATTACATTTCCTCCAATAACCCGTGAGAACTCGCGCCTTTAAAAGTTATACGATCGATCGCGTGTGTAACATTTTTCTGAGAGTCAAAGAACAGAATCAAACTTTTCACTGTGCAGCGGAGTGTGCGCTGATATGAAACTTCATGGCAGATTAGAACTGTGTGCCGGAACCGGGACTCGAACCTGGGACCTTTGCCTTTCACGGGCAAGCGCTCTACCGACTGAGCTGTCCAGTCCCGCTTGCCCGCGAAAGGCAAAGGTCCCAGGTTCCAGTTCCGGTTCCGGCACACAATTTTTATCAGCCAGAAAGTATCATATCAGCGCACACTCCGCTGCAGAGTGAAAAGTTTCATTCTGGAAACATCCCTTAGGCTGTGGCTAAGCTATGTCTCCACCACATCCTTTCTTCCAGGAGTGCTGGTCTTGCATGTTTCACAGGAGAGCTCCTGTGAAGTTTGGAAAGTAGGAGGCGAGGTACTGGCGGAAGTAAAGTTGTGAGGCGGCATCGTGAGTCGTGTCGGGATAGCACAGTCGGTAGAGCGCTTGCCCGCGAAAGATAAATGTCCCAGATTCGAGCCCCGGTTCCGGCACACAATTTTAATCTGCCAGGTAGTTTGTAATGTACTTAATATGTCTAAATAAGTATTTTTAGTTGCGTTCATAAGAAATCACACATATTTGACTATTTAAAATTGATAAAATGCCGATTGTTTGAAAATTACTGTGAGCAAAATGCTCACGGGCGAGTCCTCGCGGGTTAAACACAAAGTTGTGGTGTTCTTCTTCAACTGTCGTACATAACACGAAAGAGTTTGGAAGAGGCTACGGTGGCGGATGGTTCACCACGCACCCGCCTGCTGCGTTCCGCCGGCTGCGCGCGCAGACTGCAAACCTTCGCCTTCGCCTCCCGAGCTGCCAACCTGACAGTCACGACTTGCCCTCCTCCCCCGCCAATTACTCGCAGCCTAGAAAGCCCGCTGCTGGCTAGGTGGCCTAGCTTGCACTTACAGCCTACGCAGAACAAACTTTGCACTTCAGTACAACAGTCCTAACGCGAGAAAGCAAGGACGCTTCAAGTTGCTTGGTAAACAGGCTGTGCCACGTTTAATAGAGATCTGTTTTTCGTTCCAGCTTCGTTACAATATAGGCACCCATTTCATAATCTTGGAATTTTAGGGTCAAATTTTAAATGTAAAATTGAAATTGGAACAGAATTTCACGCATACTGCAGGTTCGGAGTTCAAAGCCCAGTCCAGCCATATTTAATGGGAGTTCTGTAGTTTTCCTAAACTACTTGATGCGAGTGTACGCCTAGGTCTTTTGAAAATCCATTGCCCGAAACCGGAAAAAATGTACAAATGTTTGTTAAGCTTATGGGACTTAACTACGGGGTTACCAGTCCCTAAACTTACAAACTACTTAACAACTATCTTACGGACGGCACAAATATCCATGCCCGAGGGGGGATTCGAACCCCCGACCGTAGTGGCCGTACAGACCGTGACTGAAGCGCCTCAGTCCCCTCGGCCACCTCGGCCGGCACCCGAAACCGTCGGCGGACTGAATAAACGTAGAGTTTCGAGTTTCCCTCGTTTTAGTGTCTGTCCACGCAGTCTTCCATTAGTTTGCTCTTTATTGCAAGCACGTATGTTGCCGCATAAAACTGTTTAACTTTATCGGATTGTTGTCTTAGCTAGACTGAAAGCTACGTCATTAGCCGCAGCCCATACATAAGGGCAAATTAATGCTAAATCTGTTTTGAGGAATCAATCGATAGGTAGAAAAAATGTGATACAATAAGTAATTCTGAAAAATTCTAAAATAAAGCTCTACCTCTTTACAAACTGTGTATACAGTGGGACCTTTTTAATGAACATAATTCGCTTCTCACTCTTGCCTGAACTGCGAAACACCCGTAAAGCAAAATATATTTTTCTATCGAAAAGCATGTAAAAATAATGTGTTCAAGTCCGAAAATTACACATACAAAAAAAAAAAAAAAAAAAAAAAAAAAAAAAAAAAAAAAAAAAAAAAACTTCGTCCAACCATTAAAAGCTAAAAAGCATATAGCTAAGTAAAGAAGGAAAAATTTCTTTCCTTTGAGATGACAATCTTGTTTCGGTTCGGGAAGATGTGATGTGTAGAAGCGGGATCGCATACCCCAAAAGGTTGAAAAACACTGCAACACATGTGTACTGCTCACTGCTCTCTGTATACATCCTTTGTTCAGTAGCAAGTGCTTTAGAAGTAAGCCCAGTGAATTGAGACCGTGGCAATGACAATACCACATGACAGTTGGCAGCTGTCGTTGTTACTCGGTAGGTCGGTTGCTTTGTCCCTCTGTGGCCTTGAACTCGTGCAAAACGTGGGCGGCGGGCGATAAGACCGGGAATGCGTCACGCTGTGAACAGCGGAAAGCACGTGGCGATAGCAGACAAAGCAGAGCCCCACGTCCGTCAGTCGCAAGGTAGTGGGGGCACTCGTCCTAGCGCCTTCACTGCAAAATCCAGAACTTCAAAATTTGAAAGCAAAACACGCACCGTATAGTTACTTCCATACGCCATGTATATCTTACACGCTGTCCTCTTTTTGGTGAGCTTATCGCCGTAAATAATCTGAAAAAAATCGTCAATGGGAAAAGATTAAAAAAATGGCGGTGTATTAAAATCGTAAGAATGTACGGCGAAGAAAAACAGCGTGCGATTATGAGTACCGTGTTCACAAACTAGATTCTTTATTCGGATTTACAGCAAGCCTCTCCCCATCACCCTTCCCAATAAAAAGCATCTATTCAGACATTGTGTACAATATGTAAAAGGAAGTCGTGTTAATATGAGGGTGACCGGATTTTCTGCGTTTAGCAGGATACTCCTTTTTCAAAGTCTTATCCTGCGTCCCCCCACGAGGTTAGAAAATGTTAAAAATATCCCGCATTTATATATAAAATGATTTCCAATCCATGGTGTACAGCAATCAGTTAGAATAAATATTCCTTCAAACAGTCTTGATTGCAAATTATTTTATTAATTAATGACGCGTTTCGCACTTTAGCAGGGCATTTTCAGATTATCTGCGTGACAGAATTTACACAAAATTACAAGGCGGAATTACAAACGGTTATAATGGTACATGGGCTTATTTTGTGTTAAGAAGACAGTATAAATGGTAAACAAAGCTTACAATGCGCTCTCCGTGGTGTGACACCGTAAGTTGTTATTGCGTGTTACTATTTTTCTGGAATTTTTTTGATTTCCTTGTCGCCCTACAAATGATCGGGTAACAACGAATTACAGTTGGAACATACTCGGTAAAGATGTGAGAAACATAAAACCGATTTTTAAGATTACCTTAATAGAAGCGGTGGTCTCTGGTGATACAAGATAAGCCCATGTTTACAATTGCGCTCACGGGCGGTGGACGGGCGTGGTGTGCTGCTCCGCCGACTTGTACAGACTAAGGAAATGTAGGTAGGGAGTGACAAAGGAAGCCGATGTATAAGACGGGACGGGTGAAATCTAGCTGTCTGAATACAAATTTAACGAAAGGGAGGTTGTTAAGCAGGACAGAAGTTTATAATTTATGTTGGTATTTATAAATGAGAGGAATTTTATTTGAACAGAGACATAATATCTAAAGGGCGAAACGCGTCATTAATTAATAAAATAATTTGCAATCAAGACGGTTTGTAGGAATAGCATTTATATCTTGTCCTGCGAACTATCCGCAGAAATTCAATTCTTGTCTCATTCACGGACATAAGTAATCATACAATTAATGAACACAAGCCTCTTTCTGCGGAAAAGTTTTGTTGTTAGTGTAGTATCCGCCACGTATGTCGTCTGTCATCATTGCCGATGTATCCATCGTACACGCCGATAACAATACATCCGACAACAGTAATATTACGATGAAGATCTGTTGATAAACAAGTCACAGGTAATGCAACCGATTTAATATCCCTCTGTGTAGTTTGAAAGTCGATGCAATTCATTAGTGCGTGGGCTGTGGAATGACGTAGTAGTCATACCAAAATTGTCAGAAAAATGCCTATTAATGCCGAATTGCGATCTTTGTATGAATTTATTGTAAGCGTTATAGAGAAATCTGATTTTTCTGAATTGAAAGTATTGTGTCGGGCTCACCTGAATCCTGTTAGAGTAGTTTGATGTTAAAAGATCTTTCTATTTTGAACTTAAATACACTGGGAAGGAATTTTATGACAAAAACTTTTTTAATAAAATTTTGAATGTTTGACAGTACGTTACTAATATACAATGAAAGAATGGAAAGCAAGTCCCAAACTAACTCATTAAATATGGGTTAAAATATTTGCAAAACTTTATGAGTTAATTACTGATTTTCGTATTATTGGTAACACTGTAGACTGCATTATTAATCTGCCTGTTACAAACAAGGAAATTAGTATATCCTTGGTTGCAAATACGCCAACATAACGAATATTTTCTGTAATGAACTTTATATGGACCCATGAAAATCCAGACTTGAGGCAGAAACATTTGATTAAAAGTATATAGAGGTCTATCACACACTTATGAGAAATTCTAAAATATTAATAGTAATCAATTCATTTGAAAATATACTTTATTCTGTTTCACCACACTCAGATCATTATATTCACCATAACCGTATTTCAACATTATCAATTGTTTCACCATATTTAGATGGATAAGATGTTGAATAGATGTCTTTGTGTACCGTGAGTCAAAGATGATCACCCAAAATTAGGCTGAATAGAAAATAAATATTTCTTTCTTCTTATACGCTGATATCAAGATTGACCCTCCGTATGTCAGCAACATGTTATGATTCGAGCGTTTTCTCTCGCCTGGTCTTCAGATTACGTCAGTCATGGTTAATTGCCATGGTTTTAGTTTTGTGTTCACAGTGTCCTGTAGTTTGTATGACGTTGAAAACTGGCATTGGTAATATACATCGCTGATAATGTGAAACATGCTGCCTTTTGTAAAACGAGGGGTTGATAAAATCCACTGGAAAATCTACAAAAAATTACAGAATCTACAGAAATTCTATGAGGACTCCAAAGGTAAGTACATGATCACCGAAGGAGATGAGGTTTCTCGATACTTGTTCCATCAAAATAAAAATGAATTATGAAACAAGAAGCTTGTCTACGTATATAAAAACAACGTCATGTATGAATAGCTTCAGTTATTGCTAATTGAATCTTTCCGTCATTTATGAGTCATTCAAGTAAAGTGTGAGATATTCGGAGAATCAAAGCTTACTACCGTGCGTTTAAGAATATTCGTTTTATTTTCCCGGTACAATTCACGTATTCCAGTATTCCTGAAAAAAGTTTGTTCAGAGAGAGAGAATATAAGGGCGCGTTAGGTGGCGATGTCTCTTCTTCTAAACGGAACTATAAACCTTCAGTTAGATATGTGGAAACGGTTGCAAACATTTTGCAAAAAGAAACTGCAGCTTGCGCGAAAGGATATGACCGGTGTCTTTTACAGTACACAGGAATTAAACACACACGTAAGTATTTACATATCGCACCTCAGCAAGAATAGACACACAAGTCAAAAAAACCAAAAGTTTTTGCTTATCACCGAAAACTATACCTGAAAAGCCTCGATATACGAAAAAAACGTCACATCTTTTCTCGTACTTTGTCCGTCTGAGAGCAGTAGTGTCATTTTAGTTGTAGGTTAGCTCACGATTTGTCAACGGCAAGAAGTGTCGCTTTTCTCAAAACCTGCATTTTTGAGTCGTGTCACTGTTCTTGCCGACGTGCGATATACTTTTTTTATGCTGAGACATTACTTCTTGCTGACAGACAAAACAAAGTTAACTTTACTGTTGCGGAGGTTTACCTAAAAGTACTGAGTTTTTCTGCTCATGTAAATAGCTTAACTAGTCTACCGTGGTAAATAAAAATTAGTGATTAAATGTAATTGGTGGTCTGGCCTCTTGTAGTCCGTTTGTTGATCTCTTACTCTTCGTTACAGAAACATATAAGGCAGAAGTATGTTGGAGTATTAAAAACAATCGCTGTTACAGTTATATGGAAAATGTGCCACAATGTGATTTGACGAAATAAATGCGTAGAGGTGCAAGATAACTCTTCGTTGGGACAACAGTCGTTCTCAAGTAAACGTCTGTCTCTCTCTCTCTCTCTCTCTCTCTCTCTCTGTCTCTCCCTCTCCAATTTCGCTTCCTCATGATATCGGTAAACATCTTAAGCTACGTGTCAGGATGGTTTGGTTTCACAGAATGGTAAAACGGTCTTCCTACCCCATACTTCCACTATCCTATCTTGTGTGCTGTCACAACAGACTTTGCAATCGATGGGGCGTTAAATTCTAATCTTCCTTCCTTCATCTAACCGATAATCCCGTACAGAGAAAAAGTAATTTTTTAATACAATGGCCAGTCCGACGTAAAATAATACAAAGTTATACCTCATGAATCAAATATTCGGGCGGTGATGATATATGAGAAAGTACCGCGACCAAATAACGCCATGTATACCTTTAACGCCGCCTAAATAATTTCGTGTAATCGTACCGATCAGCAATCGTGTGCCTGTATTGTGATGTCGATTACCGATAGAAAATTGTAATCAATGCAAGTTCCCCGTCACTCTTCATCTCAATCTACATCAACATACGCATGTTTGTTCAAATACAAAATTCAAATGTTTGTTAAGCTTAAGGAACTTAACTACGGGGTCATCAGTCCCTAAACTTACAAACTACCTTATACTAAAGACGGCACAAACACCCATGCCCAAGGGGGTATTCGAACCCCCGACGGGGAACGGCCTTGCGCATCGTAGCATAGCGCCTCAATGCGCTCGGCCCCTCCGCCGCGGCACAGGTATACAAATGATAAGGATGTGCAGAGTGGTAACTTTGATGTCTGAATATTCATTGGCCATATAAACTCAAATAATAATACTGAGTGAAAATAACTACTTGTTTTGTGTTTACAATATTTGACATTAATTGGACCATGCGTTCCAAATAACGCCAGCTTGCAACATTTTTCTAATTCGGAGTTTCTGAACTACCAGAAATATGTGTTAACAATATCTTTATGATTTTATGGTCAAAAGATAATAATAAACCATTGTCATAATTTATGTGGCTTAATGTCACTTGTTAACGAAATTGTCACATGTACTAAGATGGCGTTATTTGCACCCCGTACCTTATAAAGCGTCCGCAACGCAGTAGTAAAAGCCGACAACAGGAGGTAGAAAGAGGACGTTCAACGTATTTCCATCCGCAGCAACGGTCGCAGATCCGTGCTAACGGCAGCTGCCAGCCTTACCGTATAAACAGCAAGAGAAGGCAAGGCAAGGCAAGCCTCCAAGAACCGGGAATGGCGCAACCTTCACTGGGAGCCGCACTTCCGGACCGGGACGGCCATGAGATCTGACTGATTTACTTCTGAGTCACTCTGCAGTTCGACTGTACTGAAAGCACTCTAGCACGCTAGAATGTCCCTTCACCCACAGCAGTTCTTACCAATACGGTAAGTCATGTAATTAACGGTATGCAGGAGTTAGTTAGCTACGCCAGCGTTCTGGCCATCTTCAGTTGGAATACAACTGATCCTCGATTAGGTAATATCGTACGAACTGGTGTAGGAACCCTAAACGGCGAGCATTATAGGGCATGGACTATAGTAGCGACATAGGTGCATTGTTCGACTTGGGGGAAATTTGAACGAACGGTAGGCGAGCGCGGGTAGCCAAAAGGTTGTGGCGACAGATGGCCCAAAGTGGGGACCCGGGTTCGAACCTCGGCCCAGCTCTTATTTTCACGTCACCATTATTTCAATGCCCTAATACAGCTAAAGTCATCATTCTCTCGTTAACTGTCTAGATGCGATCTAATGCATCCATACAGAAGCAACCTGATTTTATTCTTTATTCGACTTCGGAAGGACGAATACCGGCAGACATGTCGGAGAATGTGTATACGGCACCATGTCTGGATTGTGTGATGGTGCATCAAGTGTCGTGCTGGTCACTTGACGCCAATCGATGTGGGCAACCAACCTCATCCATTACAGACAGCAACAAGTGGTGAATACTTGCCCTGTAGTCCTGGTCTCCCGCCGTGCCATTAATCACTCCTTCTGACCCCGAAAAAAGGCCTTGAAGGGTCATGTAGGAAAGAGGAGGAAGATTTGCTGTCGACAGCGTGTCGATACCTGTCGGACGAGGATGTTCATCAACTAAGACGCGGTGCTTTGCCAAATGGGTACCTAGCGTATCTCTTGGTTGGCTGTCTCAGTGTTCACGGTTTGACATACCGATAGTTGGACTACAGAGGCTTCGAACGGAAACTATGGTCACCTTCTTATAAATAAAAATCAATCGCTGAATGTATTGGTAAGTGTAAAACTCGAGAACGGCTGGACCAATTGGTTGAAGTCCGAGGAAGATTCTTATGAAGCGAGTAATTCGAAAAATTGTACGTAAAGACTATTTCTTTTTACCCATTCAAACCTCTGTACATGGTGTACGTCACTGAACTCTTAAACCGCAGGTCCGATTATGATGAAATTTGTGTGTGTGTGTGTGTGTGTGTGTGTGTGTGTGTGTGTGTTTTGTCCTTAGTGTAAGTTACTTTAATTAGAGACTGATGATCGTAGCAGTTTGTATCCACAGGTTTACGAACATTTGAACATTTCATTTAATACGGACTTCGACAAAATCTACAGTTTTCTTCCGATCTTGAAGACATTTACCACACTTGACTTCAAAACGTGAGGAAGATCTCAGTCAACTTAACATTCATATGGTGTATGGCGGAGAGTACTTTACAAGAGATTTCGACACATACTTACAGTTTTATTCCAATTTTGAAGAAATATTTCGCACTTGATTTTACAACACAAAGGACAATCACTGTCTACGTAATGTTTCATTTGGTGCATAGTGGAATGTATCTGACAACACTGATTACGTTTTACCAGTTACCATGAAAGTTAGCTCATGGTCGTATATGACCTTGTAGAGTTTATATATATATATAATCCGTAAGGCACCGCATGGTACATGGCAAACGGTACCTTGCAATTAACTTTGACTCGTTTCCCACTGATCACTATGCAATGCAAGGTGAGTTTTACTGCAGAGGGAGAGGGAGGGAGAAGGGACTAACCGACAAGGCGGGAACGAGAAGGGGGAGGAAGAGATGGGCAGAGAAAGGGGGAGGTGGAGATGAACAGAGACGAATACATGCATGGAAAGAGACTACGATAGTGTACACAAATAAATACCCGAGAAACGTCGGGTATTCGGCTAGTTACATAATATTTCTGCAGAAGGGTCGAGAAGAAATTCCTCTACTTTGGCTTTTGTAAATCGAACAGCGTCTTTCGGCGTTAGTATACTAAATAATTACTAGGGTGATAACATTTATTGTTGCGATTTTACAGTTCAGTGTCTCACCAGCAGCCTTGGCTGAAGAAAAAGAAAGTTAGTTTACACAGGGTGTTACAAAAACTTTCAGGAAACATTCCTCACACACAAAGAAAGAAAATATGTTATTTGGACATGTGTCCGGAAACGATTAATTTCCATGTTAGAGCTCATTTTAGTATTTCTCTTTAAATGTAAACTGAAGTAATAAGTGCAGACAATTGTCAAAATACCAAATTGTTTCGTTAGTATGTACTGTACTTCCTCGATTCACGTCATCAAGACAGATTTTCTGTGACCGTTTGGTGATGTCTTGATTGGGCCTCATGTTCTTCCACCTACGCTCACTGGAGCACGTTATCATGATTTCATACAAGATATCTACCTGTGCTGCTAGAACATGTGCCTTTACAATTACGACACGACATGTGGTTCATACACGATGGAGCTCCTGCACATTTCAGTCGACGTGTTCGTACGCTTCTCAACAACAGACTCGGTGACCGATGGATTGGTAGAGGCGGACCAATTCCATGGCCTCAACCGGGGGCATTTGAAAGCTCTTGTCTACGCAACCCCGGTACCAAATGTAGAGACTCTTTGTGCTCGTATTGTGAACAGCTGTGATACAATACGCCATTCTCCAGGGCTGCATTAGAGCATCGGGGATTCCATGCGACGGAGGGTGGATGCATGTATCCTCGCAAACGGAGGACATTTTGAACATTTCCTGTAACAAAGTGTTTGAAGTCACGCTGGTAGGTTCTGTTGCTGTGTGTTTCCATTCCATGAGTATTGTGATTTGAAGTAATAAAATGAGCTCCAACATGGAAATTAAGCGTTCCGGACACATGTCCACATAACATATTTTCTTTCTTTTTGTGTGAGGAATGAATCCTGAAAGTTAGGCCGTCCCTAGGTTTAAAAACTACTTAAACTATTTTAAACCAAGGTGTAAACGTGCACAAGAAGAAGAAAATCCTGGACTTTTCCGGATTTCCCAGATAAAAGGTAAAATTTTCCCGGGTGAAATACAATCTTTCCCGGGTGAATTGCGCTTTTGCTGTTATATTTGGCTTGGAACAGTAAAACATATCAATTATTTAAAATGTCAATGTCTTATACATCGGCGTACTATTTCCCAGTGGTTGAAATGCATTTACAAACAATGTCAGCGGTTTTTTTTCCCTTACATGTAGATGATGGTAATGGCGTGACAACTGATGGGAAGTAAGGAAGAGCAATTACGGGTTAGGTGCAAACAGCCACTGAGAATGCTGTTTTTCACTTCTGTTTAAAATATCTCAAAACAAATGCGCCAGTAAAATTTTCAGTAGTGGCATCACTGGCTGGTCTTCAGAGCCCTAAATTTTTCTAAGTGAATAGTTTCCGAAGCGTGATTGGGAGTCAAACTTTTCGTAATTTAAGAAATTCATAACATATTCTCACTATTAACGTAATTCATATCGCGTGAAAGGTCATTTACTTTCGAAGTTCAGCTTCTATTCCCGATTTTTATCCGCGACCTTCTGGGCAAGTAAACAGATGAAACATAACGTCATCCACAAGTTTATTTGAAGCATTGTCAATTATTATTCGCAAAGTAGTAATAAAATTTTATTGTAATAAAATACGAAACTTACATCATTTTTCGACATAGTCTCCTTGCTTTTCAATGCACTTCGTCCATCGCTCTACAAGCGCCTATGCCCTCATAAAAGAACGTTTTTGGTTGAGCTGCGAGCCAGGAATGCACCGCTTCCTTCACTGCTTCGTCAGAGTCAAATCGACGGCCCCTTAATGCCTGTTTGAGTGGACCAAACAAGTGATAGTCAGTTGGGGCAAGATCTGGACTATATGGAGGATGATCCAGTACTTCGAATTTGAGTTTCTGGAGCGTTTCAGCAGTGAGGACAGCAGTATGCAGACGGGCATTGTCGTGCAACAACACACCTTCTGACAGCAATCCTCGGCGTTTGCTTCGATTTGCAGGCTTTAGCCTGTCAGTAAGCATCTCACTGTAACGTACACTGTTTATTGTTGTGCCCTTTTCCCAGTACAGTACCTCGTGCATACCAAAAAACCGTAAGCATCAGTTTTCCTGCGGACGGTTGGGTCTTGAACATTTTCTTGCACGGCGAATTTGAATGTTTCCATTCCATACTCTGCCGTTTACTCTCCGGCTCGTAATGTTGGATCCATGTTTCGTCACCAGTAATGATTCTGTCTAAGAAGTTGTCCTTCGTTACCATAGCGATACAAATGTTTTTTTGTAGATGTCGAGGCGCGTTTGATTATGCAACTGTGAGTTATTTTGGGAACCATCTTGCACAAACTTTACGAAACCCAAGTCTGTTGTGAATAATTTCGTAGGCAGAAGCATGACTAATTTGAAGACGATGAGCCACTTCGTCAATAGTTAATCGTCTGTCTAAGAGAATCATTTCACGTGATCGCTCAATGTTTTCTTTATTTGTGGCGGTAAACGTTCGTCCGGCTCCTTCATCCTGCTTAACACTCGTGCGACCATTTCGGAATTTTTCAATCCACTCGTACACACTTCGTTGTGGCAAAAAACTGCTCCCGTACTGTACTGAAAGTCTTCTATGAATTTCGGCCCTGATACACCTTCCGCCCACAAAAAAACGTAACAATGAATGTTGCTCTTCTTTGGTGCAAAATAGACAGCGGAGCAGCCATGATTAACAGCACGGCAGCGACAACGAAACTAACGTAGCAGCTTGAAAATTGCAAAGATATAACGACAAATAAACAAAGCATGCGTCACCAACGTAAAACGACAGTACTACCAACATAAACAAAAATATAACTACATTGCGGATAAAATTGACTTACCCTCGTACTCTCCATCCTGACGCCTTCGACAGATTCTGCTTTCGGCAGACGCATGTAGACTACGCGTACGGTGTTCTATTGTTGCATATCGCGCCTTTTCTCCCAACTCAAGTTTTATTTTCGTGTTATCATCTTGTTTATGTTTTTTTGGTGCAGTATTATTCTGCAGTAGCGGGCTAAAGTTCTTACCAGCCAAAATTATATATATATATATTGTAATGATACTGCTGGCCCCCTCATCTCAATGTTATCATACGATATCGTCTGCCTGGTCCTCTCATCTCAATGTCATCCTACGATACCATCTGCGTTGGATCCGGAATCGTGTGGTTCAGTTGTGATATATATTGCTTGTGAAGTTAAAAACGTAATAGCCAACCTAGGAATCAGTGTCTCGGTGACACTGTGATTAAAACGAGTGATAGTTTTCATTAATTAGGAGATTCATATATTTGCTTTCCAGACAGTTCTATAAACAATAGTTGCGTCATTGTATGTTATTTCAAGACTTAAACAGATGAATTGTAAAATCTTTTGTAAAAAACAAAAAGAAATGAAAATTAATAGCATTGTATGTATGTTAGGCTCATAAACAAGTTGTGTAGATCAGCTAATTATGTTATTTCTACTATTACATTAATTATCAATATTGTTATTCTTTGTATATATTGACTGAAAAGAGATTTTGAGTATATTTTGTGAATGGCCAGAATATTTGATAGTTCAGTATATGTTAGGAACATGTATGATGTACTCGTTAACAAATTAACATTTAACATCGCACTTTGTTGTTAACAGAAAGATCGGAAATTTCGTCTTAAAAATACATATGCCATCTAAAATTATTGTATGCATAGTTTTCATTTTATATTGTAATCATTTTTGTATACGTGAAATGTTTTACTGTTGTGTTCGTTAATTGTAAATTACTATACTCAATTGTTATGAACAATGGATAATGTAACGTCATTATTGCTGATGTTATATATTTGCCTCACCGCCTTGCGTG